>JAPDVU010000001.1:118409092-119085759 GCA_026230045.1 Corynorhinus townsendii | reverse complement strand
TGAGCAAATACAAACACCCTTTATCTGGGTGCATATCAGTAAGTAGTCCCTGGTGAGAGGCTGGACTGTGGGAGAGGACTGTTTGTGTATTTGTGTTCCAAGGAGAGGCTGCCTATAATTTGGCTTGGCCAACGATTTTGTTGGCATATATAAATGGCACAGGCCTGTTGTTCTTTTTAACAATTGGTGTTCTTGAAATCTCAGAAGGCTCTTGACTCATGCTAGCTTTTGGTGACCGTGATTTGAATAGATTTTCTGCTGTAAATTAACAGCTGTTTACAAGGTTTTGCTCTTTCAGGGGGCAGGACCCAGGGCAGGTGACCTCTGGAATGCTCCAAGATTCCTGTCTGCTCCAGTGGCTTGCATAGAGCCTTGTGAATCTTAGTTTCCTTTTCCTTCCTGGAGGGAGCCCCAGTGTTGGGTGAAGGGCAGCCAGAAAGGGGCCTGAGTTTACTGAGCAATGTGGGAAGTCAGCTTGTGGCTTCCTGAGGGATTAGCGCTTTAGGAAGGCACATGAAGGCTACCAGCTTTTTACTTCTTGATCCACAGAAATCATAAACAGATACCGCTTTGTATGTAAAAATGTTTCCTCTCAGGAGATTGGTTCTGCCCAACTTGAGGTGGAACTGACTGGTTCTGATTTGTGTGATGAGATTGGATGACGTGGAACTGGGGTCCTAGGTGTTCCTGGACCTTGGGGTCTTATGCAAGGTGCCACCTCCTCCCTTTCTCTACCTCCTTTTTCCCTCAGTGCTTAGTATCTTGGGTGTGTTTAAAGAGGGTAATTGCACTCAGGTTTAAAATTTATAGCAGTAGTTATTCTAAGAGCTTCATAATTAAGGTGTAATATGTTGTTGCATGTTGAGGTCTGAATGGGTGGTGTTCCTCCCCATGTATGTGAGTGGATGGTTCTTTGGCACAGAAAATCTACCTTGGTTGGCAGAGCAAAGCTGTTCCCAGAGTCCTTAGGACACTGAACTCAGGAAGAGTTAACCACCTTAACACATTTGGTAGTGGGGTTTGTATAAAGAGCAGTTGTGTGCATCTGGGGCTTCTGACAATTCCCGAAACCGGGTTCTTAGGGGGAGACTGCCTGAGGTTTGGCTACATTGTCTCATTTAATCCTGTCTGTTGCCAGAGGCAGATAGATTCTCTATCCCCTTTTTGTAGGTGAGGAAACGAAGGCTTCAGAGGTTCCAAGAAGGTAGACCTGGTGCTCAAATCCCGGCCACTTTTGCCTTTCAGCTTCAGTTCCCATTGGCTTCCCAGCATGATTATGTGTGCTCTTGAAGGCTGTGCCTTTGCAGGGTTTATGGCAATCTCTTGAGTTGGGTGAAATCACCCCATGGCTGTGTAGGAACAAAGAGACAAAGAGGTGAAGTAACCTCTGCAGAGAAGTGCAACCCTGACCTAAAGGGACTGGCCGCTCCCTGGGCTTGTGAGCTTTCTGCAGAAGAAAATCCAGCCACTAATTGTAATGTGGGTCTTGGTGCATTTGGCGGATGGTGGTTAGGCCTGAGCAAACAAGTTTATCAGCTGACCTGTTTAGCGGTTGACTGGTGTTTTATCTGCACACACAATCAAGTGACTGGAGTGCTTGAATTATTCATGCAGTGTCCTGCCCTCTAGACTTGACTGTTCGTGTGATTACATCTGCCTGGAACAAACAGGCTGGATTCTTCATCTTTAAGCTCAGGGCTGGGGGTGGGGACTGTCGGTACTTTTTAATATAATAGATGATCTCCTGAACTAGCACCTTGGGAAGTGTGGCGGTCCTCAGCCTGTTCTCATACACATCCTCACACCAGGACCACCATTGGAACCACAGGTTCTGCCAAATGGGTCCTGTATTGACAAGGGCAGCTGATGAGGTGTGTACAGCCCATTTTCATTTTACTGAGAGGTTAAACTCACTGGGGCTGGCTTCTCTCCTGGCCGTTTCACTGTCTCCCTCTCATTCTTTTTCCAAGCTGTCAGACCCCAGAGAAGTAATAAATGGTTTCTCCTCCCACTGTTCTGCCTCCGTCCCTAATTATGGTAAAGCAAAGATTACAGAATCACGGGCCTGGCCCAAGACTTGAAGAGGTCACTCACCTCTCCAAGCCCTTGCTTCCAGACATAATGTCAAGGGTGATTCAGCGAGGCCAAGGAGGAGAGGATGGCTGACCAGCTCATCAGTTTCCATCTTACTCCTGTGCAGGCTTTACAGCGTCAGCCACAAATCACAAAGCCACTTAGAAACAAGCACCTCAAGAGCAACTGTTGTGCCTTGGGTTTGAGGCCCTGACTCTGTGAGACACTGGGTCAGGCCACCTCCACTAGTGAGCACTGAGGGTTTGAAAGAGGACTTGAGGCGTTTTATTTGGAGGCAGCCGCATGCCAACGCTGTGTGGTCAGCTTTTTCTGGAAACTGAACAACTCTTTCTCTAAGTTTCCTTTTGCCATGCTGGAACTGGAGGAACCCTGTGGTTTCTCATCTAAACCTTTCAAGTTACAGATTAGGAAACTGAGGCCCAGCAGGGCAGTTGATGCATCCTGACTCATCCAGCCCCTTGTTAGCGGTAGAGCTGCCATTGAAGCCTTTCCTCCTAATCCCAGGTCTCTTCAGCAAGACTCAAGAAATGAAGAGTGCTCCGGTCCTAATAGCACTCTGTGCCTTTAATTACTATTGCTTTCTTCTGTGCTGTTATCTCAAGAGGCTAAGGCTACAAACCTGGTTACACCAAAGTCCAAAGTACCCCACTTTGGGTTGTATAACCATATCAGCTGAACCCTCTGCCCCACGGTCCTTGTCTCAATTGCCAGTTATTTGCACAATTAATGATTTGAGGTGCAAACGATACATGGAACGTATAAGTAGTAAAGATCCCAGAGGTAAGGTTCATGGGTGAGGTAAAGCGGTAAAACCTGTGAACTTTTTACTCAGGGACACAGATAGCCATGGTGGTGGCCATGAACACGGGGCTGAGGGAGAGATGGGAAATCTCAATTTGACATCTCCTCCTCTGGGTCTTCTCACATAAGTAGTAAGGAACTTGGGCTGGAAAATCTCTGGGTACGACAGCTTGACATTCTGTGACCAATGTGAGGGTGTGGGTGGCCAGGGGGAGCCAGCAGGTGGCGAGATTACAAAGACATTGCCCAGGAGTAGTGTGTCTTGGTAGGGAGAAGGTGGCACCACTCTCAAAGTTGAAGGGGACATAGGTACTTATACTAGGGCAGTGCCTATTTGTGTGGCATCTGTGTTGAGCTAAGAAGAAATCCGATTTATCAATTTGGCCACAGTGCTGGCATCTAAGAATCCCTCTGCATTCTGGTTTCCATCTGACTTTTCCCTGGAACAGTCTCCTCCAGTCACACAGTTCCTCTCACTGTCCTCGGTCCCTGCCTTACTCAGCTGTGGTCTCTACTGAGCTCAAAGCTCTCTTCACTCTGCCCTGTCCACCCAGGAGGAGACCCACTCCCCACCTTCCAGACTGCCAGCCTTCTCTGGTCGGCTGCCGATGACGTACAAAGTACGGTGTGGTGCTTCTCTGGGTCTTTTTCTTATACATTTGATCACTAAATGACCTGGGAGATGGACAAATGCTCCCTTGTCTGCCAATCAAGGAAACTGCCTGGGAGGGATCCTGGCTTCTAATTTAAGATTCGTTCTCTGGACCAGGAGGCTCCAGATTGCTCTTTCTCTGGGTTCCTTCCTCCTTACCTCATATAGGAAGGGTCTAGTCTGTGTCAGAGGCCTTTCATTTCCATTTTGTTGTAGGAGTGAGTTAATCAAGGAATGAATTCCCTTTTTCTTCCTGCATAGGAAATTGTTTTCCTGTCCCATTTGCTGCACAAAATTCTGGGACACCAGGAACAAAAAGGTCATCAAGGCCAATCTCAGTCGGGTTTCCTCTGCAATCTAGCATTGGTGATGCCCTTTCTCACACTTCATTATCTCATTTTTGTAGTAATGGACTAAGGTCCTCCGTTGGGGTCTCTTATGTGCACTTAGCACATGGTTAGGTGCTCAGTAAACCCACTGGTTTTTCTTTACTGAAAGGGTAGAATTCTGATTCCCTGAGCCCTGTGAGTAGGAAGTGGAGGTTTTAATTGTGGGCTGGCCTCTGGCTCTGCAGGCTTCCTCCCACAGCTCAGCATCCAGTTTCTTCATCAGTCAAATGAGGGGGTTGGCTTCATTCCCAAAACGCTGATTAGGGACCTGGGATGTGCTAGGTGTGGGCTGGGGCTGGTGAATGAGACACCCTTCCTTCCACTAGGGAGTCAGGCATCTAAATAAGTCATTGCAATGCAGTGAGGTAAGTGCTAATATGGCCGAGTGACACGAGCAGAACAGCTTATTTCTCCTGGGAAAGGGGAATCCGGTCGAGGACTGCACCAAGGGCTGTTACTTGAGCCGCATCTTAGAGGGAGGGCAAGGGTTTGTTAGGCAGAAGCCACTGGAGACTCCTCCAGCAGTGGCAACAGTGCATAGAGAGGCAGTGAGTGTGTTCCGGAAGCCACAAGTCTACAAGTCTTCAGAGTAGTGTGGGAAGGGGGTTCCACTTGGGGAGTGAGGCGAGGTGGTGACATTTTGCAGGAGTGATCTCCAAGGACTCCTGCTCTCACACTCCCGACTCTGTGGCTCCTGCATCCCCATATGGCTCTGGGCTGGCCTGAGTCCATCTGCCTGCGGTGGGGGTGGGGGATGCTCTGTGTCTGTGGCCTCCCCTGTCTGTGTCCCCATCGGAATACTCTGGGTTGAACTTTATTTCCTAATGTGGCATTGTCTCCTTTCTCATATGGGTAATTCTGTAATGACTGGTTGTGACCCAGCCCCTCCCCCATATTTAATTCTCATCAGCCCAGCTCTCCACTTTGCTATTAATGATAGCAGCCAGCAAAATAGCTTTCAACATGCCATTGACAGTCTGGTTTAAGAGTGCACTTGAAGTAGTGCTAGACAGCTGAAAGCACCCATAATTGTGTACCAGAGTGAGAACTGCGTGCTCAAGGGCCTTGTTTTTTTATATGCTTAAAGGGACAATATCTTGTTTTCAACAAATGCTCTCTGAGACTCACAGCCAAGATGCTTTCTTCCCTTCTCTCTTTGCCTTTCTCCGTTGGCTATTTCTTTTCTTTCTCTTGCTTTTCAAAGTAAATGTTCCCCCTTAAGTGGGGGCTAAGGAGAAACTTCTTCAGGAAGAGGGCATTTCCTGCCTTCACATAAGTAAGGATGATTCCCTGGGTTTGTTGCTTTGAGTCATCCCTTGTAGCGCCTCCTCCCGAGGGTCCTTAGGACCTGGCATGTCTTACCAACATTGATTTTGAGTTCTTTTGTTTGCTAAGTTGCACAGCCAGCACAGCGCAGGCAGCGGGCGGGCCTCCTAGCTGTCACTGAATGTTTAGGCAGAGGCCACCTTTGTGGGGGTTGTGGGGGATGGGTCCTCCTTTTGGAGAGTCAGATCCTGGACCTCTCAGCCCCTTTCAAATCAGATTCTAGGCGGCTGTTCTTGTGCAAAGGCCCCTCTTGAAATGGGAGGGTGAGTGGGGAAGAGATTTATAATCTTAAGTGAGGCTCATCCAGGCTTCGGGAGTTACCCAGGGGTTCCATTTACTCAACCCTGAAGATTTTGCCTGAGAACAAATGCCTCCCTCCCCTTCACTCCAGCCAACTTCATTCCTTTGAAAATGCAATAACCTTTTGGGAAGAGGCTCCCTTCACTGCACTGTCACCAAAGCTTCCCTTAACCAGTTGCATCCTTTGAAGGGTATGGAAAGAGCCACATTCCCCATGCTGGAAGAGACCAGGGGTGGGGCTGAGAGGCCAGGCAAGCCCTGTTGGCTCTGGAGTCTGGAATCCGGCTGTGGCTGTTGCCCCGTTCTTTCAGAGGCTGGCTGCCCTTTATTTACCCACCATGTGAATGACAAAGAATGGGGTTGGGGGTGCTGGGGCCGCTGCCACCACCACCAAATAACCTCAGGAAGAAAACCTTTGTTAAGTAAGGATAAAGAGTTTGGAAATTTTGATCTTCCAAATATTATTGGTTATAATAATATAACCCTAAGTAGCACTTAATTGTTTATAAAGCAGTTTAGACATTTTCATTTTAGGAACCTAAAATAATAGGCATTTGGGTCTGGGGCAAGCAAACACCAGAATGAAAGCATCAGAGTATAGTGTGACTGTACAGGGGTGTGAAGATGACCTGCATACTTCCAGGGCCATGGAGGCCTGTGTTCTTAAATTGGGGCTGATGGCAGGGTGGGGAGAGGAGTGTGATTGACAAGGCTATGAATTCCCTGAGGAACGGGACCTTTGGTGTTCACTGAAGCCCATGAGCCCTGCGTGCTGCTTGGCCCAGTACTTGGGTGGGCAGAATACATTTTGTGGAAGACTCGAGTAGAATTATGTTCCAGGTTGGGGTTCTCCCTAACCCTGTATAGCATTTTGAACTTTCTGGGAAGGAAAGAAGGCTGGCTTTCTCGGGTTTCTGAAAGAAGCCTGTCAGTGTAAAAGTTGTTTATAGGAAGAAATGTGTCATAAACCTTTTTTTAAAAGTGTATTTAATGTAGCTGAAGCATTTTTTTTTCCCACCTCACATTATGGATAGTTTAAGTGTGAGAGGGTAAGAAAAGGGGGAGGTGAGAAAAGAGATAGTTAGGAGGAGAGATGATAAAACAGATTTGGGGAAATTTGGTAAACATGCTGAATTTGGATTACAAGAAGGAACCGAGTAGCAGGAAGCCAGGTCAATGGCTTAGAGGTAAATTATTAGTAAACTATGCTTGTCTTGTCTTTGGTGTCTATTTAGGTGTGGAGTTTAAAGTGTTATGGCCTTATCTCATTGCCCTTCTAAATCCTTGATAACCATTATTCACAGCTCAATTTGTTTTTTTTGTTTGGTTTTAATTATTTTTTAAATCTATTTTTATTGATTTTATAGAGGAAAAGAGAGGGAGAGATAGAAGTATCAGTGATGAGAGAGAATCATTGATCTGCTGCCTCCTACACACCCTATACTGGGGATCGAGCCCTCAACCTGGGCATGTGCCCTGACAGGGAATCGAACCATGACCTCCTGGTTCATAGGTCCATGCTCAACCACCAAGCCACTCCTGCCAGGCCTGGTTTTAATTCTTAATGAAAACTCTACTAGACCCCCAGATGGCCGTTTGGGAGGAGGTGGGTTTGAGAGGGAGCTGATCATAAAAACAAGTTTCTAATAACTGATTTTGATTTTGGTGGCCTATGAAATGCCACCATTCCAACCATCCTTGTTTGAGGTGAGAGGACCCTCTGACCCTTTAAGGAACAGACATACACACACTTTGGTTGTGAACTTGGTGGTAGGTGGATAAAACGGGGCTCTGTTTCTGCCCACAGTCTGTCCCCTCCCCCTACACCTCATTTTTCCTTCCCTGCCACCCAGGTTTCCTAGAGAGCCCCTGTTTTTTAAAAGTAATGGCCAGTGTTTCATTTGCAGTACTGCCCTCATGGGGAGACCCCCCAAAATTTAGGGAGCTGCCTCTGCAAGGGTAATGTTACTTTTACAGCCTGTCAAGGGGTAAGGGGAGATTTTTATAATGTTCCCTGGGGGATTAGGTGGGGGTTTGCCATGGCAGCCCCAAAGGAGGAATTGAGAATTTTTCCTGCTTGTGGAGAGTTGGCCAATGGAACCTGGGGAGGTGGGGGAAGCTGCAGGAAGTTTTCTAAGGGGAGGGATGAGATGGGGAATGACAGTGCCTGGGATGAATGGACAGTGTTAGGGGGAAGGTGTAATCTGAAAAGACTTTCCCTGTTCTGTCTACATAAACAAGCTCTTTGAGGGCCGTCCCCTGGAGTGGGGGTGGGAGGCAAGCAGAGTTTTTAATGTATTTGGGAACCAAGTAATTAAAGTAAACAAATATTTAAAGATCATTGGATCTTGTTAACAGGAAGCCTGGTGGATGGAAACCCAGAGCCTGAGAAATGAAAGTCTTAGCGAGTCTTAGGGCTGGGCTTGGCTGTCATCTAGGCCCAGGTCTCTCCAATGGAGAGGTGTCTAGACCATGCTCCCGAGGATGGGGCACTCGTGCACAGCACTTAATTCATTTTTGAGATTATCATATTGGAACCAAATCTGCCTTCTAATGGAAATTGAGGCCCAAGTGCAGGACATACTTGGACTGGAGTACAAGATTTTGCATTGTCAATTCTTCCAAGGTCAGTGGCCTAGAATCTTCGTCTATCCCCACCATCCCCCACTTCCTCACTCAGCCTTACTATTTCCAGTTTCCTTATCCCCTAGACTCTTGGCAGAAAATATCTGAGATTTCTGGTAGGGTGAGGAAGAGAAGGCAAATTCCTTTCAGGGAAGCATGTGGAAGGGTCACGTCACAAACTCAGCACCCCGGACTCCCTTGCTTTTCTTGCTGGGTCAGGGTGAATGTTTTGTGTCCTCCTGCCATCCTTACCCTTTGTGAAGGACCTGGAGTCTGGTGTCCCCAGCGTTCCATTTCCTCCCATGGGAGACAGATCCTTGGGGTCACACCAGGGCTGGGCCTTTTCTTGTACCAAGCCCTCCCAGCATAAAGAATTCAGCAGGCTTCTTTGGAAGCATAAATATTTAATGGTGTTGTAGTTATATATAATTTGATCAATATGTCAGTGCTAAAAGGGCCTTTAAGGAGGCTCACCTATCATTGAGTGATCTGTGATGTAAACCTCCTTAGCCCCTTCAGGAACAGGGGTCATTATCTCCCTTGGCTGCTAAGTGGATCATTTATTTGCTCCCTTCTTAAAGGCACCATGGTGCTGCTTTCCCCTAGGGCTGTGGTCGGCAAACTGCGGCTCGCAAGCCACATGTGGCTCTTTAGCCCCTTGTGTGTGGCTCTTCCACAAAATACCACGGCCTGGGCGAGTCTATTTTGAAGATGTGACATTAGAAGAAGTTTAAGTTTAAAAAATTTGGCTCTCAAAAGAAATTTCAATTGTTGTACTATTGATATTTGGCTCTGTTGACTAATGAGTTTGCTGACCACTGCCCTAGGGCCTGTGGCAGGGATGGATGGGGCCTGGGAATGCCATGACAACTTTTGCTGGAGGTCTCACCACTTTCTGTCCCTGGACTTCCGTCCCATCAGCAATAAAATGCCCACTTGCTTTATTTCAACTTGGTCTGAGGAGAAACTGCCTGGCAAGGAATATCATCTTGTAGTCCAATAACTGAGGGCCTATCAATTTAGAATTGCCTTAGAAGTGCAATGGGGCATTTTAATTTAAAGTTGCCCAGACACATTGTTCTGGATCTACCAATATTTTATTGCTGGGTGATTGTGGCACCCAGCTGCTGGAGCCTCCTTCTTTTGTACAGCCCCCCAGTCCTCCCTGTGCCCCTGTGATTTTAATTCAAGGTGGAGCAGACTCACCTTGAACATCCCAGAACTTGAGTCAGAGAACCAGGTTAATGCTGATTCAAATTAAAGAACCCCAGGGTGGACCGAGTCCCCACCTCAGACACCGATGCTTCAAGAAGAGTGACCTGAGGCCCAGCCAGTGGACATGTCTTTCCAGAGGTCACATGGCATGCCAGACCCAGAGCTGAGTTGAAAACCACCATTTCCACATGGCTTGGGAGCGTAAATCATGCTTCACATAGGCAGGTATCTTCTTCTTCATACACATCCACAGATGGGTTCTGGATTGTCCCAGGAAGGAATCTTTGTTGCAGAAGTGAACCAGGAGCCTTGTGGCAACCCCTTGGCTGTCTCACAGACATGGAAATTGCTGTTATTTCCCACTAAATGATACATCTTGAAAAGGCCTTGCCTGGCTGTCTTCAGCTCACAACCATTTTTTTCTTGTGAAGCAGAGAACCCATACCGTGGCTTGACATGTAGAGATTTAGGACATCAGTGCTCTGGCAGTTGTGTGCAGTTTTCCTGATGGTCACATTTGAATGGTTTCTGCTATGAAGACTGGTTCTTGGGACTGAGCCCCAGCCTAGCCCACCACCTAGCAACCATCCACCTCTTGAGGTGGCTTGCTTCTTTGCTCGTCCTTCAAACTCATGCCATGCACTATCTCACTGAGCTTTATGGAGAAAGTGACATGTCACAGAGCAATTCAGGAATGTTTAGTATTCTAAACTCTAAGTGGTGGCTCCTGGATCTTATAAAGTTATCCAGTTCATCCTCCGTTTTACAGACAACAACATTGAAGCACAGTGGAGGGAAGTGATTTGCCCAAAGCCACACAGCTAGATGAAGGCAGAGCCGGGAATGGAAACCAGGTCATTTCTGTGTGCCCTTGGGTCATAACATGCTCTTTAAAGTGGTAGGTTGCTCCCTCTCCTTGTTATTATTTGGCTGAGGTTAAAAAGAAGGGTGCATTCTCAAGAGCTGACTGCTACAACTGCCTGGCAGTTTAAAACTAAATAATGGAGAGACCAGACCGTCTGATGGAAGTGCCTGTCAGCTGTGCCTTGAGCAGTCAGCTAAATTAAAAAAAAAAAAAAGGCCAAAGCCTGGCTCAGGGCTGAGGCCAGGGGTAACAGGTTGCTGGGGGTGAGGACCACCAGCAGATTCCATCTCCCTTAATTTAGTGTCCTGGTCCAAGGCCCAGGGATGGTAAGCAGCAGCAAAGTAGATGCTAGCGTATTGGGAGAGAAATATACTTTAGAATGCTCAAGTACCCTCAGTTTACAGCAAGATGCTAAGAGGTCCTGCTTTAATGAGGAGATGATGGGGCAAATGGGAGCTCCTAAGGCACATTGAGCAGATTGCTCTTTGGGAAATTACACTTGCCCCCCACTATCTTGTTTGCTCATTTATTTGACTAACAATCTCGACACAGACACAGGGCAGATGTTATTTCAAGCGCCCAGTTGGGAGCTCAGATCCAGAACTTCTCAGGATCTCCGTGCATGTTTCTCTGAAGTGCCTGTGTCTAGTAGAGTAGTTCCTCCCGAGCAACACAGTTTTCTACCAGCAAAGCCGCCTTCTTTGAACCACACCTGAAAAGAAATTTTCAAAGGCAGCATCAGGCCCCCCCACACCCTTTTCCAAAGGAAGCAGTCTTTCTGCTGTAGGCACCTCTCCTCTCCGCTTCACATCTGAGACTGACTCAAAGGCGGTGGTTTGGTGGGACTGAGATGGAGGGAAGGATGGAGGGCGGTGGCCTTAGTGATAACAGGGCCTTGAGCCGTCAAAAGGAGTTTTCCAGCGATGATCTCCTTGTAGTTGGTGACTATCCCAATAGTTAAAGTCACACATTTGATTTTGTTTTCTTCCTTCTTGGAACTGTTGTTTGAGTTGGATAAAATGCTGTTTTAACAGCTGCTCTCATCAGAAATGTTGTCAATTATTAACCCTGATGGTAGTTTTTCTTTCAAAAATACTTCTCTAAGCTCTCTCGAAATGTGGAAATTTGGTTTCTTGGTAGGAAGCCATTTAGTGAAGTTGCTTAATTGCTGAGCATCAGTTTCCCCATCTGAAAAATGGAGATTTTAATAAGTGCCTTCCTGTTAGGGTGATTGTGAGTTCACACATAAAACGCTTGGAAGAGCTGTGGCTGTGGATGTCAGTCGTTACTTATCGTGTTGTTAAGAGTGGTCCTCTCTGGCCCACTTTCTATTTCCAGGACTTGCCCTCTTGCTATCACCACCCTCAATAAAAAAAAAAAAATCATTGTGAAAAAAATCATGTAGTGGACAGTTTTCTTGTTCATTCTTTGACTTACCAGAGTATCCCAAGCCGTTCTCTGTGTTGGGTGGCATGTGTACAGATGGGCAAGACTCAACCCCTGCTTCCACTCTTTAGGAAGACTGGGAGGGGAATGCAGTAGGTGATTGGCACAGGTACAGCCAGAATGGCCAGGAGGGATGCAGTTTGCATACTTTCTACCCCCAGCTCTCCCCAACCCAAACAAATCCCAGACCTGAGGACAGGGCCGCTGTGGTTATTATAAAGCCCTCAGGGTGGAAGACCACCCCTCCTCTGCCGGCCCCAGCCTGGTATAGTCTTGTCTCATGGGGCACCAAAGTTCTAACTGTGCAACTGAGGCCTCTGCATTGAGGTCAAGCCCAGGAGAGAGCCTGGATGCCAAACCCAGGCCTCCAGAACATTCCATGTCTGTGTAGAGCTGTTCCAAGGGCCCTGTTTGTGATGTTGGAAGACAGGTGAAGGAGGCAGAAACCGCTTTCAGAGGGGTGGAAGTCTGAGAGGGAACTTGCTCTGATGTCACTGTGTGGTCACCTGGTAGCCTGGATACCAAGCCTTGAACTGGGCACAGCTACCTGAAATCCTGGCAGATCCCTTTTCCTCATAATGAGAAGACGCTGGGCTCCAACCAGGCCTGGAGAGAAGATCCCACGCAGGGGAAGCCTGTAGCTGCATGTTTAATGATGAGTGTAGGGAAGGGAAAGGTCAGCTACTTTTTCCTATAACTACCAAGACCCTGACACTTGACCTATCTGCTAGAGGAAGTAGGCAATAGCTGGGAACCCTTTCATAACCACCTATCCCAGAGATGGTGAGAGTTGTAGTTGCTGAGTAGGCCAGAGTGACCCGGAAGTTCAGAGCCTACTGCTGGCCTGCTGGCTGTGGAGAGGGGCCACAGCCAGAGACCCACCAAGGCGGTTGTGGTTGGTCTGGCTCTCAAAGGGCTTGGCTGCTGCCCACCCCACCTCCCAGTAATATGTCAACACTTCATCCACCCCGGTCCCACCCACAGATGCTGTCTACACTGGGTCAGGCCCAGTTCAGCGGCTAGGGAGACACTCCACTATGAAAAATAAATCCAGGGAGGCTAGTGAGATTCTTTTGGCTAAACATTTATTGAGCACCTACTATGTGCTAGGCACTGCTATGCTAGTTATGAGGTAAGAGGCTTATACCAATTGAGCTTCTTAAGCAATGAACCTAGTTTATTTCTGTTTTTATATCTCTTTCTATTCTTATTTGGCACATAAACATGACTATTGAGTGACCTTGTTGCTCTATGCGGCTTTTGACTGGGATGCAGGCTGGCTGATTGTTTCTAGAACTCCTGCCATATACAGCCCTGACCTTCAGACTTCATTCTCCTTCCCCACTATCAGTTGATTTGGGAGAGGAAAAATGAACAGAAATAAGAAAAACCTATTTTGGAGTCGACTCCTCCCACTTACCTACATTAATAATTTATATAATAAAGAATCAGGGGCATAGAAAGGGAGTAGACTGACAATCCTCAGGGGGGAAGGGGATGTGGCAGTTGCGGGAAGAGACTGGACAAAAATCGTACACCTATGGATGAGGACAGTGGTGGGGGGTAAGGGCAGAGGGTGGGGTGGGAACTGGGTGGAGGGGAGTTATGGGGGGGAAAAAGAGGAACAACTGTAATAATTGAACAATAAAGATTTATTAAAAAATAATTTATACAAAAATTACTTAGTAATCTTCCCAGGTTCCTTACAATATCTACTAGGTGGAGGGCAGGGATGCCACTAAAAACTCTACAATGACAGCCCCAAATGTCAGTAGCACTGAGGTTGAGGAGCCCTGGTATAAATGTCCTTCCTGGTGTGCCTCAAATGTGCAGATGTGGCTATGGGTCCTGTGATACTCCCTCATAACCCTGAAAGTTTGGATCATTATTGACACTCAGTTGCTCTGGGATACAAGGGACAGCCCTTCATAATGAATTGTTTCACCCCAGATGCCCACAGTGCCAAACCCTGACCCTGCTCTTGAGCCTTGGAGTGTTCCAGGAGACAGGAGCAGTCTCTGGCCCCATCCAGGAGGCCCTGATGTATGAGCAGGCTCCCTGTTTGGAGCCTGACACTGTGGCCAGCAGCTCCAGGAACCAAGGCTGGAAAAGCCTGTCAGTTCCTAGTAGATGGCTGGCTCCTCACAAACCACAGGTGTCCTCCTCCTCAGTGGCTGGGTTGGGGTATTTGCCCCAGGAATTCTCCAGAGGTCTGGAGGTCCAGGGTCTGTGTGTAAGGTGGCAAACAACATTGCTTTTCTTTTAAGTGCACAAGGATTTCTCATCCAGAATCGCAGATTTTTAAAGGCTGTTGTCTTGGTTTTGTTTCTGGAAGATTGCTGTGTGCTGATGAGAGCTCTGAAGCCAGTGCTGGGACCTCAGCCTCAGTGGCCTCACGATTTAGAAGGAGATAAGAGAAGCAATTGTGAGACTTGTCTGTTATTAGGGTTAGGCCTTCCCGGTCTGGCCTCAGTTAACCATTTAGCACCACTCTCTTTTAACCTCTTTCTATCTGGCATTCACATAGCACATGGGTGGCAAAACCAGTTGGTGTTTTTCTAAATGTGATGTTTTCTGGAGTGTTAGGAGGTGGGGTAGGGAATTGATAAGCCTTTCTATGGTCAACTTCAGTGAAGCCTTAGGGATCTAAAGAGTTGCCTCCTGAGCGGCTTCTAGGAAAGGTGATACTTTCCTAAAAAATACAGTGTTAACAGTGAGATTTTAGGCTGGGCAGCACATATATGGGAGAGGCAGCAGTGAAAAGTGGGGTGCAGCAGACCCTGTAAGCCACACATCACCTTGCGTGAAGCTGGCCTCACGGGATCCTTTGGTCCATGACCCCCTGGGGGCTTCCTGGCGACCTCCTGATTTGTCTGAGAGCCTGTCTTGCTGTTGCAATTCGGGCCACTGGGCATAGCAGTCCCTTCTTCGCTGCACTGTTTCCCTCTTGTGATAGGTTTTGCTGGGGGCGGGGGAGGGGGGGCTGTGTGGGTGGGGGCGCGGTCATTCTTGTTTTGTATTGCTCTGTTTTTCATTAGGGCTTTCATCCAGAGGAGACAAACTATATTCTGACCCAAACAGCTGGACCACCTCTGACAGAGAATTGGAGATCCCCAGAATGTAGGCAGAGTGGTTGGGGGAGTTGGAAGATTTCTTCATGCTGTGATTTAGCTAAGAGGCTCCTGAGGGTGGAAATGATGAGCCGGTGGGAGGGTCTGTGGTTCAGGGGAGTTTGCACTTCCACTTGTCTGACATTTTGGCGACGATTTATTTGTCTGAACTTCATGAGGTCTCTTTTCTTTTGCAGACAGAGATTGCGAAGAGACTGAACACAATTTTAGCACAGATCATGCCTTTCCTGTCACAAGAGGTAAGACTTTTCCTTTTCTTTCCAAAGCAGCCACTGGCTGATGAGGTCCCACCCACCAGAGCTCTAGCCCCTGTTTGTTCATAGGACTGAAGTTAAAGTTGACAGCCTGGGGTTTACAGAGCCTTCTCCAGCCAGTTCAGGGGCTGGGAGCCACATCAGAGGAACAATGTGCTCATTTTTTCTGGTAGGACTAATTCTCTGCCACTATCTGAGACCAGAGAGGAGGGTTCTGTCTGGCCTGCCACTGGGGTAGCAATGGGCAGCAGCTGCCTCTGTGCCCCCATGCTATATCCAGTTGAACTCTGCTTCCCTGTACTTCAAATTCCACACCTAGAGCCATCTAGGAGCAAGGACACCTGGCCAGTTAGTGTCAAGACCCAGCCTCTGTGAGGGGAGCCAGTACCCACAGGGGACCCCACCCTTCAGAACAGTGCACTCACCAAAGGCACGCCTGATCACTCACATCACCTTCTAAGCCACTTTGCAGGGGACCCCCACCTGAGGAAGGGGCTGAGCCAGTGGAAACGTCTCCAAGGAGGCTCTTTGGTACAGAGTGGACAGATGGCCTGCCTGTGAGGCCTATTTCCGTCCCGCAAAGCTCACTCCGGCTGGGGCAGGCCCTGCCCTCCATGCCCCTCCTGGGCCCTTCTCAGCTCACTCCTGGAGCCCTGGGTCAAAAATGATGGACTTCTTGTAAGAACAGGATATAGCCATGTCCTAGACTAGAGTTTGCCGCCTGGTAGGGGAGACAGCTGCATACGAAGCTGGTGCTACCTCAAGGCTGAAGGGAATGAATACACCGAAAAGTGTTTTTTTAAAAAGACTTTTTTACAGCAGTTTAGGTTCATAGCAGAACTGAGTGGAAAGTACAGAGATTTCCCATAGCTGTCCCCACCAGAGTGGTGTGTTTGTTGCAGCTGTTGAACATAACATGGACACATCTTCATCACCCAAAGTCGACTCATTGCTTACTTTCAGGTTCATTATGCTGCTTTTCTTTCTCTTTCTATGTAGACATATGTTTTTGTTTTCTCTCTATTTAGATAGATACAGATTTGGTTATATTTAGATATACATATATTTCTTCTGAATCCTTTGAGTATAAACTGCAGGCATCCTGACAGCTCACCACTCACTGCTCCCCCTGTGTCTCCTAACAACGTGGACAGGATCCTGCATGACTCCAATACCGTTACTGCATTTAGAACATTAGTAATCATTCAGTAATGTCATCCGATGCCATGCTCATAGTCCAATGCATGGAAAAACTTTTTGTATGTCTGTTGGAGCGGGGCTGTTGACTAAAACCCATCTTTTGGTTCATTTATATTTTAATTTAAAACAATTTATATGAAGTTTTTATTACAAAAGTAATACATGCTCATTGGAAAGGATTTAAAGAAGAAAGTGAAAATGCCCTGTCTGCGACCCACCTGTGACCGCTGCCAGTGTCCTGGACCTCCTCTGCCTCTGTGTGGCTTGGTGGCTGCCTGTCCCGAGCCGCCGCCGTTAACCCCTTCCATTCCCTCCAGCACCAGCAGCAGGTGGCGCAGGCTGTGGAACGTGCCAAGCAGGTCACCATGACGGAGCTGAATGCCATCATCGGGGTACGTGGACTCCCCAATCTGCCTCTCACCGTGTGTATAGCCCTTTTATTCCTCTCATTTATCATAACTAGAGATCGATTTTGATCTCAGGTGGCCTCAAAGAATGGCGGCCCCAGGACTCCATTTCCTGAAGCATTTCATAGGCTTGGGTCCATTTGGGGCTCTCCCCGTTGGATCCCTCATTGCTCCCCCAGTCCCTGAATTAAAGACATGTCTCAAATCAACCTCTAAACTCATCATCCCTGCCCTCCCTCAACTTTTGGTGTCCCCAGTATTGAGGGGGATGAGCTCTGAGATCACCTTTAAGACCAGGCTGACTGATGGGGTCCCCAACCCTTTCCTCATGCCTTCCAAGGGCCTGTCTGCTCTGTTCCCCCTCCCTGGCAAAGGTCTGCCTTTCTTTAGCCATCTGGGATCAGAAGTATCTCTGCTGTACTATTGATGTGAAGCGTGCTGTGGAATTTGGGGTTGGGCTTCTGCTGTCCCATGCACTCAGCTATCTGGCTGAACCTTCCTCGCGTGCCCGTGTGAATTCCAGATACAGGACCTAGACGGGTCATCCTGACCCCCCTAGGTCAAGGGAACAGGGAAAAATATCCCAGAGCTCCTTACGAACCCACTTCTGGTTTGATCCCTCAGTGAAAGGAGGAAGCCAGATCTTTCCCCAGCCACTACTGGTTTGCATCTTTAGTTCTTGGTTGCAAATAGCATCTTTCTCTTGATTGGTACTTTAGTTGAGGCTAAGGATGTTTAAGGTAAACATCTGAGAAAAAACACCTTTTCAGTGTGACTTTGGACAAGGTTCTTACCCTTGGGGTGTACTTGTTCACCTTTTGTCCCTAAAGTGATAAAATGCAGGGGGTAGGTGAGAGCACTGCTTCCCAACCACAGACAGCTGGGTCAGGATCCCCAAGGAGGCTTTGGAACAATGTAGATTCCAGGGAATTCGCCACAGAGTCTTTTCCATAGATCTGGGATTATTCTGAAGGATAGTCAGGCATGGGAAACAGTGGACTGGTTGGCCAGGGGCCCTTCAGCCATTCTGGGGTCCTGGTTGGTTTTCATTCTTTTTTTTTCCCCTTAACTGAGGTCATTATTTCAAAGTGGAACTGCAGGTCCCAGAGTTTTCTGCTTGGTGGGGTAGATAATGACTCTTGGCTTTTCATTTTGGGGCAGAAACCTGGAGACCTGTGCTCTAGTTCTGGCTCTTCCTGTGTGACCTTGGGCAGGCTCATTTCTTCTTCCAGCCTCAGTTTCTGCATCTGTGAAAGGAGGGTGTGGGCCAGCTCATCTCTCTGGGCCAGGAATGCCTGGAGGCAGAGGTCTGAGTGACAGAGATGCTAGTGGGTCCCAACCCTCCCTCATGCGATTGGCATCCACTATGGTTATGTGGTCCTGTACTCCTGGTGTGAGCTCCGTGGCAGCTTCTGAATGCTGCTGGGAAAGGACATGAAGTGTTAGACCGGGTCCTGGTAGCATTGGGGGAGGAGCAGACCCTCCTCCGTTATGTGCGAGGAGCATGGGGGAGTTCGGAAAGGGACTGTGAGCAAGCAGTGTTTTTAACCATTGAATTTTGGGGGGCAGCACCCCCAGGGGTGATATAATAATTCCAAAGTTTGTCGTCTCTTTAGGATTATCTAACGCAGTGTTGGGACCAGGTACTTGGTGGGGGTGCTTTCCTGTGCATTGGATGTTGTTCAGCAGTCCTGGCCTCTACTTACTGGATGCCAGTAGCAGCCCCCCACATTGTGACATCCAGCACTGCCTCTAGACATTGCCGAGTGTCTGTCTGGGAGGGGCAGAACGGCTCCTGGTGGAGAACCACTGCTCTATCCAGCCAATGCCCTTGTTTTTCAGAGAAAAGTGATTTAGGGACGGTCACATACTGTTTAGGAGCAAAGCCAGGCAGAGGCCTAGGGGCCAACTCTCAGCCCTCATCCTGTGTCCTATGTCTCAGTGACCAGTTCCATCTCGTGGCTCAGCTGACAGTGGTAGAAGAGATCATGGGTGGCAAGCACATTGTGAGTTCTGTCCTGGAATTTCTCCTCTTCCAGCTCCTCATCCCCACCCACTTTTTAGGATGAGCCCTCCCTTCCCTACAGTGGCCAGAGTAGGATCCCCTCCCCCCTCTGTTTCCCCCTTTGGAATTAAAATCCTCTTATGAAAGTAATTTTTTTTTAACTTCTAAAAAAGAATGAAATTGGGGTAGAAGCGCTGCTTGGATTAGCTCCACTTCCTTTAGTATTTAGGAAGTTACAAGTTAGGAATAATCAGTGGTCGGCAAACTCATTAGTCAACAGAGCCAAATATCACCAGTACAATGATTGAAATTTCTTTTGAGAGCCAAATTTTTTAAACTTAAACTTCTTCTAATGCCACTTCTTCAAAATAGACTCGCCCAGGCCATGGTATTTTGTGGAAGAGCCACACTCAAGGGGCCAAAGAGCCGCATGTGGCTTGCGAGCCGCAGTTTGCCAACCACGGAGTTAGGTCAAGCAGCTCCAGGCAGATATTGGAATTCAATTAAAGCCAACGAGTGGGGCCTGTGACCCCCATTTTCAAGGTAATTGCTTCTGCAACTCTGAGTGAATGCAGCTGTCGCCCTGTCATTAAGCAGGCAGCCGTCTAATCGCTGCGCCTGACAGAGCCTCACAAGGCAGGAATTACGGACAGCTGAGGCCCGTTGCACTGGGAGCCAGGCTTGTCTGCAAGCCAATGAGGAGATGGCTCACCTCCTCAGAGAGGTGAGAGTGAGCTTGAAGTTAACTAAGCTGACTTCAGAAAGTGAGGCAGAGAAGGATGGCATGGGGCAGGGGGCCAGGAGGGCCGAGACTGGTGGCAGGAGGGTAGATGTCTTGTCCCCAGCCATAAAGGACAGTGAAGAGAAGGTCCGAAGAGGCTCTTCGTATGCCCATGGTGCTATGGATCAGCCCTTCTAGAGGGGGAAGTAGCTCAGCCCCCTGGTCTGGGAATTAGGAGGGCTTTGAGCAAGTTGCTTCTCCCCCCCACCAGGCCTCAGTTTCCCCACTTGGGAAAAGATGGAGAAGAACTAGGCAAGTTTCATCTGATGTGCCTCCTGCTTCAGTCAGTTGTTTAGGGCTCTCTTGGGCATGGAGTTAAAGGATTCTGGGGCCATGTCTTGGCTCAGCTCAGAGAGAGGTGAGAGATAAGTTAGGTATGTCTGACGTGGGCATGCCTGTAGCTAGTGGAATACTTACTGCAAGGATTGAGATACCTCTAGGGCAGGAGTGGGGAATGTCAGCCTGCAGGCTGTAAAAGACCTGCGAAAGCATTTGATCTGCCCCTGCCAAAGCATTAGGGGCGAATTAATTAAATGTATGACTAAATATAGCAGGCTAATTTTTAAGTTGCTAATTTTGTATGGCTTGTGAATGATGTTATAAATATCCAAATGGCCCTTGGCAGAAAAAAGGTCCTTCACCCCTGCTCTAGGGTCTCCCTTTCCTGGTGAGAAGGGCCAGGATCCAGCATCAAGTTAGTGTGAGAGGAGAGGAGATGGGGGCTGGTCCAGGGAGCTCAGGCTTGCTGGCCCAGCCCACCTACTCCCCTTGGGGCCACAGAGAACTAGTGTCCATCTAGGGAAGACAGGCTGGAAGATGTCTCTGCTAGTCGGGGCCTGGCAGGACCCAGTTACTACAGACACCCTACTGTTATATGCACTTTATTAAAGTGGGGGGTGAGGAGGAGAAAGAGGGAGTTTGTATCTATTTTGTCACAAACTAGAGTGGTGAAGCCATACCTAAGGTTCTTGCATTCACTCCAGGATGTTGTTGAGCTGGATTCAATTGATTGAATTTTTTAAAATGTATTTTTCTTGATTTCAGAGAGGAAGGGAGAGGGAGAGAGAGAGAGAAACATTAATGATGAGAGAGAATCATTGATTGGCTGCCTCCTGCATGCCCCCTTCTGAGGATGGAGCCCACAACCTGGGCATGTGCCCTGACTTGGAATTGAACCATGACCTCATGGTTCATAGGTCAACACTCAACCCCTGAGCCACACCAGCTGGGCAGTTGATTGAATTTTATATGAGGAAGAAGGATGGGCGAGAAAGTAGGCCTTAGAATACATCGTTTCTTTCAGCCAGGTGGCCATGGTGGAGACAAGTAATGCTGGGGTTGAGTCCTGGCTCTGGTTGTTTCTGGCAGAGTTCCTTAGCCTCTCTGACCCTGACCCCATCTCTGAACTGGGGATCAGAAGGGTTGTTGTGATCCCCACCAGCTATGGGTCCACCAGCCATGAAAAGCAAAGCAACGAGTGGAGGCTTGGGACTACTTCCCTCTCCTTGAAGGGCAAGAAGTGTTCTTTTATGCAGTGAGGACTCTGTGCTTGCTTTGGTGGGCATCTTCAGTGGGTCATGGCTCTGGAAGCACTTAGAGAACACCAGAACTTCACTAAGTTTAGCCCAGATCATGAACCTGAGGAGTGAAGCATTAAATGAGCTCACAAAAACATAGAGCATGACATGCATAATCCAATTACATATACTCTACAAACAGTCTTCCCAGTGGCCTCGCTTGTAAGTGGCCATACCTCCTGAGCCCAGGGCACAGGCACTTGGCACATGTGTGGAGGATGGGGACACACAAAAGCCCCATAGGACACCTTTTTGGACATGCTTGTGTTCTGGTATGAAATGGTAAAGGGGCAGGAAGAGCATTTGCGGGTGGGCTTCGTCCAGTTTCCTAGCCCCTTTTCTGGGGTTGGAGGTGGAGTGGGGAGGGCGGGTGGTTGACTTCCTTTCACATCATGGATAAAGAAGTCCTGGAGTTAGAAGGAATAGTACAAACTGGAGTCAGGCTGCTGCAAAGTGGTCAGCTCAGGGCCCTCCTCAGACTATGGACTTGATTTCTTCTTCCCCAATTGAAAATATGGCCATCCTCTCACTCACATGTTACTGTGTTTTAGCACATTGTCCTCTGATGTTGGGGATGTCACAGGGTGTAGAAATGCAGCCTGAGCAAGGCTGTGCCCTGCCTGCCTGCAGAGGGGCCGGGCTGTGACATGGGGTGGTGAGATGCATGGATCATTGTCGATTGCCAGCTGGCTCCCCCTGCCCCACTAGGGAGAAAACTTTGTTTCACTGTCTGTTGTAACAAAGACCACTGTTAGCAGATCTGTGCCCAACAGCCCTTGGCATCTGCCCCCACCCTGAGAAGGAAGCCTCGGAGGCTAGCTCTTCTGTTCCTGTTTCCTGGAGCCTGTCGGGCCACTCTTGACTGCCTTCAAATCGCTCAGAGGAGACCTGGCTGTGCAGGGGGTGCTCCAGTACTTGAAGATGAGAAGTACATGGCACCATGGAAGTTTCCTTTCCTCCGTTGTAAAGGAGACACTTGTGCTTGACATGCTAACGGCAGAAACCACCCCTCAGTCTTGGAAGCACAACAGCTTTGCAAGCCTCTGTTTTCCAAGTTTCTGATGCTGGTTCACTGGTTCATGTTTCAAGGAAGGAAGCAGGAAGTCACACTAATGCTTCTTGTCCCAAATAACATTTCGAGCTGCATCTAAGTGGGCCTTGGAGACAAGGCACGGATTGGGAAGTGGATGGTCACTCTTGGACAGAGCCACTGTACTGTCTTACTCTGTGTTTACCTTTTCCTGGCAAGCATGCCAGGCACCACATTTGAGGTGCTGGGATGGACAAAACAAGGTCTCTTTTTTCTGGAAGCCACAAGTTGCCAACCATCATATAAAGGTGAAAGAAATAGTTATATTTGCAGTCCAGTCATAGATTTTGCTAATATTAATTGAGCACCTGCTTTGCCTTTACATGTAGTAAAGCATGTGATCCTTGTATAACCTGAAGAAATGGGTTGCATTCTGATTCCCATTTCACAGATGAGGAAATTGAGCTCAGAGAAGTCCACTGACTCATCTAAGGTCTCAACTGGTAAAGGAGATCTGCCTGTCCACCTTAGTCTGCCTGATTTCAGGTCTGAGCTGTTAGAACTCTTAGAAGGGAGAAGCTGCCCAGGAGGACGGGAACTTCTAGAGGAGGTGGCATTTGAAAGATGATCCTAGAGGTTGGGTCCGAGGGCAGACCTTTCCTGGTAAGGTAAGAATCAAGGTGTTTCCATGGGTACAAATCTTAACTAAGCTCTTTCTGTAGACACAGAATTGATACTGGAGGAGTTAGCCTTGTTCCCAGGCAGCAGAGCTACTTCTTTGAAGCCATCCTCCCTTCCTCTTTCCCTTCTCCCTCCAGTGATCTTATTGGCCATACACAGTAAGGAGTAGGTTAAATACCTCCATTTTTGCTCTCTGGAATTTTACTGAATACTCTAGTAGTATTGGAGGGCCTACTAGCAACTGGTCTAAAACCACAGGGCCCCCAGCAGAAACTCATTTTAAAACTGGGCATCTAGATAAAGTTGAATGGTCCAGCCCTGGCCAATTTTCCTTAGTGGTTAGAGTACAGATGGAAGGTTGAGGGTTCAATCTCCGGCCCCCAGTCAGGGTGAATGTGGGAGGCAACTAATCGATTTGTCTCTCAATGGAAAAAAATATACTCAGGTGAGGATTTAAGAAAAAAAAAGTCGAATGCTTCAACCACAGGGAATATTATGCAGCCATTAAAAAGGAAATGTTGATTTGTTTGTAACCCTCTAAATTAAAATTCAATTGTATAGCAATAAAGTTAACAAGAGCCCATTTGTATAGAAATACATTTGAAATTTATGGATTTCCATAAAGGAAAATCTAGACAGATGAACAGTCGATTTTCTAGGGCAGTGGTCGGCAAGCTGCGGCTTGTGAGTCACATGCAGCTCTTTGGCCCCTTGAGTGTGGCTCTTCCACAAAATACCACGGCCTGGGTGAGTCTATTTTGAAGAAGTGGCGTTAGAAGAAGTTTAAGTTTAAAAAATTTGGCTCTCAAAAGAAATTTCAATTGTACTGTTGATATTTGTTTCTGTTGACTAATGAGTTTGCCGACCATTGTTCTAGGGAGTGGGATTGAAGGGTAAGATTTTTAGAAAAAATTGTAAATCTCTACTTATTTGTGATACTTTCTGACACTGAGCATGTATTACTTTTGTAATTAGATAAAAATTACATTTTCTTGACAAAGAAAAGGTGGGGGAGCTCAACTCTAAGCTCCAGTCCCAGAAAGCTGAGTTCAGCTGGTGGGTTGGATCTCTGCACTGGGTTCCATGACTCCAGCTCCTTGGTCCTTGCACTTGGTTCCTGCTTGAGCATCTTGGGGGGCAGATCTGGGGTCAGGCCACACTGGGACCAGTGCCCAAAGCAGCTTCTGTAAACTGCCCAACAACAGACATCCCAGGTCTTGGCTGCAAGTCCCAGCCTTTCTCCCAGAGATGAGAAATGAGCCCTCTGGGCCAGGAGTGCGGTGGTAGCTATGGTTGCCATTAACTTTGGGGTGGGCCAGGTTGGTAGTTTATAGCTTAGCTGTGGGAGGGCAGGGTAGGTAACTTCTGACCTCAAATACTGCCTCTTGGAGCCTCACCTCCAATCAGAAATGTGGGCCTTCACTGTGTTTTGCCATGAGTCAGCATTGGCCCCAAAGCCACAGTTAACATTGACACTCAAGCTTATCAGACTTTTGCTCTTTGTCCTCCCACAGCCCCAAAGAACTCTTCTTGCTTTGGGGTCCTCCTTAAGAATATTCTCTGGATGAGTTTGGTGGTTGATAGATTTGAGCCTAGATCCCACTTACTAGAGATGTGACTTTGCTAGTTATTTATTCATCTGTAAAATGGGCACAACCCCTCCTTTGCCAGGTAATTGGAAGGGTCAGAGTTAATATTTGGAAATGCCCAGGCATTCATTAATGTTGGTTCCCTCCTCTTGTGCTATTTGAGAAGAAAGATGTACAGGTGGGTACCAGCACATCCAAGGCCCCAGCTTAGGAATGTTAAGATAAAGGGCATTTTGTCCTGGCTGCTGGGAGAGACCTGAGTCTGCCCCAAGCCAATCCCTTGGGTGTGGGAGGGGGAGAGGGAAAGAGAGGACCCGAGGCTAGTGCTGGGAAGGGGTATGGTGTCTGGAACAGGGGCCCAAACTCCTTAGCTAGGGACAGTTATCGTTGCTGTTGTTGATAATGCTGAGTTAATCAGGTCAAGGTTTTAAAACAGAGGGGAGACATTGTAAGCCCTCTGGTGAATGTTAGCTACTGTTATGAGATCACTTAATGAGTAACGTGCCTGAGGTCACACGGTAATAAGTGCCAGAGCTGGGGTTTGCATCCTCACTGGTTCTAAAGATTCCACTGTTTTCTTTGTTGTTTATTGATTTGAGAGAGAGACATAGATTTATTGCTCTACTTATTTATGCATTCCTTGGTTAATTCTTGTATGTGTCCTAACTGGGGACCAAACCCACAACCTTGGCATATCAGGACTGCTCTAACCACTGAGTTGCCCAGTTAGGGAAGACTCCACTCTTCTTATTACCCTCTTCTCCACTCTGATGTCCAGTGACATTAGCTCTCATTTCACAGGCCCCCCGCCTTCTCTTGATCTTGGACTTGGCTGCTGGAGCCAGCCCTCGCTCAAAGGCAGGCCTGGAGTGCCTCGGTGTTAGGGAGCCTTCCCTGCCATAGGGGCTCAGGGTGGGGGATGCTGGCTGCTAATGTAAGCATGAGCAAACGTGAGCTACCAGGAGCTTAGAAATGGATCTCCTCTACTGAGGAGATGCATGCTTTATTTATTTTAGACTTTTAAACATGGAGAAGTTCTATCCTGAATTGGGTGGGGGGGACACGAGGAGTGTTTGAAGATATAAATCTTGTATCTAAATTGCAGTCCATTAACAGACTTCCTTTAGCAATACAGCATGTGGACTGAGCTGGGGACAAAGGTTTTGAGGGGCTTTTCCCCCTGCTGCCACATGAAGGAAGCCTGTGGCTTCCCCTGCCCTTTTCTGCTCAGCTGTGCTCACCACCAACTTCATTGCAGCAACAGCAGCTCCAGGCGCAGCACCTCTCCCATGCCACACATGGCCCCCCGGTCCAGTTGCCACCCCACCCATCAGGCCTCCAGCCTTCAGGGATCCCCCCGGTGACGGGGAGCAGCTCGGGGCTGCTGGCACTTGGAGCCCTGGGCAGCCAGGCCCACATGACCGTGAAGGACGAGAAGAACCACCATGAGCTGGATCACAGAGGTGCGGCCTAGATCTGGGGCTGGGGGCAGAGGGCAGAGGGCAGGGCTGGGCTGGGGCAGAGGTCCGGTAGACGCCACTGTAAGTGGACACAGCAAATGCTGTCACCCTAGGATCAGGAGTTAGCAAAAGGTTTGGAGCTGTCTCTTGAATTCCTGGCAGATGGGAACAAGAGCCCCATCACCCGTGCCAATACCCCCAATCCCCGATGTACACCAAATTCTCTGCCTTGCAAGATACCTTATCCATTCATCCTAGAGTACCCTCCCCTCCCATCTTCCTAGACACCATGCCTAGCCTTAAGGGCTGGTCTCAGTCCCACGCCTTCAGGCTGGGTTCTTTTTCAAATTCACATAAGAGTTTAAGAAGTAGAGTCCCAAGAACTGAGCCTTTGTTACTGTCCTCTTGTATCCTACCCCTGGAAAGCGTTTTGTCCTCCAAGAGTATCAGTTCTCTGATGGCAAGGGTATTGAACTTAATGTATGTCTCACCCACGCAAGTACCTTGGAAATAGCACACAGTCAGCACTCACGTGAAGACTTGTGAGTTGACTGTCTGTAGGCAGAGGTAGCCACCACACTACTGCAGGGAGGTGCTTGGGAAGCCTTGCAATGAGGATTTGCCCCCACCCCTTCCCTGGGCTCTTACCATCAGGATCCAGGAAACTGCACAGAGTAGGCCTCAGGAGGACTCAGATTGAATGGGAAAGGAAGGGGCCCGGCCTCCTGGAAGACCCTTTTCAAAAACTGCTACCTTGTGTGCTCTGCCCTTAGATGGTTTTCCGAGGTTTATTGAGATATAATTGACATATAACATCATGTAAATTCAAAAGTCTTCAGCGGGATGACTTCATTTGCCCTTAGATATTTGCCAAGGCACACGGCTGCGCCTTCTGAGCCCCTGGGCACCACATTCTTGGGCACTAGGGGCCTGGAGTGTCATCATCCTGCCCAGGCTGGGGCCCCAGGGTGGCACCAGGCTGTGGTAGCCAGAGACTTACATCCCTGCCCTGCAGTAAGATGGTACTCTGTGGAGGAAGAGGGCCTCCCCACAGCAGGCAGGCCAGTTAGGGTGCTCGTGCCCAACTGGTTCAGTAATCAGAGGCTTCCACTTCCAGCGGCTTTTGGCAAAGAGACAGAGAATGGTGTTAATCAAACAACAGCACCATTCTCACAATTTCTTTAAAAAAAAAACCAAACAGTAATGTTCTCAATACCAAGTCCTATGGATATTTTCCATAGCATGATCTTTCCCAAGCTTATGGCTTAAAAATTGCTGACTAGTAGCCTTGGTGTCCTCCTTGGCATGTCTGGGAGATCCGGGCCACGAAGGCCGCCTCACCCAGGGGCTGGTGGCTGGGGGAAGTGTTAGAATTAGGGCAATTAATTTCCAAACTGAGAAACGTCCCCTAAAGCCCTGCATTGGCTGACCCACAGTGAGGCCAGGCCTGCTGCTTGCTTGAAAATGTTGAGACTGACCTTTTTTCTTTCTTTTTTATTTTGGGGCCCTGACCCTTCTCCTGTCCTGGCCTTCGGTCCCCAAAGAGAGAGAATCCAGTGCGGTAAGTGTCAGCACTCTGGAGCCAATTGGGTGTGTTTGGGGGTGGGGGGAGGGCACAGGTGCTTTTCTGGTGGTGGGGTGGGAGTGTTTTCAGGAAATGGGAGTTGTCACCTGTTGAGAGTGACCTTCAGTTGGGGAAGCCTTCATCTCCAGGCTTTTGGTCCATCATTTGTCAAATAAAGAGCTCTGGCTAAACGAGCTCTAGCTCCCTTTACAGGAGAAGTGGTTGATCAGAGATGTCTGCTGGCTGGCCCTGGGGCCTCCCAGGGGGTCTGTGGAGTCTCTGGGCTGAACCAGGGCTTAGGACCTAGGTGTCCCACGTCCTGGGTGGGGTGCTTCCCCACTCCCCAGGTTGGCTGCCTCCCCATATGATCCTGCCTCCTCAATTTCTGAGGTTTCTCTCTGTTCTGGGTTTAAGAAAGTGCTAGGAAGTGAGCATTAAGGCCAGGCTGCCTGCGCATCTGCCAGCTCTGAGATTTGTTGTAAATCTTTCTGATCACACTGAGGCTCACAGGTTCTGTTTCAAGTGAATAAGCCTTCTGAATAAGCACAGTGGAGTCCGGATAAAAAACATCCTCCAGCGATTAGCAAAGGCATTTTGTTCCTCATCGCTATCCTTGTATCCAGGGTCATCTAATCTGCTGGGATGGCTTTGGTTATTACCTTGTGTTAAGTAGGACTTGGAAGGTCAGGCAGTTAACTAACCTCCCCTTCGCAGCCACTCCCAGGCTGAGTGTGAGCCCTCTGAGCAGCAGTGCTCGTGTCCCCTTTGGACTGGCCCACGTGCTCAGAAATCCAGATCAACATGGGGGCCTGGGAGGGGCTCACTACATAAGAAAGGAATAACTTTGGTTGAAAATTCATTTTGTTGGCTTTAGTGTTGGTTCTCAGAAGGTGGCATTTTGGAGAGGTGGCTTGCCTCGATAGAAGGCTGAGACTGGATCCCTCAAGGCTTAGGTCTGGTCCTGGCTTCATGGGACACTGGTTGACTCTCTTGGCCTCTCCCAGTCTCGTTTTCTTTATCTCTAACATGGGCATCTTCCTGCCCAGCCAGCCTCTCAGCTCTCAGCTTAGTTAGGAAGACCCCACCCCTCAGAACAGAACCCAGGGTCCCAGACCTGACCTGGTTAATGGATCTGTTGCAGAACGAAATGGGTCATTGAAGCCCAAAACCCTCCCTGTCTTTGCATCGCCCTCATCCTCATTGCTGTTTGCTCTTGGCTTTGTGCCCCAGTTTATGAAAGCTTTCTGCTACAAGAAACCCTCAGGAGCTAAACTCTTTACTCGATGTCACTCTCCCATATCCATGCACATCAGACTTACAGAGCAGGGAGGCAGGCTCGGGCCCCTGGAGAGTCCAGTGGGAATGAGTCAAGCTGCCATCTGGGAGTGGGATGGGCAGCTTGGGAGAGGCAGTAGGGCTGTGGGCATGTGGGGATGGGTGTCGGAGGGGGTGTAGACTGAAGCAATCAGCCCTTTGGAAACCAGGTTGTCAACAGATGTGGCCCACGGCCGGAAGGACAAGGCTGTGTCGGGGTGGGAGGGGGGATGGCTGGACAGGCTGGAAGCTGTCCCAGAGGGGTTAGTCTAGAGTCCAATTAGAGGTAGCTTCATTCATATTTCCTTGCCTAGCCGAAGCAATAAAAAATACTTAGTTTTTTGGCCGCCTGCCAGCCAGAGGCGGGCTGGATCGATGCCGCTAAATGCCTGACATGACTCTTCGGTAGCAGCAGGGTTTTCAGCCTGACTGCATGAGAAGAAAGAGCTTGCTGTGCTCTGAGCTGCACTCTGGGGCACAGAGAGAAACATGAGCTGCCACACGCCCCCTCCTCCCTGCCCGCCAGCAAGGACAGGGCCTGGAAGCATTTCTGCTTAGCATGGGGCGGCCACCATTGGAGGAAGGGAAGTGAAATGACAGTGATTTTTCTGCCAGGCTTGCAGCAGCTAATTGAATTGCGGCTGTGCGCACATCGACGTCACTCGCAGGACTGTGGGGAAGGTTGAATTGCAGTTCCATTATAACTTCCATTTTTTTCTTCAAGGCTTGATAACGCTGCCATTTTAATTTGCTTCAGGCAGAAACTTGGCAGGGAAGGGATGCCCAGAAACCGGCTTAGCAAAGGAAATTAAGTTTGCAGCTGGTTTCCACACTGTTCCCCCAAATGCCAGCACTAACCCTCAGGAAAGTGGGAAAACGGAGGTGTGGGTTCATCCCACCTGCCCTTTGATGCCCTCTTGTGTACAGACGCCCCTCTGCGTCCACACATGTCCTCATCACACACCTCTGCACTGTATGGTGATGTTGATGGCTTGGCCTTTCCCTTCTCTCTTGCTGGACTGGAAGCTCCTGGAAGGCAGCTTCTTCCTCTGTCCTGGGCACCCCCCTATCGCTTGCATGGTGGGTACTGAGAACAGGGGTGGGTAATGAGAAAGTGAGGGAAGGTTAGGGATTTGGCTCTTAGACCAGGGTAAACACAACCAGCCCCTCCAAGGGTGACATTGGTTCTGACTTTATTCTCTGGGCACAGAGGTTTGCTGGCAGGTGCTCCTCCCTACATCCCAGCCTGGTGCTGACAGCCACATGGTGCCGTTCCTGCTGCCAACACCACGGGGAGCCCACAAGTCCTCCTCTGTGGGTGGCGCTCTCACCTTCAGGACAGCATTGTTTCTAGGCTGCCTGCAAGGTGCTGCTGCCTCAGCTGTGGGCCCATCTTTGCCATTCCCAGGCCTCAAGTTCCAAAGTGGTCTTGTCTCTACTTGCTTTATATTTGAACGGAGAATGCATTAGGTCCAGGCTGGAGGAACTTGGCTTTCCTTCACGTTGCCTCCTGTCAGTGGGCCTTGGGCACGCTTCCCACTTCTTTCCCATTGTGACAGGAACAGGGAGGACTGCCTCCTCCCTTATGCTCTTTTCCCATCTTTCGGAGGGAAGATGATGCTGCATTTCTGTTTCTTTGTTATCCTGGTATTTCTCTAAAGCTGCACCTCCACTTAGAAAGCATGTTGGCAGCAGTCATTCCTGTTGGGTCAGCAGATGAAGATTTGCACGTGGTTCCAGTTTGTCGGCTCAGATCCATCTTTCAGGACTCGGTGCAAGTTTTCTTTATTCCTTCTTGGAAAAATACGTGTGACAGGCATGAGATGGGGTGAAGGAGGCAGGTGGGACTGCCGCCCTGAAGGAGGACGCAGTCTCATAGGCCAGAGGGCATAAGGCTCATTGCAAGGTTAATTACTCACTCAGTAGCAGCAGCTCTGCAACAAAAATGAATTGTGATGCTCCCAGAGCCTCTCTCAGGGGGACCTAGTCTGTGGAGTCAGGATGGCTTTCCTGGTGAGGGGCTGATGCAGCTGGGACCTGCAGGACACGAAGGACACTTCCACTGACCTGAGTTAGCGCACTTGGCTATGACTCTGTGCATGAAATGATCACACTGAACCTTCTTCCTGCTTCCAGAACAACTCAGTGTCACCTTCGGAAAGCCTGCGGGCCAGTGAGAAGCACCGGGGCTCTGCAGACTACAGTATGGAAGCCAAGAAGCGGAAGGCTGAGGAAAAGGACAGCCTGAGCCGATACGTATGTCTGCGGGTGTGGTGGGCACTACTGGGCTTTGTGGTGGGCAGGCTGGGGTGTGAGAGAACCCACAGGACCTGTTGTGGGTGAGTCAGAAAGACATAAGTGGGGCCAGGAGCAGGAGAGGGTCCCACCAAGGATAGGTGGTGGCCTGGGGGAGGTGGGCAGAAGGTGACGGGGTCTGGGGAGAATTGAGGGCATCTCTCAGAGACAGGCCAACAACCCCAGCTGCCATCATGTCCCTCCTGGCGTGCCTGTCTGTGTTGCCCCACAGTTTGACCCTACAGCCTGGTCGTGGTATCTGCTATGCAGGCTGTGCAGTGTACAGGGGTGAGAGCTGGCACAGAGGGAAGGACGATGCTATGCTGGGACCTGGTGGTCTTGGGCCAGGCCTTCTTCAGCCTCTTGGCTGCTTGCTCTGTGGCTATGGACACGTTGCACAGCCGAAGCCTCAGCTGCATTTCTGGGCACTGTGGTTCATCTTCCCTCCCACACAGAATGTGGAAATGGTGAAGTGACACCAGTTCACTTCCTTGTGAATAATGGCACGTATAAACCCATTGGAAAGTAGCGTCTGGCTTCAAAGAGACAAGTTAAAGAAGCTTAGAAATATAACGGGCCAGCTGTTGGTGTGGCTGCCAGTGGGTGTGGGAGCAGAGTGACCCCAGGGCTGGGTGCCGGGCTAGGACACAGTGAAGAGGAGGGCCACCTTTGGTGGATTTCGGGTTGGCCTGGGTTCAGATCCGGCTGGTGGAAGCATGGTGGGGATAGTGCATGCTCAGTGTGGGGTGGGGAGGGTGTGGCCTCTTACTGGCTTCTGTCTTGGTTGCAGGACAGTGATGGGGACAAGAGTGATGATCTAGTGGTGGATGTTTCCAATGAGGTAAGGGCAAGCCCAGACTGCAGGGCGGCTCTCGGCTTGGGGGTGTGAGAGTGTTCCTGCCTGGTGGACGCTCTGTGTCCCAGCTACTGTGCTAACAGACTGGCAGCCTGTGGAGCGCAAGGAGGTCTCTGAAGTTGGGGCATCAGGCTGGTGGGGAGGAGCAGAGCAGGGCTTTGCTATGTGGTGGCTGGGCCTTCGTGGGCACTGTGGGTTTCCTAGGACAGGTCCTCACAGAAACCCCCAGAGACCCCAGATTAGGGCCAGGGCCGGTTCCTCATGTCCTCCAGGTCAGCTGCATTCTGCCCACCACCCTGGGGTCTGGAGGTGGGGTTGTGATTCCTGGGTCAGCCTCAACCGGAAGGAGGAGCTGGAGCAGATCCACCCAAGGCCAAAAGGCCCAGCTGCCCAGATCTGAGTCCTGAACTGTGTGTGATTTTGGGCAGGTCACCCCATCCTCCAGACCCCAGTCTCCCCATCTGGGAGTCAAAGGGGTCAGACTAGATAATTAAGAACTTGTTACCCCCACTTTGGGGTCCCCAGTCTCTCAGCCAAGCTCCTTTTCCTATCACCCATGCCCACTCCCGTCCATCCCAGAGTAGGAAGGAGTCTAGGCTGGTTGTTGCTTTGAGTACAGTTCTGCATCACTTTGTGTTTTTAGGACCCAGCAACACCCCGGGTCAGCCCAGCACACTCCCCTCCTGAAAATGGGTTGGACAAAGCCCGTGGCCTAAAAAAGGATGCCCCCACCAGCCCTGCCTCGGTGGCCTCTTCCAGCAGCACACCTTCCTCCAAGACCAAAGACCTTGGTCATGTATGTGGGGTCTGCCCTTGGTGCTGCGGAGGGTTGGGGTGGAGGGGAAACGTCTGGAAAAGAGGCAGAGGGATGGAGTAAAACAAACGGGTTGGGCTTTGGCCCAGGTTCAAATGCCGTTTTTACTACTTGACCTGTGCTAGCTACTTAACATTTCTAAGCCTTGGTTGCTGCATCTACGAAGTGGGCAAGTCACCATGGTCTCTGCTGAACAAGGCTGGGCAAGAATGAGTGGCTGTTGGGCAGAAGATTCAAAACCGGGGTGGGGGCCGTCCCCATGCTTCATGTGGTGACCAGCACTAGGCACTGTGGCTCCTAGTGGGAGCTGGTGAAGATTAGGGGGGCATACCAGAAGGGTCTCATGACCAGACAGCTAGCTGCCTTTGGGGTACAGTGCTCATTAGAAAGAAGAAAACAATGCCTTTGGGGATCAGAATGTAAAGAGCTTCATGGTTTCCCTGGGTCTCTGCATCTTCCCTTTTTTAGAATGACAAATCCTCCACTCCTGGGCTCAAGTCCAACACACCAACCCCGAGGAACGATGCCCCAACTCCAGGCACTAGCACGACCCCAGGGCTCCGGTCGATGCCAGGCAAACCTCCGGGCATGGACCCGATAGGTATAATGGGTAGGCATGACAGGGCTGGGATACCTGTGGTTGAGGGGAGGGGTCTGCCAGGCCAGAGCACCAGAGAGTGTGTCGGAGCTGAGGCTCTCCAGGGCCTGCCTTTGGGGGCTTCATGGTCAGGTTTCAGGAGGAGACAGACTGGTGCTTCATCACTGATGTGGGGCTTACTGGGGCCACTGGGCAAGGGACTTCAAACAGGTTGGGACACCCATGGTTTGCTCTTGCCTCTCCTCTGTGAGGCTCTGAACAACCCCCTTCTTGGCTTCCGTGACCTCTCTATAAAAAAGGGTGGGACATCTCTCTGCTTGAATCTTATTAAGCTATGCAGGTGGGAGCCAGTGAGGTAGGTTCCTCTGAGAGGACTGTGGGGGCAGGCAGCTCTAGGGTGCTGGCAGGATCGCTGCTGGGTGGGACTCCCTTCCCTTGATGGCCACTTCCCACTGATGCCTGCCTCCTTGCAGCTTCAGCCCTGCGCACGCCCATCTCCATTACCAGCTCCTACGCAGCGCCCTTTGCCATGATGAGCCACCACGAGATGAATGGCTCCCTCGCTAGCCCCAGTGCCTACGCCAGCCTCCACAACATCCCGCCCCAGATGAGTGCGGCCGCTGCAGCCGCTGCTGCCGCCTATGGCCGATCGCCAATGGTGAGCTTTGGAGCTGTACGTAGACCTTTTGGCTCCTTTTTTGGGGACTAGCAAGGAGTGGGGAGCTGGTGAGGATTAGGGGGGCACTTCCTGCATACCAGAAGGGTCTCACGACCAGACAGCTAGCTGCCTTTGGGGTACAGTGCTTATTAGAAAGAAGAAAACAACACCTTTGGGGATCAGCAGCCGCAGATCCAACCCTGCTTGCCCACCAGCTGCCATGTTCCCTCACATGATGCAGCCTCCCTGCCTGCCCTTTCAGCTGGGAAATGGGGCTGATCCCTGTCTTTCTGGGCTCCATGGGATGGGATCCCAAGATGAGTCAGATGACTTGCAGGGAGTAGGGGCTTGGCAAATAGGGCTGCATATGACACCAAGAATTGTCTGTTCGTGTGATGAGCAGTTTGGATTGGGTTGGTAGAGGGGGGGGATCTTTTTTCAGGAGACTGTTTCTGTCTTTACCTCCTATACCTGCGGGGGCCTCTGGGACACTGTGGGGGGACTGAAGTGGGGCAGAGGCCACTGCCTGATGGGGTAGGGGGGACAGAGAGGTGGGGAGGATGCTGGGTCAGCGTTGGGAGATCTGGACTGTCATCCCTTCCCTGCCATTGTCCTGGGTGAGGCACTGGCCCTCCTGGGCTCTGAAGAAGCAGTGATATGCAGGCAGGACCCAGGAAGCAGAGGAGGAGGAGGTCAGGGTGGGGGGATATATGGTGTATCCCTCACTAAGGGCTGGCCTTGTCTTGCCTTACAGGTTGGTTTTGACCCTCACCCCCCAATGCGGGCCACAGGCCTGCCCTCAAGCCTCGCCTCCATTCCTGGTGGAAAACCGTAAGCTCTGGCTGCGCTTACTGCATGCTTCTGGGGAGGGAAGGGAAGAGCACCCTGCTGCCCTGGTGGACCTCCCTTGAGAAGGTGTTAGCCTGCCCTTTAGAGGTTCTTCTAGGCCAGCCTACAACCCCAGGAATTAGCAACCTGTCCCCATACTCCTGATCAGCTCAGGATTCCCTCTACAAGGGGAACTGAGGGGTTGAGGTATGCTCACTGGGATCTGGAAGAGCAGGGATATGGCAGACATCAGGGCCTTCTAAACAAAGGACATGGTTGGCCTGGGGGCTCCCTTGGATTCTACTTGTTTGAAACACTCCCAGCTGGCATCCCCAGTAGCCTGAAACAGCAGGCAGCCCGCACTGGCTCCCACACTGGCTCTGATGTATACTCTCTGATTTATTTGAGAATGTAAACAGATCCCCCTCCCCCAATACCACTGGCTCCTGAAGGAGGGAGTGGCGTTCTGATGGGTTTTTAAGGGGCGGGCAGTGTTTTAGGGATGTCACAGATGGTGGGAGAGGCCATTCCAAGGCACAGGTGGGGCTAGTGAACTGGTTTGGAGCAAGGATGTGTAAGCAGGTGCAGAGTCAAGGCTGGAATATTAAGCAGTTCCCACCCTGGTGGAGCCTGGACAAGAAGGTTGGGGTTACCTGGTTTCCTAAGATTTTGGGGGGCATCTGGAGGCAGTGAGGCCAGTTAGGGTGGTTCCAGTGGAACTGGGCAGGACCTGGGGAGACTGGGAGAGGACTGGGGACAGCAGAAGTGACAGTTCTTGCCCTTTCAGAGCCTACTCTTTCCATGTGAGTGCTGATGGGCAGATGCAGCCTGTGCCCTTTCCCCATGATGCCCTGGCAGGCCCCGGTATCCCCAGGCACGCCCGGCAGATCAACACGCTCAGCCACGGGGAGGTGGTGTGTGCTGTGACCATCAGCAACCCCACGCGGCACGTCTACACAGGTGGCAAGGGTTGTGTGAAGATCTGGGACATCAGCCAACCAGGCAGCAAGAGCCCCATCTCCCAGCTGGACTGCCTGGTGAGGATTCTGGGCTGTGGGCACCTCTAACTGGCATGGGAGAGCGGGGGAGCCCTGTTGACCTGGCTGAGCCCTATATTGGCTGGGTGACTTTGGGCAAGCTGGCTAACTTCCCTGATCCATGGTTTTACTGTCTAGGTAGAGATGATACTGACTTGTGGTGTGTAAAAAAATGCGTGAAAGATTGAAGGGTTGTGAATGAGCAGTGCAAATGGCCTGGCAGCTGCCAAGAACAAGGGCGGGATGTGAGCAGGGGTGGCAGGGGTGCCCGGAGGTGCTGGCTGTGACTACTTGTCCCTGGGAAGGGAGGTGGGCAGTGCTGAACACTGCCCTTGCTTCCTCCAGAACAGGGACAACTACATCCGCTCCTGCAAGCTGCTCCCTGATGGGCGCACGCTCATCGTGGGCGGCGAGGCCAGCACGCTCACCATCTGGGACCTGGCCTCACCCACACCCCGCATCAAGGCCGAGCTGACGTCCTCCGCCCCTGCCTGCTATGCCCTGGCCATCAGCCCTGATGCCAAAGTCTGCTTTTCCTGCTGCAGCGATGGGAACATTGCTGTGTGGGACCTGCACAACCAGACGCTCGTCAGGTGCGGCTGTGGGAGGGACCTCGTGCAAGTCACCTAGCCCTGTGTCTCAGTACCTTGCTTGGAGCTGGCTCAGAGCCGGCTCTCAGTATACCTTGGCCATCCTTGTTTGTCACATTACCGTACGGCTTGCGTATGACCTTAGCTCCTCGTCATGCGTGTGGGGTAAGGAAAGGGATTAAGAATGCACACTGAGGAGACACAGAGTGTCCACCTAGGGAGGTTCCTTTGTTATATACCTGCCCCTGGACATAACCCTTGAGTGGAGTGGGGGAGGGGCCTGGCTCTGCTATAAGCTCACTAAGGGACCATGGGCACATATATACCCCTTTCAAGGCCTTGGTTTCCCCTTCTACTCAGAGGCTGCCAGCTGGTATTCAGTGGTTCCCTGGGTTCACTCCTCCCTGCTTGGCCTTTATAGGCAGTTCCAGGGCCACACAGATGGGGCCAGCTGCATAGACATTTCCCACGACGGCACCAAACTGTGGACTGGGGGGCTGGACAACACCGTGCGCTCCTGGGACCTGCGGGAGGGCCGGCAGCTGCAGCAGCATGACTTCACCTCTCAGGTGAGCACCCCTCTCCCCTCCCCGAGAGCAGCTTATTCCAGCCCAGTGGGCCTGGTCAGGGGATGAAGGGCCCCTTGCGGGTGGCCATTGCAAATGATGAATCTGAGCCATCTGAGAAGGCTTCCTGGAGGAAGCAGCTATGAAATAGAATTGGCAAGGCCTTGAAATGGCCACACTTGACCTAACTGCTTAGATTTGATTCCCAGCTCCTCCACTGTTGAGCACTTTGGCCTCAGTTTTCTCATTTCTGGGATGAGAATAATAGTAGCTACCTCCTAGATCTAGTATTAGTACCTGGAATGGTCCCTCTAAAAGCCTTAGCCATTAGCCTGGCTCATAGGAAGCATGCTGTAGGTACTAGTTATTATGATTTTTTTTTTTATTACTCATTCTAATATTTTTAGCCATACATATTTAATATTTTAGTGTTTTATTTGCTCACTTTTTTCAAGGAAAGGCAGAAGTCACAGAGAGAGAGTAACTTTTTTGAAAGCAAAAGTTACCACCTCTGAGTTTGAATCCTAGCTCTCCCACTTACTATCTGGAGTCAGCAACCTCTCTAAGACTCAACCTCCTCACCTATAAAATGGGGCTGAAAAATGACATCCCATACCCCTGGGCTATTGGGCTGAGGTAGAGGAAGGCTTGGCTTTGCAAAGGGCAGGTGGAGAGGTGATGAGGAATGAGTGGTGGGATCTGGAGGGTAGCGAGGCTGAGCTCATCTGGTCCCTCCTCTGCAGATCTTCTCGCTGGGTTATTGCCCCACTGGGGAATGGCTGGCCGTGGGCATGGAGAGCAGCAATGTGGAGGTGTTGCACCACACCAAGCCGGACAAGTACCAGCTACACCTGCACGAGAGCTGCGTGCTCTCCCTCAAGTTCGCCTACTGTGGTGAGCCCTGGGAAGCGGGGTCCTGGCAGCTTGGCCTGTCTTCTGTGTATAGATGAGGGGCCCAAAGCTTAGGAACAGAGCCCTGATGGGAGCCAGGCCCCCTGATCCCAACCAGTTTCTCCCCATCCTTGTCCCTCAGATGAAGATACTGCCACAGGTTACTGAGCTCTCTGGACGCCAGGCCAGAGCCAGTCGCTGCTGGCCTGGGGCAGTGGAACAGTGCTCCCAGCCTGTGGGCATTTCCTCTAGGCAGTTCTTCCAGGAGGTGAAGACTGCAGCCTCTGACAGCTCAGAGCCCTGGATTGGAATGTCTGCTTCTCCACAGACTAGCTGTGCAGCCTGGGACACATGGCATCCTTTTTGATTCAGATGCATCTTACTCTGGCCTGGGATTGGCATGGCACCCACCACATGGCTTTGGAGGGTACAGTATTTCATGCTGGCAGTGCCCTGGCAGAGTAAGGGCACCTGTTGACCTCTGTCCCAGCTGGGTCTGCAGACTCAGGGCTTTGCCATTTTCCAACATCTCCTGCTATCTTCCAATAGAAATGAGAAGGATCAGTCTGCCTTGGTGGCTTTAAAAAAATGTTTTGGGGGAGTGTCATTGCTCCCATTTTGTGCAAACCCTACCTTTTCTCATCAGCCCTGCCCATCCCTCCACCTTGATTGCAAAGAGAGGCATTCTCTGGGTGTCCATGTGTCTGTTATGTATCTGCCCCTTGAAAGCAGAAAGTCGGCTAAGCACTGGTTAGTGGTTCACACCATGTTTCCATGGCAGCCACCACATCTGGGGTAGGTCTTACTTTAGAGGGCAGCAGGTCACACACAACCTGACGGTCTTTTCCTCTCACCTGCAGGCAAGTGGTTTGTGAGCACTGGGAAAGATAACCTTCTTAATGCCTGGAGGACACCGTATGGAGCCAGCATATTCCAGGTACCACCTGCCATCCAAGTGCCCCTCTTGGTTCTGCCCAGAGTCAGGGCCAGACTGTGGTGATGAGGGTGGGGATGGTGGGAGCCAAAGCAGGACCATCTTCCAGCCCCTCCCTGATGGGGTCCCAAATGGGTCTCCAGAAGCAAGGACTTGGCCACATCAGCAGGACTCTCTCTGCTTGCTAATGGCATCTGGTCCCTGAGGGTGAGGGATTTTAGGCAGGGGCTCTTGTAGGATTTCCAGGGCCAACCAGAGAGAAAACATGGTCTTGGCTCTGGCCCGTGCGCTGAGCACTCAGGAGGTGTGTGAGGCAATGGAGCACACAGGGCAGCTTTTTTCAGAGCAGTGTTACCTGATATTTAAGTAAGGTCGAATTTCATCTCAACATTTCAATGTAAGGAGAGAGGTGGGGCAGGAGGAAAAGGGTCCAGAAGGGGGTGGGAGAGGGAGGAGGCTTTTTATGATTCTTCAAGATCTGGGGTCCAACACCTAAGATCCCCGTGGGCACTGTAGTGGCTGCAAGCCCGTGGAAGGGCATCTCTACTTGGAAGCACCCCCTGGGCTGCCTTTGAGGGCATGCTGTGTGCACTGCAGGTGGGAGCTCCGGGCAGGGAAGGGCGATTTAATTTGGAGCATTGAAGTGGTGCGGAGCTAAAGTGACTCCTGTCTTTTTTTCGTCCTGCACCTTTCTGCCTCTCCTCCTCCAGTCTAAGGAATCCTCGTCTGTCTTGAGTTGTGACATTTCGGCGGATGACAAATACATTGTAACAGGCTCTGGTGACAAGAAGGCCACGGTTTATGAGGTCATCTACTAAACAAGAACTCTAACAGGGCTGTCAAACTCTGGGAGAAACAGACTCAACTGTGACAGGGAGATCCTGGTGCGGGCCCCCCAGGATGGCTAGGCCCGGGAGCAGCTGAGCGTTCCGCTGTGCTGTGGCAGACTGGGCGGGCGCCGGCACTGTGCGACTCTGGGCCGAGGTGATGTGTCTCACAGACTCCAATGGATTTCTCTCCTCTTCCCCTTCACCGTGCTGGCAGATGCTACTAATAGATTTATGTGGAGGCTCCTGGCTCCAGCTCCCCAAAGACACCCTCGTGAATCTTTATCTTTCCTTCCCCTTTCTTTTGACCCATCCCCTGCCCTGGGTTGGGGGGCACTGGAGTGGACCACATACCTGTGCCAGGGATGGGGATCTTATTTTCCTGCTTGTGCAGCGCACAAGATTTGTGAAAAATGTAAATAACAGACTCCTATCTCGGACTGGTCAGTGGGGAAGGAGGCTCCTTCTCACCAGAAATGCTAGCCGTGTATTTCGCCTGCTGTATTTGTAATCCACTCATGATGGTGGTGGTTTGTGTTTTCTTTTTAACAGAAGTTCCCAGTTCCTGCCTGGGAGGGGAGTCAGGGAGGGGGAGGAATGGGAAGAGAAATCCTGGGGTGGAGAAAGGGAGCTGCAGCTGGTAACCAGACTGACCAGTCGGGTCCCTTGGAATTAGGGTGCCTCCAAGTGGCCTTGGGATGGTTCCAGGAGGGTCAAGACCACGCCACACAGAGGACAGACAGTGCCTGAGGTGGGCCCGGCCGGGGCTGAGGTCACAGCGCCTGTCATATTTTTCTGTGGTCGCCCACGCTGCCTGCTTCCTATCACCCTCTCTCAGGGCTCTGACTAGCTCACTCACTCTCTCTGCCTCCATCTCTTTGGTGCACAGTTGGTCATGTTGGGAAATGGAGTTCAGAGGAACTCCCTCTCCAGCCCTTCTTAATCTGCAGACAAAACCTAAAAAGGACAGAAAGTTAGAGGAAAGCATAGCAACTCAGCTCAGGGAGCTACCAGAGAAAAACAGCAACTGATGTGGGTGCTTTTTTTTCTTTATTTGAATAAAGAGTTAGAAGTGACGTCCTTTTATAAAATGCCTTCTCCCCTTCCTGCCTGTGACCCCCTCCCTCCCCCGCCCCCAAGGTGTGGGATGGAGTCTGGCAGGGCTGCGGGGGCTGAGGACACTAGGAGGTGGGTGGGGGCACCATGGCCTGGCACACTGGTGACTTTTGCAGCTTTCAGTCTCTTGAGCCCAAACAGGTTACAAGTAGAATACTGTCTCCTGCAAGTACCACTTTTTGGTACCAAAATGTTCCAAGGAGTTAGGCTGTTTTTTTCTTTTTTTTCCTTCTTTTAAGGAAAAGCTAAAGGCCCTTTGAGTCCTCTCCATGGATATAAGTGTATGGAAGATAATTTTTATACTGCATTTTTATGGCTTATTTTATAATGTGTGATTTCTGTCTGGTGAGAAGGAAGGAGGGGCTCTGATGAAAACTGCCCATATTCAGTGATCTTGCTCCTGGGCCAGCAGCCCCGCTGACGTGTTGAGGAGGCCACGGAGGCTGGCCAGGCACCCATTACCTTTCTGAGGTTGGGGGAGTGGTGGCCAGAATCTGTCTGTCTGTGTCTCTGTCTCTCTCTCTGTCTCTGTCTCAGATGTTCATCTGCCACTGTTAAGGCTGTAGCCACAAGGGAGGGTGAGGGTAGAAGTTGATTCCTGAAGAAAGAAGAAAATGAAAAGTAATTGTAATGAGCTGTTTTTATATTTTTAAAAGTTACTATTTAAAGGTTGGCTTTATTGTTGCGTTTTAATTGCCCCCCCAGCCTCTCTACACACACACACAGTTTGTCAGAAGAGAACCTGGGCCACTGTCACCCTCAAGTTTTAATCCTGGGTGATTGCCTTTGTCATTGTAAACATGAGCTCTTATTTCAAAGTCCCCATGCTGATTGTGCAGGCTGGTGAAGGAGGGTGCTTTCACCATACATCCCGGTGCCTCCCAGTCTAAGCCCCAGGGAATGGGGTGGGAGCAGGGATTTCCTGCAGGTAAGTGGGCAGGACAAAGTTCCCTGAGGGGAAGGCTATAGTAGGTTACACCAAAGTCTTCTATAGCTGCCAGTGCAAAACTGGAAAAAATATGAACTGCAATTGAAATTGCAGAGTATCCATGAACATCTAGACCCTGAAAACCTAGATCATTTTTTTAAAGCTTAACAAATTTAGGTGTTTTTGGAAGGAGGAGGAGGAACCTTCAATCCCTCGATCACCAAGGTGTGCTTAGAAGGCTTTGGAGGGATTTGCAGCAGGGGCAGAAAGGAGTACGGTCAGTGACCCAGGGAGGGGGTCAGGGCTGGGGTGGTTTCCAGGTCTTGGATTTCCTGCCCCCATTGGCGAAGTCTCCCAGAACTGTGAGCTAAAGGTTTCCAACTGCTTACTCTCTCAAAGTCATACATCAGCACAAACAATTGGTTGCTGTTATTTCACACAAGAACAAAAATTTTTTTTAAAGGAGTGATCACTCTAAGTCTAGAAAGGACAGCTGGGCTGCAGTTGGTCATTCAGCTGGAGAGAGCATGTCCCTCCAGCTTTTAGAGAAGTTGAGCTGCAATTCAGCTTACAGCTCTGTCGGTTGACATGCTAGTAAAATGGCATCTCTTTGGGCCACACTCATTTGTCCAGACCCGTACATTGCAGCAGAGGGCCAGGTGGCAGGCTCCAGCCAGGAGATCCTGTGTGTGCCCAGAACTGGCCTGGTGGTTGCCCATGGGTGCCAGGATCGGGTTGGAGTCGGAGCTGGCCATCCCCAGTAGGTGGAAGAGGAAAACTATCAGTGAATGCTTGTCCTACTGAGAGTGAAGGCCAGAGTTATTCCATTTCTGAAAAGAGGAGGTATTCTCCGAAAGGCTGTCTACCAAGATTCCCTGGGCATGGTCCAGGATGGGGAGATGACCAAGATTCAGTCTCCACCATGGAAGTCACAGTTGAGGGTGGGGAGAGACAATACAGCCAGCCCCTTGACCTAAGTAACTGGTATTGGGGACATCCTTCATCTTCAGCTGCTGGAGCCTCAGCCTACCTGTTCTGTCATTGTAGGGTCTATGAGAAGGTCTGGAGGTACAGAGCTGTGGCTGCTGAGTAGAAGCATCTTTAGCAAGAAGGCTAAATGTTAGACTGGCCATTCAATATCCCATGATGATGGGGTATAAATTTTTTTTCAAGAGCATATTTGAAACTGCACTATCCTATCTAATAAAAGGGTAATATGCAAATTGACTGTCACTCCAACACACAAGATGGCTGCTTCCGTGTGGACACAAGATGGCCTGCAGGGGAGGGCAGTTAGTGGGGACCAGGCTTGCAGGGAATGGCAGTTGGGGGGACCAGGCCTGCAGGGAGGGGCAGTTGGGGGTGACCAGGCCGGCAGGGGAGGGCAGTTAGGGGCAATTGGGCTTGCAGGGAAGCAGGTGTCAATCAGGCTGGCAGGGAAGTGGTTAGGGGGTCATCAGGCTGGCAGGAAGAAGCAGTTAGGGGCAATCAGGCAGGCAGGCAGGTGAGAGGTTGGGAGCCAGCTGTCCTGCATTGTGAGAGGGCAGTCGGGCATCCCTTAAGGGGTCCAAGATTGGAGACTGTACAGGCTGGGCTGAGGGACACCACCTCCCCCCCTGTGCACGAATTTTGTGCACCAGGCCTCTAGTTTATAATATAAAGCACAACATGATCAACCTTTTTTTTATTTGCATGGTTAGGCACTATTTGATTTTTTGTGTGTGTGAAATATAAAATGTGCTCTATTGAGGTACCCATGAAGCATTTTTAAATATTGCACCAAAATTGGGCCTTTTAGATTTGAAGAGACATCTATGCTGAGCCCCAGATTTTATAAATGGGATGGTTAAGACCCAGAAAGGGCAGGTGACTTACCATGAGTCACATAGCCTGAGTGAGATTACAAATCACACTTGGGAGTGGGGGAGGGTAGGAGAGACCTGCACAGTGGCCAGGTTGAGGCTTCCTGCCCCTTCTCCCACAGAACTGGTGAAGTTCCTCACAGAAGGAGACAGCCAAAGAAAGTCATGGCAACCAGCCTCCTGCCTCTAGAATATCCTAGAACTCACACACCCATCTTGCCAGTGCTTCCCTCCCTCCCTCCTTCCTTCCTTCCACCCTCTCTCCTGCCTTCCCTCCCTCCCTCCCATCTTCCGTCCTTCCCTCCCTCCCCACCCCCATCACCTATCTATCCACCTACCCATCTATCTGGCCATCCTATCCCCCTATCCATTCAGCCAACATTTATGAATTGAAAAGTTTAGCATGTGCCAGGCATGGCCCTAGGTACTGGGATGAAAAGATCAATGAGACAATGCCCACCGCACAGAGCTCTCACCAGCTGGGAGGAACAGTCACATCAACTGGTAATTACAAACCAGATGTCCCAGCACATAGCTGAGGCATTAGCCTGGCTAGGGAGAGTGAGCAAGGGTTCCTGGAAGGTATGAGCTGAACAGATCTGAAGAATGGAGAGCTGCTGAGTCAAAGGGAGGCAGGGAACGTGTTCTAGACAGAAGGAACAGCATGTGCTAAGGCCTGGGTAAGGGGAAACGACACTACCTGTACTGCTCTCCTACCCCAACTCTGTGTGGTTCTAACTCCTTCCCTGCTCTAGCTCCAATCCAGCTTGCTCAACTCCCAGTTCCCGGTGCCTCTCTCTGGCCAGGCTCCTCCAGTGCAGGAGCCAGGCTAGGATTCTGCCCTGAGCAGGATAGTGAAACAGGAGGAGGGGCCTGGGCAGAGGCCAGGGCTCCCGCCAGAGCCAGAGGAGGCAGGAGGATGGGGAGGAGATGGAAAGGCAGCTGCAATCCAGGACCAAGAGAATGCCTGTGATGATCTCTCAGGGCTTTAAGTCCCTGATACAGTTGCCATTCAAAACCTTGGGGGTCTGAGCACTGGGTTTTTGTCCAGGGTCAGTCCGTTCTCTGGTGATACACCAGCTAAGCTCCCCATCCACTCATGCGGCACCTTCATGCCCTCAGCGCTCTGCTTGGAACTCCTCACTGGCCCTCTGCATAGTGGTGTCTACACTCCTTAGCTTGTCCCCAGGCCTGGGCCCTGCACCTCTAGAGTCAGTCTTCACCTCTTCTTGCTTCACTGCACACACCAGTCCACACACACCTCCAATGCCCTATAACAAACAACCTCTTTGATTTTAGGTTTCAGCCAGGAATGCCCTGCATCCTTCTTTTAACCCCTGCTCATACTTCAGGACTTGGCTTTAGTGTCACTTCTTCCAGGAAGCCTTCTCTGCCCTCCCCCCAACCCTACCGCCCCCCCCCCACACACACACACACACTCCTCTAGCCTGAGTTGGGTGTGTCTCTTTTGTGCTCTCTACAGTACATACTAAGCATGATGAATTGTGACCATTAGTTTCATTACATCATCCTTTCATCTGATGTCCACTTGACCCTCCACCAGACAGGGACCTCCCAGAGCAGAAATTGTGTCTTCTATCTCCAGGACTTAGCACATAGTAGGTGGTGTTAGTTGAAAGAATCAGTGAGTGTGTGATGGAGATGACAGGCAACATTAACAGAGTGCTTACTATGTGTCATTTCATAAACTGTCTAATTCCATATTCATAACTGTCCTATGAAGCAGCCATCGCCAACTGGTGGTCTGTGAGGTCCAAAAGGTTGGTGACCGCTGCTATGAAGTCAATGCTATTATGCTCATCTTATAGATGAGGGATCTGAAGTTCAACTGGCCCATGTTAATATTGCTGCTGGCTGGCTGGATAAATGAATGGTGAACTGGATGCATCATTAGGACCAGCTCAGAAGTTTGGAAAGAACTGATCCCACAAGTGGAGGAGATCAGTGTACCTTGAGATGAAGAGCATAGGAGGGAAAGACAGGGACAGAAGTGCCTCCTGATCAGCTTAGGCCTTCCTCATGTCCATTAGGGAACCTCTGTCATTGCCCAGACAGCTCCACAGTATTCCCACCTGAGCTAACCTCCTAGGCAGGTCTCAGGGCATGGCTGAAGGCTCAGGAGAGGGCCCTCAGGATCTCCTGGCCTGCTGAGGCCAGACGAAAGAGTGGGATGGGGCCAGGACCTGTCTCTCTTGGGTGTCACTAAGGAGACCTGCCTTGGGCAAGTATTTGCTGACAATAGATTACAAAACTTGAAAAAAAAAACAGGTCTGGAATCTCCAATTCTGGCAAATGAAACAGCAAGCTAACAAGGATTTCCTTTAATCATGTGGACAGACAGACATGTTGAACAAAATGAAAACAATTTTACTAGCCTACCCTGAAAAAAGGAATCTTTTAATGTAATAAATGAAAGATTTTGAAGGCAGAGTAAGGAACTCTCATGCTGAGAATAATATGTGAAAACTACATAAAGCAAAGCCTGACAGAATTACAAAAGGAGGAACAGGAGGTCTTAACATACCACTAACAGAAATTGGTAGATTGAGGTAAAAGAAATTTATAAGGATATAGAAGACAGAATCCTACAACCAACTATTGAAGAGCACAAATTATTTTCCAACAAACCTGGAAGACATAGATTTTATAATCAAATGAATCAGATAAGGCACTTTATAAAATGTAACATTCATGACTTTTCTTAAAGAACCAAACTAGGAATAAAAGAAAACTGACAATGGGAGCTAAACCAGACTATAGGCCTAGTAATAGATCAATGTTAAATTTTAGATACACTGTTTCCAAGTCAGTAATAAAACAAGAATACTTATTAATGCTTCTATTCAACGTAGTGCTAGAGGCTGTAGCCAGTGCAAATAGAACAAAATAAAAGACTAAACAAGGTACAAGGATTAAAATAAAAGTTGAGTCCTGGCCATGCTGCTCTATGGTTAGAGTGTCAGCCTGCACACCAAAATGTTGCAGATTTGATTCCTGGTCAAGGGCATGTACCTGGGTTTGCAAGATCAATACCTGTCCCCAATTGGGGTGTATGCAGGAGGCAACCAATTGATGTATCTCTCTCACATCAATATTTCTCCCCCTGCCCTTCCACTCTCTTAAGAAAAAAAAATCAATAGAAAAAATATCCTTGGGTGAGAATTAATAAAAATAAATAAATAAAATGAAAGAATGTAATTACTTATAGATGATAAACTGTATGTATAGGAAATGTACAAAAATTTAAAACAAAAGTTTAGTTGCTGGATTTAAAATTAACACTTATTAATCAAGGCAAAAACCAAGATGGCGACATAGGTAAACACCTATACTTGCTGCCTCTCACAACCACATCAAAATTACAACTAAAAGGCAGAACAACTACCACCCAGAACCACGGGAAAGCTGGCTGAGTGGAAGTTCCACAACTAGAGAGGTGAAGAAGGCGCAGTGAGACTGGTAAGAGGTGTGCAGACGCGGAAAGTGCTGGCACCTGGATGTGTGCTCTTCTAACTGGGAGGGAAATAGGAGCTCCCACTTGCTCTGAACTCTAGTTCCAGGAAAGACTCTGGGGGACCCAAACATATATGGGAGAAACTGGGGAGAAACTGGACTGTCTGACATCGGGACAGGAATGCGAGGGCAGCTTTCTCTTAGAGGTGCTCGCAGCGATCATTGTTCCTGCACGGGTGTGGGACACGGAGAACCGGGGACTTCTCCGGTGCAGGGCTGATGGTCAGCCATTGTTGTTTGTTCTGCCCTGGTGATTCCCAGAGACCCTGCCCCACCCCATTTCCTCTACCCAAGCTATGTGAATCGGCTTTTGCATATGAATGGCCTGTCCTTTCTCCTAAAACCTGTCAAACTGCAGCTGGGTCAGAGAAACCCAGAACTTTCAAAAGAAGGCCCAAGGCCTGGAAGCAGCAGCCTGACTTGCTTCACAGCTGGGCCTCATCTGGGCACTTCCAAACCCCATACAAAGAGGAGGAATCTGCAGATATCTCGGTAGCTCCTGCTGGGCAGCCCCAAACAGTGGCTGACCTTGCACCTCCTTGGAGATCCAAGAGCCAGTGTACCCAGTGGTCAGAGTGAGACCATACCAGATTACAACTCTCCACATCCATAAGAGACACACTCAAGAGACAGACTCAGTGAGCACCAAAGCTCCACTGAAGCAAGTCTTGCCTCATAATAGTGTCTCCTGCACAACAGATCTTCCAGTGTAGACACAGCTGGTCATCACAGCCAATTGGCCTGGAGGTCAATTTCTCCCAGTGATACCAACAGCAATCAAGGGTTAACTACAACAAGACTGTGTAAACAGCCCACAAATGGGTGCACCAAGAGCATCCACCTCAGGTGACTGGGGAGGCTGAGCCACTGGGACCTATAGGACACCTACCACACAAGGCCACTCTTATCAATTCAAGGAGACTTAGCAGCTACCCAGTACATGGAAACAAACATAGTGAAGCAGCCAAAATGTAGAGACAAAGAAACAAGTCACAAATGAAAGAAATGGATGAAAGCAAAATACTGGACATAGAGTTCAAAACCATGGTTATAAGGTTACTCAAGAATCTTCTAGAAACCTCTGAGAAATTTAGTGAGACCCACAAGGATATGAAAAGGGGCCAATCAGAAATTAAGCATACACTGACTGAAATAAAGAATAATATACAGAGATTCAACAGCAGACTAGAGGATCCCAAGAATCAAGTCAAGGATCTGAAATATGAAGAAGCAAAAAACACCCAAATGGAAAAGCAAAAAGAAAAAATAATCCAAAAATATGAAGATAGTGTAAGGAGCCTCTGGGACAACTTCAAGTGTATCAACATCCGAATTATGGGGGTGCCAGAAGAAGAGAGAGCAAGATATTGAAAACCTATTTGAAGAAATAATGACAGAAAACTTTCCCTACCTGGTGAAAGAAATAGACTTATAAGTCCAGGAAGCACAGATAACCCCAAACAAGAGGAATCCAAAGAGGACCACACCAAAACACATCATAATTAAAATACCAAGGGCAAAAGACAAAGAGAGAATCTTAAAAGCATCAAGAGAAAAACAGTTAGTTACCTACAAGGGAGTACCCATACGACTGTCAGCTGATTTCTCAACAGAAACTATGCAGACCAGGAGGGAGTGGCAAGAAATATACAAAGTGATGAATAGCAAGAACCTACAACCAAGATTACCCAGCAAAGCTATCATTTAGAATTGAAGGTCAGATAAAGAGCTTCGCAGACAAGAAAAAGCTAAAGGAGTTCATCACCACCAAACCAGAATTATATAAAATGCTGAAGGGTATTCTCTAAGAAGAGGAAGAATGCCGGGGTTCTTGTCCCAGCATTATGAAGGGTTCAGCAATCTGGAGAAAGGCTGTGCATAGATTAAATAAGAGTCCAAAGATGAAAGATAATTTTGAAAGGCATTGGGGGTCAGAGGAGCTTCAGCTAAAGGAGCTAAAGATCTCATTCTTCGTTCTTACTTCTCCTTGTCTCTGGACCCTTGCTTTTTATTAACACAATTTGTCCTAAGGCAAGGTGGAGATAATACACTTCAAAGGGTAGGGTACAGAAGTATTGTCAGGTTGGGGAATAGCCTACAGCTGTTCAGGTGTTTGGCCAACAGGAGGCAATAACATATAGATTAAGATCCCCTGAGCTGTCTGGCAGCAAACAATCGTCTTATTCAGGTTTGGGGGAAGTGCCTTTCCAGCTGTTCCAACAGGTAATTACATATGTGACTCAGCCCTTCTTGAGCCCCCAAGTTTCATCAACCTTTTGATGAAACTCTTGTAATTATGACATGCTGAAATTGGCTTACGACAGAAGAAAAAGGTAAAGATAAAAAATTATGAACAACAAAGTGACAACAAATAACATATCTGTCAACAAGTGAACCTAAAAATCAAATGAATAAAAAACCTGATGAACAGAACAGATTGGTGAATGTAATAGAATCAGGGGCATGGAAAGGGATCAGACTGACAATTCTCAGGGGGGAGGGGTTGAGGGGGTGCGGGAAGAGACTGGACAAAGAACTTATAACTATGGACGAGGTCAGTGGGGAGGAGGAAGAAGGCCTGGAGTGGAGTGGGAACCAGGTGGAGGGGAGCTATGGGGAGAAAAAAGAGGAATATCTGTAATAATCTGAACAATAAAGATTAAAAAAATTAAAAGATAAAGAGACGCAGTAGTGTGCCGACTACTAGGCACTGCAGTAAGGAGCTATGTCCTATGAAGCTTGGTTTCCATTGTGTTGCTATGCTCCTGTGAGAGTAATATATTGTGACACAAGTCTGTCTGCAATTATAAAAATAAACTGTTCTTCAATCTGAAATAAAAAACATTTATTAATCAAAAGCACTGCTATTCATAAGCAATAACCAGTTAGAAATGTAATATAATGAAATAAAATGCATTTACAATAACAATAAAAATACCTATGAATAAATCTAAGTAAAGCTATATGAGAATTTAGTGGAGAAGAGGATAAAATTTTATTGAAAGATATATTTAAAAGACCTATGTAGATCATAAGCTATGCCCTATTCATTGATGAGAAAATTAGATTTCATTTTAAAAACTGTCTTTCCCACCAGCCTATATTACAATGTTAAGTAAAATCCAAATAGGATGTTTTCTATGGAATTTGATAAGCTAATACCTGAATTTATTTGAAGAGTAAAGGACTAAGAATAGCAAATTTTAACATTGAAGAAGAATCAGAAAGGAGGACTTGCCCTCCAGATATCAAGACTTGTGTAAAGCTATAGTCACCAGAAGAGTGTTCTTGGTGCATGTATAGAAAAGACCAGTGGGACAAGTGGAAACCATAAACAGACCTCCATGGAGATGTGAGTCTGACTGACCTAGGTGGCATTGTGTGTGAGTGAAGAAAGTACTGTTCAGCAAATAATTCTGGACAGTGGGCCATCATCAGTATAGGGGGTGGGGGGATGAATCTCTATCTCACACACTACACAAAAATAAATTAAAGTCTTTAAACTCCCAGAATGAAATATTGAAGAGAACAACCTCAGTAGCCTGAGGAGGGAAACAATTATTGGACACAATACAGAAAACAAAAGCTATAATTTAAAAACTAAAAGAGATCGAATTGACTACATTACAATGTGAAACACCTGTATAGTTAGAGATGCCATAAAGCTACACAACATAGACCTATGAATGCAGTACCTGCCACTGCCAAAGAGTGGTATCTGGAATACGTAATGAATTCTTCCAAATCAGTATGTGAAAGCAAACAATGCAGGAGGAATGGGTAGAGGACAGAAGCAGGTGACTCACGGGAGAATGGCCAGTAAACATGTAAAAAATGCCACACCTCACTAGTTACCAGGGAAATGCAAATTAAAAACAAAGCGAGATAGTACAGCTCATTCGCATTGGATTGGCAAATTTTGAGTTTAATAATATGGAGCTTCCGTGAGGGCGGGGCACAACTAGTACGTCAAACACTGCTGTGGGAGCATAACTGAGTCACCCACTTTGTGGAGCATTTGACAATAGGCAAGTGGAGCCAACACAATCCTATGACCCGATAACCCTACTTCCAGGTACATACCCTAGAGAAACTCTTACACAGCACACAGAGATGTACATGGAGATGTTTATTGCTCCACTGTTTGAAGTAGCAAAAATAACTGGAAATGACCTGCTCATTATAGGGGCATGGGTGAAGAAAAATCTATTCATTTTTGTATAATGAAATTGTGTATAGACATTAAAATGCATGAGCTAGATCTTTACATATTAACTTGGATAAATCTCAGAAACACAATGTTTAGTGAAAAGAGAAAGTTGCAAAAAGAAATACATGATATGATATTATTTATGTCAAGTGTAAATCCACATCCACATTAAACAGTTGCAAATTTGTACACACACACACACACACACACACACACACACACACACACACGAACATAAATAGGAAGACTATATAGTCCTCCACCAGGATAATGGTTATCTGTGGGGAGGGAAGGAAGGGTAACATTGTATTACCTTTACATTTTTTTAAAATATTAAAATGTTCCCATTTTTAAAAACCTGTTTGGTGGCTTTAGTATTGTCACATTATTTTCTGCATGTTTGATACATTTCATAATTAAAGATTAAATAAAGAAAGAAAGCCATAAAGATTTGAGGGAAGTCTCCCCTAGCATAGTTTCTGGTGACTAAAAGAAGAGTTTTGGGCACACGATGAACATGGCTGGGCTGGGGACACATGCTCAGTGGCACAGAGCAAAGTCCCAAGCTCACTGTGTCATCTCAGCTATGTCACTGGACCTGTCCAGTCCCCCACCTTCTTGTCTGTCTATGGAGTGATGCTTGAAAACTGGATGAGCAATTTTTGTGTCCTCTCCAGCCTAGATATTTTGTGATTCTGAAGATTTTGTATGTGTGCAGGGGCCACCATCAATCAGAGACAACATGGATTAAATTTGTTTAGCTTTTCATTATAAAATATGCTAAACAGATGCCAAGCAGAGAGAACATTATAATGAATCTTCATGTGCCCATCATCCAGCTTCAACAGTTAGCAACTCGGCTAATCTTGCTTTATGTCCGCCTACCTATTTCCATCCAGCCACCATCACTGGAATATTATGCAGCAAATCTCAGACATCTCATCATTTAATTAGTAAATATTTTAATATCTCCAAAAGGTAAGATCTATTTGTAAACATATACAGCAAAGAGAATATAGTCAATAATATTGTAATAACTGTGTAGAGTGTCACATGGGTATGAGACTTATGGGGTGATCACTTTGTAAGGTACATAAATGTCTAATCACTATGTTGTACACCTGAAATCAATATAATATTGTATGTCAACTGTAATTTAAAAATAAATTTAACCCAGATGGTATGGCTCAGTGGTTGAGTATTGACCTATGAACCAGGAGGTCATGGTTTGATTCCCAGTCAGGGCACATGCCTGGGTTGTGGACTTGATACCCAGTGGGGGACATGCAAGAGGCAGCCAATCAATGGTCCTCTCTCATCATTGATGTTTCTATCTCTCTCTCCCTCTCTGAAATCAATAAAAACATATTAAAATTAAATTTAAAATTAAAAAATGTAACCCCAATATTAATAACCCACCTAAAAAATTAATTATCTTCAATGTCATCAATACCCAATCTATATTTCAATTTCCTCAATTGTCTCATAATATTTTTTAAAATGTGTTTATTTAAAGTAGAATCCAAATAAGGTTCACACAAAGTGACTATAACTGATAGGTCTTTTAGATTCCTCTCTCCTCTCTCTCTCTCTCTCTCTCTCTCTCTCTCTCTCTCTTTATACACACATGCAAACAGACATATATTTCTTGAAGAAGCAAAATTATTTGTCCTGAGAACTTCTCACAGGCTGAATTTTGTTGATTGCTGAATTTTGGCTAGATCGTATGGCTTGATTAGCTGGGGAGAGAGAGAGGAGGCAAGAATCCTTCACTGACCCCTCAGGAAACACATACTATCCAATGTTTCTCCTTTTGTATGGTAGCAGTCACTGATGAGTATTGCCTAGGCTCATAAATTGATTAGGGGTTACAAAACGGTGATGTTTTAATCTATTACTCCTTCATCTATTTGCTTAAAGAGAAACTGCTACAAAGAGAAACTGCCCCTCATAAACCATTTGGTTATCTTGAAGTTTAGTTTAAATGCAGAATAAATGCTTTATTCATTTGCTTCATTTGCTAGTTTTCAAAGTAATAAGTAATTTTTCTTAGAAACTGCCCCTCATAAACCATTTGGTTATCTTGAAGTTTAGTTTAAATGCAGAATAAATGCTTTATTCATTTGCTTCATTTGCTAGTTTTCAAAGTAATAAGTAAGTTTTCTTAGTATCCTCAAAAGCTGACTAATTTAAAAATATTATTTTGAATGTGTGGATTTAAACGTATTTGATATGTTTCATTAAGAAAAGTTATTGTTATTGCTTCTCAAATCATCCTGCTTTAGGAAATCTCTTGAAGATGCCTCCCGAGTCTTTTTGATATGGCCCTGCTCATCTTTGGTAGCTTCATTGCTTTCTCATTGTTTCTGGATAACATTGTACACTTTCTGTCCTAGGTCTGAAGTCAGTCATTTCTCCAAGGAGTCCTGGTTCCTTTTAGTGGAAGGTGGTATTTAGAGACCATGATCTGGATGAGGGCTAGGAGTGCTTGATGCTAAGGGACTGGTCAATGTTTTTAGATCCTTTCAGTAACAAAGCTAAGAAATGTGTGTGTGTGTGTGTGTGTGTGTGTGTGTGTGTGTGTGTGTGTGTGTGTTTATATATTTGTTAAAAATAAAACACATGCTGGCCTGGTGTCCCTTCCCTCTCTGAAATCAATAAAAAAAACCACATTTAAAAAAAAGATAAAACACATAATGAGATATATTGATACTTCTAGCTCAAATTCAGAGTTGTAGTTTTTTTTGTTTGTTTTTGTTTTTGTTTTAGGAAGGGAAAGGGAGAAAGATAGAAACATCAATGATGAGAGACAATCATCCATTGGCTGCCTCCTGCACACCCACTACTGGGGATGGAGCCTGCAATCCGGGCATGTGCTCTGACCCGCAATCGAACTGTAACCTCCTGGTTCATAGGTCAACACTCAACCACTGAGCCACACTGGCTGGGCAGGATTGCAGGTTTTTACTTCATCTCATTGATCTTCTATTTTAATTTGTTTTAAAGAAATTAAATTCTGAGTGATTTAAGTGATGATGAAGTTAAAATCCTTCCCTAGTTGTGATCCATCACTGCTTGCCTCATTCTCCAACCAAATTGTGAACTTCATGAAGGCAGAGATCAAGTTTGGTTCACTCTGTATTCCTGATTCCTATCAGATTACCTGATACATAATAGCTGCTTAGTAAGTCATTATTAAATGCCTAAATGAATATGTTTTCAATGAAAAGTTTCTTCTTAAATAGAGAAGTAGAGTGAATGAAATCTGAAAACAAGCTCTCCAACCACCCACCCATCCACCCATTAATTCAATAGATACAGACAGAAGATACTCAGTGTTGGAGACTAGGAACACAGGCTAGAGAGATGAATGGTCCATGCCCTCAAGCAATGTACTCATTAGTGGGGAAAACGAACTCCAACAGTTAGGACAATTATAAAACAGTGTTATTAATAAATGGTGGTCTGGCCTTAGCCAGTTGATTGGGTCATTGGTTCAACTTCCTGTCAGGGCACATATTTATGTTTCAGGTTAAATCCCTGGTCAGGGCATGTGAGGGAGGCAACAGGTCAATGTGTCTCTCTCACACCAATGTCTCTCTCTCTTCCTCCCTCTCTAAAATCACTAAAATAAACAAATCCTATCTAATAAAGAGAGAATATGCTAATTGATCATCATGCCCTCATAAAGATGGTGGCACCCACAGCCAATGAGGGAATAGTTAATTGACTGCCACACCCTCAAAGATGGTGGTACCCACAGCCACAAGATGGCAGTGCCCAGTCCCCTCAGCCTCACCAGGGTGGCAGGTGCAAGGCATGGCTGGGCCCACCCCCAGGTGGGTGTGGCTGCTCCATGCACCTGCCTCCAGAGTCCCCCAGTCCCCTTAGCCCTCCAGCCTCCCAGGGCCAGCCCAAGGTGCAGGCAAGCCTCGGATGGTGGCTGCCCGACCGCCCAGGGCTGCCTGAGGCTCAGGTAACCAGGGCCGGCAGAGGCTTGCACTGCCAGCAGTGGCCTTCCCCTGATTGCTGGGTCACCTCCCATCCCTGAGGGCTCCCAGACTATGAGAGGGGGCAGGCCGGGCTGAGGGACCCCCCCTCCAGTGCATGAATTTTCATGCACCGGGCCTTTAGTACATAAGTAAAATAAATGACTAGTGATCCGGACAGCATGCCATGTGTGTCCTGAGAAGGATCAGGCACCTTTTAGAAGGGTCAGAAGGGGAGGTATCATGGAGGCTCAAAGAGGAGATCACATTTGTTCTGGTGTTCAAGGATGAATAGGAGTTTCAGGTTGGGAGAAGGGAAGGCATTTTAGACACACTACTCCCTGAGTTGCCTACCCCATGTAGTGCTGCGCTAGTTTGCTCCTGGATGGCTGAAGGCTTTGACACTCCTTGGATCTCCCCAGACCCCTAGTATCTCTCCGGAGGGAGCTGCAGGAGGGAAGGAAGGGAGGAAGGGAAGGAAGGAAGCCTACAGGCCTGAGTCACTTTGAGGAAAGCAGAGAGGCTCCCTCTGTCAGGAGCACTGTCCAGGAACTGTTGTCAACTGCTGTGGATCAAGTTTGTTTGTCAGCCAAAGTAATTTGCATTCAAGCTTGTCTGGGGACACACTCCCTAGTCCCTGGAGAGTCCCAAGTCTCTCCCAGTTGATTCACCATCACCTTTTTAATCAAGGGGGCACCCTGCTCTGGCCCTGCAGGCCCAGTTCCAGGATCCATGGCTGTCAGGCCTTGGAATCCAGCCTCCAATGAGCGGTGCTACCCTCCCCACGCAGCAGTCCCTGGAGCCAAGGATCAAAGAATTGCATCACTTGTAAATTATCGTCTAGTGATATTTCCCCTGGTTTGCTAACCCTTACCGCCTGTGAGTTACTTAATAGTTGTTTAAAATTCATTTTTGAAGCCTAAATATAAGTATTTAAAGAGAAAACTTTATATTATTTTTCTAAATGAATATCACTCACCTTAAAAAGTATCTACACTAATAACTGCAATTAGGACAAATCTAATGGGCTGTGCCTCCAGCCCTCCTTACTCCCCTTTTGTTAAAAGAAAAAGAAGGGGGAGATGGAGCAGTGTTTGAGAGGTACTGAGGACCCGTCGCACCCACATGACTCGCTCCCTGAGCTAATCAGAATGATTGAGAAGCAGAAAGGGAATAACTTTCCTACTCTCTCCAAATCCAGACCAACACTACATTCCATATGGGGAAACTGAGGCCCAGAGAGCACAAGTGACTCCGAATGGAGTTCCATGGAGGCAGGACCACTGCCAGCCTTGGTCCTCTGTGTCCCGAGCTGCATTGGCAGAGTGAACAAGTGAATAACCTCACACAGCCTTGAGTCAAGATTGAAACTAAAACCCAGATTTCTTGACTCGGAGTGATTTTTGCATCACAGATTCCCCACCCTGCCCCAGGCCCCATCACCTCTCCTCAGCTTCCTCTTTCAGTTCTTCTTGGGGAATTCCAGAGGCTGTGCTTCTTGGGCAGGGCAGTGTGTTCCTGCCTGGACCTCGCTCTGGTGCTCTGCCTCCAGGTGTCTCCAGTGGTTACAGCCAGTCTCTAAATGGGCTGCTGTGGGATGTGTGGGAGAGAGAAGGCAGCAGCCCCATCTTCCCACGCTCCGGCCTCAGCAGTCAGAGCTCCGAGGCCCACTCTGGGCTGCCCCTCTGCCCCCTCTGGCCTGCCTGCGAGCAAGAGGGAGGCGCGCACAATAGCCCCGCTGAGTGGACTGAGGGCCCTGATGGATGTGGGAGAGGCCAGGGCTGGGCGGTGGCTCTTGTCCCTTCACCTTCCCTTCCTTACTCTTCACTTCGAAGACACTGCTCTCTGGCCCCATCTGTGGGCTTGGCTCTGTGCTCTTTGAGGCTGGTCAGTCCTCTGAGCAGCCATTTCATCAGCTCCTGTCTGGGCCACCCACCCACCCATGTTCTGCATCTACCAGTTAGCCCTGAGACTTCATAGATGAAGAGGGCCCAGCCCTCACCCCCACGATGCAGCCAGGGTTGGAGGGGGGCAGGCCTGCTCCAGATGACCCTAATATCCCTTGGCCAATGCTATAAGGGGACTAACATGGGAGTTTTGGGACCCAGAAAACAGGTGCACAATAAAGGGACCTGCAGCCCCGCCTGGCCTATGGTGACTCCTGGAGGTTGGGATGGCTTCTTGGAGGAGAGATGCGTGAGCTGGGCTCTGAGGCAAAGTGGGATGAAGGTCAGAGGAGGAGGGGCAGTGCTTCCATCATCAGCATGTGCAAAGGCCCCGGTGGGCGGGTAAGACACGAGACTCAAGGGAGAACCCTTGGTAGGCAGATGTATCCCAGGGGAACTAATGAGCAGTTTAACAAAAGAGGCTTGTGGTAGAATTCTGGGCATTAGGAAACGAGTGCTAGCTGTGGCCTTGAGCAGAGTTTTGTGAGGGGCAGCAAGCACCACCACCATGGTGACTGGTGTCAGAGCCTGGCACCACCAGGAAAGTGTGCTGGATGAACTAAGCTCCCTTTACCTCTCACACCCCCCTGCCCCCCACCCACACCAATCAACAGGGGCTCACGAGGGAGGCTCCTCCAGATGGGGAGGAGCTATCAGCTAGTCCTACGCACAGTGTCCCATTTCCTGTGGCTGACAAAGCTGGAGGCCTGGTGTCCTGGGGAGACTGGTGTCATTGCTGTCCTTAGACAGGCCACTCCATCTGCCCCCTCCCTCTGCCTCCTGGGGGTGCAGACCCCAGCCATGGACTTCTGCCTCCTCTCTTCTGCCTCGTTCCTCTTGGCCCCCCCTGCCCAGAACCCACAACGTCTGGTCTGATACCTGCTGACCAAGGACCATCTCCTGCAGCCTCACTCCCCGTAGCCCTGCCTGTGCATAGTATCACCTGCATTGCCCATGGGCCCTCCTGTTACCACCCTTGACTCACTCTGGACCCCTATGGTCTCAGGCCTCAGCTCCACCCCTCCCATCTCCAGGCAGTTCAGAGTGGCCCCAAACTCCCTGCCTCCCTCTCTGCATGTCCTCAAGAGAGAAAGAGCAGGTGTGAGGTTAGGCTCTACCCCAGGCTTAATGTTTGTGATTCTTTTCAGTCTGTGCCTCAGTTTCCCCATCTGAAACATGGAGGTGAAAACTAGATATCAGAGTCCCATTCTCTGCTTCCATTGGCGCAACCTGAGAGCAGTAGTACTGTGGCTTTCCCCTCCCCCTCCCAGATGTTGGGTTCCTGGGCAGCCATGTCTGCAGAGAGGGGCACAGGCTCATGTCCCCAGCCAGCACCGGGCTCCTCGTGGCCCCAGCCTGGCAGCCCTGTCGCAGCAGCTCTCTGCTGCGTGATCCTTCATTAGCCGACCCCTCAGTTGGCCCCATGCTGTGCAGATGGCAGGGGAGGCATGCAGAGGCGTCAGCTGCTATTATCTCTCCTTGATGACATGGAGTGTAAATTTTGTTGGCAACACTCCCTCCTGCCTCTGCACGCCACCAGCTTTAATCACCGTAATTGAGTTATAATGAATGATTGTGTGTTCACATTGTCTGATCCAGGCACAACCAGAGCAGAGCTAGCAAGACACAGCCACCTCTCTCAGGCTTAGGGGGTCCTCACCCTCGGCACATCACCCCCCCCCCCCGCCCCATGCCCTGGGCTCTGGGTTCCAGCACCTCTGCCACCACCCACCTAAGCGGCCCCTAGTTTCCTCTTCACTTTACCATCTTGAAACAACAATGAATTCAGGAACATGGAAAGAAAAAGGAATGCAGAAATGAAATTGGAGGGCCTGAAACCCTGCCCCTTAGTGATAACCACCCCTGCCCACTTACATTTTGGTGAATATTCTCAGACCTTTTCACCAGGCAAATAGTTACAGCTGCTGCCACACACGTGCACCTCCCCGCCCCTTCCCTGTGGCTGATGTCTGTGCCAAGTGCTTTGTCACCAGCTGTGCCTCACTTCCCACTACCAGCAACTCCAGGAGGTAGCACCCAATGGCCCAGTTGTACAGAGGAGGCAACTGAGGCTCAGAGAGCTGAAAGGGCCTGCCAAGGTCAAGCGGCTGGTAAGGGGGCCGCCCTGTTTCCAGCCAGTGTCGGAGTCTGTGCACCCCCACAAAGCATGCAAACAAAAGGAGTGGACTCTAACTGGCCCCTCCCACTGCCCCCAGCCCCCTGGTGCACAAGAGAAAGCAAAACTGGCTCCAGAGCTTTAAAACTCTTTCTCATTCCTAGTGCTCCTCCTGGGAGAGAGTGTTGGGCAGGCCTCTTCTGAGAAAGCAGTCCCCAAGCCCCCTGATCCACATCTGAACGCGAGGCCCTGGGTTACTGATCCCGTGTGTAAGGGAGGGGTGAAGGGAGACTTCCCAGGGGTGTTCTGTTGGTTCTGGCCATCTCAGGGTCCCTCCCAGCAGGGTACGTGGGCAGCTAGTGTGGCTCTGATCTCCTGGCTTTCATCCCTGAGCTGAAGTGGGTGAGTCTCCCGAATGACTGACACGAGTCACCCTGCCCAGAGATAGCATAGGCCAGGCAAGGCCTGCTGGTCCCTTTACTGGGCTGAGGCTCTGTCAGGCAGTGAGGAGAAAGGCTGGAGTTCAATAGTCAGGACCCTGGAAGCCAGAAGCTAGGAGGTTATCCTAGCTCCATTCCTGACTTTCTGCATAACTTTGGCAAGTCTCTCCTGGACAAATTTCCTCTAAGGATGTCCAAAATGATGAATATGAATGACACCTGATTACTTCATCCACTCTTGCAGGTAGTGACATTCATTTTTTATACCATAATAGCATTATTATCCTATATAATAAACCCTAATATGCAAATCGACCAAATGGAGGGACGACTGGTCGCTATGATGCGCACTGACCACTAGGGGGCAGACGCTCAACACAGGAGCTGCCCCCTGATGGTCAGTGCTCTCCCACAGGGGGAGCGCCGCTCAGCCAGAAGCCGGGCTCACGGCTGGTGAGTGCAGTGGCGGTGGTGGGAGCCTCTCCTGCCTCTACTGCAGGCAGGTGTACATTCCCTGAGGGGTCCTGTACTGCGAGAGGGTGCAGGCCAGGCTGAGGGGACCCCCCTTCCTCCAGCGCATGAATCCATGCACCAGGCCACTAGTATACTTATAAAGAAATAATATTTATAACATATAAGTAATTATTATAGTTGACATCTATTGAGACTTGTGCATGCTAAGCACTATGCTGTTTCTTTTCTTTTTGACAGACTGTGGTCCTTTCTACACCAGGATACTAAGGCCCATTCACAAATCATGCTTCAGCGCCTTAAACCCCGGGTTTTCAGCCGAGCTCTGTGGAAGGTGTTGGCCCAGTCCTTGCCATGGACCCACCCTCACCTTCTCTGGATCTGGATGGAGCGAAGCTTGTGAGTCTCCTTGTCTGAGGCGGCCCTCAAAGCAAGTCACTGCAATTGTTCTTGGAGTATTTCTTGGGGAGTTATTTCAAGTGCCCTTTGGAGAACTGCTTCTCAGGGAAAACAATGATTACTTTCATTTTCGTGAAGTGTTCTCAGTAAACAACATTCCCCAGGTTTCAGTTTTCCAGCTCCTTTAACCGTCTCCTTTGATAATGGTTCCAGTTTCTAGGACCAACAGTCCCTCCTCCTGATGGCTGGGAAGCCCGGAGAACCCCAGGTACCAGCCCTCATGTTTCCAAATGCTCTGGGGGCACAACGGATGCCGGCACAGATGGCACACCTGGTCCTTTCACTGTCTCCTCTGACCCTTCCCACAGCCCCAGGGTCAGCTTGGTTTTACAGAAGGCTAATCTGAAGCACAGAGAGGTAAGTAACCTGCCCAGGGCCACATAGCTAGGCAATGGCGCTGTGTGATAGGCACTGGGGGATGAGCGAGACACATGCAGGCCTGGATCTGAGTCACGCCTCAAGGCTCCCATGACATCTGCACTCTCCCCATGACTCACACTCACAAACACCCCCATGCCAGCACACTGCCCACTGCTGGACCTGTCCATCTAGACCACACTGGCAAACCCTCTGAGCTGAAAGGGAGGGATTGCAGGCTGTAGGGTTCCTGGAGACTAAGACACTCGCACAACGTTCAGGCAGCTCAGAGGAGCCACTGGTGATCACCCAGAAGATGCTCTGCAGCCACGTGTAAGTGGGGTGTGCACAGATTCCTGCAGTCAGGATGCGGCAGGCACCCCTTCCATCCAGTCTGGGCCTTCCTCCAGGGCTCTGTTGCTTTCTCCGGGGCTGGGGAGAGGGTCGCTCTATGGAAGCCCACCTGTCCTCCCTTAGTTTCCACCCCCAGGAACCTTTTCTCCCCTTTTGGCACCAGGACTTTCCTCTGGGGATGAAGGCTTTTAACTGGAACTAGAGAGTCCTAACCACTGTGACTTAGCCAAATGGTTGCTGGCCTAAAGTCTTCGAGCCCCCTTAAGCTTTTCCCGTTTGGGAGTGCAATGGCCTAACAGGTTGGGCTGCTGACCATGGCAGTGCAGGGTTCAGAGCACTGGGCTTGGCCTAAACTGGCTCTACCCCGGGCTCTGCCCTAATATGCTGGGGGCATTGGAGGGCTCAGTCTCTCTGGTCCTTAGTTTCCTCATTTGTGAAATGGATCTAAATAGACCTGCCTCCCTGTGTTATGAGGTTTTAAAAAAGCTTATGTCAAAACTGGGTAGAGTGCAAATCCAGTAAAAAGCTCAATGCTGCCTTTGTGAGGATGAGGAACTGTTACTGTGCCAAGGTATCTGGCCACCCCAAACTGGCCCCCTGGCACCCATGTTGTTGGCAAGGTTAGTCTTCCAGCCCTGAGCTCGGCCCTTCTTCTGTGCCTCATCCAGACTCAGCCTTGTGTCTCCCTCCCACCCAGGGAGCATGATGCTGTGGAGCAAAACCTTTTCTCTTAAAAAGAGATGCCCAGAGAGGCAGTCCATAGTCCCAGGGATCTGAGTGTGATCTTGGGAGTGTGGCTCACCCAGCCCTCCTTTGTGCTGCTCTGGAGGGTGCCGGGAAGCTCCTCTCACCTGGACCTACCAGATGCCCTGGGCCGCAGTGCTCAGCTCAGCCGCTGTGCCACTGGGAGGACCAGCCTGGGCCCAGCGGTGCAGGCCCAGGCCTGGGGATAGCTGAGATAGCTGCCATCCCACTCAGCCTCTCCCTGCAGGCTGGTGCCACTGACAGCCTCACTCAGTGGGGCGGGGAGCCCAGGGCCATGGTGGTGATCCTTGAGGAGAAACTGGAGGGTGAAGGGAAGTGGGCATTGGCATGGGAAAAGTGGCCCAGAGCTTCAGAAGAGAAGAACTGGGTAGAGTGCAAATCCAGCCCAAGGAAGAGAGGCCTCACTCTACCATGAGATGCCTCACTGTACCATGAGCACCCATGAAAAGGGCCCAGAGGTTCCTCCAAATGAAGGGTAGATGGCCAGAGACTTGGCTAATAAGGGGCCTAGCAGAGGTTCGCATCCAACCAGAAGGCTTGGCGGGCAGGCGAGCAAGGCGGGTGGAGGTGCCCTGGAGGACAAGGGCTCATTCTAGCCTGTTTGGAGGAAGGAGGGCCCAGAAAGGAGGGCAGCTGGTGAGCCAGAGTTCTGGGGTTCTGCTTAGACTCAACGTGGAAAGGGCACCACGGACAGGGTAGAGCAGGGAGGCGGCCATGCTTGGGCACAGGTGACGACAGCCCTGGCTCTGAGCCTCAGCCCTTTGTTGTGGGCTTTCCCCACGGTGGGCAGTGGCGTGGTTATGAGCACAGGCTCTACAGTCACTGCCCAGCTCCAAATGGCTCCTTTGTCAATTGCCACTTAGCTTCTCGGTGCCTCAGTTTACTCCTTTGTAAAACAGAGATCATAATAGTGAGGACCAAGGTAGTTAAAACGTGTAAAGTATTTAGAAGAGTTTCTGCCTCCCACTAACAAGTCACTAAATGTTAGTTATTATTCCTTGAGTGGTTTAACGTCTCAAACGTGAAATAGGGCAACAAGCCTGTTAGGAGGCTCCCAACACCACCACTTGCTTTGGGATGACCTGAGCTGAGCACACAGCACAGCCATCACGGTGGTGGCGGACACAGCCTCTGGGTCTGATGCCATCTGTGCTGGTCGGGTCACCATTAGCAGTGGCCAATGCTCCCAGGAAAGGCTGGTCGAGCTGTGATGCAGCGTGAAGGCACCAGCGGGAGCTCAGGCAGGGCCCAGTGGAGGCAGGGGTCTCCCACAGTGTTCCCAGGTGTCAGGTGGGCCCAGAGCATGCCAGGCCCTGCCTCACCCCAGAGCTCTCCTTTGGAAGCAGAGGCCTGCTTGGTGGCCCAGGCCTGCCTCCCCAGCTGTGACCGCCCATGCCCTTGCTCACTCACCAGTAGTCTTTTTGTCTTATTGGAAGGAAATAAATTTTAGAATTCTGTGATGACCCAGATTAGTTATTTGATCAGCTATTCCCTTCATATTTTCTCATATTCTACCCATTTACTCATAGATGTGCATCCTTAGGATCTAAAAATGAGGTGAAGTAGCAACATCAATTAAAAACAAACATTTGTCTTTATAGAAAGTCATTAATGAAAGCAGAGAGGGAGACTCACCAGAGCTGAAATTGGGGTGTGGGGTAGAGGTGAGGGCTGTTGTGGAGGCAGGAAGGCCCCATGGGACCTGTCAGCCACCGGGGATCCTCTGTCTCTGAATCCTGGCCTTGGGCAGGGCCTAGGCCCCTGAGGTCCCTTCCAACTTGAACATGAGCAGAAATCTTGGCTGAGACATTGGGCACCAGTGGACTGGACACCGAAGTCTAGTGAAACGTCTTAGCTGTTCAGGATGAAGGGCCCTGGAGGAAACCTGACCAGGTAGCAGCGAAGGGAGGTGGGGCAGGGTGGAGGCACAGTCCCCTCCCAGAGAAGCCTTCTCCTTCCCCCAACAGGGGAGAAACAATTTTAAGTAAAAACTTCTAGATGTGCAGAATTCTTACATTTTTCAATGCACTTGATTCCTGGTGCTCATTTGAGCCTCATGACTCTGGGTGGAACATCTCTCTATTTGACAGCGAAGGAGCCTGGGGCACAGAGAGGGCAAGCAATTTGTTCAAGGCTGCACAGCTGGGCCGGGAAGCCGCCACAGGGATTCCATCCCAGGTCTTGCCTTTCCTATTCTTCCCAGCTGGGGCCTGCAGGCTCTTGTTCAGGTCCTCAGCCCTGGCCGGCACACAGCAGTGTAGGGAGAGTTTTCGGTAGCTTATCCAAGCCCTTGTGCTAAACGGGACTGAGAAGGAGGGCTTAGTCTCTAAGCCAGGGAACCAGAAGTGCTGGATGCAGAAACTATTGAAGACCACCAGCAGTTGGAGAGTGGGCGATTCTCTGCTGGGTGCTGTTAACCTCCTGCCCAGGGGGTCCTGGTGCCTACAGATGAAGACTCAATGCAGAGTCCTCACCATGTATCATGAAACCCTACAAGACCTGGCCTCTGGTTGCTTCCCCCACTCTTCTCAGCTCACTCAGCTCTGTCATGTTGACTTCCTAAAGCCACCAAGTGCGCCCAGTCTCAGGGCTTTGTCTACATAGCCTGGAATGGTCGTTCCCAGATACCCGCTCAGTCACTGCTTATGACCCTCCTGTCTCTGCAACCCTGGTCCCTTCCCGCCCTCCTCCCTCCTCCACCACCCCTGAGCGTTGTGTTTCTTCTGGTCGCCTTCACCACCACTGGATGTTACTGCTTAGTGCATTGCTGTCTGTCTGCCCACGAGCTGGTGGGAAGGAGCGCTGCCCGGTGCTCTGCTGCAGCCCCAGGGCCTGGGTCAGGGTGGGCACCTGATGAAATTGACACAATGAATAAATGGCCCAGGTGACACGATACAGTTTCTCTAAGCAGACAATTCAGTGGGGAAGGTGGGGAGGGTGGGGCGGGGAGGGCAGGCAGGCAGGGGAGTGACAGAGAAACATCATCAGGGGTTCTGTCTGTAGGTACAGCTGTAGTTGTCCTAAGACCAGCCTCTTTGTGTCTCAGCCGTGTGGACACAGGTCAGGCAACTTACCAACCCAAAGTGTCTCTCACCTGCCACTCTTGTCCCCACTGCCACAGTGTTCCCAGCTCAGGCTCTCAGCCCAGGCCACCCTGCAGCCCAAGGGCCCTGCCTCCAAACCTGCCACCCTCAGAGGCAAGCACTTGCTGTCTGAGGCCATGACCATGCCACCTTCCTTCCAGGTTCCCAAACGCCTGCCCACAAACTGGCTTTGGAGCTGGTCCTGAGGTCAAATCCTGCTCCCTCATTGTCAGCTGGTGGCCTTGGGCAAGTTTTAGAACCTCTTTGAGCCTCATTGTCTGTTCCTCAGGTGCAGAAGAGAGACAGCAACTGGTCAGGGGCCCACACTGTGCGCTGTTATTATCTTTAGTATCTGCAAAATGGGGACAAAGATACTGACCTCACATGATGGTTTGGAAAGTCAATGAGTGCAAGCATTTGAAATGCCAGGCACGGGCCTGACACTGGGGGTGTTCAGATAATACTCATTTTGGCTTTCCCCAGAACTAGTTGGCTGTTCACCCACTCAGTGTAGAGAGAGGAGAGAGGAGGAAGGGGCTGTTGGAAGGGGCAGGAGGGGAGTGTGTCATTTAATAACCCAGGTGTTTGAAACCATCTCGAGGCTCTGGCCCAGGGCCAGCCAAAGCAGTGTCCTCTAGAACCTCTTCCAGCCCCCTGTTTCTGGCCCCCAATCTCTAGGTAAGGTTGCACACCAGCTGCTCTCACTGCCTCATGGGCCTCCCCAACAATTTCAGCAAACACTCCCACCTAATGATGGTCTGCTGACTGGGCTTTCTCCACCTCCTTGGCTAATAGATCACAGTGTGGGGAGGGTAAGGCAGGGTGGGAGAGCTGCAGGAGGGGGCATGGCCTGGGCTCTGGGCTTAGGAGTGCTGGCTTCATTGGGACATGGGGGTGGGTCTCCTCCAGTGCAAGGAAGGCACTTGAGCCCTGGCCCCAGAGTAACTGGCAGTGTGTGGAGGTAGCACCTATACCTCCCTCACTGCAGGGCGGCTCTGTGGCCAGCTTGCCTGTGGAGCCCTGCTGGTGTGCAGGAGGGCAGCTCAAGTGTTTCCCACTCCCCAGGCTGTGTGGGTCTGCCTTTATGTCTCTATCTTTCTGTGTGGCCCTGGGGCAGCCTGCTTGTCTGTGGTCTGTGCCTGGTGTGTCTGAACATTCATGTGTGTCGATGTGTGCCCAGCAGTGTAACATCTCTGGGTGTAGGTTTAGGCCCAACATGTCTGAGTGTGCACGGGTGTGGTGTGTGTGCGCATACACACTTGGATCGCGTCCGTGAGCATTTGTGTCTGTGTGAGGCTTTCTTCCAAAATCAACCCCACAGAACCCACACCTCCGGCCACACTGGCTCTGCCTGTTCTGGCGCGGAGCACATGCACCCAGTAGCCAGTTCAGAGGCGATGGGAAGTGAAGGCAGGCCTTGCTTCTTTGAAGGTAAATTCTGGGGGAAGCGCACTGCAGAGGAATTGTCCTGGAGATAGCTGGCTCATGGCCAATTCGTCTTGTCAAAAAGATCCTGGTGCCTGTGGAGCCAAGATGAAACAATTCTTTGGAATTAACCAAGCTAATTTTGACTAGCAAACATTTTGCTACAATGAAAGTTTTTATTGTAACACATAAAAGTCAAAACAACATCCAGGCCCCTTGGGGGAGACAGAGGGGGAAGGAGGAAGAAAAACAGTGCACACATAAGCGCTAACTAATCATTTGAAATCAAAAGTGCTCAGTGCGCCAACTTAAATGTGACTAACAATACCCATGAGGAGACGCTACTTAGGGCAGCCCCAGAAGCCTGCTGCAAACCCAGCCATTATGTTCCAGGGAAGAGTCAGGCGGGAGGGAAAGGGCCTGGCCAGCTGCCAGAACATTCCTCAGGCCTGGGTCAAGGTGGTGTCACCTGGACCGAGCCGGGAAAGCATGCTGCCATTTCTGTGGTGCCGGTTGGCTTTCTGAAGCCAGCTCTGACTGCCTTGTGCCTGTGTGTGGGCCTCACCATGCCTTTGTTCATGCTGCCCCCCTCAGGGGGTCACTCCCACACCCCTTCTAGCTCAGCCTGCAGGCCAGGTCAAGTCCCCACTCCTTCAGGCTGTCTTCTCTGATGACTGATGTCCTGCGTTCCCCCTGTGGTTCACATTGCCATTGCACTTCTTGGCATGCCCCCTAACCTATACCCTGAATTTTGGAGGAAGAAGATCCCTTTGGTGGAAAAATATTTACTTTGAGCATTGAATGCGTGTGGCAAAGGTTATGAAACTGACCTGGGGAGTTGTCCTTACAGAGCTTGTGGTTGGCTCCGAATGATGTCAAGTCAAACCAGCAAGCTTTTCCTCAGTTCCCACTTGGCCTCAGAACTGTGCTGGGTGCCGGGGGCACCTGTGTGTAAGACTCACACAGGCACTCACACTCACTTGGGAGGAACGGTACATATGCACATAATTAACTAAAAATTCATCAATAAGAAGTGGGTGAACATATGCAGTGGGGCCCAGGTCTACTTGGGACAGTCAGAACAGGCTTCCGGGAAGAAGGGACACTTGAACTGACCTTGAAGGGCCCAGAACAAAGGGAGCAGAAAGCATAAGATGTGTTCTTTCTCATGTTATTCACCAGTTCCAGGGTGACCATCCTGGGTCATTAAAGGCAGCCTTTGAAGGGCAGGACTGGTTTCATCCTACACAGGCCTAATCCCATTATCTCTACTTTTTTCAACTCCAAAGCATATCATCCATCTGACAGGACACATTTCAACATGGTGCTCACTGAATACTTGGACATGGGGGCATTTCAAGACAGATCTTTTTCTTTTTCTTTTTTTTAAAAAATATATATTTTATTGATTTTTTTTTTTCAGAGAGGAAGGGAGAGGGAGAGTTAGAAACATCGATGAGAGAGAAACATTGATCAGCTGCCTCCTGCACACCCCCTACTGGGAATGTCCCCACAACCGAGGTACATGCCCTTGACCAGAATTGAACCTGGGACCCTGGAGTCCACAGGCCGACACTCTATCCACTGACCCAAACTGGTTAGGGCTCAAGACAGATCTTACCTTTTCTCTGATGTCCCTTCAGTGGATTCCAGCTCTCTCTGAGGGCAGGGCTGTGTGGTGCACAGGTGTGGGGGTCAGACAAACCTGGACCAATTCCAATTTAGTCTACTTGCTGGGGGAGGGGATAAAGTGGACAATTCAGTATTTTCTCTCAACCTCAGCTATCCTATGGGTGATTTCCTGTATGAAATTCCCTCGTGATGATAGGCAGCAGCATAAAGCTACAGCTCCCAGTCAGCCAGGCCATCACTGCATTGCCAGAGTTTTGGGATATGGTGTTTTGTGGTTTTGCATCCCATCATCCTACAAAACACCTATCTGTGTCCTGATTCTGATGAGAAGAGGAAGGCAATTACTCTAAAGATGAAACTCAAGATAATTGCCTAACTGTAGGCTAAGGATGTTCAATAGATTCGGTCAGTGGTTGGCAAATTGCGGCTCGTGAGCCACATGCGCTCGCAAGCCATGGTTTGCCACTCTGTTGACTAATGAGTTTGCAGACCACTGCCTTAGGGAAAAATGCTTAAAAAACATTTTATCAGGAGAGGACTTGGGGGTCAACAGAGGTGGGGCACAGACCCTCACCCCCCCAACCCTGAAGGGGCCTGAACCCTCACCCCTTCTGAGGGAGGTCTCCTGCTCCCATGGCTGCTTTGCTTCCCACGCCCAGCTCAGATCGGGACCCAGGTAACAGACAGAGACTTAGCCGACAGCAGCTGCCCTATATCTAAATTCAGCCTAGCACCAGGAATGCTCAGGGCCTATTCAAGAATGCAAATAATCCTTTCCACTAATATTTACACGGTAAACTAAGATTGTTGGTAGAGTATTAAATTTGACAGTAAAATAGTAATCAAGTTTTCAGATTAATTTAAATAGGCTAATTGAAATAAGTGAATATTCAAGAAAATTTAATTGTACTGGACAAAAAGCTGTTCCTAAAGTAATAACTAAAATGTTGATTGGTAGTTCATCTCATGAACTACCAATCATGTTCAGGTAAAATTCCTGAACATGCAAGGGACCTAAAGCAGTCATATTTAGTAAAAACTAAACATGCAATGTTTAGTAATTCCTGAACATGCAATGGACCTAAAGCAGTCATATTTTTGGGCAAAAAAATTAAAATTTAAAGTTATCAAAACTGCATTATAAAATTTACAAAAGCCTCCATTAATCAAAAAAAGGGGGGAGGTAGTAGGGTAATATCATGTAAGGAAAAATATGCTATAAGTAAATTACATCTAGAAAATTTTTACTTTACAAAATTATTTTTCATTTGTAATGCTAACAGCAAGACATCCATGAAAAACACACATGGTGTCTAAATAAGACAAAGGAAAATAGTTTGGGCAAAAATAAAAAGGATCCCAAATCAAGTATATAGAAAAGATTCCTTTATTAACTTTTGGTTGAGAATATGTTTGTATATTTTCAGAAGACAACTCCAAGACCATGTGGATTCTTGCAACAGAGAGGAATTGACAGGTCTGCTCCAACCGCGAAGACAAGAGGAGAAACAGTCCAGAGATGGAAGATACTGACGACGCCTTGCCACGCTAGCAGTCAGCAGGGTGCGTCGCTGCAGGTTGCCTAGGACCAAACCAGAGAGGGTCGGACCTGCATTGCCACCATGTGCCCACCATCCAGATATCATTGCTGACATGTACACATAAGGAACTGTTTGACATTGAAACAGGGACTCAGAACTGTTGGACATTGAAATTGGGACTGAAACATTTTTTGTTATTATATGTTTATTTCTAGTCTGCAGAGGCAAAATTTTTTAAAGGAAAGAAATGGGAGAAAAAATAAACACAGAGGCAAAGAAGCATTGAACAGACTGTCAAACTACAGCGGGAAGGCAGGGGAGGTTGCGGGGGGTGGGGGGGGGCGTGGACTGTAAGAGATCAACCGAAGGACTTGTACGCATGCATATAAGCATAACCAATGGATACAAGACACTGGGGGAGGAGGAGCAGGTGAAGGCATGTACTGGGGGGTAGGGGAGGCTGGGGGACGTCAATGGAGGGGAAAAAAAGGAGACATGTGTACTACTATTTGTAATACTTCAAACAATAAAATAAAATTTCTATGTAAAAACAAAAAACAAAAAACAAAAAAACCCCACAACATTTTAATAATGTACTAATGTCTTTAACCTGAAGTCAAAACTTCTGGGTAAGGGTAATGCCTTACACAGTGGTCAACAAACTCATTAGTCAACAGAGCAGCAAACCATGGCTCATGAGCTCATGTGGCTCGTGAGCCGCAGTTTGCCGACCACTGGATTAGGTGAATAAAATGCATTTTATTCATTTATTTTTTATATTTTAGTTATCTCTCTTTTTATACCCCCCCAACTTAAAGTGGGTTTTAATTCCATTGTAAATCAAGAGCATCTGTATATGTAACAGATGTTAGAACGTCTATTTCATGAAGTTGGTATTATTATTATTACTAGAGGCCCGGTACACAAAATTCATGCACTGGGGTGGGGGTGGCCCTCAGCCTAACCTGCACCCTCTCTAATTTGGGATCCCTTTCATAATCCAGGACTCCTGGCTCCCAACTGCTCACCAGCCTGCCTGATTGCCCCTAACCACTTCTGCCTGCCAGCCTGATCACCCCCTAATTGCTCCCCTGACAACCCGGTCACCCCCAAATGCCCTCCCCTGCATATTTCCTCTTTATTAGATATGGCTTTTTCTTTAGCATATTGGACTAACTTGTTTGGCTAGGTGGATGGAGCATCAGCCTGTAGACTCAAGGATCCCAGGTTCGATTCCAGTCAAGGGCATGTACCTTGGTTGGGGGCACATACCCAATGGGGAGTATGCAGGAGGCAGCTGATCGATGTTTCTCTCTCATAGATATTTCTAGCTTTCTATCCTTTTCCCTTCCTCTCTGTAAAAAAAGCAGTAAAATATATTTAAAAAAAAAACACATTTAAGATTCCTCCATATCTGCCTGGCTGGTGTGACTCAGTGGTTAAGACCCCAGGCTTCTGCCCCTGGGATGGGATCGCACCGTGGGGGTGCATGCCCCTCCCAGGTTGAGACCCCAGCCCAGGCTGCTGCTTCTGGCAGGAGAACACGTGCCCCTGCCAGGCTGAGACCCCAGCCCCAGGTTGCTGCCACTGGCAGGGGATCGGGCTGTGGGGAGTGAATTAGTTTTTGTTTTTTATAAGGGTCAGGAGGGCCTCTGGGCAGCATTCCACCAGGCTGCTTACTCTGCAGGCTCTCAGCAGCAGCCCTCCCTGAGACTGGGGGACTCTGGAGAGGCTGAGAGGACTGGGTGCTATCATCTTGTGGCTATGGGTGCCGCCATTTTTGTCGCGGAGTGATGGTTAATTTGCATTTTACTCTTTTATTAGATAGGATTACTATTGTTGCTTTTACCAGTTAGGATGATCCTAGCTGCAGTCATAAAATATCAGATAATGGTATAATCAATACATGCATGTATGATATTACTTGACAAGAACAGTGGTTCCAAGGATGGTGTAGCAGCTCAACAGTGTCAGCAAGGGTCTAGGTTCTCCCTATCCCCCTGCTCCACCATCCTCAACAGATGATGCCTCATGGTCACAGGACAGTTTCCATGGTTCCAGGCATCATATCTTCACCCAAGAATGTTGTGAGCAGGAAAGAAGGAGGTGAGAGAGGAGGAGCCAAAGAGCTATTTCTCACAGGCCTGCTTGTTTGGGAGGGAAATTCTTTCCCTGAGGGTCCCTGTGGAGTGCTCCTCCCCTCCTATTGGTTGAAACTGGGTCTGCTGGTCACTGGCAAAGGAAAGGATTACCATGAACGAGTTAGATCAGTTATGTTTGTCACTTGAGGCTGGGCATGTAAACATCTCAGCACAAGTCTGAAGGAATACTAAGCAGACAATCAGCAGCATGTGTACTGTGCCCTCTAGGCCATGATTGGCACTGAGGAGGGTGCAGCAGGAATGCAGCCACAACTGGATGCACATTGAGCTCGTCTAGGGAGAGGAGGAGGACACATTACCCACATCTCCTCAGAACCTAGACCACAAACTATTGAGGGTCACATATGGATGATTTTTAAAATTATTTTATTTGTTATTTTTTTAAAACCTCACTCGAGGACATGCTTAGAGAGAGGAAGGGAAAGAGAGACTGGGGGGGGGGGGGAGAGAGAGAGAGAAACATTGATTGGTTGCCTTCTGTATGCTCCATGACTGGGGATCAAACCCACAACCCAGTTATGTGCCCTGATCAGGAATTGAACTTGCAACCCTTCATTGCACAAGACGATGCTCAACTAATTGTACCACTCTGGGCTGGCATGGATGCTTTTGGACAGAGAAGTTTCGGGATCACTAGCCATCCCTCATCCAGCATGGAAGGCCCCCAGCCCCACCAAGAATGCAGGGCACAAGGCTTTGCAGCAAAGAGCCTGCAGGAGGGGGCTGGAGTCCCAGCTAGGTCTCAGACTTGTCATTGGCCCTGGGTAGGTCACTTGGCTTCTCTTGGTCTCACCACCCTCCTCTGAAGGGAATACTTGCTCTGTGGATGCCTTGTAGCTGGTAAAGACCTGTCAGATACAGGGACTCGTCTGGGAAGTTGACACAGGTCAAGGTGGAGGGGTAACTAAGGAGTTACTCCTTAGTTGTAAACAGGTGGTTGGACCAGGTGTATTTTAAGGCTTCTTCCAGCTTTGATTCTGTGCCCAGTAAAGCGGCAAAGCAGTGGCTTCTGGGGTTTAAATGAAAGCTCTCCCACTTGCAAGCTGTGTGAACTTTGGCCATGTTGCTTAGCCTCTCTGAGCCTCAGTTTTCTCATCTATAGAAGTGGGGATAATTATAAGATTGCAGAGGTGAGTCCCTTGAAATAATGCTTATGAATTCCTTAACAATGCCTGGAACACTGGTGAGTGCTGAACAAATGGGAGCTATTGTTGACATATTATTTATGTCATTCTCACAGCAACTTCATGAGTTTAGTGGCTATTATCTCATCCACTACCCTCACTTTAATGGTGAAGCTCTGAGTGGTGAGGGAAATTGTCTAAGGTCCCTCAGGTTGTAAGAGCAAGGGCAGACTTAGAATCCAGGTCTTTGACCACTAACCCCATGCCCTATTTACTGCACTCCATCCAGTCTGGAGGGAGATAGTACATCAATGAGGGAGGGCATACTGAGACATGGGGGGAAATATATACAGTCTGCCTGTGGGAAGGCATCAACAAAATATAAATAATAAAAACAACTGCTCTGCCTTTACATATATTACTTTAATCTTTAAATTACCTCAAAATGGAGTCTTTTTATTAACAACAACATGACATTCAGAGAGCTTCTGAATATCCTCACCCCACAGGGCCAGGTCTAATGGTGGGAATAGCAGTTATCAGCCGGTGAGTGGGGAAGGCATTTGGGAGCAGAGTGGTTGGCATTCTTCAACCCCGGGAATAGCCGGGGGCATGGATGGGGACGCCTTGGCCCAGTACCTTCACCTGCATTCCCTGTCTGTGCCGCCAGCCACCCAGGTAGAAGGTTGGCAGGTCTTGTGGGCCCATTTGCAGATGAGGAAACCAGGACTTACCTGTGCCCCGAATCATAGAGCTGGTAAGAGGCAGAACTCTCAGCTTGCCTGGCCGATCTTCACTTCCCAGCATCTCTCTAGGTAACCATAACCCTCATCCCCAGGATCCTAGGGGGTCGTTTGGGACGTGAGGGGGCTGTGCCTGGCCCCTCCTAACATGGGATACTGAGAGGGGAGTGGCCCTGACTGGCCTGGAGTCCTGCCTGGGTGGGCAGCGGGAGGGAATTCAATGATTGGGGAGCAGCTTTAGAAGCCCATGGTTCTCAGAGAGGCTGGCCCACCAGCAAAACAGGCTGCATTGGATTGGGCCCAGTATTCTGCAGCAGGTGAAGCAAAGCACAAGTATGCTTTTGGCCAACAAGATCTGGAGCCACAAACCAGCTCATCTCCTTTTCGTGCCTCTTTCCTTAGGTCTTGGGGTGTGATGTGGTGTGAAGGCTTGAACCCGTAACCTGGATCCCCAGGGCCCACCCTCGCTTCTACAGCTCTACCATCTCACCACAAGCTGCCCTCTTGGCCTTCTCTTTAGACACACACAGACCTAGACATACACACAAGACACACAGACACACATTGACCCAGATATAAACATGGAAAGACAGACACATACATTAACAGACACACAGGCAGACCCGCACATACATGGACACACAGACATATGCACAGATACACAATGATACACAAACACATGGATACATAGACACACACACATTGATATACAGATACACAAGACAGGCAGACAGACATAGGCATACATACAGACACAAGTTTACAGACACAGTGGAACAGACACACACCAGCACAGATTCACACTCACAGATAGACACTTGCGCACACACTCACAGACAATGCTTCTCATTATACACCTGTTCTGCACTTAGTCACAGGCTCTGACATCATAGAACTGACCCCCGTGGCCTGGTTCAGTGGTTCTCAGACTCAGATGCACATTAGAATACTCTGGGGAGCTTCTAAAACCCCACACGCAGGACCACACCCCAGATGAGTCACATTGAAGTCTCTGAGGGCCCACCCAGGCACCCTGTTTTCTAAAGGCCCTCAGGTGAGTCCATTGCATAGCCAGGGTTAGGAGCCAGTGACCCTCAATTCATTTCCTCACCCAGCAAGGAAGCCCATAGAGTGAATTACAGGGGGCCACCCAGCATCAGATAGAGCACCCACATTTCCAGGACTGGCTGGTCTCCCTCCAGCTTGTCTAATAAACCTTTGACCCTAAATTACCCCAGGAAGGGGCAGAGAGTTGAGGAGGACCCTGAGCTGAGCCTGTTCTGCCACTTGGAAGAGAGGTGAGTAAGACTCACACCTTCTCCCTATGCACCCTGCCCCCTATGCACCCTGTCTCTATGCACTCTGCCCCCTCTCCCCCCCATGCAGTGTTGGGGAGAGTGTTTCTTAGACTGGGGGCCCATTTACACGGGAATTCCCTCGAGCTTTCTGGCACACATATTCCCTGGGCCCAGCCCCGCCAGCTGAGTCCCAGTCTCTGAGGGCTGTGCTTGAGGCCTCCCAGTGTACACACAGTAGCAGGTCTGGGAGTGCGAAGACCAGGGCTTGTCTTAGCGCTGGCTCTGACGCTCTAGGTCACATAGTGGGTTTGGCCTCTTGTCTGTGATCTTTCCACCTTAGGGAGTGTCATGAGAAGCAAACAAAGGGGTTTCTGGGGAAAGACTTTGCAGACTCTAAGGCACACTAGGGTTGATCGTTTTATTGTTACTGTTGGTTGGTACTTGCTGTTTCCATTCTGCTGGACCTGCCCTGGCCTGATGCCTCCATGATTAACCTGGAGAGCTGGGAGCCCTGGGACCCTGTGAGAACAGTCTTGTGGTCATCATCACAGGACAGGAGTGTGGGAACAAGTGCTGGGTGTCAAACTTTTACTGCACCCCATTGACTCATCCATTCAGCAGGCAGTGAACGAGGCCCTGGCACCCTGGGGGAACAGCCTGTGGCACCCATGAGCCTAGCCCGTCATGAAATCCTAGTGTGGGAAGGCGGAGGTAGAGGATGCTGAGCATTTTTGAGCACTGCTATGTACCAAGTAATCCACTGGGCATTTTACACATATTATTGCATAAAATTGTCATCCTCAGTATTGTTCCCAGAGAGGAGAAAATGAAAACTCCAGGAGAGAAAACAGAAACTCAGAATTCTGGCCTGTCTGAAGGCAGCAATGGCAGAGTCGGGTAGAGCTCCTGAACCACCCTGTCCCCCTGTGCACCCTGTCCCTGTGCACCCTATCTTCCCGTCCCCGTTCCCTGTGTACCCTAAACCCCCATCCCCTGTGCACCGTGTCCCCTGTGCATCCTGTCCCCTGTGCACCCTGTCCCCTGTCCCCCTGTCCCTTATGCACCCTGTCCCCTATGCACCCTGTCGCCTATGCACCCTGTCCCTTATGCACTTTATCCCCTATGCAGCCTGTCCCCTGTGCACCCTGTCCCTTCTACATGCCAGGATCGCAGGACCAGGAAGCACATCTCCCTTATTTGGTGAAGGCTTTGGCTGCAACCCTAATTCTTGAAGGGTCATTGCCCTGGTGATTTCCAGGGGTAATCCCACCATATCCCCCGGTCCAGGCCCACCTTAGCTGTGCCTTGGAAGGATGAGAACATCTGAAATCAAGAGGTTTCTAACAACCTAAGGTTTCAAAGAAAGATAAAGATCAAAGGCAGAAGAGGGCAAGGAAGTCAAAGTCTGTTCACACCAGGTTGAAGTAAAGGAGCCACTCCCACAGGCTGAGTGCAGGGCTACCAACCTGGAGACCCCTTCCGTCTATCAGCTAGAGCTGTGGGACAGACAGATTGACAAGCATACTGAGCAGGGAAGGGGGACCTGAAAGAGAGAGCGAGAGAGGAGGAATAGGTATGGAGAAAATCAGAGAGGAAGCAAGGGACATACAGAGAGAAAGAGCAAGACAGAGAAGCCCGGAGAAAGAGATGGAAGGAGGAAAGGAGGGAAGGAAGGAGGAAGGAAGGGAGGGAGGAAGGGAGGAAGGGGGAGGGAGATAGAGGAAGGAAGAGAGAGAGAGAGAGAGAGAGGGAAGAGAAGAGGAGAGGAGAGGAGAGGGGAGGGGAGGGGAGGGGAGGGAAGGGGAGGGGAGGGGAGGGGAGGAGAGGGGAGGGGAGGGGAGGGGAGGGGAGGGGAGGGGAGGGGAGGGGAGGGGAGGGGAGGGGAGGGGAGGGGAGGGGAGGAGAGGGGAGGGGAGGGGAGGGGAGGGGAGGGGAGGGGAGGGGAGGGGAGGGGAGGGGAGGGGAGGAGAGGAGAGATAATAGAAAGCAAAACAAAGAGAGAGCCACAGACAGAAGTGAGGCAGTGAGGCATGAAGAGAATGTCAGGAGGACAGAGATGGAGAGGAAGCCTGACTGGAATGGGGCTCCACTGCTGGTGGAGCTGTTGGCGTGGGGCTTTCCCTTTGCAGCTGCTGCCTCTAGCCTGGCAGCTGGACCCTTGGCCTGTCCTCCTCTTCCTCCACATAGAGGCTGGCCTGCTTTCTAGATGGAAGGCAGAGCCTGCCAGGCCAGCTGCTCCTTTTTCACTGATGTGGTCTTCAGAGGAAATTGACTTCTTCTTCAGAGGCTGGGCTGGGAGGCCTGCAGAGTCCTGTTTCCCCACCCCTAGGGATCACACAGGTCTGCAGTGGCAATGGCCTCCACCTACCCCCATGTTTCCAGGCCCCTCATGCCACCTGGGCCTTCCTTTCTCCCTTCCAGCTGTGCACACTGTGCCTTCAAAGCCCAACCCAGGTTCCTTCTCCTCCAAGAAGCTCACCAGGACCATGGGCCCCTAGGGCATTTTCTGGACTTCTTTTTCCCCAGACTCATCCCTCCATCTTCCTCCCCTTTGGTAACCATCAGCTGTTCTCTGTATCTATGGATCTGTTCCTGTTTTGTTGTTGTTTATTTGTTTTGTTTTGTTTAAGGTTCTACATATAAGTGAAACCATATGGTATTTGTCTTTATTTCACTTAGCATAATACCCTCTATATCTACTCATGCTGTCACAAATGGCAAGATTTTATTCCTTTTTATTGCTGAATAATATCCCATTGCATTTATACCACTTCTTCTTTACCCATTCACCTACCAGTGAGCACCTAAGTTGCTTCCATATTTTGGCTATTGTAAGTAATGTTGCAATGAACATAGGAGTGCATATATCTTTTAAAATTACTGTTTTCATAATCTTTAAATAAATACTATAAGTGGGATTGTTGGATCATATCATAATTCTATTTTTAATTTTTTAAGGACCCTCATACTGTTTTCCACAGTGGTTGCACCAGTCTGCATTCCTACCAATAGTACATGAAGGTTCCCTTTTCTCCACACCCTTGCCAACACTTGTTGTTTGCTTGTTTGTATGTATGTATGTATGTATGTATTTATTTATTTATTTATGTTTAAACTAGGGGCCTGGTGCACGAAATTCATGTATGAGGGTGGGGGGGGGGTCCCTCAGCCCAGCCTGCCCCCTCTCACTGACTGGGAGCCCTCCAGGGATGTCCCACGGGGAGTGTGCCTAAGTCACAGTCTGGCCTTCCTCTGCGGGAGGCGACTGGGCTGATCAGGGGAAGGCGCCAGCCCCATCACCCTGCTGCTGCAGCCACTGCCAGTCACCACAGCTGCCAAGGAGTTTTCATCAACACGGACTCTAGTCCTTTCACCATGAAAAAATGACAACTTTCTTTAGGCATTTTCAAGATGTGTCTTTCATAGGATATGACCTTCCTTCCTTCCTTCCTTCCTTCCTTCCTTCCTTCCTTCCTTCCTTCCTTCCTTCCTTCCTTCCTTCTTTCCTTCCTTCTTCTTTCCTTCCTTCCTTCCTTCCTTCCTTCCTTCCTTCCTTCCTTCCTTCCTTCCTTCCTTCCTTTCCTTCCTTCCTTCCTTCCTTCCTTCCTTCCTTCCTTCCTTCCTTCCTTTCTTTCTTTCTTTCTTTCTTTCTTTCTTTCTTTCTTTCTTTCTTTCTTTCCTTCTTTCTTTCTTTCCCTCACCTGAGGATATGTTTCCATTGATTTTTAGAGAGTGTGGAAGAGAGAGAGAAAGAGACAGAGAGAATCATCAATGTGAGAGGGACACTTTGATTGGTTGCCTCCTGCATGAGCCCTGACCTGGGCCCTGGCCAGGGAGGAGCCTGCAACCTAGGTACATGCCCTTGATTAGAATCGAACCCGGACCCTGGGGTCGGCAGGCTGAGGCTCTATCCACTGAACCAAACTGGCTAGGGCAAGGATATGACATTTCTTAGCCCCTCCAGCAGTGGACCTTCGTTTTTCCCTCCAGGAGTGTGGTGGAAAATCCCTAGATCACTTTCTTGGATTCATATTACCCAGGTTATCAAGAACACTGCAATTGGCAGTGTACAGGGAGCATAGCCAATGAGCAGTCAAGAAAGGTATTTACACTCAAACTGGTTTGGCTGAGTGGATAGAGCATCACCTGCAGACTCTAGGGTCCCAGGTTGGATTCCTGTTAAGGGCATGTACCTTGGTTGGGGGCACATCCCCAGTGGGGAGTGTGCAGGAGGCAGCTGATTGATGTTTCTCTCTCATCGATGTTTCTGACAGTCTATCCCTCTCACCTCTTCTCTGTAAAAAATCAATAAAATATATTTTTTTAAAAAAAGAAAAGGTGTTTCCTCTGCAGTCCATGCACAGAAGATCCCCTGCATTGTGTCCACTGGGCTAGGGGTGTGTCCCTGGCCATGGCGATGCGGCAGAAGTTCTTGCCCCACCCTGTGGCCGCTTGCGCTGCTTGTCCCAGGACCCAGCCTGCTTGGTGCCTCTGGCCACTTGTCCCGGGACCCAGCCCACTTGGCACCCCCGGCCATTCATCCCGGGACCTAGGCTGCTTGGCGCTGGCACCCATAAACCACTTCTGGCTGGGAGCATTCTGGGACCCCAGCCACTCAGGGCCTACGCGCAAGCCTACAAGCTCGGAGTGGTCTGGGTCCCAGGAACATCCTTGGGACCCAGGCCACTGGGCACCAGTGTATACAAATTAACCCACTATCTTTGTCAGGTTAATTTGCATACTCACTCCTGATTGGCTGGTGGCGTCATGGAGATATGGTCAATTTTAATCTTTTTCTTTTATTGGTGTAGATATATTTTTATTGATTTCAGAGCAGAAAGGAGAGGGAGAAACAGAAACATCAATGATGAGAGAGAATCATTGATTGGCTGCCTCCTGCATGCCCCCCACTTCGGATTGAGCCCATAACTCACAAACCAGGCATGTGCCCTGACTGGGAATGGAACTGTGACCTCCTGGTTCATAGGTCAAGACTCAACCACTGAGCCATGCTGGCTGGGCTGTCTATTTTTTTACAATAGTCTTCTCCAGACTTATTTTGCCTGCCATGCTGGGTCACATTCAGTGATGCAGTATTTGTCTTCCAAATGCCATGTACATAAATTCTCTGTCTCCATCCTTCCATCTGGATGTAAAGTCCTCTCCTTATTTATCTTCTCCCCAACCTCCCATCCCCCTAAGGCCTCACAGCACACACACAGGCAGGGTCCTCCAGGTCCTGAAATGTGCAACTGGTTCATGCTGTGTTTGCTGTTTCTCCAAATTCACTCCCGTGGATGCCGGCACTGGGTCCTCAGCTTGGAGAGCATGCAGCAGAGGCACCTCATGCCCATGGACCGAGGAAAGCAGAGGCCAGTCAGGCAGCTTGCCAACCCGTGAGCTGTCTGTGCGCACTCAACCCTAGAGCCTGACTCTTGCCACAGGCTGCCCCCGCCCCAGCCCCTCTTCCTGTACCTCACTCACGACTAGAGCCAGGTGCCTGTGCCTGGGAGGTGAGATGGGAACTGGGTGACTGTACCTTGCTGGCCTGGGGCAGACCTGAGAACCCCTCCCCAAGGGCCCAGCCTGCACCCTTGCCCCCGACCTGTCCTCTCACTTCCCTTTCTTGGTGGGTCAGCACCTGCTCAGCACCCACACCCTTGTTCCCCCCTCTGCCAGGCACACCCTCTGGGCCTTTCCCCAGAGGCCTTCTTTAGGGCTGGTTTTGCTCGGCCAAAGCAAGACAATTGGTCAGGTAACTTCCAGGGACTGCATCGGTGTGGCCTCCACACTCGGAACAGGGTCTCCTGCCAGTGGAAGCATCTCGAGGGCTGGGCGCACCAGCCTTCATATCCCTCAATCCTAACACAGGGTTTGGCATATGGTGGTGTGTGGGTCACTGTAGAGCAGGAGATGTGGCTCCAAACAAAAGGCAGAAGGCTGACAGCTTTGACCTGCCCTGCCCTCCCTCCTGTCATGTGATGACAATGACAGCAAAACACATTGTCACAGTGGACACCCACAACTCAGACCCAGGCCTGGGACACAGGGGTCAGCGACTTGTTTTGGGTCACACAGCAGTGAGTGGAGAGGGGCCACAGTTGGACTCAGTTGGACTATAAAGCAGAGTCTGAGCTCTGGGCAGCCTGCCAGGCCCCCAAGCTGGAAGCCAGAGCTGGGGATTCTGTGGCTCTCCTGTGTGACCCGCAGTGCATGCCACCTCCCTCCTATCCAGCTCCATGTATATACTGAGGACTCAAACTCCCTGGGTCTGTGTTCCTTTTCTCAGTTGATATGTTTTGTTCATAAGAAAATTAGATTACCCATCTCCACCCCTTGGGGGCATCATGAGGATTTGGACTCAAGTAAGAGTTAGAGGCAGGAGTTCCGCATTCAAAGACCTTCTAGCCCAGTGGGGGCCAGAAACAGCCACTTCACCTTCTATTAGGTTCAGGTTCTAGTTCATGTTCATACAATGGAGCCATGGTGAGAGGATTGGGAGGCTCCTGGAAGAGGGTGAGGTGCAGGGCAAGCCTGCAGGGATGGGTCAAATGGTTGGTGGTACAAATGAGGATGGAGAGACTGCAGGGGTGTGGTAGCCTGTGAGAAGCCGGCCAGCTGGCATGGAGAAAGTGATGACCTTCTAGCACTTTCCCTCTCCAAGTCCCCTCTTATAAGCCAGCATCTTTAATTTATTAAGGAACTGGTTTTAAATCATCTTCCTTCTCTCCCTGCTCACCTTCCCTCCCCCCTTGTTTATATTTCCCTGATCATAAATTTTGTTTAAATGACAGTTTAGAAAATGAGCAAATCTTTGGTGACACTTTTATCACCTCCAGAATACTTTCAATAAGAGGTTTCAGTAGATTGCATTCTGGGAGACGGCGAGGAGAGAAGCAAGACAGTAGCTCCATCTACCCAGCCCTGCTCCCTCATGGGGAAGGCCCTGCCTCCGGCCCAGCCCATCCTGACAGCCACTCACCTGTGGCCTGGGGCTCAGCCCTCCACTCCTCCCTCTTCCTTGGTCCTCTCATCTGTAAAACCCTGCCTGGGTACAAGAGGGTAATTAGTGCGGACCTATTAGTAATGGTTAAAGCAATTAGCTGCTGACATTTTGCACCACACCTAGTCCTCAGACTGGCACATCAGGCCAATAATATTTCTCAAACTAGAAGCAGCTGCTGAACTGGATTTGAAAGCCTGGGCCCATGGGAAGTGTCTGTGCTGCGGCCACTTCTGTGCTCATCCTGTTAGATGTCAGGGAGCCTGAAAGTCCCACAGCACCTAAAGCACAGTGCCACCTCTGCTGGGCTGGGGTAGTAGGGAAATCTGCCCAGAATGAGGGTCAGGAATGGAGGGGGCTAGACAGAGGAGCCTCCAGGGTGTCTGCAGAGGGAACTGACCCCCCGAAAGGGATGACTGATTATGTGTAGTAGGGTGTGAAAGGGGGGGCTTGTCACAGTCCAAGAGTGGGGGGAAGGCTGGGCAGGAACCAGGAATAGGCCTGGGAATGAGAGACATTTAAAGGGAAAGCCACAGGATTTAGAGGCTGGCTGGATGCGGGACATGAGGGCAGTAGGGTCTAGAAGAATGGGGCACTACAGAGAAAGGCAACCCTGGGAGACCACTGGGGCAATCACTGGGCAACTCGTAAAAAGATTCTGTCCCCTTAAAATATACAAAAGAAAAAACAAGTTAAGAAATACATCATTGGGGAGAACCAAGATGGCGGCATAGGTAAACACCTATACTTGCTGCCTCTCACAACCACATTAAAATTACAACTAAAAGGCAGAACAACTACCACCCAGAACCATGGGAAAGCTGGCGGAGTGGAAGTTCCACAACTAGAGAGGTGAAGAAGAAAGCACAGGGAGACTGGTAAGAGGTGTGGAGGCGTAGAAATTGCTGGCACCTGGATGTGCTGCTCTTTTAATCCGGAGGGAGTTACAAGCTCCTGCCTGCTCTGAACTCCAGTTCCAGGCGAGACTCTGGGGGACCCAAACACATACGGGAGAAACTGGACTGTCTGGCATCAGGACAGGAATGTGAGGGCGTCTTACTCTTAGAGGTCCTTGCAGTAATCATTGTTCCTGCACAGGGGCACGGGAAGTGGAGAACCAGGGACCTTTCCAGTGCAGGGCTGAAGGGCACCTATTGCTGTTTGCTCTACCCTGGTGATTCCTAGAGACCCTGCCCCTCCCAATTTACAACCCTACCCAAGCTGTGCACATTAGTTTTTGCATATGAATGGCCTGTCCTTTCTCCTAAAACCTGTCAAACTGCAGCTGGGTCAGAGAAACCCAGAGCTTCTAAAAGAAGTCCCAAGGCCTGGCAGCAGCTGGGCCTTGTCTGGGCACTTCCAAACCCCATACAAAGAGGAGGAATCTGTAGATGTCTCTGTAGCTTCTGCTGGGCGGCCCCAAACAGTGGCTGACCTTGCACCTCCTTGGAGATCCAAGAGTCAGTGTACCCAGTGGTCAGAGTGAGACCATACCAGATTACAACTCTCCACATCCATAAGAGACACACTCAAGAGACAGACTCAGTGAGCATCAATGCTCCACTGAAGCAAGTCCTGCCTCATAAGAGTGTCTCCTGCGCAACAGATCTTCCAGTGTAGACACAGCTGGTCATCACAACCAATTGGCCTGGAGGTCAATTCTTCCCAGTGATACCAACAGCAATCAAGGGTTAACTACAACAAGACTGCAAACAGCCCACAAATGGGAGCACCAAGAGCATCCACCTCAGGTGACTGGGGAGGCTGAGCCACTGGGACCTATAGGACACCTACCACACAAGGCCACTCTATCAACTGAAGGAGACTTAGCAGCTACCCAGTACATAGAAACAAACACAGGGAAGCAGCCAAAATGCGGTGACAAAGAAACAAGTCACAAATGAAAGAAATGGATGAAAGCAAAATACTGGATATGGAGCTCAAAACCATGGTTATAAGGTTACTCGAGAATCTTCTAGAAACCTCTGAGAAATTTAGTGAGACCCACAAAGATATGAAAAAGGACCAACCAGAGATTAAGCATACACTGACTGAAATAAAGAATAATATACAGAGATTCAACAGCAGACTAGAGGATCCCAAGAATCAAGTCAAGGACTTGAAATATGAAGAAGCAAAAAACATCCAACCAGAAAAGCAATAAAACAAAAATAATCCAAAAATATGAAGATAGTGTAAGGAGCCTCTGGGACAACTTCAAGCATACCAACATCTGAATTATGGGGGTGCCAGAAGAAGAGAGAGCAAGATATTGAAAACCTATTTGAAGAAATAATGACAGAAAACTTTCCCTACCTGGTGAAAGAAATAGACTTATAAGTCCAGGAAGCGCAGATAACCCCAAACAAGAGGAATCCAAAGAGGACCACACCAAAACACATCATAATTAAAATACCAAGGGCAAAAGACAAAGAGAGAATCTTAAAAGCAGCAAGAGAAAAACAGTTAGTTACCTACAAGGGAGTACCCATACGACTGTCAGCTGATTTCTCAACAGAAACTATGCAGGCCAGGAGGGAGTGGCAAGACATATACAAAGTGATGAATAGCAAGAACCTACAACCAAGATTACTCTATCCAGCAAAACTATCATTTAGAATTGAAGGTCAGATAAAGAGCTTCACAGACAAGAAAAAGCTAAAGGAGTTCATCACCACCAAACCAGAATTATATAAAATACTGAAGGGTATTCTCTAAGAAGAGGAAGAAGAAGAAAAAGGTAAAGATAAAAGATTATGAACAACAAAGTGACAGCAAATACATATCTATCAACAAGTGAACCTAAAAATCAAATGAATAAAAAAACTGATGAATGAAACAGACTGGTGAATGTAATAGAATCAGGGGCATGGAAAGGAAGCAGACTGACAATTCTCGGGGTGGGGGAGGAGTTAAGGGGGGTTTGGGAAGAGATTGGACAAAGAGCTTACACCTATGGATGAGGTCAATAGGGGGGAGGGGAAAGGCCTGGAGTGGGGTGGGAACTGGGTGGAGGGGAGCTATTGGGGGCGGGGGGAGGAGGAACATCTGTAATAATCAGAACAATAAAGATTTTAAAAAAAGAAATACATTGTTGAAGGCAATTAAAATGGAATTGCTTCTACTTGACCTATGGTTTAAAAAAAGGAAAAAGGGTTGTAAGTTAACTGAGGAAGTGAGTTGGGTGCACAAGACTGGCATTTACCAGGTACCTGTGAGTGCTAGTCACTGTGCGTGGCACATTAGGATGAGGCTTTTGTAGAGCTCGCTTTGTGGAAGGGTGCTCTCCTGGCTCCCACCTCTATTATGGGAGGTCATTATGGCCTTGGGTGAAAAAGGAACATTGAAGGTGTGGAAAATAATGAAATGCTATTGAAACCAAATTCTGTGTAAACCAGTACTGGAAACAGCTAGATGGAACGAGAGAAGGTTCCTGTTCTTGGTTTGTTTTTCTTTACACTTTCCTCTAAGTGTATATGAAATGGCCCAGGTGTGGAAGAGAGGACATGGGAATGAGAAGCGGTAGCTTTACCATGCGTTGTCTGTGGGATGGTGGGCAAACGCTGAACCCGGGTGTACTGGCTACAAAGCACAGCTGAGTCCTGTCTCAGAGGTGGGGGCTGGGCACTGTGTGCGCAGCTAGCTCCTGGCCCAGATTTGACCTTCTGTATTCTGTAATTAGTAGCTGTTATTATTATTATGACTATAACTATACATCATTAATTCACAGTTTAAAAATGCTTCACCTATTTCATTTTGCCCTGCTTTATTGAAGAATAAAATTTTTATGAAAAATTCTCCTAATTGCCTAAATTCAATGTCATTCCTGCTTCATTCAGGCATGCACAACAGATAGTCAATGACAGACACTACTTCCACCTGCTGGCACCCACCCACCAACCCACTCTTGATCTCCTACCACCTGCTGCAGACAGGATGTCCCCATTACTTTTGCAGAGGAGGATGCTGTGGCTCAGAGAGGCTAGATGGCTTGCCTGAGGTCACACGGCTGGGAAACAAGTATTCAAAGCCAGGTATGCTTGTCACTAAAGCTGTGCCTCCTCCCAGGTGGTAGATTCAGGGCTGAGGCAATTTTCTGTGGTGGCACTGACCCTGACATGATGGAGAAAGTGGCCAGCTAAAGGCTGTCCTGTGGACTGTAGTAGTCCTCCTGGGATGTCCCCCTCTGGGGCTGAGCTACCCCACAAAGCTCCGAAGAGGCATCCACCAGGAGGCTGCCACCTCTCTGTCCAGTGTCCCCCTCAGAAGGGGAGCTGGTTTCTCCTCTGGAAGTGCCTGGGCTGGTCTCCCTGGCTCCCATCTCAGGCTCATCTGCCCTGTGTTCAGGGGACCAGATTGATGCAGGGATTAGAGCCAGGAAAATCCCATGTACTTGAAGGGCTGTGTAATTTGCAGAGAGCCCTTTCACATACACTACACCCTGAGCTAAGATGAGACAGAATCTTTACACATAAGAACATGGGCCCTGGGTGCACTGACTGGGGCTGGTGTCCCGTCCCACCCTGTACATGCTGTGTGACCTTGGGCAAGCCACTTTACCTCTCTAAGCCTTAGTTTCTTTACCTGAGAAATGGGGAAAATACCTACTGCTCAAGGATTTTATGAGGGTTAATTGAGATTATACACATACACACATATATGATATTATATGTTTATGTATAAAATCTCATGTAACTCTCATAATAACCCATAAGTAAATAATAAATACTGATACATAACAATGTTTTAATAAGTTAATATTAACTAAGTATTAAGCCACACCCAGAGGAGGATAATAAGAACTATTGTTTATTAAGCCAAGTTCTTTTCATCCTATTTTGTTTTATTTGACACTTTGTCTGCTCACCCACCAGACTAAAGCTCCATGAGGTCAGAGTCATGTCTGTTTGCTCAGTGCTCTGCCCAAGTGCTCTGCAACATGTCTGACACATAGCAGGGGCTCAATAATCCTTTGCTGTTGAATCAGTGATCTTGTTTAATCCTCACAAGAGCCCTTTTAAGAGGTGTTATTATCCCCATTTTGTAGATGAAGAAACAAGGATTCAGAGAGATGCTTAAGGTCACACAGCTCATGAGCAGTGGAGTTGGAATTCGAACTGAGGTTCCTGACTCCCAACTCTGTACTGTGAGTGTAAGGTTTGAGGCGCAGGAAACGGGAGTCAGCGACCAAGGCATGTTAAAGAGGAGGTTTATTCCGCACTAACGAGCAAGATTCATTATGGAGGAGGGTAGAAAGACCAGGATTAGAGGAGGGGGAGAAGGAGAAGGACCTCAGCAGGGCTGCCTCACAGACTAGGGAAACAGCAACACGTGCAGCTGTGAACACACCTTTTGAGGAGAGGAACAGGAAGGGGTTAGGCCCAGGGCAGAATGGGAAGGGGTAGGGCCCAGGGCACTCTGCATGTGCTGATTGGTGGTTGAATGTCTCGGGGCTGTCCCAGGACAGACTGTTACGTCACAGCTCTGCCCACCAGTTGGGAGGAGGGAGGATCTAGCAGTGAGCTCTCAACCATCCTGCCAGAGGGAACCATTCCTCTCCACAGACAGAAGGCAGTGACAGGACTGCTGGCTCCCACCCTCCCCTTCAATCAGAGAGGGGTGGGAGAGGGTGATCCCTAGCCTCACAGCTTTCTGAGTAGCACCGGTGGGGCAATTGCCCATGAGGCCATGGGATAACAACTGGTGGACTAGGGGAACAGTCCCAGTGGGTGAGACTTAAAGCAAATTGGGGACAGCACATGCCGAACCACATGATTGTACCCTAGGAAAATCCCCTGTGGGCCATTTCCTCCCCAGGAGGAAGCTCTGCCTGGCTGGGGCACCTTCTCTTCAGGAGGAGGGACTGCTGGGGCTGCAGTGAGCTGGTGGGGGGAGCTACCACTGTGGTCTCAGGCCAGCCAGTCTCCTGTCCCTGCAGCCTGGACGAAACTGTGCCTCTGAGGTCTGAGCCCTTGACAGCAGCCTGTGAGCCTGTTGGGCTGTGGGGTTCCCACAGGTGGCCGTAGGAGCCTGTCTCTCAAGGTCTTGGGAGAGGCTGGCAGGAAGTCTCCTGAGAGGCAAGCTGGCCAATTTGGCTCCAGCGAACAATGTTAACTCTCCAACGAGTCCCAACCATCTGCTGAGAACCTGCTATTCTTTCTAGTCCTCAGGGGGCTGAAATCATGCACCAGCTTGTGAGAGAAACTGGAATTTAAACCTGTCCGACTCCAGGTCTAGGGCTCTGGGGCCTCCCTTAATCTTAGTCTGTATATTGATGGTCAGGTGGAAGCTAAGCTGCTTAGGTTAGGAAGCTAGGAGTATTCTATCACCCAGGGATGTCCCCTCACTGTCTCTTTGATCCCCTGGGAAAAGAGCAGGGGGTGATAAGGGCCTGGAGCAGGGCAGTCACATAGGGGAAAGGAGAAGCAGAAAGGAGGTTGGGGACTGAGCATATCGTATTGGTTATCCTCACACCTCAGTCTGGGCAAGCAGTGTGGTGGGTGGTTCTTGGGAAGATGGAGGCTGGAAGGGGGAGACCACTGTGTGTGTGTGTGTGTGTGTTAAAGGCATACAGGATGCGGAATCTGGAAACATGGCAACATGGCTCAATTTTCAACCTGGTGGAAAGAGGACAGAAGACCGTGAAAGTTACTTTTCCTCTCTGTGCCCATCTGCCACATTAGGAAATTGGGTGGGTGCTGTCTGAGGCCCTGCCAGCATCCCACCACCCTTCTCAGTTCCTAACCTGAGCAAAGACACAGTTGCCAAAGCCTGACTGGTTGTGTCCAATCTTGGCTCTACCATTAGCCACTGTGTGCTTATGGGCAAGTGAACCGCCCTCTCTAGCCTCCCAGCCCTAACTACAAAATAAGGATAATCATTGTCATCGATCTCATGGAGTTGCTATGAGGATTCAATGAGTTAGTGCATGCAAATCAGTGAACATTCAGTTAATAGTATTACTATCATTACTATCTAAATCCCTTATTCAAAATCCTGAGATATCAAGCACTCAGAACACCAAAAGTATTTTTAAAAATGTACTTGGCACATATTTTTAGTCTCTATTTACCCCATGGGCTATAAATATTCATTAGTTTCTGCAAAAATGTTAATATGTCTGATTACAAGACCCAGTCCCAGATCATGCTGGAGTAGTGCAAAATATGTAGTATTTCCGCCACATTTCATCTCTAAATATATATATATATATATATATATATATATATATATATATATATATATATATATTCTGAAACACATCTGAGTCCAAGGAATTCATATAAATGATTGTGGACCTCAATAATCACTTAGAATTCTTCCAGTAATCCTGAAAAGTAGATTAACTTTATACACATTGTGCAGGTAGAGAAATCAAGGCTTAGAGGAGTGTAAGAACTTGTCCTAGATGCCAAGGCTGGTAAGTGGCAGAGCCAAGTCCTGAGGCCTGGCTCCTGACTGCAGAGCCAACATTGGTTCTCTCTGCAGCCTCCTAGGCTGCCAGAGCCCTGGGGCCCCGAGTGCCCTACCTGGTTCAACTCTAAGTACACACCACCAGGCAGGTAGGGCTTGGCCAGTTAAGGTCTCCTGAATGAAGAAACCTGTGCAAGAGCAGAAGGCTGGGATTCTTGTCTTGGATAGAGGATCATCTCCCAAAGGAGACAGGAGAAAAGAGATGAACTCAAGCAGAGCATTGCCTTGAGGACATCACTAAAGTGCCCTGCCATGGATGCCCAACTTAGAGTCAGGCCTAATTCTGGCTCTGCCTAGATTCACTTGCAAAAGGCCCCTGCCTTGGTTTCTTTAGCTACAGGATGAGAATGATAACAAGTTTACCTGGGGCAGCCACTGGGCCTGATCAGTGCTGAGGACAGCTGCAACTGACCAGCTTCCCTCCCAGGAGACGGCTCTCCAGCCTCTCCTGAACCCCTGGGAAGGGGCTCCTCCAGCCACCTGTGGGAACCCCACGGCCCATTATAGGCACCACAAGCTGCTGCAGAGGGCTCAGAGCTTCAGAGGCATGGTTTTCATCCAGGCTGCAGGGACAGGAGACTGTCTGGCCTGAAACCACGGCAGTAACTCCCCCCACCAGCTCACTGCAGCCCCAGCTGTCCTTCCTCCTGAAGAGAAGGCACCCGAGCCAGGCAGAGCTCCCTCCTGGGGAGGAAATGGCCCCAGAGGAGGTTTCCTTAGGGACACAGGAAATGTGTGCTGTTTCCAATATGCACTAAGTCTTACCACCTGGGACACATACGCAGTGACACAAGGTATGATTTGGAAGTTTCCTGTTCAATTAAGGAAACTCATCACTCTGTAAGTAGAGCACAGGATTCCTGCTGCTCACACCTCCCTCAGTCTGATCTTCTGTGCTAGAGTCTCCGGTGCCCCACACCCTTGCCCGGATACCGGTACCTGGCCCTTCCTGACCAGTCTTACCCAGCTGTTGCTGCAACATCTCCCCTGTCTCCCCCGTTCTCCCAATTGCACTGTTGAAATAGAACATCCATCATGCTTCAGTTGGCTAACAAGCTTGAGTCTCTCTTCTGCTGGGTGATTAGTCGGTTAGAATGCCATGTGGTCTCATCAGGCTCTTGGCCATCCCCACAGGAGGGGTGACTGGAGCAGTCTGTGCTGGTGGTGAGCATTCTTTCCTTCCTTTTGCTACCCACCCCACCATCTCTTTTTATTTTCCAAATGAAAAATGACCATGTGATTCCATTAAGTTCCCTGTGCAATAGCAATCATTCTGAGAAATTGATTTGACTCTGTTAATGACTGCTTGGTTGGATGTTAATGTACCAGGGGACAGCTTACACTGTCCTGCTTCCTGCGGCCAGAGCGGGGAAGGATTCCAGGTCGGGGAGCAAGTGGGGCATGGGGGCTGGCAGGGCAGGACATGAGTGTGAGGTGGACAGGCAGTTTTATTAAAGCAGTAGTAATTTCTTCTTTCTGTTTTGTGAGTCCAGCCCCTGGGTGGCAGTATGGGGGCCTTACTTCTTGCCCCTGCCCCTGCCCTCTATCTCACCAGAGGGGCTGTGTGCACTCAAGAGAGGGCAGGAGATCCAGACAGAGATTAAGAGCTGACACAGGATTGCTGTGGCTGTGACCTTGCACTTCCCTGAGCAACTTTGGCATCTGTGAAATGAGCACCATTGTACACGTGTCCCACCAGGTCTGGCTGGACAACAGAGAATTTGCCAGGGCTTCTGGAAAAGCCATCTGTTGCTTGTCAAAAACTGCACCAAGAAGGGACTTCTTGCTTCCCTATTCTGGACACTGCCTCGAGTGCTCAGAGCTCTCTGAGCAGGACACAGGACCCCTCCCCCAGTGTGGGGCTGCAGCAGTCATCTTGCATGCATGAAGGGACATGCCTGAGGATGGCAGACAGGAAAAGGGACAGAACCCTTGGCCTTGATGGCATCATGGAGTAGCTGAATTAACCAAAGCTGGAACTGTCACCCACCCTTTCCCTACTTAACCAATCTCAATGGAGTCCTCTGTTTCCTGCCACCAAAAGTATCCCGTGAACCCTATGCAGCAGGAGCTCCTCATCAACAGGAAGGTTATGACTAATGTAAGCTTTGGTGTGAGTCCTTTAAGGATCCTAATTTGAACCTAACTTGTGTTGATCACTAGAGTCCAGACATGCCAGTGACGAGCTGGTGAAGCAAAGGAGAATTGCATTTATAGGTGAGCAGAGTGCCTCCTGAAAGAAGCCCACCCGCAGGAAGCAGGAGCCTCACCCAAAGCACGCCTTTACTTTGGCAGGAAGTAGGCACTCTGAGTGTGCAGGGGCCTGCCACTGGGTGCTCTCTCAGCTCAGTTCCCAGGGACTCATGTCTGGGCCCCTGGGGTGATTGAGAAGGTGCACAATCTGAACAACCTGGTGCCCCTGCAGTTCTGCTCTGGGAGCCTCCGTCAGAGGCATCTTCCTCCCTTGGCTCAAATTGCCCAACAACGCTGCTCTGGGGAGCCAGGCAGCAGCCGTGAGTGGGAGAAGGGAGAGTCCTGCTCAGCGAATGTAGTGCTTGTCAGCACCTTGGTAGTGCCTGCAAGACATCATAGCAACAGTGAAGGTGCCAGGGCAGCCAGGGGAGGATGCAGATCGACAGAATTGTGGTCTTAGTTCTGGTTCCTCAGGCAGCAAAGACAGGTGGCTTATTTGGGAGGGGATTCCCAGAAGCAGGAATGAGGGATGAAGACAGGAAAAAGGAAGCTAGTGCCAAGGAGCATTATGAAGGAACCTGCTGTGAGCAGTGGGGGCTCGGCCCACTGAGTCCTCTGAACCCTCTGAGCCGTGTCAAGGAGCCTCTCAGAATCTTTGTCTCTGGACACAGGGAGGTGAAGTTTTCATCCACTGGCTTCCACAGACCATGACGAGTCTGAGCACTGAATATCACCTCAGCTGGGCTGAACTCAGAGGTGGACTGAGTGGACAGGACATGAGCACCAGGAGGGTTGCTCTGGTACACACTCAATAGGGCTTGTTCAGGAGCGCCTGTGAGCTACCTGCTGGGGATGCCCAGGAACACCTGGGGACTTCAAGGAAGGCTGGGGTTGTGTCTTAACAGGTGACAGTCAGAGCTAGTCAGGCCTGTAATTATTATTCTTCATGGTTCCAGAAGATGTGGGCCTGGGGTGTTCCAGAGGGGGCCCTGCCCCTTCCTCAGGCCCTGACTCATTCCTCCAGGCCTCAGTGGTCTCTGCCTACAGTGGCTGCAAAGGAGACAGAGCAGTTCTGAAGCCCAGGGAAGGACCTGGCCACTCTGAACTTTTCAAGTGGAGTGATTTTTTTAATGGCCGGGATTAGAAACTGTTGTGATATTTTTCTTAATTGACTCTTCTAATTGCAAATAAATAGGACTAATTTGTCCCCTGGGTGAGTTATTTTGTTGTGAAGTGATTGGGGGCCCTGCAGGACTCCCTAAGACAGCAGGACTTTAGGTGAGGTGAAGTCAAACCCATCTCAAATCATCCTCCTTGATGGTAGGAGGAGCAGGGACCAAAAATGGAGGGGGTGCAGGTTCCTCTTGGTTCTCCTCACCCTCCAGTTCACACAGCTGGGTCAATGTTCTGTGATTAGGAAAACAGGAGGTGGACAGGGCTTTCTTCCATGCTGTACCCTCCAGCTTCTGGGGTCTGCCTTCTGATGGAGAGTCTGACCCAGAGAAGAAATCACTATCTTCTCAGGATTTCTCTAAGCAGTGGTAGGGTAGCCTGGAAATTCATTCTTCCATTCAGTATGTCACAAATACTTCCTGATCACCTACTATGTTCTAGGCTCTGGATGGGATTCAATGGTGAACAAGAGAGCTGTGACCTCTATCCTTACTGAGACATTGGCATTGAGTGACTGAGTCAATCAGTATTCAGCTGCCAAGAACTGAATCCACTCTGGCTATTTATGCAGAAAGGGAATGAAATGGCCTTTAGAACTGCAGAGAGGTCTGGAGAAATGGGCATTAGGCTGACTTTTAAGAACCAGACTGCTGAGCATGTCCCACTTGAGTCACATAGGGCATCTATACCACAACTGTATGCTCTAGAACCCTGGTGCCTCTGTGACAAAATGGAAGGCTCATGCTAGCCACTACCAATTCAAGTTATCATTGCATTGACTGGAGAAACACAAATCAGTGAAACCCTAGCTGTGAAAGGGAGTCTGTGCACACAGGTTTTCTCTCCAGGAGGCAACCCTGGGAAGAAGTGGATTGTGAATGAGTAAGCCAACACTTTCAACACAACAACTGATTGCACAATTTGTTAACTAAATACCTGTGTAAGTGCCTTTCAGAAAAAGTAGAGGAAATTCTTAGAAGGAACTTTATTAAACTCTTGACAAGAACTGAAAGGAAACTGATTGTAAAAGTAAATGTTGGGGCCATGCATGAACCCTCTGATGACAACAGTTTCCAGTCCCAAAAGGCACATCTACCACATCTACTGGGACTTAGCTATGCTCCCTCCCCTTCCCAGTCCTCAGGACCTATGGTAGTCTCCACTTTGTTCCCAACACACCCAAGTGAGATCCTAATGATCTCTATCTCTCTTCATGCCACAGCCCCAAAACCCTTGTTCAAAATGGTCTTGGTATCCTAGGGCCCACCCATTTGACCTGAACTACCTGTGCAAATTGAATGGCCCACCCTCTTGGTTTATGCCACCAGCTCTGCCTGCCTCTGTAGGGCGCCAAACTGACCCCTTCTGGTGTGAAAACACCTCCATGCTCAGAGGAGTGACTCAGCCCACTATACAGCCACATTATCCCCCAACTTATTTCATTGGTTATTGACATTTGGTCTAGGGGCCAACCAACATTAGATTCTGCCCCTCACTACTCCCAGGTTTATGAGGTATGAATGACAAATGAAATTGTATACATTTAAGATATACAACCTGATATTTTGATATATGTAGAAATTGTGAAATGATTACCATAACCAAGCTAATTAACATATTTATCCCCTCACAGAAGCTAATTAACATATTTCTGTGTCTGTGTATTTGCATGTTGAAAACTAGAGATCTATTCTTTTAGCAAATTTCATGTATACAATACATTATTATTATTAACTTTAGTCACTGTGCTATACATTAGGACTTAAGAACTTAAACTTATAACTAAAAGTTTGCACCCTTTGATCAATATCTCTCCCTTTTTCTCCCATCTTCCAGCCTCTGGTAACCACCATTCTGTTTCAATGAGTTCACTTTTCTAAAAATTTCTTTATTGATTAAGGTGTTACATATGTGTTCTTATTCCCCCATTACCTCTCCCCCTCCCATCACCCCCACTCATGCCCTCACCTCCCTGTTGTCTGTGTCCATTGGTTAGGCTTATATGCATGCATACAAGTCCTTTGGTTGATCTCTCCCCCTTACTCCCACCTTCCCCTACCTTCCCTCTGAGGTTTGATGGTCTGATCGATGCTTCTCTGTCTCTGGATCTGTTTTTGTTCATCAGTTTATGTTGTTCATTATATTCCATAAATGAGTGAGATCATGTGATATTTATCTTTCTCTGACTGGCTTATTTCACTTAGCATAATACTCTCCAGTTCCATCTATGCTGCTGCAAATAGTAAGAATTCCTTCTTTTTTATAGCAGTGTAGTATTCCATTGTGTAGATGTACCATAGTTTTTTAATCCACTCATCTGCTGATGGGCACTTAGGCTGTTTCCAAATCTTCACTATGGTGAATTGTGCTGCTATGAACATAGGTGTGCATATATCCTTTCTGATTCGTGTTTCTAGTTTCTTGGGATATATTCCTAGAAGTGGGATCACTGTATCAAATGGGAGTTCCATTTTTAGTTTTTTGAGGAAACTCCATACTGTTCTCCACAGTGGCTGCACCAGTCTGTATTCCCACCAGCAGTGCATGAGGGTTCCTTTTTCTCCACATCCTCTCTAGCACTTGTCGTTTGTTGATTTGTTGATGATTGCCATTCTGACAGGTGTGAGATGGTACCTCATTGTCGTTTGGATTTGCATCTCTCTGATGATTAGTGACTTTGAGCAGGTTTTCATATGCCTTTTGGACTTTCTTCTGTCTTCTTTCAAAAAGATTCTATTTAGGCCCATTGCCCATTTTTTGATTGGATTGGTTATCTTCCTTTTGTTAAGTTGTATGAGTTCCCTGTAAATGTTGGAGATTAAGCCCTTATTGGTGATAACATTGGCAAATATGTTCTCCCATGCAGTGGGCTTTCTTGTTGTTTTGTTGATGGTTTCTTTTACTGTGACAGAAGCTTTTTATTTTGATGTAGTCCCATTTGTTTACTTTCTCTTTAGTTTCCATTGCCCTGGGAGCAGTATCAGTGAAGAAATTGCTACGGCATATGTCTGAGATTTCGCTGCCTGTAGATTCCTCTAGTATTTTTATGGTTTCCCGTCTTATGTTTAAATCCTTTATCCATTTTGAATTTATTTTTGTGTATGGTGTAAGTTGGTGGTCTAGTTTCATTTTTTTGCATGTATCTGTCCAATTTTCCCAACACCATTTATTGAAGAGACTGTCTTGACTCCATTGTATGTTCATGCCTCCTTTGTCAAATATTAATTGAGCATAGTGGCTTGGGTCAATTTCTGGGTTCTCTATTCTATTCCATTGGAGTGCGCTTTTTTATTTTTTAGATTCCACACATAACTGAGATCACTTAATATCTGTCTTTCTGTATCTAGCTTATTTTACTTAGCATGATGTCATCCACATCCATTTGTGTTGTTGCAAATGGCCGGATTTTCTTATTTCTTAAGTTTGTATAATATCCCATTTTCTCTATATATCACACTTTATCTATTCATGTGTCAATGAACATTTAGACTCTTTCTTTGGCTACTAAATAATGCTGCAATGAACATAGGAATAAATATATCTTTTCCAGATAGTGATTTTATTTTGTATCTTGAAGGGATTGCTGGATCATAAGGTAGTTCTATTTTTAACTTTTTAAAGGAACTTTCACATTGTTTCCCATAGTGGTTGTACAAATTTACATTCTTACCAACTGTGCATGAGAATTCCCTTTTCTCCAAATCTTCAACAACTCTTTTCATATTTTGATTTCTTAATAATAGTCAATCTAACAGGTATAAAGTGATATTTTATTGTGGTTTTATTTTGCACTTCCCTGATAATTAGTGATATTGAGTGTGTTTTTATGTACCTGTTGGCCATCTGTATATCTTTGGAAAATGTTTATTCAGGTTGTCTGCCCATTTTAAAATTTATTTATTTGTTTTGCTGTTGAATTGAATGAGTTCCTTATATATTTTAGATATTGACTCCTTGTCAGATATGTGGTTCACAAACATTTTCTCCCATTTCCTAGGCTGCCTTTTCCTTTTGTAGATTGTTTCCTTTGCAAACTTTTTAGTTTTGTGTAGTCCAAGTTGTTTATATTTGTTTCTGTTGCCTGTGCTTTTGATGTCAAATCCAAAAAATTATTGCTAAGACCAATGTCAAGGAGATTTCCCACTATATTTTCCTCAGGGACTTTTTTGGCTTCAAATCTTACATTGAAGTATTTAATCCATTTTGAGTGTATGATGTAAGATAAGGGCCCAATTTTATTCCAGTTTTCTCAACACCATTTATTAAAGAAACTTTCTTTCCCCATTGAGTATTCCTGACTCCTTTGTTGGAAATGTGTTGACTCTATATCCGTGGGTTTATTTCTGAGCTCTCTATTCAGTTTCATTGGTCTTTATGTCTGTTTTATACCAGACTCATACAGTTTTGATGACTATAGCTTCATAATATAGTTTGAAATCAGGCAGTGTGTTGTTCTCTTTGCTCAAGATTACTTTAGCTCAACATTAGATATTCACTTGATAAAAATTCCATTGCTCAGGCCCTGCTCCAGCGGGTAGAATCAGACAGAGAGTGTTCGTTTTTTGCACTCTCCATGTGACTCGGGTGCCGGGACCGAGGGCCACTGCTCTGAGCACACAGGCTGAAGGAAGGCAGTGTGGGTCATGAAAGGTACACAGGACTTGCTGTCACAGCCCAGCTTTACCTTTTAAGTTCAATTTTCTGATTCTAGTTGTCTTGCTATGAAGCTCAGTTTTCTGATCTTAAAATTGGGGGTATAATATTGTTTGCTTCCTGGGTTTGTTGTAGCTGTGAAATAATACATGCAAAGCCTCTGCCAACTGGAAGATGCTGTTTAGCCTGTGTAGCCCTTAGGAACCTCAGTGAGTATGGCATTTAGAAAGCAGTGTTCAGAAATCCCCAGTAATTTAAAAAATTATTCTTTACTCAAGTTTTTCAAAGGAAATTAAAAGAGATTTAAATACACAGCCTACAGCAACACTTATTAACCCCCTTTCTCTCCCATTGAGTTTTCTCATACTCCACTGGGCCCACTAGTTCCCCCAAAGACCCCAAACCTCCCTCTGCTCCCAGTCTAGGCACATTCTTTCTCCTTTCCCCACCAATCTCCCTCAATACTGTATTACTTAGAGGTCAAGGTAACCCCCTTCCTCCACAAAGAAGCACCCTACCTTGCCCCAGAAAAACAGCAGGGCGTGTAGGGTTCAGCAAGGATCAAGGACTCAGCAGCTGAGCCAGGCGAAGAGCAGCAGGAGGCGAGGGCAGGGAGTGGCAGCCCAGATCCCACGGGCCTTGCTACTGCCCACCGTGGAGACTTGGGCTTTGCCTATGAGAGCATGGGAACCATTGGAGAGTTGAACAGAGATGTGCCATGATCACACTTATGTCTTAGCAGGATCACACACAGCTGCCAGGGGGAGCCTAGACCATAGAACAGAGGGAGGGCCATGTGATGGAGGCTGGCTCCAGAGTGGTGGCAGTGGGAGGAGTGCGAGGTGGTCAGGCTCTGGGTATGGTTTGAAGGCAGAGCTGGCCGCATTAGCAGATCAGCTGCAGGGATTTCAGGCAATGACGCACCTCAGGGTGGCTGCAGGTGGCTGCTATTCCAGTCCTCAGTCCACTCAGAACAGGCCCAAGCCTGCTTGGGGATAGAGCTGGCTGGAGCGGGGCAAGTATGAAGGCTGGGCCATCAAGGTTGGACTCACTCCCGGCCTAGTCAAGTGAGCCAGTGGGCAGCCGAGGGCAGGCCACCTGGAGCCGAGAACCCCTGAGTCAGGCCCGCCAAAGCTGAAACAGGGCCCTCCTCTGCCACGGGCTGGCAGGGCTGAGGCAGCCTCTAGTGACCCTGTCCTGCCCATGAGTGCCCATGTCGAGCAGAGTTGGCAAGGGTGGGGGCTGGGTTTCCATATTGTACCGCCTGCTTCCCACTGTCAAAGTTCCTTTTCTCTCTCTCTCTCTCTCTCTCTCTCTCTCTCTCATTGGCCAGCACTGAGGGGTGCAATCATAGGACCTGTGGGGACCCACTGAGAAGGGCTTAGGGAACACCTTCCGGGGCCCTGAGCTTGGACCAGCAGTCCTCAAACAGGCCAATGCCCCCGAGGGACATTAGGCAATGTCTGCAGACATTTTTGGTTGTCACACTGGGTGCGGGTGGCACTCTTGGCATCTAGTGGGCAGAGGCCAGAGATGCTGCTAATATCTTGAAATGCACGTGACAGCCCCCGTAGCAAAGAACCACCTGAATTACCTGGCCAGTAGGTCAGCAGTCCTGAGGTTGAGAAACCCTAGTTAAGAGGCACCTTAAGTCACTAAGCTTCCCAAATGTGGCAAGTTGCAAAAAAAAAAGCCCCAAATTTCCAAATTCCTCCCATCTCTGTGTCTGCCCCTTTGCCCATCTCCACCCTTTGTGACTTGCTTTGAGCAAGGAAATGCAATGGAAGTGACATATGGGAATTCTGAGCAGAGCCCCAGCTAATGATAACAATCAGCCAACACTCCAAGGTTATCTTAAGTCAGCCAGGCTGCCAGGTGAGTGCGGCTGCATGAGTGCCCCGCAAGGAGACCAGCAGGACCTGCTCAGGAAAGCCCAGCCAAATTCCTGTGCACAGAAGAGTGAGGAAACAGGATGGTGGTTGTGTGAAGCCGCTAAGCTTTGGGACTCTTTGTTTTGCAGCGGTAGATAACTGATACTCTGAGAGTGGGCATATTTTAAAGGGGGTGCCCAGGGACCACATAACTTAATCCAAGGGATTAATGGACACACTTCAGTCAATGGAAGGCAACTGAAGCTTAGATTTGGGGCAGCAGCAGAAGCCTTCTTCCCCTTGGTCCAATCCCTCTAGGTGAGTGGCCACCAGTCTGGTCCACATAAGGCTGGATCCAGTGCACACACAGAACCACTGACATCCTACTTTATTGGCCACAGGTTGGTGGGAGAGCAGCTGGATAGTGGAGGTAGGATTGATGTGAACTGCTGAGTAGAGGGGTGGCTTTAAAGTGAGACAGCTGTGGGCAGGAGTGCCAGCTCCACTGCCTGCCAGCTGAGTGACCTGGTCAAGGTCACTCTACTTCCTCTCTGAACCTCTGTTTTCTCCTCTGGAAAGGGATAGTCATACCTCTCTCGGGTTTATTGGGAGTATTAGATCAGATTGGATGAGACAATGCATGTGAAGGACAAAATACTGACCCTGGCACAGAGAAGGTACAATAATAGCTTTGTTAACAGATACAACAGTCCCTCTGTTTGAATAGGGTTTGGCTGACAGAGTAAAGTGTACAAAGGGATCATCTAGTCTATGTGTCCTCTTAAGTTGAGCGGGGCCTCCCAAATTTAAAGAAAAGAAAAAAAAAAAAGGACTGTGAGTGTAGGAACTAGGTTATCACTAGATGTTTCCAGAATGGAGTTCCCAGGTAAGAAGAAAAAGTAGGTTTAAATCAGACTGGCATTGATAGCAGAAGGCAGGCAAACGGTTGGTCTTAATATTATTCCTGTGTGAGCCAGCATGTGGTGTGGGTTTTAATTTAAAGCAAGCATTTAGTGAGTTGATAAATAGGAATGCACACCTCCTGCCCTCCCACACCTCAAGCCCCAGAAGAACAATTATCCTGGAGAGAAGACGAAAGAAACATATGGAAATGATTCTAATAATGTGGAGATTATGGCAGCACCTGCTTTCCCAGGGCTGGCTGTGATGGGGTGGGCTGAGATTGTGTACTTGCCAGCAGGTAACCAAGGTCACTGAAGCCTCCTTCCCTGGTTCACTCCAATGGTTCAATCCACACAGTGGCAGGGAGACGGACAGAAAACCTTTTGTCTTCCCTTAACCATGTGGTCTGAGGCGCACCCTTCACTGGAGTGGTCCCGGCGGTGTTTTGCATGGATTGTCCACTGGCAGTTTGGTTGTGTGTTTCTTTGCCTTCTCCCAAAGGCTGATACATGGTGGATGCATAGGAAGCCAATCAGTCTCTGTCTAAGGTCCCCAGACCCAACTGGGAAGGTAGTCATGAGGATTCTGAGATGCAGTTCACGACAATCCCTTTCAAACTAGTCAGGCAGAAAAGGGCTTCATTGTTTTGTGGGATTGACCTACATAAACAGCAGGGCAGTGGGCTCCCAGGCACCCGAGCACCATCACCAAGAGAACCCTTGTTGTGTCTCATCTCATCAAGTGTTAGTCTCTGAGATCGGTTTTCTTTAAAAGACTGAGTTCCCTGAATGCCCATAACTCCCACCCATAGATTTCTAGCCTTCGTCTCAAATGGAAATACCTGGGAAGAACTCTATTGGTCCAAATTGAGTAATAGTCCCTGTGCTGCCCTGTGGCTGGGGTGGGTGCTTTGTTTGGTGATCTCCTCCATAACCTCACTGGTGGGTAGGTGAAGGGAAGGGATAGTTTCCAAAAGAAGTGAGGGTGCTGTTATCCAAAAGAAGAGAGTTCTGGGCAGATAGCACAGGGATTATGCAATGAGGCCAACAGAATTATAATGTCTCTTTCTTGAGTTATTTCTGCTATTTCCTTAAAGTCTGCCAGGACACTTAGGGTTCCTTACCTGTGACACAAACCCACAGCATTTGCAGCATCAAACTAGATTGCTCTGCATCGCCCCAAAGGATGGGGAACAAAGAGAACTGGTGCAAACTGACTTGAACATGACGCTCATGCTGCCTGCTGTGTCATGAATGATGAAGTCCTTTCTTTCTGACCCAGGAGCCGGGTGTCTTCTATTAGTATTAATGAAACTGTGTCAGGCTAACTTGTTAGCTTACACATAGGGCACAATTTCAGATCATCACAGTTCTTGATAGTATACATTGGAGGGCTGGAATGTTGACTCCACAAAATAATCTGGGCCACACTCTCTTTATCTTTCTGCTCCACCATCTTCAAGGTCACTTCATGCTCCACAATAGCTGCTGGAGCTCCTGTCAGCACATCTATAATTCCAGCAGAAAAGAGGGAAGGGAAGTCACCACCTTCCAGCCCTCTTGGAATTCCTATATAACATCCACTGGCCATCACTTAATCATGTGGCCTTACCTACCTGCAAGGGAGACCGGGAAACAACTTTAAGCTAGGGCTTTGTTACTAAAGAAGAGGGAAAATGGATCTGTTGAGTGGCAACCAGCTATCTCAGTCCCAGGTCCCACCTCCTGTCTGCCCTTCCCAGTCTGGTGGTGAGGACAGGAAGGAGTTCCCCATCCAAGTACACTGCGCACTGAGAATAGCAGAGACAGTGGTGAACAGATGTATTACATGTAGAAGAGTGTACGAGGTGAAATACCCTCCCTACTACCCCAAGGAACTCAAAAGATAATGGAAAAGATGGACATATGGATTACTTATCACAAAGAATTGTGAAGAGTGGTGATAAGAGCTAGATAGAGATGATCCAGCCTAGGGAGCGAAGAGGGCAATAACAGGGATAGCTACATTTATTGGGGTATCATGGTGGGCTTCCTGGAGGAGGCGATGCTTAATTTGAGTCTGGAAGGATGAAAAGAAGTTCACCAGACATGGGTTGGGGATAAGGCTGCCAGATAAAATACACTTTAAAATTTAATTTTAGATAAAAACATAATTTAAGGAAAAGCATAACCCATATGATATTTGAAACACTTATAGAAATTATTTGTTGTTTATCTTAAATTCAAATAACTAGCATCCTGCATTTTTATTTGGTAAATCTGGTAACTCTATGTGGGGGTGAAGGAAGTCCAGGTCCAATGGGCTTGGCAGGCTGCAGAGAGTGAGAAGATGTGAGGTGTGTGTGTGTTGGGGGGATGGGTGAGGCTGGGGAAGGAAGCAGGGCAGGTCACTGTCCAGCTAATAGGAGTTGGGAGTGTGCATCATGTAACATTTATCGAGCAATTACTGCATATCTACCAAGCACTCAATATTGACTCATTTAACCTCACCTCATCACTCCAGCAGGGAGGTACACATGTTACTTCCATTTTACAGATGAGCAAACTTAGAGGTTAAGTAATAGCCAGGAAGTGATGGGGTGGGGATTCTCATGCTGCTGTAAATCCACCTGCTCCTCATGGAATTTCCATGGCGCTTGCTGTGTATGATGTTATTCACTCCAGCCTCTTATTCCCTTGCCTCCCTCCTACTAGGGCATTGTGGGCAATGACATAGCTGCCCTAACAGAGGAGAAAATGAGTGGAGGCCCAGGCAGTTTAAGCTCCTTAAAAACATGGCCCTGGAACTCTCAGAGACCAGCTAGTCCAGAGGCTTCCACACCTGGTATCTAGGAGCCCTTAAGGGTACTGAGGAGGGGTAACTGATGCCTTTTTTTTTGGAGTGGAGAGGAGAGGGGGAGAAGGAGACAGAGGAGGGATGGAAGAGCCCTGCAATGGAGAGGTTGAAAGTGGGGTGGGGCTCCGACTAGAGCACCTCTGCTTTTATCCCCTGTGTATACTGGGCATCTGTTAGTATTCATGAAACTGTGGGAGACTGCGCTTGGATGAAGAAAAATGGCTCAGTGGCTTTCAAAATAGACATCATGTTGGTAACCCAGTGCCCTCCTTTTCTATCAGAGGAAACTGATGCCCAGGAGGGGTTGGGTGGAGATGATCTCCCTCAGGGCAGCAGGGTGCAGCCTCAAGACCATCCTCCCATCCCTACTCTCCCCCATGCCCCCTGGGTCAGTGCTGCTGGGAGGTGGTCGATTTCCCTGGGGGACATGCCCAGCATAGGCACAGAGAGCAGGCCCGGGCTCTGGCCTGCCTACAGGGCCCCCAGGGAACCAGAGGCACGTGTGCCAGGCCCAGGCCTCTGCTGGTACAAACCTTCTCTGCTGGGCATCCTCCCTTACCCTCTGCCCACTTTGCCCTACCCAGCCAGGTAATGGTCTTTGGGCCTTGATTTTGGGCCCAGCTGTGGCCGGCAGGACCCAAGGATTTACAGAGCTCAGCCTGGGTAGCCATGCCAGGGACCTGGGGACCAGTTCATACGTGCTCCATGCCACCCCTTTGGTGGTGACTGGCTGGCTGTGGTGGCCCATTGTTGTCTGGGAAATGTTTTGGAATCAGCCATTTAATGAGAACAAAAGGAATTAATTGGTGGTTTAGGCCTAATGAGACTGCTGTGCAAATTAACAGTCCTCATCAGCAGAAACAAACAGAGCCCTTAAATGAATTGCCGAAGAGCATTAAACTGAATAAGCTTTTGCTGGGATGATAAATAGCGGGTCAGAGGAGACCATCTGGCCCCTTCCCTCATCTTCCTTCCAGGGAAGTGGGAGCACCAGGGAGGGGCCTCTGGGGCCCATAGCCAGCACACACACCACCACACACACCGCACACACTGCACACACTCACTATCACACACTCGCACACACACTCACGCTGCCCCACATTCGCATATACCCTGTTACATGTGCATGCAACCACACTCGCACATGGTCACACACAATCAGTCACACACACACATTCAGCTGCATTCACACGTATTCATTTATATGCATTGCATTTGCACACATCCACAGCCACAGACACATGCACATTCATATTCACAGACATACATTTGTACTCACATGTATTTATTAGCAAACACATTCACTCTCATGTATGTGCACGTACGCGCGCGTGCACACATACACACACACACACAGTCTCACACACACTAGCCTGCAGCCCCTCCGGGCAGGAGATGCAGGCGAATAAGGCGGCATTTGTCTCCGAGAGGCTGGACAAGGCCATGGGGCACACACCAGGTGTCTTCTGCCTGGTCTCTGACAGGTGCCTGAGGTTGGGAACACTGTGGGCCTACATGTGCTGAAGCTCCTGCCACCCAACAGCATACTCTGATAGGTGGGAGGACAGAGAGAGACCCTGACCCTCAAGGTAGTAGCCCTCACCCAAAGAACAGTTCTTCCTCAGGCCAGGCACACAGGCCCCTATGAGGTGTCCCTCTCTCTCACCCTGGCCCCACAGTCTCCGAGGGAAAGGCCCAGGCAAGCAATAACTCGAAGGAGGGTCCCAGGCCTCCAGGGGTTCTGGTGCATACCAATCCCATGTCTAAGGTTCCCTCTAGAGCTGATGTTCTGGATGCCTTGCCCCACTGTCTCCTCTAGTGTTCTTTTTTTTTTTTTTTAATAAATCTTTATTGTTCAGATTATTATAATTGTTTCTCCTTTTTCCTCCCACAGCTCTCCTCCACCCGGTTCCTACCCCACCCTCTGCCCTTACCTCCCCACACTGTCCTCATCTAGAGGTGTATGATTTTTGTCCAGTCTCTTCCTGTACCCCCGACACCCCTTTCTCCCTGAGAATTATCAGTCCACTCCCTTTCTATGCCCCTGATTCTATTATATTCACCGGTTTATTCTGTTCCTCAGATTTTTAATTCACTTGATTTTTAGATTCACTTGTTGATAGATATGTATTCGTTGTTCATAATTTTTATCTTTACTTTTTTCTTCTTCTTCCTCTTCTTAAAGAATACCTTCAGCATTTTATATAACCCTGGTTTGGCGGTGATGAACTCCTTTAGCTTTTTCTTATCTGTGAAGCTCTTTATCTGACCTTCAATTCTGAATGATAACTTTGCTGGGTAATCTTGGTTGTAGGTTCTTGCTGTTCATCACTTTGAATATTTCTTGCCACTCCCTCCTGGCCTGCATAGTTTCTGTTGAGAAATTAGCTGACAATCGTATGGGTGCTCCCTTGTAGGTAATTAACTGTTTTTCTCTTGCTGTTTTTAATATTCTCTCTTTGTCTTTTGCCCTTGGCATTTTAATTATGATGTGTTTTGGTGTGGTCCTCTTTGGATTCCTTTTGTTTGGGGTTCTGTGTGCTTCCTGGACTTGTAAGTCTATTTCTTTCACCAGGTGGGGGAAGTTTTTAGTCATTATTTCTTCAAATAGGTTTTAAGTATCTTGCTCTCTCCCTTCTTCTGGCACCCCCATAATTCTGATGTTGGTACGCTTGAAGTTGTCCCAGATGCTTCTTACACTATCTTCAAATTTTTGGATTTTTTTTTCTTTTTGCTTTCCCAGGTGAGTGTTTTTTGCTTCTTTGTATTTCAAATCTTTGACTAGATTCTTGCATTCCTCTAGTCTGCTGTTGAGTCTCTGTATAATTTTTTTATTTCAGTCAGTGTATGTTTAATTTCTAGTTGGTCCTTTATCATGTCCTCAAGGTCTTGTTCAATTTATCGGCCTTTTCTAGGAAATTCTTGAAAAACCGTATAACCGTGGTTTTGAACTCTATATGCAGGCATTTGTTTTCCTCCATTTCTTTTGTTTGTGATCTGTTTCTTTGTCTCCTCTTTTTCGCTGCTTCCCTGAGTTGGTAGGGTGGCTTTGTGTGCTAGGTGCCCTATATGGCCCAGTGGGTCGGCCTCCCAGTTACCTGAGGTGGACACCCTTGGTGCACCCCTTTGTGGACTGTGTGTATAGCCTTGTTGTAGTTAAGTCTTAATTGTTGTTGGTGTCACTGGGAGGAATTGACCTCCAGGCCAATTGGCTGTGAGGACCCCCTGTGTCTATAAGGGAAGGACTGCTGTGCTGGAGTCACGCTTATGGAGCAGGACTTGTTTCAGTGGGGCTTTGGTGCTCAGTGAGTCTGCCTCTTGAATGTGCCACTTATGGATGTGAGTAGTTGAAATCTGGTGTCGTCTCACACTGATCACTAGATACACTAGCTTCTGGATCTCCAATGGGGTGCAGGTCAGCTACTGTCTGAGGCCACCCAGCAGGAGCTACAGCGAAAACTACTGTTTTCTCCTCTTTGTTGGGGTTTGGAGGTTTTGGAGCCGTCTGACCAGAGCTGCAGTTTGTTAGGTTAAGCTGCGATAAGGCAGGCCATTTGTATGCAACAGCCACTGCATGGAGCTTGGGTGGGTTTGTAGATTGTGTGGGGCAGGGTCTCAGGGAGTCACTAGGCTAGGGAGTGGCAAACAGCGATGGCTGCCAGTTTCCAAGTGCCCGCATCACATCCCCAGTGCAGTAAACAATGATTGCTGGGTGCACCTCTGCAAGAAAGTCACCCTCCCTTTCCAATCCAATGGCAGATAGTCCAGCTTCTCCCCATAGGAGTTTGGGTTCCCAGCGTCTCCCCAGAAACTGGAGTTCGGAGTAATCGGGAGCTTGTCTACCTTTAGGTTGAAAAAAGCAGTGCTCCCAGTCGCCTGCTGCCAGCCCAATTCGCGCGCCTCCATACCTCAGCTTTTCAGTGCTTGTGCACGTCTCAATGCTCTTTTCTCTTTCCTTCTAGTTGTAGAACTTCCACTCAGCCAGCTTTCCCATGGTTCTGGGTGATAAACGTTCTGTCTTTTAGTTGTAGTTTTGAAATTATTGTGCGAGGCAGCAGTTTTAGGTGTTTACCTACACTGCCATCTTGGTTTCTCCTCTCCTCTAGCGTTCTTTACTCACCACATACAGATGGTGGCTGCATTTGTTCCCCATTGAACATGCTGTCTCAGCACAGTGTCTGGTTCATGGGAGAAGCTTGTACACATTTGTTGGTTGAATGAGTGAAGCTAGATTCTTTCAAACAAGTATATGATAATTAGCTCAGGCTAACGGTCTAGTGAAGCTGCGTGAAAATCCCAGTGTTGCATTCCGTGCATGAAGCATTCAAGTTAAACCCTCAAAAGTCCCTGTGTTGCCTTCTGGGGGTCTGCTGCTTCAGTGAGGTGTCTGGGTCTGGATCGTTTAGTGTCAGAGTCTTCCCCAGGGGAGCTCTGCCTGGGGCACCACTGACGGGGCCGCTGCCCTCTCCCATGTACCTGTCCATTCCAGGCCCCTGCACGGGCTGCACAGGCTGCACAAGTCACCTTGCTACGGCACAGGAGGCATTGGGTACAGAGACCTCTGATGGCCTAGGATACAGTAAGCACTCAATCTTTCTTAGTGAGATAACTAACTTACTCCTCCACTCACTTATTCACTTGACAAATACTTTTCAAAGTCTAGCCTTGTGCTAGGTATTGTGTCACACAGTAGTAATGATTTAAATTGGCCACATTTCCACTCTCAAGGAAATTACATGATGTGCGTGTGTGGAGAGAGAGAGAGAGAGAGAGAGAGAGAGAGAGAGAGAGAGAGAGAGAGAGAGAGAGAGAGAGAGAGAAACATGTTAATACCATGAATAAATTCGTCAGGTTCAGAGCAAAAAGAACTAATGAAAGGAGCCATTTTAGGAAGGTGGTCAGGGAAGGCCTCCCTGGGGGTGATGTCTAAATGACACCTGAAGAATGAGGAGTCTGCCATGCAAACTGTGGGCAGAAGGACACTGCTGGAGAGGCAGACGGCATTTGCAAGGGCCCTGAGGTTTGTGTGTGGCCAGAGCCAGGAGGATGAAGAAGAGCGGCACAAGGTAGACTTAGCAATTCGGTCAGGCCCCAGTGCGTATCCCAATTGGCATTTGAATGAACCAGTGAACTTCAATTGTTAAGCTACAAGAGAAAACTACAAGGATGCTCCACATATAATTTTAGAGATCCTCAACCACCTAAGGGTCACAGACACCCCTGGGTATGCTGTGGGAAACAGATTGATGAGTAAAGTGACCCTCAGGCCAGTCAACTGCTTTGGCATGGATGGCCTCTCCATGCCTAGCACCTACTGAGTGTGGCCTGAACCCGGCCCAGCTGAGAACTACAGAGACAAGCTGAGGCTCCTAGACCTCTTTGCCCTCAAGAGCACAGACATTCAGGAAGAGGCTTGACACAGTCGGGAAAACTTCCCAGGGAATGTGGAACATAAACTGAGCTTGGGCAAATGGGCAACAGTTGTAGGTACCAGTGCCTTTCTGCTAGACACTGTACACATCTCCAGCCTTCTCAACCCACCATTGAGGTTCAGACCCTTAGCCCATTTCATAGATGCAGAAACTGAGGTGCAAAGAGGGAGTCAGACCCACCAAGTCACGTAGGTGGGACCTCGCCCCAGCTCTGTCTGGCTGTTTCCTTTCCCACTGAGAGAAAAGTGAAATTGAATGCCTAGGTCTAGGTAGGGGGCCACATTATGACTAGGATCTATTTCTCCATTAAAAAATATTAAAAATTATATTTTATGAGTGGGTTGATATAAAGACAAGTATATTTATTTTCTTCTTTTGGTTTTAAAAGGGTCTCTAACATTCTTGTGGACTCCCAGGGCACCAGGCCCACTGAGCCTAATGGAGGAGAAGCAGCCCTGCTGACCTTTGCAAATGCCTTGCAGCTTCTCCATATCCCACAACCACCTCCCCAAACTCCAGGAGCTCACACCCCACCCCCACAATGCCCAGACTATGCCCTATACAGAGAGATGCCAGGAGGAGAGCTTCAACTTGAGAGTCTCTGCAGTTGAGCGGTAAGGGCAGCTGGGCAAGTAAATTGCTGCCTGGGCAAGTAAAGTTATGTCCGTGCCGTTGCAGGGACAGAGCTTGCTGTCTGTTTTCCTGGAACCAGAGCTTGCATTCACCAGGGAGATAACGACCTGGCCTCCACAATTAAGCCACTTCCATAACTCACAGTGCCAAAGAGGCCCCAGAAGCACCGGTTTCATGTTTGTTGTTTGTCTGAAGGCAGGCAAGGGCCATGCTTAAAAGATCAAGAAAAAAATGGCCCAGCCATTCTACTGTGCCCTGGGGAATGAGACCCAGGGATGGTGAGATTCCACGTTAAGGTGTCCTAATGTTCCCACCCTCCACCCTTGCCAGTGTAGGGCCCCACTTCCTGCTGCTCCCAGGGAGCTCCTGAAAACACAGCTCTATGGGCGTGTCTCCCTATCTCAGCCCTTCAACAGCTCCCCCTCACCAGCAGAAGAAAAGCCACATGCCGCAGTTTGGTGTCCAGAGCTCTTGAGGGCCAGGTCTCAGTTTACCTTTCTTTGACACTTTCCCACAAACCTTTTCTTCAGCTGTGAAACCTGTCTGTAGCTCCAAGTCTTATTGACCCTATTGTTTCCCCTCCTGGTATGCCCTTCCTCCTCCAGCGAGCCCTCCAAGAAGTTTCACTTATTAGAATTATTTTTTCTTTATTTTCCCCCACAACCTGTGTTTGAATCTCTGTTGCAACCGTTGGTGCAATCTGCTTGTAGCTACCTATGCTCACCCCTGTCTCCTCCTAGTGTGGGGACCCCTAAAGAATGGGTACCTGATTTTATTCATCCTTGTCTCTCATGTAGGCTTAACACGATGCTCTGCACATGCAGAAAATGTCCACTGTTTGCGAAGGGAATTGAATTTCCAATGGGAAACTGCCTTGGTCTAGTTAGATTGTCTAGGGGTACAGAGCTGTATTCCAGGGTGAGAACTTTGAATAAAAGCAGACCACTTCCCCATTTCTAATTAGACAAAGCCTTGACCTTGACACACGTCCCCATTTGGCCTGGGAGAAGCTCAGGACACCAGGTTTGACAAATGCATCAGTCCAAGAATCCATAAATATTGATTCATTGTTTGCAGAGTAATTTAAATGTCAGTTATAAGCCCAAGACAGATAAAGATCTGTATCAACAATAAAACTGGATACAAGCCACCATGCCGTGGGGAAGCAGCTTTGGGTTAAGACGGAAATGGAATGCACAGGCCTCAGGGAGGGAGGGCATTAGAGGGGGAGACTGATCAATGGCTCTGGGAGACTTGGCTGCCAGCGATGTTTGGGTCGGGAGGTGCTTGCTCATTACCGTGTCTGCTGCTTGTGGATGGAGGCAGTCCCCCATCTATCCATGTGCAACCATCCATCCATCATCCATGTATCCATTCATCCATCCACCCATCTATTGTGAAATTCATTTTCTCAGTTATTCATAAGGCAATAGAGACAGATAAATGCCCACACACCCAGAGACATGCACACACAGAACAAAGATATACACTGACAAATACCACAGAGAAAAGATATAAACAGACACAGAAAGAGAGAGAGATGGAAGCAGACACTCATGGAGAAAGAAATACATAGAGAGACAGAGAGAAGGGCACTGGCATAAACAAGCAGGGTTTGGGCACAATTGTGCATTGGGAGCAGCAGGCTGGGCCCTGATGACACACGGACCTTGATTCTAACTCCAAGAGGTAGTATATTCCATAGTGGTTAGCTTTATGGCTTAGGAATTAGGTTGCAATGACCAGATGAAGTTCAAGTTTCACCCTCCCTACTTACTAGAGGTTTATGATATTGAACTACTTAATTAGGACTCTGAGCCTCAGTTTTCTTATCTGTAAAATGAAGATCCTCATATAATACACAAGGATCCTTACCTCACAGGTTTTGGGGAGTATTATATTAAAGGCTTAGCACACCTTAAGTACTCTACAAATGCTGGGTTTCATCATTCTAAGTCAGATTATTCCCCTAAAACAAGATATGACCTTGAGCAAATTGGTTCCTACCTCTGCATCTTCGTTTTCCCACCTCTAAAGTAAGAAGGGGTAGCTTTGAGGGTTTCCCAGTCTCTACCTTATTGCACAACCTTTTCTCCCCATTACCCACTGCTGTGGCTCCTTGTGGCTGCTCCCATGAATGGCTTCTTTCCTTGGCAGAAGGTGTCATGTAGCCACAGTCAGACCCAGTAAATTAATTGCTTCCCTCCTCTTGGCTGACGCCAGGAAGCAGCCAACCTGACAGCTCCCAGGAGGGATCAATCGGAGGGTGTCTGATTTTGGATAAACTGGAGGACTGCTTTGGATGTTGAACCAAACTGCCGTTGTTCCAGGTCGTGGCTGGTGGTCAGGAGCTGCTGCCTCACATACTGGTCTTGCTGTGGCTGTCAGGGATGGCAGGGAGCAGGCAAGCTCTGTGTGTTGTGCAGTGTCCCCACGGTCCACAGGAGGCCCCGGGCTCCACATGTCCACCTTTTCCTAGCTTCTTGATAAACATCCACTGACCTGGGAGGTCCAGCTTGGATACTTCCATATCTGGGAGCTCTCTACCGCTCCACTTTTGACCAGTCTTAGAGATTAGCTGTTTGGCATGTTGATGCTGATGAACTGTAACAGTGATGATGTTCAGCCCTTACTTTGGTACAAAATGTGCTAAGAAGGTGATATAGCTTAAAAAGATTTTAAGTTCTTTGTTGTTAGGAAGCAGGTGAATAGTAGAAATAAACCCAGATTAGCATCGCCTCATCTGCAGAACTTTACCACTCTATGCCACTGTGACATCATGTCCTTATATGCACCACTGGTTGACGAACACCTAGTAGGCCCATTTTCCTCAATAGCCAGTTATCTGGGGAAGTGTGTGTGTGTGTGTGTGTGTGCCCTGCTCTATTGTTTTTCTAGTTGACTAACAAGTATTTGCTTAATAATTATATATTATACTCTGTCATTTTAATACACATGGTCCTCAATTGATTTTTAAATTTAATTAAAATTTTTATCATAATAATGTATATATGTTTGTAAAGCTACCTAGCACTGCAAGGCTTCTAGCTGAAGAAAGCAGTCCCCTGTCCTGCTCTTCCCTAACCCAGTCTTGCTTCCTTGAGACAATTATCTTTAACTCTTCTTTCTTTAATTATCTTTCTCTCTCTCTCTCTCATATATATATATATATATATATATATATATATATATATATATATATATATATTTTTTTTTAGAGGCCTGGTACATGAAATTCGTGCATGGGGGGTGTGTCCCTCAGCCCAGCCTGCACCCTCTCCAATCTAGGACTCCTTGAGGGATGTCCGACTGCCCTACTGGGATCGGGCCTAAACGGGCAGTCGGACATCCCTCTCACAATCCAGGACTGCTGGCTCCCAACTGCTTACCTGCCTGCTTTCCTGATTGCCCCTAACTGCTTCTGCCTGTCAGCCTGATCACTCCCTAACCACTCCCCTGCCAGCCTGATTGATGCCTAACTGCCCTCCCCTGCCATCCTGGTCCCCCCCAACTGCCCTCCCCTGCAGGCATGGTCCCTCCCAACTGCCCTCCCTGTCGGCCATCTTGTGGTGGCCATCTTGTGTCCATATGGGAACAGCCATTTTTGGCCACATCTTGTGTGTCGGAGTGATAGTCAATTTGCATATGACTCTTTTATTAGGTAGGATATATATATATTAGAGGCCGGATGCATGAGATTCGTGCAAGGGGCTCAGCCCTCGCAGCCCCAGTTGCCTCACCCCTTGCAGCCCCGCCTGCCTCATGGCCCCAGTTGCCCCACAGCCCCATGGCCCTGCAGCCCTGCCCACTGGTCATTCTGGAAGGTCGTTCCACAGTCAGGTCTAATTAGCATATTAGCTCTTTATTATATAGGATATGTGTGTGTGTGTGTGTGTGTGTGTGTGTGTGTATATATATATATATATATATATATATATATATATATATATATTCCTCACCCTAGGACATGTTTTTACTGATTAGAGAGAGAAAGGAAGGGAGAGGGAAGGAGAGAGAGGGAAGGAGGGGGGAGAGAAAGAGAGAGAGAGAGAGAGAGAGAGAGAGGGAAACATACCCTGACTGGAGATCAAACCAATTGAGCCATACCAGCAGGGGACACATTTTTTTTTAAATATAATTATGTGTCTATTTTCTGACTTTTTAAATTTTAAATGTTATCTATTGGCTTTGCATGATATAATTTAACTTTTCTAACACACATACATATGCACACATTTTCTTCTCTCACCCTCACAATATAGTTCTGTCACAAGTTTTGCTAATATATTGATATTTAATATTTATGCTAATATAAAAATTTGAATATCGTTCACAGCTGGGACATGTAGTGTATTGTGATTACATTTCCTTTCTTTTACAACTTCAGTGTTTCCTACAGTTAAAAATTGCCTCTTCTTTTGTAATTTGCTTAGTTTTCTGTAGTCTTATCATTAATTCATCTCTAAATTCACCAAAAGAATTGTAAAACTCCTCTCAATACAGCAGAACACATTGGACAGTAGATCAGCTTTATTTTTCCCACAGAAACATCCCTTCTGGAGCTCTTTATCTTCTGCTTCAACCTGGACAAGGGTCTCCAAGTCTGCCATGCAGCTGCCATCCTGACCTCCCTCCAGCATCATCCAGGGGTTTCATTTGTTTATTTTGGGGCCTCTCTCCTCGGGGGTTCTCATCTCTTGGACAGCACCTTCCCTCTCTCTTGGTTTATTCTTTTCCTCTGATCAAACACAACTTCGAGTCACGCCTATAATTGCAATTCCTCCAGCTCCCCTGCCTTTCGGAGAGATTGTCATGTTTGACCCCTGAGACTTTCTTGGGTCCCAGGGTATAGGTCATCTTGCATCTTCTAGTTTAGCCCTTACAGGTACTCAGAGAGAGAAAAAGCTGAAATCTAAGTCATTTTGGTGGTTGTTCATTTGTTTCTTTTCCTCTAATGTTTTTTGAAACCTCTTGTTTGCTTTCATTCTTCCCACTTTCGTGTACTTATCCTTTCAAAACCTCTTTACTATAATTTTAGTAAGGTTTTGAGAGGAAGCCAAGATAAGCTGGAAGTCCAATTGATTTCTTTTAAGAATGTTTAAGGAGTGTAATTATTGGTTCTTTAGGTGGTATTCTGAACAAAGAAAATATGTCTTAGCCTTCATTTAAAATCCAGGATTCAACAAGTAGCTTTCCTTTTCTAAGTCCTTTTTGGTTATGTTTTCTTAGAAATCCAATTCTTGGGATGGGGAAGGATTAGGGACCATATCTCTTCATGGCCAACTATCAGATGAAAACTAACGAATAAATGTATCAGTTATCTATTACCACAGCAATGCTGTGTTATAAACAACCACAAACCCTCAGAGGCCTGGGTAACTGCTCATTGTTTTCAGTGTGGGTCCAGCTGCAAGGAGGCCAGGAGGCTCCGCTGCCCTTGGCTGGCTTCTCCCACATGCTTGGGGCTGGCTGGCTGATGGCTGACCTGGAATGGCCTCCTCTTCAGTAACGGGGTGATTGGGTCCTGCTCTTCATGTCTGTCATCCTCCAGCAGGCTAGCTTGGTCATCTGCTCAAGCCTGCGACAGAAGCACAGGTTTCTTGAAGCACCAACTCGAAAATGACAATGTTACTTCTGCCGAATTCTACTGGCCAAGAGAGACATCAGGCTAGCAGACTTAAGGATGAGGACAGTGTCTCTAGCTTTTTAACGAGAGGCACTGCAAAGTCACATGGCAGTGTGCACGCGAATCTACTAACTATACCAATTAAAATCAGGAATTCTCTAGATGAAATCTGCCATTACAGTGTAATAGTTTGCTTGACCTTATCATCCAATTTCTCATGAACTGTTGCCTGTGTCTGGCACCACTGAAATAATATAATACATGGTAAAATTCTGCTGGGACAGAGGAAGCTGACAGCTCTGACCTTCATCTGTCTGATGATCCTGGTCTCATAGAGGGGATTCCTTGGGATTTTTAAAAATCAAGATTGTTGACTGGGTTAAAAGAAAAACCACCCAAGTCCTTCCCCTAGGGGAGCCTCTCTGGTTTTCTCATATGGTCTCCACACTCTTGAGCCAGACCCTCCCATTTTTATTTGGACCTAACCCAGGGCCCCAGAAATCTGATAGAGAAGGGCAGACACATATCTGATCTTCCTCTTACCTCCTTGCATTCTCATGGGGTTACTCAGTATTTTAATGGTGAGCATTTTAAGTGGGGCTTTGTAGACAGTCCTGGTCTTGCAACCCCACTCCCCTGCCCACGTTCAACTGAACACTCAGGAGGTTTTCCTTCTTTTAAACCAAGTGGGGCTGAGTGATGTCGGGACTGGAGCCAGTGTCTGCTGCCTTGACCAGGTGAGCAGGGGTGACAAGTGATACATCCTCCCTCCCCCCAACTGGTGGGCGGAGTTATGATGTTACTGGTGTCTGCTGCAGAGACATCCCCGAGACATTGAACCACAAATCAACATGTGCCAAGTGCCCTGAGGCCCACCCCTTCCCGTTCAGTCCTGGGCCCAAACCCTTCCTGTTTCTTCCCTCAAAAGGCCGTCTCCACCCCTCCATTGCCACTGTTTTCTCTCTCTGTCTCTCTGTCTGCGGAGACAGCCCGGTTGGGTCCCTCCTTCTCTCCTCCCCCTTCTCTAATCCTGGTTTCTCTACCTCCTCCGTAATGAATCTCGCTAGTTACTGCAGAATAAACCTCCCCTTTAACATGTCTTGGTCTTCCAACTCCCGTTTCCTGCCCCTCAAACCTTACAACAAGGAGCCTCCTCTTAGGGGTCTGCAAGGGCCAGAGGGGTGTTGCTCATTGGGGTCCTTGAGAAGCCCTACCATCTGTTTTATTCCGATAGCTGTCACCTGACCTGTCCTGGCTCCTCTCTGGCTGCTCTCTGAAAAGGCTGGCTCACATCCTTCCTCTCTGGTTCTTTGTTCTTGGCTGTCCACTGTGCTCCTACCCCTCGGCTGACCTCTATCCTCACACACCTGCCCCCAGCCCCCTCCCTCCCATTGGCAGCGCCTCCTCACACCTCACACCTGGGAGGGGAAGTGACACTCCCAGAGGATCACTGTGCACCTTCTTGGGCAGGTTTGACCACCTGCTCCATGTTCTGCTCCCAGGGTGGGCTTGACCACAGGGTAGGCCCCAAAAAGGTTTCCTTGCCTCGAGGTCTCCCCTAGTTCAGGAAAGAAAGACCTGAAAGTCATACTTCTCTCATACAAGTGCATTTGCTGAGGAAAATGTGGAGTTGAAAAGAATCATTGTTCCTTGAAAATGGAGAGGAAGAAGCTCAGCCCCATCTCAGTGGCCACATCTGTGCCAGATCTTGGGGAGGAAATGCCACTGTGCCTTCCACAGAACCCACAGGTCTGAGAGCCATGGCTCTGGGGAGTGATTCCCCAAGCAAGCACTTCCTCTCTCAGGCCCAGCTTCCTTCACCCAAGAGAGGAGAGCCAGGGCCCAGTCACTATTATCTTTTTAAAAAATCTATTTTAGAGAGAAAGGAAGGGAGAGATTTGTTGTTCCACTTATTTATGCATTCACTGGCTGATTCTCCTATGTGGTTTGACCAGGTATTGGCGTATTGGGACGATGCTCTAACCAACTGAACTACCTGGCCAGGGTCCAGTCACTGTATCTTAATGCAAATAAGTCCCTGTAATGCATGGGGAAAGTGGGAGCATTTGGGGTAGGCCTGGGGGCTAGAATGGGAGGGAGGCACAGCATCACAGAGGGGCCAGTGGGAAGTGGACAGGATGGGCTAGGCCCAGACTACTCCAGGGACCATCCAGGTTTAAGTGTTCCAACCCAAATAGTGTTAACTTTAATGTTATGATCCATAACGTTAATGAAGTTATGATGTGTGAATCACTAAGAGAGATGCCAGGCAGTGTACTAAGTGCTGTACATGTTTCTTCATTTTCTTTTCATGCCTTCCGTATGTGAAGGAGAGATTAATATTCCCATTTTACAGCTGAGTAAATAGGTTAGGTAACTTGCCTAGTGTCACACCCAATTAGTATTGCCAGCAGTGCTAGGGATCACATCTGGGTGCAGGATCTTTAGTCCTGGTGGGATTTCCATGAGTCAGGCTCTGGACTAGGAAGCCTGGAACACAGAGGTGAGGGAAAGCCCACCCACAACCCTAGAGATTGTCATTCAAGGTGTATTCTAACCTTGGTAGTAAGGTAGTAATGGACAGCTATGCAAGTTCCAAACAGGGCTCAGAGGCAATTGAAAGGGCTTCCTGGAGAAGAGGGCATTTAAACCAGACCTTTAAGAAGAAGGATTTCAATGGTAGAGAGGGATTCTGGTCAGAGGCCTGGCTTTTGTGGAATGCCAGGTGGGAAGGTTGCAGAAGGCAGGTATGGTTTGGCGACCTGTGTTTTTTATGGCATATTTTAGTTGGAACATGGTGTGAAGAGGAGACTGGTGGGAAATAGGCTGAAAAGCTAGATTGCAGCCATAGTGATGACAGCATTGAATGCTAGGATAAGGAGCTAGGAACAAGGGAACAGGGACTTGACAACAAGTTTGCAACTTTATTCTGTGCTGTAGAAAAAGTGGGAAAACCGACAGATACTGACAATACCCAAGCACAGGTAGTCCAAATAGGTCTGAGAAAACCCAAAACTATTTTGAAGTTTTTGTTTGTTTTTGTGAAGGAGCCAGATGTCCTTAGCCCAGAGATCTGTGCAGAGCTCCACAGGCCAGGTTGGAAAGATAAACGACCAATTTCTTTCTAATTTGCTTAGACTTTCTACTTGGAAAACCTCACCGGACTATACCGAGAAAACAGTCAGATCTTCAGCCTATGTTTATTTATACATGAAGAGTCAGGTGTCCCAGGGTTTCTGGGTGGAGGGAGTCAGCTCATCTCGAAATGACTCAGCCTTGGCCTCCACTGGCCACATGATGCCGTCATTTTCAGTACTAGCCACAGACATGCCTCATTTGCCTAGTGTCACCTGCAAGTGTCCTAGTTCCTGATGCCTCTGTGGCCTCAGCTTGAGCTTCAGAATCAGGTTTGCAGCTGGGCCATTGCCTCAGCCACTCATCAAGGGAGGTGGAAGGGGAGGGAGGCTGCTGACCTGGATGGGGCCTGGGGCTCCAGTCCTGCCTCTGTCATCACACTCACTGCGTGACCTGGGCCAGTACCTGTCTCTGTCTCCTCCTGAAACCTGTGAGGCACGGCACTGGATATGTGAAACAGAAACAATCATTCTCGTTCTCTCTCCCAGGGTCTCATCATAGCTGAACACCCTTGCAATTAGTCAGTAAATATTTCCTTCTTGTCGACTCACTTTGTAAAACATACCAACTGATGTCATTTTGCCGTTTCTGTAAATGATGCATCATTTGCTATAAATGGACACTGAAGTCAGCTATAAAGAGTAAATGCTCACTCTCATGCCACCTGAGACCGGTGTCTGGGCCTTCCTGGGGCACAAGTACACCCACAGCAGCTTCTCAAGCTGGAAGCACCCGAGGAACTTACTAAAATGCAGATTCTGGCTCTGGAGGTCTGGGTGGGGCCTGAGACTCTACATTTCTAACAGGCTCCTGGGGGACATGGACGCTGCTGGTCCAGAATCCCCACTTTGAGGAGCAAGTCCCTGGGGTTTCCCAGCCCTCATGCTCTGAGGTAGGGTGAGAACGCCAATGGAAACACAGCAGAGACTCCTCTGGAAAACATTTGGAGTGAATGCAGAGACCCATATCCAAACTTAGAAACAAAGGCTTAATATAAGAGGAAAACTCCTAGAGAGGTGCTATTTCTTTTCTCCCAAATATATTTTCTTCACCTTTATGCATTAGAATTTCTGTTGTCTCAGCTCACAGCCTCACAACTGTGGCTCTCCTCACAGCCTCCCTTCCCCCAAACACTTAATTCGAAGACTTGAGCATAAAAAACATTCCAACTGGGATCATTTTTTAAAATCCTCACTGGAGGATATTGCTCTTTAGAGAGAAACTGGAAGGGAGGGGGGTTAAGGGGAGAGAGAGAGAGATAAAGAAACATCAATGTGAGAGACACATCGAGTGGTTTCCTCCCACATATGGCCCGATCAGGACCAGGTATTGAACCTGCAACCCCAGTATGTGCCCTTGACCGGGAATCATCGAACCCAAAACCCTTTAGTCTGTGGGCCTACACTCTAACCACTGAACAAATTGGCCAGGGTCCAACTGGGACCTTGATCATAAATCATGCAGCCTTGCTTGCAGCCCAGGCCAGCCTCTTGTTGAGAGACAGAGCCCAGAGCTCTGGCAAGCTGGCTGGCTATTTGGGGCTTTCCCTCCTCTGACCTGCCACACTCACAGTCAGAACTGCACAGCACCCACTGACTCACCATGGCTTTGCATGCTCATGTCATATTTTCCCAGATTGTCATAAGCTCTAGTTGTAGATGGTGGGGGTGAGTGGAGGGGAAGGGGAGTGAGGCTGTTCCTCTGGGCCCAACACAAGGCTGAGGACAACTGGGACCCCTGGCCAAGTGTTATCTGTGTCTAGGACAGGTAGGGTTGACTTATGAGAGGTGTGAAGGGAACTGTGTGTGGTGGCTCTGTGGTGGCTTGGGTGGATCCCCCTTGTGTTCCTTTTCTGAAGAAAATAGGCTCCCGTTGAATACAAAAGCATGTCCCCCTCCGAGTCATTCCAGAGCCCAGATGTCCTTCCTCCCTCTCCAGTGGCTGGCAGGTCACTGAGGGCCCACCTCCCAGAAGTCTTGGCCTCCTCAATAAAATCCAGTGTGATCCTCATTGTGCCTCTGTGGGCCCAGATGCTCTGGAGGAGGAGAGTAAAGCCAGGGGATGAGGGGGATCAGGGGCAATTGCTAGAGGAGCAGGAACATCATGTGCCAAACAGAGGCCTGACTGGGACCCCATGACAGTTTCTCTGAGCATGAAGAGGGGTTTGGAAAGACCTGTCCCCAGCTTCAAGTCCCTGGAATGGGGCCCCTTCTGGTGGAGCAGTGTCTTCCCACCAGGCTCCTGCCTCCTGCTCTCATTTAGCCAGTCCTGGACTGCACAGAGGAGAGACGCAGCCAGGATTCCATTCGTCCTGGAAAACACTGGGAAGGGTTGCCTTCCTTTCTTTCCTGGGATTGTGAGCAGAGACGACAAGAGTTCATAGACATAGGAATAATCCAATCTTTAGGAGAACAGAAGAACACAATTTTCTCTCAAGTCAGGTCATTCTCTTAACGACCTGCCATGGCTCCCTATTGTTGTAGAATGAAAGTCATAAAGCCTATAGGGACTGACTCAGGGTTTCATCGGTCCCTGTCTGACTCCAGACCCCAAGTGTGTCCCTGTCTCCATGGGTGAGACTCATGACTGCTGTCTGTCCTCAGCCAATGGAACAGCAGTGTTGAAGAGTGGCTCTCCCGCAGGCCAGAGCCCGGGGGTATCTATAGCATCCTGCTTCAAGGAGGCAGGAAAGATGGGAAGGGTTGCAGGTTGGAAAGCCAGCCCAGGAATCACAAGAGTTTGTTGCTAGCTGTCCAATGCGAGCCCGCCAATCTTCACAGGGCTTTCATGAGTCCCTGCCAAGGACTTGACATGCATTTCATCACTTTAGTTCTCCAACAACCAAGTGAAGTTGGTGTTGCTAGTTTCAGTGTTCAGAGAAGGGGACTGAATAAATGAATACAGACTTGTTTAGGGTTCAATTTCCTGTTTTGCTGCCAGGACCTATTGCCTGTTTTATTTTGGGCACTGGGCAACCCCGGGAGGTGGACATCATTAGTCCCATTTTACAGATGCTGAAAATAGAGCTTAGACCAGTGAGCTTGCCCAGTAGGTGGGTGGCTGAGCCAAGACCAAATGCCATTCTGTACACCTGACCAGCATTTTCCCTTGTACTTCACCAGCAATTCTTCAAAATTCCATGGTTTATATGCTTTCTGAAGGGCTTGTCCTTATGATTGAAACTAGCCTGGATTGGGCATCGATGGACCAGGGTCAGCCTGACTCTACTACTAGTGGATTATGAGACAGCGACAAGCCAGCTTCTCTCTGTGGGCTGTGTTCACCTTCAGAGTTTCTTCCAGCACTAAAATTCTTCTCTTTCTTTGATTAAAAATACCATGAATATCTGTTGTGAACATGTTTAATAATACAGAAATATAAAAAATAAAAACAAACAAAAAGCTAAGTCATCATTGTTTTGCTATTGTAGAGGTAGCAGTTGTTAATAGTTTGGTATGTTTCCTTCCAAATTTCTCTCTCTCTCTCTCTCTCTCTCTCTCTCTCTCCATAAATAAGCATCCATAGGTTTATTTATCATCCTATAATTTACCTTTTCATTTAAAATATTTTAGTGATCTTTCCATGCCATCATACATATATGTGTTTTTTAAACAGTATAATTTGTACATACTTCCTCATCAGTAGATATTTCCCCTCATTTAAAATGGTAAATATTTTTTTTATAGTATGAATAAGCATAATTCATTTGGGCATTTAAATTATTTCTATTTTTATAAACAATGCTAAAATAAACATTTTTGTACATATATCTACACATGTGATAACATATTTCTTTTTTTTTAATCCTTACCTGAGGATATTTGTCCCCTTGATTTTCTAGAGCGTGTGGATGGGAGGGGGGGCGGGGAGGGAAGAGAAAGAGAAAGAGAAAGATTGAAGTGAGAGAGACACATTGATCAGTTGTCTCCCTCAAGGTTGGGGAACCAGCAACCGAGGTACATGCCCTTGGCTGGGAATCAAACCAGTGACCCCTCAGTCTTCAGACTGATGCTCTAACCACTGAACGAAAGCGGCCATGGATGGACATATTTCTTTAATGTAAATTCTCAGAATTAGAACAACCAGATCAAAGAACATACACATTTAAAATTTCTAAAGATTTTGCCAAAATCACTCTCCAAAGAGCTAGTTGACCTTCCTGTTCACAGTGCCAGGGAGCAGTGCCAGGATGTTTGCATTTTCCCCATTTGAGCCTGGCTAGCACGTGCAGGTAGTCTGATGTTCATATTACAAATGAGACAGAGAACCTCAGTGAGTTCTTGGTGTCACACAGGAGCTGGGGCAGCACTGGGATTCAAGCTCTATGCCCCAGATGCTGATTCTAAAAGCCCTACAGGCCTGAGGTGATGGCTGTGAAGGAAAGCACGCTGACTTTGAGGTAAAAACTCCTGGGTTCAAATTTTTGCCATGCAAGCTGCCACTTCTGTGACTTTGGCCAAGATATTTAGTCTTCCCAACTTCAGTTTCTTTCTCTATGAAATAAAGATGGCAACACTATCAGGGAGGGACTGTTGTGAGGATTAAATGAGAATGTATTTAAGGGCCTGCCCCCTAGGAAGTGTTCTCTAACATACCCTCTCTTCTGGGGAGTTGGGGACTGAGAATTCTACTGCACCCTAGATAGAGTGCTTCTGCATTCTCCCAAGAAGGCAACTAAGAATGTATTGCCCAGCCACACGACTCAAAACTTAGTGCTGAATATTGTTGAAAGGCTTGCAATTCAAAAGGTTTTTTCTTCATTTAGAAATAAAAATGGTAGTTCTTCTCTAATGCAGCAAGAACTGGAACTTGGTCCTGAATGTTAGAGGAAGGGCAAAGAGACTTTAGTTGTTTTTGATACAGTGAGCAGCATGTGTGGTAATTCTGACTTGCTACATATTTAGGATAGTCTTGGTCCTATGGGCTAGATGGAGGGGCTGCCCAGGTGCTTCATAGGCTCATGTGACTCACCCATGAAAAGGGTAAGGCTATCAGGGCTTTGGAGTTGATTGCACCCCAGGCCTCAGATGCCCCCAGGCCTCCTCTTTCCGTCTCTGTGCTGCTTCCTGCTGCACACCAGCTTCAGTCTCCCAGGCCGGCATTCTCCATAAGGCTGGAGTTACATCTTCTCAGCTTAACCCCCAGAAAGGAAGGAGCTCTTCATTTATTTCATTTTGAAAATAATTTCAGGGGAGGCCTCTGACTGGTCTGTTCAGTCACATGCTTACTCCATAGCCAGGCAGGTGGTGATGGTGTGATGGGAAGCTTCCTTAAGAGCTATGTGGCTGCAGTTGGGGCAAAAATAGTTCCCAAAATACGAGGAGTCATTATCAGAGGAGGAGAGATGGAGAGCAATAAAGCAGGTGTTATTCAATGCAGGTTCCCCCCCTTCCGGCCCCCCACTTTGGGTGTGAGGAGCAGATGCAGAGAGCTCAACCACATGGTCTGAGGTTTGATAATCAGGAAACTGGAGCTGGGATTTGAGCCTAAACAGTCTGACTCTAAAGCCCATGATCTTTACACTGTAACTTTCTACCTACATTCCATTCTCATACGGTGCCAGGGGGATGGAGCACATGACTTTTTGAGCCAGACCCAGCCTTAGGACTGTGGCAGGCCTGGGGAGACACCTGTCTCAGGGCATTCTTTATAAGGCAACACTGTGCTCAGTGGAGAGTTCTTGGCTGGATATCAGGAGACATGTGAATTAGTTTTAGCTCTCCACTGCCTTCTGAGTGACCTTGAGAAAGTCACTTTCCTTCCCTGGATTTCAGCATCTTCTCTGCCAAATACAGATGATCATTCCTTAGTCCTTCCCATAGGCATTGAGGAGAACTAATGAGATAATTCTGTGAGTGGGCTTTCAAAAGCTGAAAAGACCACACAGATGTGAGGATTATTCTCATGATCCTGGGCTCCACAGGATTAGCTTAGATTTATGGCAACAGGAGGGATGGGGACTAACAGAAATGTCCAGATGTCTAGCAGCCTTGCTTAAATAGTGCAATACAATCTGCTTTGTAGGGTGGCTCCCTGATTAACTGGTTTATAGTGGGCCATTCATGTTGGGCTTCCTGACTCATCCTTGAACTCCCTCCCACCTCTCTCCCTGTCCTGGGTCAAGGGTCACGGGTTCCTTTTATGAGAGGGTACAAGGCTGGCCACTTGGCTCTGGTTCCTTCATTTCTTTTTTCTCCCCCAGGCCAAAAAACGAGGACACCGAAATGCTTCTTTTTGGGACAACTGCATCTTGCCTGATTATTCATTGTTCCCTAGGGGAGGAAACACAGCTCTTGGAACCAGGACGCAAGGATCAGAGGCTGCCATCCAATTCCATAGGAAGCAATGGGGAGAATCACATGAAAAGAGGACTCCATTGGCAGAAAGTTTTAGAGACCCCTGGGTAAAGTGAAACTAAACTATTTTATTTTTATACTGCAGGACCTCTTAGGGCCTTTAATCACTAAAGAGTTTCTGTTGTCATCAAAAAGGGGATATAGCAGCCACATTTATTTATTTATTTATTTATTTATTTATTTATTTATTTATTTTGCAAGATTTTCCCCTCTGACAATATTTTTGTAATGTGTGCTGTGCAGAACACACTTTGGAAAAGAGTGATCCAGTGTCATGCCCTGATTTCACAGGCAGGGCAGGGAGGCTCAGGCAGGGCACTCAGGTTGGGGCAGAGACCTGTCCACTCTCCCTTGCTCCAGGACTCTGCCCCAGCGCCACCTCGCTTACATCAACTCAAGAAACTCTCTGCCTCTAAGAGAGTTCAAGGTGCTTTCCAATTTGGAGGAGCCATTGGGCACTTAGAAAGCAGAGAATTTCACCTTCTTGGTAAAATACCCAAGATAGGAGGGAGTGTGAACAGGAATGCTGGGTGTGGGGAGAACCTTTGGTTTTCATCTTCACTGAGGACCAGAAGAGAGGAAGTGAAGAAAGAAGACCCCAGAGTAGAAACTGGGGTGCTGCTCATGGGTCACAGCTTACAAATGGTTGTTCAATGAACAACTACTTGGTGGCATCCTGGCATGTCCTCTAGGGAACATGAGTCATGCAGCACATGTCAAATTGAAGAGCAGCCCAAGATCTCTAAGGTGTGTGTTCTTAGGCCCAGAGGAGTAGCACTGGCAGGGAGGGCGCAGTGGTTTGCAGTCAGGAGGGTGATTATGACCATAGCTACTATTATGGAGCTCCTGATGGGCCCCAGTGACTGTCCTAGCAGCTTTGCACATGTTTACTCATCTATTTCTCACTTCAGCTCTGCAATGTAGCTGTTGCTATCATTGCAATATTACAGAGGATGAAAACGAAACCAGGGAAGGTTAAGGAGCTTGCCCAGGGTTGTGGGGCTCATAAGTGGTAGAGCCAGAACACATTTCTCTCCAGCAGGCTGACTGCAGAACTCGCACTATTAAACCACAGTGCTCTCCACTGCTATGGAGCATTGCAGGGTGTTGGCAAATGCTGCTCTGATTGGCTATGGAATCCATGGAGATGCCCCATGGATTATTGATACTAGAGTTGAAATAAGCCTCATCAGTCATTTAGTCCACTCCCTTCATTATAACTGATAAATAACAGGCTCAGGTAGGACAGCAGCCTGGCCAAGGTCAACAACTTTCAGCCACACTAGACTGAGTGGAATTCAACTTCCTGGCAACAGTGGTAACAGTGGGAGGCTACTTGCATGAAGCCAAACTCAGCCTTCTTGCCTCTCTCCCCACAGCACCCCTTTGCCTCACCTGGCCACACTGGCCCCATCTGGCAGCCTGGATCCAGCATTCATTGAGTCCCACACCCAAATGGCCCCAGGGTCAGGCTGCCCCCCACACACTGAAAAATAGACCTGACCCTCCCAGCCCCATCTCCTCCAACCATGCCCATATGTTTATCCACCTTTAAAAAGAAAAAGAAAAAAATGACAAAAGAACTGAGACACTTTAAAATAATTTTGAAATCAAATCACTTCCCCCTAACATCACAAATTATTAAGATCCCTACATCAATACCCTTTATCCATTAAAGGTTTTTCTAATTCAATAAATGGGATTTTATACTCTGCCCCTCCCACTTCCCATCCCTCATTAGGGGAGGCCATGGGCTGCTTCCAACATATTCCTGCATATTAAGCCGTGCAGGTTGAGGGATCTTTAATCTTGCCAAACACATGTTGAGAAGAATAAAAACAATTTTGTTTAGGAAATCAAGGGCCAAACTCAGCTGAAAATTAGCTCTTTGGGTAATCTTGCCTCTTGTTCTGACTAAGGAGCCCATGAGGCTTTACTGGGTAGTCCTTGAAGAGCCTAGAATCATTGGGTCCAAGACGAAAGAGAGGGATAGAGGCCTCATTGGGAATTCCTGCTGCAAATCCTTTTGATTCTTTCCTTTCAGTACAGAAAGCAGCTCCAATCCAGGCTGCTTATAGACCAAAGCTAATCTGGATGTAATTCCCCTCCCAGCTCGCTGCACCCTTAGCAAAATATAAATACAGACTAAAGGGTTATATAAATACAATTTTCTAATTATTCAATGCAAATCCAGCTACTGAAGGACATAGAGTTCAACTTTTATGTGAGGGGTTTTCTTTGAGTTCCATTTACAAAATGCAAGTCCTGTTTCTGTGATTTCTAATGCTAATGGCCATGGGGTGGCTGAGAGGTCTGACAGTTCCCAGAAATGTGCCCATAGTGACTTCAAGCCTCAAGTTCTTAGCAGGAAACTTTGGGCCACAGACAATGCACAACTCTGTGTGGGGTGAAGAGGTTGGGCTTGGGACCAGTCATTTCAGGTTCAGTTCTGGCCTGGTCCTTGACTGGTATCATCATTCTTGAAAACATGATGATACTTGGCTCAGGGGGTTGCTGTAAAGATTAAAAGCCATGCTTAAAAGCATGTGGCATATGAAATATTCAAAGTGATTAAAAAGCAAGGATCGTCTTGACCGGTTTTGCTCAGTGGATAGAGCATTAGCTTGCGGACTGAAGGGTCCCAGGTTTGATTCCGGCGAAGGACACATGCCCAGGTTGTGGGCTCAATCCCCAGTAGGGGGGCATGCAGGAGGTAGCCAGTCAATGATTCTCTCTCATCATTGATGTTTCTAACTCTCTCTCCCTCTTCCTTTCTCTCTGAAATCAATAAAAATATATTTAAAAAAAAATTTTAAAGCAAGGACCTACAACCAAGGCTACTTTACACAGCAAGGCTCTCATTTAAAATTGAAAGAGAAATAGCTTCTCAGACAAGAAAAAGCTAAAGGAATTAAATACTACCACCAAACTTGTATTACAATAAACGTTAAAGGGACTTCTATAAGAAGAATAAAGGGAAAAATAGAGAAACATAAATATGTATAATATCAATAAATATGTATCTATCATTAATTGCTTTAAATGTAAATGTATTAAATGCTGCAATCAAAAGACATAGGGCAGCTGAATGGAAAAGAAGATAAGATCCATATACATGCTGTCTACAAGAGACCCACTTCAGATTGAAAGACACATAGAGAATGAGAGTAAAGGGATGGAAGAAAGATATTTAATGCAAATGAAAAAAGCTGTGGTAGCATAACTTACACCAAACAATATAGACTTTAAAACAAAGGCCCTGATAAAAGACAAAGAAGGACATTACATAATGATGAAAGGATCAATACAAGAGAATATGACCCTTATAAACATTTATGTACCCAACATAGGAGTACCTAAATATATAAAACAAATATTGATGGATATAAAGAGAGAATTTAACAGTAATGCAGTCATAGTAGGGGACTTAAACACCCCATTGACATCACTGGATAGATCTTCCAGAAAGAAAATCAACAAGGAAACAGCGGTCTTAAACACACTAGACCAGATAGATTTAATTAATATTTTCAGAACATTTCATCCCAAAGCAGCAGAACATACATTTTTCTCAAGTGCACATGGAATATTTACCAGGATAGACCACATGTCAGGCCACAAAACAGGTCTCAATACATTTAAGAAGACTGATATTATATCAACCATCTTATCTGAACCAAATCTGGGTGAAGCGCAAGGAGCCAATGGCTGCCTAGGAGGCGGAGCTTTTGACACAGACTGGCATAGAAATTGACCAATCAGAACCTAATATGGGTGAACTGTGAAGGCAGAACCTAAGGTGGGGGCTGAGGAGGGGTTTTAAGGGCAACAGCTGTTTGGTGTAAGGTGTAAGAAAGTGATTCAATTTTTTAATGACCAGTTTGGCAGCATAGTGCATATGGCTGGCTATCAGTCCAGATATAGGGATTATGTATTTTTGTCTGCCAAGAGCATCTCCTCCTGCTGAAAAAGGCTCCCCAGCCCATTTAAGCAATCCTATCTTATATAATCTATCTATGCTACTAAATGGGTAATATGCTAATTAGACCAGGTCAACCGGCCATCTTCTGGACATCTGACTTCCTTCCAGACAAAGCCATGGTGGTGGGGGCCAAGGCAGAGAGGGCAGTTGCGGGCAAGATCAGGCCGGCAGGGGAGGGCAGTTTGGGATGAGATCAGTCCTGTAGGGGAGGGAAGTTGGGGGTGAGATCAGGCCAGCAGGGGAGGGCATTTGGGGGCAACCAGGGTGGCAGGGGAGGGCAGTTGGGGGCGAGATCAGGCTGGCAGGGCAGGTCAATTGGGGGCAACCAGGCCAGCAGGGGAGAGCAGTTGGGGGTGAGATCAGGCCGGCAGGGGAGGACAGTTAGAGGTGGTCAGGCAGGCAGGCAGAGTGGGTAGGGGCAATCAAGCTGGCAGGCAGGTGAGTGGTTAGGAGCCAGTGGTCCCAGATTGTGAGAGGGATCGGGCCTAAACCAGCAGTCGGACATCCCCCAAGGTGTCCCCGATTGAAGAGAGTGCAGGCTGGGCTGAGGGACCTCCCATCCTCTGTGCATGAATTTTGTGCACCATGCCACTAGTAAAGTTATAAAAGGTATATGGAAGTAATGAAGGGCCCATCAATAGATGACTTGATAAAGAAGAAGTGGCACATATATATAAAGGAATATTATTTGGCCATAAAAAATGAAATCTTACCATTTGCCACAGCATGGATAGACTTAGACAGTTATTATGCTCAGTGAAATAAGCCAGTCAGAGAAAGACAAATACCATATCATTTCACTTACATGTGGAATCTGAAGAACACAATAAACTAACAAAATGGAGACAGAAATATCAGTGGAAATAGGGGGACCACTTTGTAAAGTATATGATTATCACTGTTTATACCTGAAACTCACTCAAAATAATATTTAAAGTAAACTGTAATTAAAAGATAAAATTTGAATTAAAAAAGTGTGTGGCATGGTTCCTGGTAAATCGCTAGCTACTGTACAGTAGTTGTTTATCTTTGAAGACAAAGATTCTAAAGGGTGCAGTGCAGGAGGCAACAGCCACACATCTCAGGCCTGAGTCTCTAGCCTTTACTTGGCAGGATTCTGCAGGTTCGTATGTGTCCTGTGTAGAGAAGTGGGCTCACAGGTCTGGGAAGAGTGTGGTCTGCCTGGACTTTGCAGCCCTCTTTCCTCATTGTCCCATTGAACTTCCCCAAATGTTTGAATGAGACAACCCCAGTGTGTGATCATACACAGGCTTAGCAAAAAAGCACATTTCACAATAGCATCAACTGTGATAATAATTGTGGTGATGATGGTGGGCCAGGCGTACTAGGAACCATCTTACTGTACCCTTAAAGATAAATCTGTGCAGTCGATATCAATTCTAGTCCCATGTAAAACATGGAAACTAAGACTCTAAATGGGTTGGATAATTTGCCTTATATTTCAGTGTTCCTTAGACTGGCTGCCATTTTTCTTCCTGTCTTCACTGCTCTAATGCTCTTCGCCATGGGCTGTGTGTGTGTGTGTGTGTGTGTGTGTGTGTGTGCGAGCGTGCACCTCCTTCCACCAAGTGCTCAAGCAGCCACACACACAGTGATGCATGTTAGATGCATGCTACGGCTCATCAATGCCCACAGGCTCCCATGCCTGTCTGCTCATGGAGGGAAACCTCACTGAGAATGAGTCAGGGGAAGGAGAAGGCCAGCAGGGAAGAGGGAAAAGGATACCTTTGAGAATATTTTCCAGCTGAATGAATGTAGCTATTTCAGACCCTATTGTGTTACCAGTGAAGTCAGTTGGGGTCATAGGTTAGAGTCCCAAAGCTCCTGAAAGTTTAGCATTTTGTGCAGACAGATCTGTTCAAATTTTTCTCTAATTTTTCTCAGGCCTAGTCTATGACTTCAGACCTTATCTGTGACCTTGGGAAACCCCTGGACATCTCTGATCCTCAATTTCCTTATCTGCAAAGAAACCCCAAAACCCCTAACTCTTGCTTATCTTTCTCAAAGGGTTATCATGAGGCTCAAATGAGAAAATACAGAACTTGCTTTCAAACAAATTGTGGGATGAAAGAGGGTGATGTTGACAGGAAAGAGCTCCCAGACAATGAGCTTTTGAAAAGTGAGGCTAGTCAAATTCAAGTGCTCTGTCTTATCCACCATCCTCTGTAGAAGCACCAGGGCTGGGCCTGCCCAGGCTGCCTGGGAACTACTGAGTGCTGTCACTTTAAAAGTAGAGCAGAGTGTTCATCAGCTGCGCTATTTTTTCAGGTGTGTTCTAATTGTACTAATTAACTCTAAGGTAGATTTTAGTACTCTAGCCTCCATTGGTACCTTCAAATGCCAAAACAAATCTTGCCATAATTACCAGCAATCCTTTTCATTACTGGCTGCCTAATTATCCTATTAATAGCACATCCTAAGAGACAGTATTTGCTTGGCAGGCAAATATTTGTTTTTAAATGAGCAAACACAAAGACAAACTGCTCTGTTTGCAGAAGGATTCCAAATGCAAAATGGTTGATGTTCATGCAAAAAATAATAATCTGAGTAAAACAAAATGCTTAATCCATGTGAAGCATTTAAGCATTCATATGCTAATATATATATATATATATATATATATATATATATATATATATATATATATTCATATTCCACTCTGGCTCTAGTACTTCCTTGGGTGCTAGAAGGGTTCCTTTAAGACATTTCTGTGTTACAGAATTGAATGTCTTATTGGATTGGGGCTAAACTCAGTCAAAGAAGGAAAGACAAAAACAACAAAAGATATGGAATAAAGTAATGTTAAAGTTGGAAGGTAACACATGCAACCTTGGGTTCAGGGGTTCCCACATCTGATCATCAGAGTCCCCTGGGGAGGGACTATTCAAATGCAGCTTCCCAGGCCTGCTGATTTCTTTTCTTCTCCTCTCTCTCTCTCTCTCTCTCTCTCTCTCTCTCTCTCTCTCTCTCGTTCCTAGGAGATTTTCAGGTTTGGGACTCGCCAATCTAACCCAACCCCTCATTTAACAAATGGGAAGATAAGTGACTGAGGCCATACCTTGAATAGGTGACAGAATCAAGATCAGAATCAGCTTAGCCTTGAGGGTTAAAATGCACTTAATTCAACTCTCATATTTACTGAATTTTCTTTATTTCAAAGAATAACAATCACCATACTAACTGTGATGAATGTAAGCCATATAGAAGTGTATTGTTAAAGTGAAAATAAAAGCTCTAACTTGCCCAACCCACCCCAATTCCATCGCACTCCAGTGTTTACCTGTTGCCCCAGTGAACTTGATCACACACACTTGCTTTTTCTTTTCTTAGGGTAGAGGCCACACTATGAATTGGATGGAACTATAGAAACTGCTGACATGTGACTGCTTTATAGTGTACAAAATGGCAATCTTATGTGGTTCAACTTAAGACATGGTTCTACATTTGTTGCTGCATTCTTTCAAACATCTGCAGTGTCCTATATGAAAGGCAGGTCCCTGATGTAAACAGTGGCCAGTTTCACAAACCCCGGAGGGCACCACTGCGATGCAGACCCTGCTGCAGCTCTCCACCTGTCCTTCCAGCTCTCCTTTCCAGGCAGAGTTTGTGTCCTACTCGCTCTGGGAACCCTTCCTCTGCTGATGCTGTGCCACCTTCGATGATGGCCTTACTCCTACAAGTCTCTCTTCCCCACCCCACCCCACACACTAGCATTTAACTAGAGATTTAAAAAATTTGCTTGTGCTGTTCACTCTTTTCTTAGCTTTTAATATTCAACAATACAACTCTGACTTTTTATATTGAGTTTTATAAGTTTCTTATATGTTTTGGATATTAAACCCTTATCAGATGTATTAGTGAATATGTTCTCCCATTCAGTGGGTTTTCTTTTAATTTTGTTGATTTCCTTTGCTGTGCAAAACCTTTTTAGTTTGATGTAGTCTTATTTGTTTATTTTTTCTTTTGTTTCTCTTGTCCAAGAGATACAGCAGAAAAAATATTGCTATGAAAAATGTCTGAGACTTTACTACCTATGTTTTCTTCTAGGATTTAAACACATTTTGAGTTTATTCTTTTTTTAATATATTTTATTGATTTTTTACAGAGAGGAAGGGAGAGGGATAGAGAATTAGAAACATCAATGAGAGAGAAACATCGATCAGCTGCCTCCTGCACACTCCCCACTGGGGATGTGCCTGCAACCAAGGTACATGGCCTTGACTGGAATCGAACCTGGGACCCTTCAGTCCGTAGGCCGATGCTCTATCCACTGAGCCAAACCGGTTAGGGCTTGAGTTTATTCTTGTGTATGGTGTAAGAAGGTGGTCTAGTTTCATTTTTTTGTTTGTTTGTTTTGTTGTTTTTTTTTTTTTGTACATATCTGTCCAATTTTCCCAACATCATTCAATTAAGAAATGGGCAAAGGACCTGAATAGACACTTGCAGATGGCCAACAGACATATGAAAGGATGCTCAGTCACTAATCAGAGAAATGAAAATTAAAGCCACAGTGAAATATCACTCACACCTATCAGGATGGCTTTCATCAATAAGTCAACAAACAAGTGTTGGTGAGGATATAGAGAAAAGGGAAACTTTGTGCACTGTTGGTAGGAATGCAGATTGGTGCAGCCCCTGTGGAAGGCAGTATGAAATTATCTCAAAATGGAACTGCCTTATGACCCAGCAATTTAATTCTGGAAATTTATCCAAAGAAACCAGAAACACCAATTCAAAAGAATGTAGGTACCCCTATGTTCATTGCAGTGTTATTTACAATAGCCAAGATTTGGAAGCAGTTCAAGTGCCCATCAGCAGATGAGTGGATAAAAAAGCTCTGGTATATTTACACAATGGAATATTACCCAGCCGTAAAAAAAGAAAGAACTTTTTGCCCTAACCAGTTTGGCTCAGTGGATAGAATGTCGGCCTGCGGACTCAAGGGTCCCAGGTTCGATTCCGGTCAAGGGCACATACCTTGGTTGCAGGCACATCCCCAGTGGGGAGTGTGCAGGAGGCAGCTGATCGATGTTTCTCTCTCATTGATGTTTCTAACTCTCTATCCCTCTCCCTTCCTCTCTGTAAAAAAATCAATAAAATATATTTAAAAAAAGAAAGAAAGAAAGAAAGAACTTTTACATTTTGCAACAGCATGGGAGGACTGGAGAACATTGTGCTAAGTGAAATAAGCCAGTCAGAGAAAGACAAGTACCATTTGATTTCATTTATATGTGCATCTAATGAACAAAATAAACTAACAAAATGGAGACAGACTCATGGACACAGAGAACAGACTGACAGCTGTCAGAGGGGAGGGGTTTGGGGGCTGGGTAAGAAGGGTAAGCAAAGAAAAAAATGAGAGAAAGACTCATGGACACAGACAACAGTATGTTGATTGTCAGTGGGAACAAGAGGTGGGGCTAGGTAGAGGAGGATAAATGGTGATGGAAGGAGACTTGACTTGTGGTGAACACACAATACAATATACAGATGAGGTATTATAGAATTGTATACCTGAAACTTGTATAATTTTATGAATCAACATCACCACAATAAATTCAATTAAAAATATATAAAAAGAATACATCTTTGATCACCACACCCTCTTCATAAGCCCTCATCTGTTCCCCTATACCCTCACAAGCACAGTTCTCCCAGGGTGCTGTCCCCCAAAAAGCACCGCCGCTGGCACTTCAGCTCTGCCCCTGCTGTTTTCCTTGTTGCTTTGCCTGCTTGGAATGCCTTCCCCATCCAGCACAGATGAACACATAAAAGGAGTGCAATTAAAGATCCTCCTAGGAACTGGGTACATCCTCCATTATGTTTGTCTCCTAAAAAAGATTTTTTAATTCTTCACATAGACCTCCTAAGTCCCAGTTTCATAACATGTCCAATGTATCAACCTTGTAGAATAGCTGTATGATTAGATAATGCTTCTATGGTACCTATCCAGCAGCCGTGCATAGTAGGGTCTAACTCAATGGAAATTGTTAACCATTCTTAAAGCACAGTTTTGGTTTTGGCTGGGTTTTTAATTATTTTTTAAATCATAAGGGACACATGGCATTATGGATAGTTTGAGAAATAAAAATAAGGGAAAATAATCACTTATCTCTAACACATTATTTTTGTTTCATTTATTTCAGTCTTTTAAAATTGTTTTATTGTGGTAAAATTCATATAACATAATTTAACATATTAACTGTTTTAAGTGACAATTCAGTGGTATTAAATATATTCATGACTTTGTACAGCCATCATTATCACCCATCTCCATAACTCTTCATCTTATAAAACTGAAACTATATACCCAATAAACAAATAATTTCCCATTCTCAAGACAATTCCCCCTCCCAGTTGCAGGCCCTGGCAATCAATTTGATTCACCAAGGTGTCCTGGAAACCTCTCAAGAATTGGGGAATGGGGGGAGGGAGAGTGGAGTGTGACAGTGTCAAATCTGAACTCTGTGTATTTAGGATCATAAGACATCATGGCTGGCAGGGGGTTGAGAAACATGACACTACAGTCTCATTATGAGTGATTCGAAGAAACAATCTCAATTCTTACTAGTACTTGACCCTCTAGGACCCAATCCTAGAGCTCTTGAGAAGTTACCACTGTTATCAGTTAGCATGTATCCTTTCAGTTCTCTGTCTATGCATTTCTATAAGGAGGCATGGACATATTGAAATCTGTATGTTTCTCTGTGTATGTGGGTTTGTGCATGCTACAAACTAAATAAAATCATGCTCTATGTGTTTTTCTGCCACTTGCCTTTTTCGCCAACACTAGATTCTGGAGATCGTTACCTAGAGATACTTATAGAGCTATTCTGTTCTGTTTAATGTCCCCAGAGTATTCCATAGCATGAAGACTAGTTTGGATATTGGTTTGGCTGCTTTAACAAAGACCAAATAGCAGAAGTTTAAACAAGGTAAGAGGTACAGTTTTCATGTGAGAGTTCCAACAGGTGGTGGATCCAGTGGCAGGCAGCTCAGCCCCACCACCTCATCCACTCACCCAGGCACCTCCTGTTTTGTTGTTCTGCCTTTTCCCAATACATTGTTCCCATCTGTGTGGCAGAAGCTAGGGGAGTCCAGGAAGAAGAAATGGAGGGTAAACAGCTCCCTTTTAAGGGTGTGATCTAGAAAATGCATGCATATCGCTACTCACAACTCCTTGACTGTTTGTCCTACAGCTTTTGGCCTTGGCTGCAAGGGGAGGCTGGGAAATGTAGTTTGCAGGTACAGGTGCATGTGCCTAGATATTACTAAAAGAAAGGAAAGCTGGATATCGGGTCACAGTGACAGTCCCTTCCACCGTGTGATGTGCCTTCATTTCTTTCACCATTTTCCTATTAGTGGATCTTTGGATGTATAAATGACACTGTGGCAGGTAAGGTAATGACCTAACTGTGTTCTCACTGTGAGCTGGGCAAAACTCAGTCTCCTGCCCCCTCACACAGTGCTTTTTCTCCATCAGAGGGTTTACTAGCTGAGCACTTGGTACCCAGGGCAGCCTACCTAAAAGGTTCTCTCGAAGAGCATGGCTAGGGGAAGAGGTGTCCTTCCGGCAGGGGAGGCCCCTATGCCACTGTTGATTGACCAGGCAGAGGACTCCCGGACAGGGCCAGCAGCTGCTGCAGCTTGCCCATCAGTCTCATGGGGGCTGGGCCTGGGCTTTGGTTGGAGCAGCCTGGCTGGGTTAGATATCACAGCCAGGGTGACTGGCACTTGGCTTAGCATGTGTCTCAGGCTCTCAGCTTGTGTTGAGGGAGAACGCACCTCTCACAGCAAGCCAGAGGCCCCAGTAGGACTCAAGCTTTTCACCGTGGAGAATGCCAGTGTGCTTTATGATTCGCAAGCTCCCGAGGGCACACTGCATGACTGCCTGGGCTGAACCACACTCTGCCAGTGAAGATCTGACACCCAGAGCCTCCTCCTGGGCTCCTTTGCACCACCAACATCACCATCCTAGCTCCAGGCTCAGAGATTTAAAATAAGCTTGTCAACACATCTAAAAAGGAAATGTGGCAAGTTGTACCACGGTACATCATATTGATGTTGACTAACAAGTGCCATGGGAAGGCTGACAGAACTCACAGCCCTAGCACGGTCTGGGATTACAAGGAGCGAGCGCCTGCACATCCACATGAAGGCAGTGCTGCCTCATAAGCAGGTCACAAGCCCCAGTGCTTGGATCCCTCTCATCCACAGGTTATAGGCTGCCCAGCTCCTGCACACATAGTTGGCTGGGGAGGGGAAAAGAGAGGAAGGAGAAGGAAGATGAGAGGAAAATAGCAGGGGAGACAATTGGAAATCAAGATGCTACCTGAGTCCACAATGACTCGGGCAAGTTGGAATGGGGAGTCAGTCAGAGACAGAGATAAATTATCATAGTGACATGGAGAGGTCCAGACAATGACACAGACGAGAGACAGAGGAGAGAGAGAGAGAGAGAGAGAGAGAGAGAGAGAGAGAGAGAGAGAGAGAGAGAGAGAGAGAGAGAGAGACTCCCATGGCCCTCACAGGGTTGGATCAGTCCTTGTTTTCTGTCACTTGTTAAGACATCAGAGTATGTGCCTTACAAAGAAGATACCTACTAAAAAAGGCTCCTGATGCTTAACTGGCCTCAAATTAAAAACAACAGTAGCCATTTCTACACAGGGCCTCTCCTGCAAACTGCACTTCAGGGAGAAACCTGCACTGAACTGTCTGCCTGCACTGTGTTTCTTCCACCTGAGCCAGCCCTTATAGAGGAGTTCCTGGAAAACTATTTCAACCAATAGGATTGCCCATTCAGTTGGAGCTGTGCAGCTATATCCCATCAGTTTCATTACCAACCAGTGAGAGCAGCTCTACTCTAACCAATCAGGACAGTGCCTTCTGGGCCAATTAAACTTTGAGGATTTGGAATCTTCATTTGCATGAGGACAAACCAATCAGGAACCAAGGGTGGAGACTTCTGTCTATACTAGAGGCCTGGTGCATGAAATTCATGCCCTGGGAGGGGGGCTGTCCCTCAGCCCACCCTGCAACCTCTTCAATCTGGGATCCTTCTGGGGATGTCCTACTGGCAGGGATTGGGCCTAAACCAGCAGTCAGACAACCCTTTCAAAATCCAGGACTGCTGGCTCCTAACTACTCGCCTGCCTGCCTGCCTGATTATCCCTAACCTGCTTCTGCCTGCCATCCTGATAGCCCCCTAACCATTCCCCTGCCGGCCCAATCACCCCCAATTGCCTTTCCCTGCTGGCCCGATTGCCCCCAAATACCCTCCCCTGGAGGCCCGGTCACCCCCAACTGCCTTCCCTTGCAGGCCTGGTCCCCCCTAACAGTCCTCCCCTGCCGGCCATCTTGTGACAATATGGAGATGGCCATCTTGCGATGACATGGGGGCAGCTATCTTGTGGTGGCTATCTTGTGATGATGTGGGGACGGCCATCTTGTGAGGGCGTGAGGGTCAATTTGCATATTATCTCTTTATTATATAGGATAAGCCAATTCCCCTCTGGCTTGGGGAGCACACTTTCCCTTTCTGCCAAAGACTAAAGAATGTGTTTCCCCGGGTTAGCAGATAGACCAGCGCAGGCCAGAGCAGACTGGCACAGGATGGAATAGACCAGGCCTGAGCAGAGTGGACAGGCAGCAGGAGCAAAGCAGAGCAGAGCTGTCTAGCTGGAGAGGGGCCTGGCCCCAGTGTTGCCCCACAGTGTGCTGTTTTCACAGTTGTTCTGTATGACAATTGAGCTGTTCCACAGCTGTGCTATATCACAGAGCTGTGTTGCACTGAATAAATTTCCTTCTTTACTGCACCTCAAATTGGGGGTTCCTGTTGGTGTTGAATTGGCACCAATGACCATCAATTTATAAGAGGTATTTGTGAATATTTCCTCAGGAATAAATGAGTCTATTTATTTCAAAGTGGCTTTGGGGTATAGAAGCCACTACCTGGCTTATTTACAAAGAAATTGGAAGAGCTTGTGCCCTGCCCTGTCTGGCCCTCACCACTCACCACTGGGGAACAGTTCTACCTCCATCTCCACCAGGGAAGGAATTGCAACAGGGTTTGGCAGCTTTGGGGGTGGGCACTGCCTGCACAAGCAATGGAGCCCCTCCTGCTCTGAGCCTCAGTTTCCCTCTCTGTATCAGGAGAAGGTTAAGCCAGAGCCTATATGTGTCCGGTGAGCCAGGGAGGATGAGCATCAGCTGAAAGGCAGACAGCCCGAGTCCCTGGGCTAACTGGTCTGGAGCTCCCCTTCCAGAGGAACCACCTGCTGAGAGCTGCGGTCCCAACACACTGTCCTTGCATTTCCAGTCCACCCAAGTGCCTTTCAGAGCTGCAGAACTGGAAGAGGTTGGGCTTCAGGAGTCACAAGCTAAAATGTGTTGCATCTTCTTAGAAGGTCAAAACTGAGTGTGGCCTCTGAAAACAGACACACTTGAGTTTGAAGTCCAGCACTATTGCTTCCTATCTGTGTGCCTGCAGGCACTTGATTTAAATGGTCAGAGTCTCAGCTTCCTCCTCAGTAAATGGGGATAATAACAGTGCCTAAGTCGTGAGGATTAAATGAGATAATGCAAGTAAAGTGCTGTGCACAGTGCTAAGCACGATTAACTCTTCAGTAAGTGTTCTGTTATAATGTTTAATATGTGGATGTGAATGAATATGTGTACATTTGGACAAAAATGAATACAGATTTATGACAGCATGTCACAAATTCTGACAGATCATAAAGGGGTACAGGAAAAGAAAAGTTTGCTTGCACTCCCCTTAACCCCATCCTATTCCTTTCTCTAGAGGGACTAGCTGTTAAGAGTTTGGATTCTTCCAGACTATTCTATAAGCATTTATATATAGGATGGGACAAAAGTAGGTTTACAATCTACACTAATAAAAGAGAAAAATGCTAATTGACCATACCTCTGCTATGCCCACAGACAATCAGGAGTGATATGCAAATTAAGACAACAAAGATGGAGGGTAAATTTGCATATTCAGGAGGGGCAGGCCTCGCCTGACACTGCCTGTGGGGTCCAGTCCACCATTGGGAACCAAGCAGGCCAGGCTGGTGGCGCCTGATGCTACCCGCGGGGTCCAATCCACCATGGGGGACCGGGCAGGCCAGGCAGGTTGTGCCTGACGCCACCCACTGAGTCAAGGCCACAATTGGTAACCGGGCAGATGGGGTGGGGAGGAGCAGTGCCTGATGCTGCCTGCGGGGTCCAGGTCGCCATCGGTGACCTGGGTATGCAGGGGTGGCCAGGGTCTTTGGGATCACTGTCTGCCCCCTGGGCCGCCTGTGGACACCAGTGGAGCAGGCCGAGGTTGAACATTTTAATGAAAATGGGATGCCTGTGCCCTGGCCAACTGTGCCCCAGCCCTGGCAAGGAGAGGACAGTGGGCAGTTAGCAGGCACCAGGGCTTGGAAGGGACTGGGAGCAACCTGCAGGCATGCTACCAGGAAGAGGTGCTGAACCACAAGGACTCAGAGGGCTGGCTGATGAGGGGCACAAAGGTGCAAATGAGCCAGCTCTTGCTGGTGCTGAGCTTGAAAAGCGCATCGACAGCCTGATGGACTAAATTGCCTTTCTGAAGAAGGTGCATGAAAAGGAGATTGCCGAGCTGCAGGTGCAGATCCAGTACGCTCAGATCTCCATGGAGATGGACATGTTCTCCAAGTCCAACCTCTCTGCCACGCTCAAGGACATGCACGCCCAGTATGAGAAGCTGGTTGCCAAGAACATGCAGAATGCAGAAGAATGGTACAAGAGCTGCTTCACCATGCTGACCGAGAGCAATGCCAAGAACACCTACAGGGTGCGTGCCACCAAGGAGGAGGTGTCTGAAAGCCGCCGCTTGCTCAAAGCCAAGACCCTGGAGATCAAAGCAAGCTGGAGCATGAACTAAGCTCTGGGAAAGCAGCTGCGAGAGCTGGAGGATAAGCAGAACTCCGATGTTAGTGCTATGCAGGACACAATCAACAAATTAGAAAATGAGTGAGAACTACAAAGAGTGAAATGGCATGATATTTAAAAGAATACCAGGACCTCCTCAATATGGCTTTGGACATTGACATTGCAGCTTACAGGAAACTCTTGGAAGGTGAGGAGACCCAGCTCAGTTTCACCAGCATGGGAAGCATAGCCAGCGGCTACTCCCAGAGTTCCCAGATCTTTTGGTTGATCTGCCTAAGGTGGTTTACAGACCAGCTCCTACTTGATGTCTGCTCGCTCCTTCCCTTCTTAATACACCAGCCATGTCCAGGAGGAGCAGATTGAGGTGGAGGAGACCATTGAGGATGCAAAAGCTGAGGAAGCTAAGGATGAACCCCCCTCTGAAGGAGAAGCTGAAGAGGAGGAGAAGGAGAAGGAAGTGGCTGAGGAAGAGGAAGGAGAGGAAGAGGAAGAAGGTGCCAAGGAAGAATTTGAGGATACAAAGGAGGAAGAAGGAGGTGAAGGTGAAGGAGAAGATTCCCAAGAAGCTGAGGATGAGAAGAAAGATGAAGGTGCTGGGAGGAGCAAGCAACCAAGAAAAGATTGAGCCCCCCTTTCCTTAATTATTTCAGGAATAATCCTCCTGAAACCAGCTCAACCCCGTCACCAACCAAGCAGTTGAGTTCCCGAAACTATCTGAATTAAGAAGTCAATATATATAACATTCTGAGGTGACTCAGGTTGGACATTAAAAGCTGTGCTATGACTTTTCTCCTTATGCAGAGTATCTGTTTGCTTGCAGAGTGGCTTCCTGGCTTGCTGCCAGCCTGTGCGTAGTCCATGCTTATGATTTCAGGATCTATGACGATGTGAATAATTCAGATGTTTACAATAAAAACAATGAATACATGAATTCACTGATGTTAATGTTAAACTTCATGGAAAAAATAGTCCTTTGTATCTTTGGTGGTTAGAAATTAAAGACCTCAACTCATGTGCAATAAACAGTAAATAAAGTTACACCGAATGATAAAAAAAAAAAAATACATTAGGGGCCAGGAAATATTCAAAGAACTGGGGAACCATTCCCAAATCAGGAAGGGAAGTCACAGGGTGTATATTATTGCTATGAATACAGTATTTCCTACTACTTACAACATATACAATGTAATATATTAGATGCCTTCCTATCGCATGAAGTATGTATTCTCATAGAGTAATACTTACTGGTACATATGTTATAGTTATGGCAGTATGTCATATCCTATCTATATTAATAAAAGGGTAATATGCTAATTAGACCATGAGACCTTCCAGAAGTCCTTCCAGACAAAGCCATGGTGGTGGGGCCGAGGCAGAGGTGGTTAGGGGTGATCAGGCCAGGAGGGGAGGGCAGTTGGGGGTGATCAGGCTGGGGGGGGCAGTTGGGGGCGAGCAGGCCAGCAGAGGGGACCAGTTGGGGGCAATCAGGCCAGCAGGCAGAGTGGTTATAGGTGATCAAGCAGGCAATCAGGTGAGCTGTTTGGAGCCAGCAGTCCCGGATTGTGAGGGGGTTGTCCAACTGCCAGTTTAGGCCCAATCCCACAGGGGTCTAAGATTGGAGAGGATGCAGGCCAGACTGAGAGACAACCCCGTGCACGAATTTCATGCACTGGGCCACTAGTCGTATATAATAAAAGGCTAATATGCAAATAGACCGAAAGGTGCAACAACCAAACAACCAGTTGCTATGACATGCGCTGACCACCAGAGGGCATGTGTGGAACATGGTGGGTGTTGGCCAGGGTGGGGTGGTGGAGCAGATGAGCAGGGGTGCCAGACCAAGGTGGGGTGCCAGTTGCTGTCATCGAGACAAGCCCCTGGCGGTTACTGAAAATTCTTTGCTCCCATGTGCTGCAGTCCTGCCCGGTGCTCACACCTGCGGCTGGTGCCAGCCCCACTTGCACCAGCTGCCAACACAGGAGCCACCACTCGCACCCACTGCTGGTGTCCAGTGCCAATCCCGATCACTCGGTGCCATAAGCGGGTGTGAACTGCAGCGGCTGCTGGGCCTGATCATCCCTTAGGGCTTCTCCACCTCCCCCTGCTCCTGAGGAGCCATGGGGGCAGCAGCTGCCACTCACACCCATTGACAGTGACGGGCCCCAATCGCTCTGTGCTCTCAGTGTGTGGGAGCAGCTGCAGCGGCGATGGGAACAGGGCTGCAGGCAGACAGGGGACTGGGGGTTGTGGTGGGAGGGGCTGGGCGAGGGCACGGAGGATGGGCCAAGACCCACCCCTATGCCTACTGCAGCTTTGTGGCCCACAGTTCCTTTCAAGATGCACGAATTCATGCACTGGGCCCCTAATTAAGAAATAATAATGCAGGAATAAACTCTGTGTTTTGCATACTCACAACTATAAACCTTCTTTTGCCCCACCCTGAACATGTGTTAATATATAAATATATGGTTTGTTTTGTTTACAAAATAGTATATATATTCTTCTACAACCTGTTTTTCCCCTTAATATGTTTTTGCAGATAGGCTTCATTTCTTTTACATATATATATATTCCTTTAAAAAAGTCAAACTTCTGTGAAGTGTATTACAATGTGTCAGTTTAACCTCTCTCTGTTGAGGACCATTTAATTTGGTCCTTTTTCTTTTCTTGTTAAGGCAATACTGCAATAAACATCTTAGATATATTGCTTTGTATATACATGTAAATATTTCTCTAGGATGGCTACTCAAAAGTTTTTGGTCAAAGGTTATGCACATTTAAAAATATGATAGTTTATGCCAAGTTTCTCTCTAATAATGGTATTCCAATTTATACACCTGCAGGCAACACATAAGACTATTTATTCAATCCACATTCAACACTGTGCCTCCTACCTCCCCCAGGTTTTGCTCATCTGATAGGTGATGAGCACTATCCCATTACTGCTTTCATTTGTGTTTTCCTGATTTATTGTAAGCACGAACATTTTCTCATGGCTGTTGGCATTTCTCTTTCTGTGCACAGCCCTTCCACATTCTTTGATCATTTTTCTACTGAATTCTTGTTTATTTTCTAATTGATCTGTACATGAGATTTATATATGTGGGATATTATTTATTTGTCTTTAATTCATGTGGCAAATATTTTCTCCTAGTCTTGTCTCTTGTCTTTTAACTTTATTTTGTCCTTTATTATTTTTATGACACTTTTATGTGGTCAAATTTATCAGTTGCACACAGCTAAAAAAAAGGAATTCTTACCATTTGCAACAGCATGGATGGAATTGGAGAGCATTATGCTAAGCGAAATAAGCCAGTCAGAGAAAGATAAATATCACATGATCTCATTAATTTGTGGAATATAATGAACAACATAAACTGATGAACAAAAACATATCCAGAGACAGAGAAGCATCGATCAGACCATCAAACCTCAGAGGGAAGGTAGGGGAGGGTGGGGGTAAGGGGGAGAGATCAACCAAGGACTTGTATGCATGCATATAAGCCTAACCAAAGGACACAGACACTAGGTGGTTGAGGGCATGAGGGGGGGGTGGGGTGGGGGGAGCAATGGAGGGATAAAGACACATATGTAATACCTTAATCAATTAAGAAAAAAAAAATAAAAAATTTATCAGTTGCCATTGAGTTCTGAGTTTTTTAAAGATATATTATTTCCCTGAGATTATATTTGTTCTAATACTTTAATTGTTTCATATTATGTTTGGTTCTTTAAATCAACTGGAAATTTCTGTGGGTCATTGTGTGCGGTAAGAAACTTTACTTTTTTTTTTTTTTTTTGCCTGTATTATCTATTCCCAAAAATTCTCTGTTTTTTTCAACAGCATTTATGGAGTAGTCTATACATTTCTCACCCATACAATTTGCCACCTCTATAGAAAAATCTAAAACCATTTACATGTGGATTGAGAGCTCTCAGGCCAGACCTAACTCACGTTTTTTCACATTAAGTTGTTCTAGGTTATTTTGAACAATACAATTATGTGTTTCACAATTTAAAAGATACAGAAGGCTAGTCCAGCAGGGACCCAGCAGCTGTCCACCCAAATCTGCTCTTCCTTTCTTGTTGGGCATTTCCAATCTCTCTTGTGACTGTGGTCATGTGACCAAGCTCAAGCCAATAGAATGTGAGTGGAGATCTGTACCTCCTCCAGGCCTGACCCATGGCAACCTCCTCTGCTGGATCCACCAGCTGGGTCCCTTTCCCATGGGTTGGAACAATGATGACGATGCTTCAAGGCTTGTGTTAAAGATGAGAGAGTCACCATCAGCTGGGGCCCCCGACTAATCCTGCTTGTATAAAATGCCCAACCTGGATTACTAGATGAACAAGAAAACATCCCCTATTTTGACTAAGCCAAAAGATAAAGAAGTCTTCTTTTTACAGTAATTCAGTTTATTCTTACTAATACAGGTTCTCAGTGCAAAGTCCATCTCCTCACTAGGATCAACTGGTGTTAGTAGTCTCTTATGTATACTTCTAGAAAAATTCTAGGCATTTACAAAGAGTTATATATGCGTGTGTGTGTGTGTGTGTGTGTGTGTGTGTGTGTGTGTGTGTTCAACTGAGCATACTAATACCAGCCCCACTATACACACATTCTGTGCCTTGCCTTTTCAATTCACGACATGTTTTGGCGACTTGGCTATATTGGTGTTATTGGGCAGGAGAGGGGCTCATCTCCCCTGGTTGCTAGTAGCAGTGGGGTTCTGGGGGTACCACTGGAATAAGCAATTCTGGAAGCCACTGTGGGAGGATGAGATATGCTAGAAAGCTTTATTTCCATTTGCTTACACCCCTGGGTTTCCAAAGTCCCATTCCCTTTAGTCCAGTCATGCAAAATGTATAGCGGGGGCTTCTGTAGAAGTAAAGTCAGAGCCAGTATCCAAAGTTTTCATTCCATGTTGGAGCAGAGTCCAATCCAGCATTGGGCTAGCTTAGCTCATGTTTCCCACTGTGGTCCATAGTCCATTGCATGTGGGGTCCACATGGCCCTGGGCCATAAAGGGGGAATGCAAGAAAGTAGGAGCAAAAGAGCCCCACAAACCAAGAGTCAAGCACAACAAGAGATAATTTCTTAATTTAGGGGATTATGTATTCCAAAATTTTTGCAGTGGTCATGCCCATTCTGGCCAACCATCTCCATCCCCAGGTTTGATTGATAGGCAAGTACCTTCTCTACGTCCCCCAGCTTTACTGGGCATGTGTCTATCTTTCCTTTGTCCAGTCCCGCCCTCCCCGCCCCCAACAGTATTTTGCAGGGAATAGGCTGGTGGTGCCCTGAGGAGTGCAAAGATGCAGCTTCCTGGTGAAGCTGCCTGAATGGCATGCCTATAATGCCTGGCCTTCCTTTGTTCCTTTCCTGTTATTAACAACTAGTTAATTATGATGGTATAGTTGGCACACACAGAGCTCCTCATTGTTTTAAGGCTACATGGTGTTCTAGTGCCTATATGTGCTCCCTTATATGCAAATGCCATCGTTTATTTAATCAGCTCCCTACTGATAGGCATTTGAGTTGTTCCCCATCTTTTTTCTACTATAAACAAGGCTGCACTAACTTTTATACCTGTTTGTGCAAGTGTTTGAGTGTATTTGTAGGACAAATTCCTAGAAGTGGAATTTCTGGGTCTAGTGGTCTGGGCAGGTTAATATGAAAGGGTCTGTTCTCTCATACCTTCATCAACACAGTGAGGAAGCAGAATGGCCAATTTAATAGATGAAAACCAGTATCTCCTTGGAGTTTTAATTTGCATTTTTATTTTATGAGTAAGGATGAACACATTTTAGTAAATTTCTGTTCATATTCTTTTCCATTTTTTTGGTGTATTTTCTTTTTACTAAAAAAGATCTTTATATATTAGGTTATTTGCTCTTTGTCTGTTCTATGAGATAAAAGTGTTTCCTCCCCCCCACTAGATTGTTACTTATTTTTTTAAATTATGATAGCTTTGCCATGAAGAAATGCTTTCTATGACCAAATTTATGATTTTGTTTTCCTTTATGGCTTTTGAGTTCTTTAAATTCTTAGAAAGTATTATCTACTGTAAGATTATAAAAATATTTTTCAATATTTTTCTATAACTGTAAAGTTTTGTTATAACATTTAAATCTTTGATTTGCTTAGTCAACTCATTTATCAAATACTTATTGGCCATAGACTATATGCCTGACACTGTTCTAAGCACTGAGGATAAGCAATGACCAAAGCCGTCAGAAACCTCTGGTTTCCCAGAACTTACATTCTAGGGGAGAAGCAAAAAATAAGCCATGTAAGTGAGTCAAATACATGCTATATTAGATTAGATGTATATTAGATTAGATGGAGATCATTTTTGTGTGAGGTGGAGGTATAGATCTTACTTTATTGTTTCCCAAATGTTTACTCAGTTATTACCAATCATTTATTATTGATATAATCCATACCCCCATCTTAACATTTCATTTTTATTGTATTTTAAGTCCATATTTGTGTGTTTCTAGAGTTTTGTTTGGTGCCATCTCTCTATTTTAACCATTGAACTTAATTTTTTATTGTTTAAAGTATTACATATATTAGTACATATATCTCCTTTTTTTCCCCATTGACCTTCCCCCAGCCTCCCCTAACCCTTGTCACATGCCCTCATCCCACACCCCCCCAGTGTCTTGTGTCCATTGGTGTGCTTATATGCATGCATACCAGTCCTTTGGTTTATCTATTTCCCTCCCTCTCCAACACTCCCCAGCCTTCCTGCTGTAATTTGACAGTCTGTTTGGTGCTTTACAGCCTCTGTATCTATCTTTTTATTCATCAGGTTATAATGTTCTTTATTTACCATAAATGAGTGAGATCATGTGGTATTTTTCTTTCATTACCAGGCTTATTTCACTTAGCATAATGCTCTCCAGTTCCATCCATGCTGCTGCAAATGGTAAGAATTCCTTCTTTTTTATAGCAGCGTAGTATTCCATTGTGTAGATTCGTGGTTGGCAAACTGCAGCTGGCGAACCACATGCAGCTCTTTGGCCCCTTGAGTGTGGCTCTTCCACAAAATACCACGGCCTGGGTGAGTCTATTTTGAAGAAGTGGCATTAGAAGAAGTTTAAGTTAAAAAAATTTGGCTCTCAAAAGAAATTTCAGTTGTTGTACTATTGGCTCTGTTGACTAATGAGTTTGCTGACCACTGGTATAGATGTACCATAGTTTTCTAATCCACTCATCCACTGATGGGCATTTAGGCTGTTTCCAAATCTTCACTATGGTGAATTGTGCTGCTATGAACATAGGTGTGCATATATCCTTTCTGATTCGTGTTTCTAGTTTCTTGGGATACATTCCTAGAAGTGGGATTACTGGGTCAAATGGGAGCTCCATTTTTAGTTTTTTGAGGAAACTCCACACTGATCTCCACAGTGGCTGCACCAATCTGCATTCCCACCAGCAGTGCACGAGGGTTCCTTTTTCTCTGCATCCTTGCCAGCACTTGTCGTTTGTTGATTTGTTGATGATAGCCATTCTGACAGGTGTGAGATGGTACCTCATTGTCGTTTTGATTTGCATCTCTCAGATAATTAGTGACTTTGAGCATGTTTTCATGTGTCTCTTGGCCTTCCTTCTGTCGTCTTTCGAAAAGATTCCATTTAGGTCCATTGCCCATTTTTTATTGGATCATTTATCCTCCTTTTATTGAGTTGTATATGTTCCCTGTAGATGTTGGAGATTAAACCTTTGTCAGTGATAATATTTGCAAATATGTTCTCCCATACAGTGGGCTTTCTTGTTGTTTTGATGATAGTTTCTTTTGCTGTGAAAAAGCTTTTTATTTTGATGTAGTCCCATTTGATTATTTTCTCTTTAGCTTCCATGGCCCTAGGAGCAGTATTGGTGAAGAAATTGCTTCAGAATATGTCTGAGATTTTGCTGCCTGTGGATTCCTCTAGTATTTTTATGGTTTCCCATCTTATGTTTAAGTTCTGTATCCATTTTGAGTTCATTTTAGTGTATGGTTTAAGTTGATGGCCTACTTTCTTTTTTTTGCATGTATCTGTCCAATTTTCCGAACACCATTTATTGAAGAGACTGTCTTGACTCCATTGTATGTTCATGCCTCCTTTGTCAAATATTAATTGAGCATAGTGGTTTGGGTCAAAATCTGGATTCTCTAGTCTATTCCATTGGTCTATATTTCTGTTCTTGTGCCAGTACCAGGCTGTTTTGAGAACAGTGGCTTTGTAATACAGCTTGAAATTTGGTATTGAGATCCCACCTACTTTGTTCTTCTTTCTCAGGATTGCTGTGGCTATTCAGGGTCTTTTTTTATTCCGGATGAATTTTTGGAGAGTTCTTTCTAGGTCTGTGAAATATGCCATTGTTATTTTAATGGGGAGTTCATTGAATCTATGGATTGCTTTGGGTAGTATGGACATTTTAATGATGTTGATTCTACCAATCCATGAATATGGTATGTTCTTCCATCTGTTTACGTCTTCCTTTATCTCTTTTTTCAGTGTCCTGTCGTTTTCCGTGTATAGGTCTTTTACCTCATTAGTTAAGTTTATTCCTAAGTATCTTAATTTTTTTGGTGCGATGGTAAATGGGATTGCTTTTTTAGTCTCTCTTTCTGTAAGTTCACTATTGGTGTATAGAAATGCCATAGATTTCTTGGCATTAATTTTGTATCCTGCTACATTGTCGAATTCATTTATTAAGTCTATTAGTTTTTTGATGGAGTCTTTTGGGCTTTTTATGTACAATATCATGTCATCTGGGAATAAGGACAGCTTTACTTCTTCTTTTCCAATTTGGATGCCTTTTATTTCTTCTTCTTGTCTAATTGCAATGGCTAATACTTCCAGTACTATGTTGAACAGGAGTGGTGAGAGTGGGAATCCCTGCCTTGTTCCTGTTATTAGGGGAAATGGTTTTAGTTTTTGCCCATTGAGTATGATGTTAGCTGTGGGTTTGTCATATATGGCTTTTATTATGTTGAGGTATGATCCTTCTATTCCCACCTTGTTGAGAGTTTTTATCAAGAAAGGTTGTTGGATTTTGTCAAATGCTTTTTCTGCATCAATTGATATGACTATGTGATTTTTATCTCTCAATTTGTTTATGTGATGTATCACATTTATTGATTTGCGAATATTGTACCATCCTTGCATCCCTGGGATAAATCCTACTTGGTCATGGTGTATGATCTTTCTGATGTACTGCTGGATCCAATTTGCTAGAATTTTGTTGAGGATTTTGGCATCTATGTTCATGAGGGATATTGGCCTGTAATTCTCTTTCATTGTGTTGTCTTTATCGGGTTTTGGTATTAGGTGATGCTGGCTTCATAGAAGGCGCTTGGAAGTGTTCCTTCCTCTTGAATTTTCTGCAATAGTCTGAGGAGGATAGGTTTTAGTTCTTCCTCGAATGTTTGGTAAAACTCCCCTGTAAAGCCCTCCAGACTAGGGCTTTTGTTTGCTGGAAGCTTTTTGATGACTGCTTCAATTTTTTTCCATAGTTATTGGCCTATTGCGATGTTTAGATTCTTCCTGATTGAATTTTGGAAGGTTATATTTTTCTAGGAATATGTCTATTTCCTCCAGGTTGTCCAGTTTGTTGGAATGGAGTTGTTCATAGTATTTTTTAACAATCTTTTGTATTTCAGTGGGGTCTGTTGTTATTTCACCTCTTTCATTTCTGATTTTATTTGGGTCCTCTCTCTTTGCCTATTGGTGAGCCTGGCTAGAGGTTCATCAATCTTGTTTATCCTTTCAAAGAACTAACTCTTGGTTTTATTGATCTTTTGTATTGTTTTTTTGGTCTCAATGTCATTTATCTCCACTCTGATCTTTATTATTTCCTTCCTTCTGCTTACACTGGGCTTTTCTTGTTGCTCTCTTTCTAACTCTTTGAGTTGTAGGGTTAGGTAATTTATTACTGTTGTTTCTTGTTTTTTGCAGTAGGCTTGTAGAGCTATGAACTTCCCTCTCAAGACTGCTTTTGTTGTGTCCCATAGATTTTGGATTGTTGTGTTTTCATTGTCATTTGTTGCCATGATGTTTTTTATTCCTTCTTTGATCTCTCTGGTAATCCAGTCATTGTTTAATAGCATGCTGTTTACTCTCCATGTGTTTGATTTTTTTGGATAGTTTTTACTGTAGTTGATTTCCAGTTTTATGCCACTGTGATCTGAGCAGATGCTTGATATGATTTTTATCTTCTTGAATTTGAAGAGACTTTGCCTATGACCCAACATATGGTCTATCTTTGAAAATGACTCATGTGCACTTGAGAAGAATGTATATTCTGTGGCTTTGGGGTGAAATATTCTAAAGATGTCAATTAATTTCATCTGTTCTAGTGAGTCATTTAGGATTGATGTTTCTTTGCTGATTTTTTGTTTAGAGGATTTGTCCAATGGTGATAGTGTGGTATTAAAGTCTACTACTATGATTGTATTGCTGTCAATCTCTCCCTTGATATCCTCCGGGAGTTTTTTTTATGTATTTGGGTGCTCCTGTATTGGGTGCATATATGTTTACCAGAGTTATTTCTTCTTCTTGGATTGCTCCCTTTAGTATTATGAAGTGGCCTTCCTTATCTCTTGTTATGTTCGTCACTTTGAGATCTACTTTGTCAGATATAAGTATTGCTACCCCAGCTTTTTTTTTTTTTTCATTTCCATTTGCCTGAAAAACCTTTTTCATCCTTTCACCCTCAGTCTGTGTGCATCTTTTTTCTTTTTGAGGTGGGTTTGTTGTAGACAACAGATACATGGGTTGTGTTTTCTTATCCAATCCGTTACCCTATGTCTTTTGATTGGGGTACTTAATCCATTTACATTTAAAGTTATTATTGATAGGTACTTATTTGTTGCCATTTTTATTCTTTACCTCTGTGTTCCTTCTTCGCTTCCTATTTCTTTTTCTTTTTCTTTTTTTTTTTACAACAGACCCTTTAGCATTTCTTGCATTCCTGGTTTGGTGGTAATAAATTCCCTTAGTCCTTTTTTGTCTGTGAAGCTCCTGATTTCACCTTCAGTTTTGATTGATAGCCTTGCTGGGTACAGTATTTTTGGATTCATAGCCTTCCTTTGCATGACTTTGTATATTTCATTCCATTCCTTTCTGGCCTGATGAGTTTCTGTTGAGAAATCAGTCACTAGTCGGATGGGGTTCCTTTGTAGGTAACTTTCTTTCTCTCTCTGGCCACTTTTAAGATTCTTACTTTGTGGTTGGTGTTTGCCAATTTAATTATAATGTGCCTTGGTGTTGGTCTTTTAGGGTTCATTTTGCTTGGGACTCTGTGAGCCTCTTGAATTTGTGTGGGTTTTTTCTTCCCTATATCAGGGAAGTTTTCTGTCATGATTTCTTCAAACAGGTTTTTTATTCCTTGCTCAGTTTCCTCTCCTTCTGGAACCCCTATTATGTGGATGTTGTTTTGTTTCGAGTTGTCCCAAAGTTCCTTTAGGCTCTCCTCCTGCTTTTTAATGTTTTTTCCTAGAAGCTGCTCAACTTGGGTATTTTTCCCTACATTGTCTTCTAGCTCACTGATGTGGTCTTCTGCTTCTTCTAATCTACTCTTGATGCTTTCTATTGAGTTCTTTACAGCAGTGATGTCATTTTTTCATTTCTTCTTGGTTCTTCTTGATTTCCTCTTGGTTCTTACACAAATTGTTGAATTTGTCTTCCATTCTTTTTACCCATCTTATGACCATTTCTCTGAATTCTTTCTCTGACAGGTTGCTTGCCTCCATTTCATTTACTTCCTTTACTGGTGATGCCTGCTTTTCTTTCATATGCGGGATGTTTCTTTTTCTCCCCATGGTCTCCCTTCTCCAGATGTCTGGTTATGTAGTTCTCTCTCTCCTGCGTTGATTTAAAGGCACAAAATACAACACAACCAGGTACTATGCACAAAGCACTGAACAGAAATGCATTCACGATATTAATAACCCCAAATAAATGTGACGACCAGAGAAAGGCAAATTAGAGGATAGGAGAGAAAGAAGAAGAGAAAAAAAAGAAAGGAGTGCAAAAATGAAATTGGGAAAAGGGAAAACAAAGTGAGAGAGGAAATAAAAAGAATAAGAAAGAAGAGGGGAAGAGACTATCTATATGGGGAGAAAACTCCAATAGAACAGCCACTAATCCCAACAAATGCCAGCAACAAGTACCTGGAGATGAATACAAACTACAAACAACAATTAATATCAAGTGAGGCGAGGGAAAACAGAAGCAAAAAACAAATTAAAACAAAACAAAGAAACAAAAAGAGTAAGCAAAACAATCACAAACAAGCATAAAAATTGATATAATCAACAATCAAGCAAACAACAACAAAAGGACAGAGAGAAAAACAATTTTTTGGATAGTGAAGACAGAGAAGAGAGAGGTGTGTATGGACTTGGAGCAGGGTATTGCAAATTAGATATATAAGTAAGGTGAAATTTTAACAGGGGTAAAAAGAAAGAATAGGGAAAATCTAAAGCAGGAAAAGGGTAAGAGAAACAGGACAACAAAAGGGGAAAGTTAGGAAGAGAGTGATGTCATAAAGGTAAAGTTGAGATAGAGTAAAATGATGCTAAAGGAAAGATGAAAATAGAATGTAGAACACTAATCTCAAAGTCAAATAAAGAGAAAATAAAATGACACTTTAAAAAAAAAGGTGAAATAGTAGTAGTAATAATACTGGTTGAAAATAAAAATGTAATAATTTAAAAGGTAAAATCAAGTGAGGAAAAAAGAAAAAAATTAGTTTCTTAAGTAAAAGATGAAAAAAATAAAAATGTGCAGTAGTGAAAGTCATTCACCTCCTCTACAGTTCTGTTTGACACTCCTCTGTTTCCTAGTCAGGACAGTATTGCAGTTCCCTGCGCTCCACTGCTCTTCAGTGTTGCAAGCCAGTCCTGATTTTTAAGCAGGTGGTATGTCTTAATTTCATGTATTCCTTTATTTGTATTTACACAAGAGTCAATTTGTGATTCAACCACTGGGTGGCAGTGTTTCTGGATTGACCTCCATGTCTATAGGTCCTCTCTAGCCAGTGCTTAGATCCTGCTTTCCCTGTGGCACTCAATATGGGTTTGTGGGAGTGGGTTGTTTCAGAGCTGGTTCTCTGATGGTTATTCCTTGCTCTGATGCCCAGGTTCCAGAAAAACAACTTTCCCCTGCAGTCTCTTAGGGTATCCCCAATTGGGTGATCCTATGTATTGGGCTTAGTAATCAGAAGCAAGGATTTAAAGAAGAAAAAGTGCCAGAGTATGTGTGCAAACTCCAGCACTGCTTGCAAGTCTGTGCAGTCTTTTTTTTCCCCCTTGGGTCTAAGCAGTTGGCACACTTTTAAAATTTTTAGGCTGTTTTTTTGTGTCAGATCAAAATGGATTGCTTTTTAGAGTTCCCTTTTGTTACCAGCTCTGAGGACCCCCTTCCACATTCACAGATCACGCCAGCACCAACAGCCAGGGATTTTTCTAGGCACAGACTTCCCCGGTCCTCCATCTCCTGCAGTGCGTCCATTTCTCTCTACAGCTGGGACCAGAGACCTCACCTTATCCCAGGTGAAATCTGACTTTTCCGTGGTGGAGTGTAGAGCTCCTCTGAATCCGCATGTTTGCGTCAATTGGGGACTGGTGCTCTGGGGTTCGCAGCTGTTCAGTGGGTGCTGTAGTTGTAGATTTTCAGGCGTCCAATAACATCCACTTTCCCCTTCAAGATGGCGCAGTCTCCATGTCTGAGCTGGTCGCTCTGGGAGGGAACCCAGCAGCCGTGGGGGCTGCCCGGTCAGGGGAATCCGGTCCAGCAGTCCCCCACTGTCTCCTGGAGTATAGCTCTGGAATATAGCTGTCCCTCAACTCACCAACAAACACTCCCCGTCCTACCCTCAGCTGTTCTTTCTATCTGCTCCTGGACAAGGCTCGGGAAACGTCTGTCTATTCTGCTGCCATTTTTTCCTCCTCCCTGTTGAAACTTTATACTTTGTTTTCCTACTTGATAGAGTTAGTCCCCTCACCCTTTACTCTTCTTTTTCAGAATTTTCCCAACTATTCTTGCTTGATTTTTTTTTTTTTTTTGCAGTATGAGTTTTAGATGCACCTGTCTATCTCCCTCAATTTGTTATTAAGTCTTACTTTAAAAGTATAGAGAATCTGCCCGAATGGTGTGGCTCAGTGGTTGAGCATTGACTTATGAGCCAGGAGGTCACAGTTCAATTCCCGGTCAGGGCACATGCTTAGGTTATAGGCTTGATCCCTACTGTGGAGCATATAGGAGGCAACTGATTAATGATTCTCTCTAATCATTGATGTTTCTATCTTTTTCTCCCTGTTCCTTCCTCTCTGAAATCAATAAAAATACATTACCTGGGTCCCAATCTGAGCTGGGCCAAGTCTCTGTCTGTCACCTGTATCTCGATGTGAGCTGGGCCAAGTCTCTTTCTGTTGCCTGGGTCCCGATCTGAGCTGGGTGTGGGAAGCACAAAGCAGCCATGGGGGCAGGAGACCTCCTTCAGAAGGGGTGAGGGTTCAAGCCCCTGCTATGTTGGGGGGGTGAGGGTCTGTGCCCCACTTCTGTTGCCCCCCCAACTTCTCTCCTGATGGCCCCTCTGCGACTGTGCCTGTCTTAGGTTGTTCCTTCCTTGAGGAATCTTACCCATATCTGGCTAACCAGCCATCCTCTGGGGCCAAGCAGGGTGGTGTGAGGTTCAGTTCTGTCTCATTGGTAGCATATGCCCCCGTGGCCTCCACACCCAGCACCTGCCTTGGGAACCCCTGGCCTGCTGGCAGGGTCCCAGTGCTGATCACATATCTCGGGGAACTCAGGTTTCTTCTCCAGTGAGGGCCCAGCTCACACAATTGGGTGTGAGACAGATCCATGGTACCAGCCCCCACGAGGCTTCAAGCTCAGCATGAACAGAAAGCTCAGGTAACAGCTGAGGGCAATTGGACTGTGAGAAGAGGGTCCCTCTTGGCACAAAGGGCAAGAGGGGCCAATATAGGATGCTCAAGTGCCTTCCCAGTGCCTTAATTCCTTCTGCAAGGAATTAAATCCTTTCATGTCCTTTTTTTTTTTTTAATTGCTGCCAACCATTCAAAGAATTAGTTTGTAAGTTTGTTTGGGATAATTGTAAAATATGCTGTTGTAAAATATCTAAAATTATAATGACATTGTAGAATAATATCATGTAAGGATATTCTTTGCCCTAGGCCCTGGCAATTCCATTTCAAACTGGCTGTCAATTTCTTTTTGTAGCTTTATATAAACTTTGTCAGGGAGGCAAAAACACAAATTACTTTCTTTAGTTCAAGAGGCCAAATATTTTGACTTTCAATTACAATCCTTATGACTTTTGAAGGAAACTTCTCTTTGTTTCCTTCCAAAATAATTTTCAGTCTACAGAGTTTCATTTAAAAATTTCTGTCACATGAAACAATTTCTCTTAAGGCTATGGTGACCACTAGTATTGGTTAGATTTAGTATTTTATAATTTTTTAATTAATTTTTTTAATTTTTATTTTTTACATATGTGTCCTTATTTCTCCATAACCCCCCACTCCCCACTTATGCCCCGCCACCCCCTTGTTGTCTGTGTCCATTGATTAGGTTCATATGCATGCATACAAGTCCCTTGGTTGATCTCTCCACCTTACCCCCACCCTCCCCTACCTTACCTGAGGTGTGATGTTCTGATAGACGTTTGGCCCAGCTCACATCGAGATATAGGTGACAGACAGAGACTTGGCCCAGCTCAGATCGGGACCCAGGTAACAGACAAGAGACTTGGCTGACAGCAGTTGCCCTATATCTAAATTCAGCCCAGCATCTGGAATGCTCAGGGCCCACTCAAGAATGCAAATAATCCTTCCCACTAATATTTACAGGGTAAACTAAGATTGTTGGTAGAGTATTAAATTTGACAGTAAAATAGTAATCGAGTTTTCAGATTAATTTAAATAAGCTAATTGAAATAAGTGAATATTCAAGTAAAGTTAATTGTACTGAACTAAAAGCTGTTCTTAAAGTAATAACTAAAATTTCTATTGGTAGTTCATCTCATGGTAAAATTCCTGAATATGCAATGAACCTAAAGCAGTCATATGTGTTGGCAAAAAAAAAAAAAAATTAAATTTAAAGTTATCAAGACTGCATTATAAAATTTACAAAAACCTCCATTAATAAAAAAGGGGGGGGGATAGTAGGGCAATATCATGTAAGGAAAAATATCCTATAAGTAAATTACATCTAGAAAATTTTTACTTTACCAAATTAAGTTTCCTTTGCAATGCTAACAGCAAGACGGCCATTAAAAACACACATGCTGTCTAAATAAGACAAAGGAAAATTGTTTGAACAAAAATAAAAATGATCCCAAATCAATTATATAGAAAAGATTCTTTTATTAACTTGTTGTCGAGAATATGTTTGTATATTTTCAGAAAACAACCCCAAGACCAGATGGATTCCTGCAACAGAGAGGAATTGACAGGTGTGCTCCAACCACTAAGACAAGAGGAAAAAACAGTCCAGAGATGGAAGACACTGACGATGCCTTGCCACGCGAGCAGTCAGCAGCTGTGCACCGCTGCAGGTTACCTAGGAGCAAACCAGAGAGGGTCGGACCTGCATTGCCAACATGTGCCCACCATCCAGATATCATTGCTGATATGTACACATAAGGAACTGTTAGACATTGAAACGGGGACTCAGAACTGTTGGACATTGAAATTGGGACTCAAACATTTTTTTTGTTTTATCTTGTTTTGTTATTATATGTTTATTACTAGTCTGCAAAGGCAAAACTTTTTAAAGGAAAGAAATGGTGGGAAAAAGATACAGAGGCAAAGAAGCATTGAACAGACTGTCAAACTACATTGGGAAGACAGGAGAGGTTGGGCGAGGGGGGCTGTAAGAGACCAACCGAAGGACTTGTACACATGCATATAAGCACAACCAATGGATATAAGACACTGGGGCCGGGGGGGAGGGTGGGCAGGTGAAGGCATGTACTGGGGGGTAGGGGAGGTCGGAGGGAGATCAATGGGGGAAAAAAAGGAGACATATGTACTACTATTTGTACTACTTAAAACAATAAAAAAAATGGTAAAAAAAATAAATAAATAAAAATAAAAAAAATAAAAATACATTAAAAAAATAAAAGTATAGAGAATCAATGTTCAAGAACATGGTGTGTCTTTCCATTTACTTAAGTCATCTGCTTTCTCCTTCAAGAGTATTTTAAGTTTCTTAATTTAGTTCTCACACTCCCACAGCATTTAGACATCTTTCCCAATACTGCACAACATGAAAATTTAAGGGAATTCTTTTTCAAAAAAATCTTGACTATTTTTTGCTTCTTGTGAAAAATAGGAAGATCTGGCAACACTGAGCCCGTGTTGTGCTAGGCAACAACCGATTGCCACTTGAGAGAGGCTCACTTGTCACAGAGAATGTGTTCCCTGATCACAGTTCACCTCTTGTGTCACTGCCTGGCCTTGACAGGCAATAGATTTTGAACCCTGATTCAGCAACTTCTACTCTCTCTCTCACACACACACCTCATTGTGCGATTCACTGCATGTGCCTCCTGAGGTCCACATACCTTACCACCCTCTTGTCCCTGAGCTGTTTGCTCAGAGGTCCCCTCAGTGCTACTCAGGCCTCTGTGGCTTGAGGGCCAGGCTGTGTGACCCTGACGTTGGCCATGGAGCTGATCTGCTCAGAGCAGAGGCTCTGGTTTGTAGCACCATTTCTGGGCTCCGTGGAGTTGCCCACCACAGGCACAGTTTTATGCTCCCACAGCTGCTCATAGATGACACAATCTGGAAGTTTTGAGAATTTAGCACCCTGTATTGAAAACTGACCAATGGGAAAGAGAAGGTGGGAAAGAGCTACTTCTCTGCTGACAGACTATTCCAAGTAGCAGTGGTTTCAAACAGCCTCTACATATAGCCAGGATTTTTCTGTTCCTAAATTTTAAAAATTGTGGTAAAATACACAGAATAGAAAATTTACCATTCAACCTCCTTTTGTGTGAGGAAGCCCATCTCAGAATACTTAACCTTGTGTTTACTTTCTCTCTGTATTGGTTTCCTAGGTTTGCCATAATTATGTACCACAAAAAGGGTAGAAACGTATTCTTATAAGGACAGAAATGTGTTCTCTCACAGTTCTGGAAGCTGGAGGGCTGAAATCAAAGTGTGAACAAGGCCAAGCTCCCTCTGAGCTTTCTAGGGAAGAATGCTTCTTTGCCTCTTCTAACTTCTGGCGGTTGCTGGCAATACTTGATATCCTTTGATTTATAGATGCATCATTTAAATCTCTGCCTCTCTCCTCATGTGGCCTTCTTCCCTGTGTGCATCTGTGTGTCTCTGTAGCTTTCTTATAAGGTCATCAGTCATTGGATTTAAGGCGCTCCCTAATCCAGTGTGGCCACATCTTAATAATTACATCTGTAAAGATCCTATTACCAAATTATGTTGCATTCTGAGGTTCTGAATGGACATGAGTTTTTGGACACTGTTCTATCCAATACAGCTTTCTCCCCCTCTTTGCCCCCCAGCCCCTCATTGCTCTAGAATTATACTTCTTCCCAATGAAGCATCTGCACACAGGCTTGCCTCAGGATTTCCTTTCTAAGGAAACTAGGGTAAGAAAACATCCATATTCCAGAAGAATATTGTAACACAGTTTTGAATTTCAACAAGGAATTTGACAAACTCACACACAATGTCTTTCTTTTCTTTCACAAACTTTTATTACACATTGATTTTTATGTCATAAAATCATAAGAAAATCCACAGGAGAAATCTGGGCTGGATTAGGGTTTCTCAAAACTTCCACTGTGGACCTAAAATATATATATATATTCTTATAAAGAATATATAATATATATATATTCTTATAAAAACTGCAGTAATGGGCAAAAGGAGCAGGTATGGAGGCTTAAGAGAAAATAAGACATAAAAGAGGCTGGGTAGACAAAATGGCAAAAAGTCATATGATCTTGTCTGTATAGTCATTGGACAAAGGTTTGGGGGAAAATTCAGTGCTGGCTGAAGCTCGCATGCTGGTATAGTTAAGAGCACTTGTAACTGGCAAAGAAGAGTCTCAGTGAAGTGTCAGTTAAAAAGAGCATTTTCCCCTGATGGGTCTCTCGTGATATGCCACAGGATTCTGTCTTTCGTGTGGACCAGTTGATGCTTCAGTGAAGCTTATGAAGAAAGAACAACTGCTTACAAATTTCCTGGTGACCTGAATGTGGGAAGGACAGCAGAGACACTGGAGGAAAGGTGCATGCACATCCTGACAGTCTAGATTGAAGGGGAAAGTCCAGTGTCCTTATTAATATTTAATAATGATAAACATTAAGACCTATATTTGGGGTCCCAAAGCCAATTACACAACTCCTGGGTGCACATTCAAAATAGGTGGCAGGGATGGAGGTAGCAGCTAGTCAGCTGTTCACAGGGGTAATTGTTAGGGGGTAGTAGTTAGCTTAGCAGGCAGTTTGGCTGAAAACAGAGAGGCTGTTCTTAGCCATAGAGTAGTGTTAAAAAAGTACAGCATCCAAACCTGGGAGCAGGAAGCACACATGGGTGCTGTTCGGCCGACATTTGGAGGAGCCCGGCCCGGGCTGCCCCGTGGGAAGCAGAGCAGGAGAGGAGGCCCGTCTCTGTAGCAGGAGCTGCCTGCAGAGAGACCCTTTCCTCAAGTTTGAGGTCAGAAATTTGAACACTGTCCACCTGGAGAGCTGGTTCTACAGCATGGAATTAATTAACTAATTATTTCAACAGATACTGATTGCACACTGAGTTGTTTGTGGGCTAAGTGTGGGGCCAATGTGATGAACAAGACAAACAAGTCCAGATCCCCATGGAGTCATGGTCTAGTGTGGATGGCAGCTATTGAACAAGGAATGCAGAGGGCCATTACTTTTGCAAAGATGTGCAGGGTGCTCTGGGGTGAACAACAAGGACCTACACTTGGGCTCAAGGTGGGCTTCCCTGAGGCCACATGGAAAGTGTTACCTACATCCATCATGGCTGGCTGCAGAGTTACATGTAACCATCTTGAGCCTATTGTTTTTCTAGAAAATTATCCCGAATTCAAATGGATTTTCACACCCAACCCTGTAATGCAGCCATCTGAGATTGGGAGTGGATGGTGTGAGAGGCCAACAGTAAAGGGCTTGGGCCAGACCCAGCTCTGCTACAAGCTATGTACCACGTCAGGCAAGTCCCTTCCTCTTTCTTGGCTTCAGTTTTCTCATCTGTGAAAAGAGGATACTTAGTCCTGATGGCCACGTGGACTTCAATTCTATGATTTTTGGATTCCATGTTAAACACCCACACTCACACACATGCACTCAGACACCCATGTCTACCTGTCCCCAGGAGTCCTATGGTCTCCCCACACTCCCTGCTTTCATTGTCTCAGCCAAGCACTTACAGGGTCTGTGGCTCAAAGGGGCAGTACTCTGTTGACTCCAGGGACCCTTGAACATGTGCTTAGGAAGCCACAGGGAGACAGGGACCCAGAAAAGAGGTTCTCACATGGTGATAGTCAGGTCTGTGCAGAAATGAACCAAGCACCTAAACTCACAGGATCTGAGGAGAAAGCATTCTGCAAATGCCACTTCTTGAAAGGACTCATGTAGTAGCTGAGATGTGTGCATGGGAGTCATCCAGCATGGAGAAGGGCTGTCCAGCTCCCCAGACAACTTGTTTCTGAGGCCTTTGGAATCAACCATGACATACACTCCCTGAATCTAGCAGCTGGAAACTTCTCTAAAAGCCATCTGCTGGCTCCAGATCTTACAGCAGAACCAGGCACAGCAGTGGCTGCCCGCTGACTCTCCTCATGACAGGCCTTGGTGAAGGAACTGAGACCCTCTGAAGGGAAGGGTAGAGAAAAACCAATAGATGCTCTTCTTCCAGTCCCAGGTGGAGGCAGTGGAATCTTCCATGATACTCACACTTCTTCCATCCTAAAAAAAGTACCCCAAACTCTCCACCTCCACATCTCTTTTCAGCTACTGCATTTTTTTCCCCTCTTTCCTTTATATTAAAACTTCTGGAAAGCAGTGTGCACTAATGTTCACCATTTCCATTCCCCCACTATCTCCTTGATGCACCACCACCTGGCTTCCATCCCATCCACCGAAATTGCACCACCACAGTCACAACACCTTCCTGAGGTCAGACCTGTGGGAAGCTGTCCCATTTTCATTCCCTTGGCCCACACAACTGCATTTGATCCTATTGGCACCTCCCCTCTTCTAAAACCTTCTCTTGGTTTTTATGACACCACTAGAGGCCTGGTGCACGAATTCGTGCATGGGTGGGGTCTGGCTGCCCACCCTGATGGGGGCCGATTGGGCTGGGCCAATGGGAGGGAGGGGACACAGGAGGTTGGCTGGCTGGCCCTGCCCCCTGATAGGGGTCGGAGGGCAACGGGTGGCAGGGCTAGCCAGGGGGAAGGGCCACAGGCAATTGGAAGGGCCAATAGGGGCCCCGATCAGGCTGGTTGGCTGCCACAGTGCATGTCATAGTGATTGGTCATTCCAGTCATTCTGTCACTTCAGTTGCTTGGCTTTTATATATATAGATTCTCCATTGATCCTCCTCCTGCCTCTCAGATCAGTCTTCAATATTTTTTTCCAGGCTTTGTTTCCACAGACCAGTGCTTTCAACTCTGGATTATGTCACATCATACTGTCATCATGTGCAGTGTGTTTGGCTCTGCCAATGGACTATGTTCATCTCAACCTCCCTGGTAATTACTTCAGGGATGTCCTGTTTATTGAGTGAATGGATAGATGGGTGAGTGAATACATGAATGGATACATTACTCACAACTTTTTGCCCAATGAAAGAGGGTGGAACCCAAGGCCAGTGTTGACAGTAACAACTCACTCACATGTGAAGTACTCTGGCACTTTCTTGATGAGTATGAAAAATCTTCCAGGAGGATGTGGTAGAACCTGAGTAGAACCAGGCTACTCCATGGCTCAGTTCTGTTACATTCTTGCTCTCTTCTGAGTTTTGTGTATGTCAGTTAACCACAGTTAAGAAAGGAAGGGGAAAGGTGGAGACTAAGAGGATAGAGGAGAGGGATGATAAGATGAAGAGGGGAGGGAAAGTAAAGCAGAGAAAGGGTCACTGCAGAGAGAGAATAAAGGAGGGATAAAGGGATAGAAAGCACAAATTAGAGAGAGAAGAGTGGGACTTGGTGTGCTAGACTTTGTGTGTACTGAAATGTGTTCACAAATCACAACTGTGGTAACGAAACTATTTAAGGGCATCTAAGGACAGGATGTTATGGCCACTTGGAAACTGGGCCACTCTTCACTGTCATTCTCCTTTTTTGTCCTGCTCTACCTCCCAGGCGGAGTTGGTTGCTCTCTCCTCTGACACAGCCCTAGATGTACTGTGTTACCTACTAGCTCTTTGCCCATCTGGCTCCTTCTTCAGAATGTAAGGTTTCCTCCTTATTTTTGTACCTCTGACCCCTAGCTTATACCTGGCACTTGATAGGTGGTCAATGTAATGTTTTTTTCTTTCATGGTTAGAGGAATTAATGAATGAAAAGCCACCGACCCTACCTTCCAGGGGCTTAGAGTTTCCCTGAGGATATAAAACAAAACAATATGAGCCCAATTAGATGGGTGGCTAGTTTATGTCTCATCAACCATGATGACAGATACCAGCATAGCTTAGCTTTCTTGTTTCACTTCTTCCCAATCCCTCTGTCACAAAAGCTGTGTCCCATCATGAAAGAAACCAAGAGCTCAAGGCATTTCTATGCTCAGTAGTCTTTGACATTACGTTTGTCATCCACAGTAAGTTTAAGTCACAAATAATTAATAGAAATAAATGTTATAAAACCTACAACTTTACATGTTAAAAGTGTGTACTCTGAGCACTTACCATAAGAACTTAAATTACCTGTTTATGGGTCTGCTTCTGCTGTTGGACAGTAAGCTTTGGATGGGATTTTTATTTTCTTTTTCTAATAGTGAATTTGAGCATATATCCTGGAATCAGATTTCTACAATTCAAATCCTGGCTCTACCACTTACCAGCTGTGTGACCTCAGTTTCCTCATTGGTAAACTGTAATGATTAGGACCATAGCAATATCAATCAACATGGCTATTAGGAGAATTACATGAATAAATGTTCAATAAAAGTCCCAAACATCCAGCACTGCCTTTCATTCAGTAGGTCTTCAATAAAATGTTTGTTGAGTTGGAAGCATAAGTAAAAATATTACTTACATTTGGAGTTGAAAATTATAATGATGCTATTAAATATAGATTTTGTAAATTCAACAATACAACATGAAGACAATAAAAAAAGTCGTCAAGGAATTGGTAATATATATTATTGTTCTGACTACAACAAAAACAAGACTAATAATTCCAGGATCTGAAATGGTCCCAAGAATGGTTATGGCTGCAGATGACTGACTGGGAGCTTTGAGTAAGGTGCATGACTCCAATACTATTGCACCTACTTGAGCCACTGCTGCATCCCTTTGCTCCAGTATGTGCTCCAGGCCAGCAATGGGAAGGAGATGAGCAAAGACTGGAGGCCCTGGGGAGGCCTCCAGAACAGGTAGTGATAAGCAGCAAGGGCTCGCTGCTGTAGGAGGCAAGGAACAAACCCCAGTCACAAGGCTGACCTTAAAGATACTCATGTGTATCATGGTGAAGAAGACAAGGAACTCTCAGCTCCTGGGAGTAACCATCTCCAGCAGCCCAGTCATCTCTAGGGACCAGCTAATTTTATCTCCTCCCTCAGAAGCAGAGTACTACATTTCACTCTCAGCTCCACAATTAAGGTGACTGCTCCTTTTTCTGGATCTGCATGTCTTCCTCCTGGCCTCACCTGGCAGCTTCTCCAACGTGTCCTCATTCAAATTCCAGGGAGGAAAGTCTGATTAACTCCCCCAATCCTGATTTCACCCCTGGTCTTTCATTTGGAGCCCCTATGTCAGGAGTCCTCCAGCCCCTTCTTCTAACCCCCGAGGTTTAGTTGGGGGCAGGTTCTTGCTTCAGCCACAGCCTGATCTCTGCTTCCCTCAGGAGGAGTGAGGAGTGGAGGCACAGTCCCTAAAGAGGATGATGTGCTGTGCAGTCCAGGGTTAACTCCCCTGGTCTAATAAGCATTACTGGTGGGTGGGTTCCTAGAGGATAATGGACAGGGCATGGGAAGGCCACATTGGTGGAGGAAGGTTCTGGTGTGAGCACTTTGTTGGTCTTTCTCCAGCTCCCTGGTGTCTGTCTGCCCTCGGAGGGCAAACACTCTTCATTGTTTTCAGTGTCACCCTCTGGAGAAGAGACTGCTCCCTGCCTCTGCTATGTCTCCCTTTGGAATTTGGGCTGGTGCCTCCAGCAGTGGGGCTGGGGGGTGGGCCTGAGGATTTGTGTAGCTTCAGCTCTCTCCAATGACGTGGTCTCGAGTGGGCTTCAGTGGGGAGTTCCTGCCTGCCACTGGGAAGGCACAGAGTACTGCCAGCATCCTGCTCTTAGCTGGGCCTGCAGGCAACCACTTGAAGTGGGAGGAGCTCTTCCTCATCCTTGACCGGGTCAGGGAAGTATCTGCTTAAGGTTCAGATTGTTTCTTCACTCTCTTCCTCCCTACAAAACACACATTGTATAATCAGACCCTCCCTCTCACCTTGAAAAAAATAGGAAAAAAAAAATCAGGAAATACTTCCCCTTTAATTGTCCCAGGGAGTGCGTGGCCTGCTAGTTTTCACACCTGCCCAGGATTAGTGTGCACTCTTCTCCCAGCTCCTACCAGTGTGCTGGGATATGGAGCTGGATTTGGGGAAAAGCAACTACAGTGATACTGCCTCACCTACCCCAGCACAGGGAACATGTGGTTTACCTACTCCCCAATTTTGATAGGGTGCGTGTGGCTGAGGTTTGCCTTAGTTGGATTAGTCTCCTGGGCAGGGTCTGTTCCTTTGATATCAGAGTCCTCGGGGTAAGTAGACCTCTGTAACACAGCAGATCTGAGTCCCAGGGGGTCCACCCTTTCACTGGCACAGATGAGCCTGTTGGCTGAGAAAGAGGAAGAAGTGTCCACTTCCCACCCTGAACAACATATCTGTGGCTCAAGTCACCCTCAGCTAGGCAAAAAGGGTTGTCCCTGTCTGCCTTCCATACACACTTTCAGATTGCTCTTTGGGCTAAGTTCCCTTCCAAGGTCATTGTTCCTGTTCTTTGAAACATGAAGTCCAAAGTTTATTTCTTCATCAAACATGATAGGTGTGGGGGCATAGAGTTGAACAAGGCACCATGCTGCCCTCCCAAGCTCATTGTCTAGTTCCATGGGGTGGAGGGTGCTCTAGAAGCCCCAGGGAGGGGATCACCTCAGCCTCAGGTAGTATAGGTCAAGGAGGGTTCCCAGCAGATGTGCCACAAGTTGAATCTTAATGAACTGGCAAAGGCTAATGTGTCCATCAGGGCTCTTAAAACCACCTGGCACTGGAGGCCCAAGGTCAAGTCCACCTGCGTGTCAGGAGCCTGCAGAAGTGCCTAATACCCAGGGAGACAATCAACATCCACTCCAAAGGAAAGAAAAAGTGAAAAATCAAAATGATAGAGTCCATGAAATGCCTACAAAACATGTTATGATGTCACCAGTCAACTGTATCTCCATTCCACTCTTCCACGCTTATATATAAAATAGTAGTGACCTGGTGCATGAAATTTGTGCACGGGTGTGTGTGTGTGTGTGTGTGTGTGTGTGTGTGTGTGTGTGTGGTGGGGGGGGGGTTTCCTCAGCCCAGCCTGCACCCTCTCCAATCAGGGACCCCTTGGGAGATGTCCAACTGCTGTCAGTCAGACATCCTTCTCACAATCTGGGACTGCTGGCTCCTAACTGCTCACCTGCCTGCCTATCTGATCACCCCTAACCTCTCTGCCTACCTGATTGCCCCTAACTGCCCTCCCCTGCTGGCCTGATCTCGTCCCCAACTGCCTTCCCTTGCCAGCCTGGTTGCCTCCAACTACCCTCCCCTGCTGGCCTGATCTTGCCCCCAACTGCCCTCCCTTGCTGGCCTGATCTCACCCCTAACTGCCTCTGCCTCAGCCCCCACCACCATGGCTTTGTCTGGAAGGAAGTCAGACATCCAGAAGATGGCCAGTTGACCCAGTCTAATTAGCATATTACCCTTTTATTAGTATAGATAGATTATATGGAATAGGATTGCTTACATGTGGGGGGAAAGCCTTTTTGAGCAGGAGGAGATGCTCTTGGCAGACAAAAATACATAATCCCTATTTCTGGACTGATAGCCAGCCATATATACTATACTGCCAAACTGGTCATTAAAAAATTGAACTGCTTTCTTATACCTTACACCAAATAGCTGTTGCCCTTAAAACCCCTCCTCAGCCCCCTCCTTAGGTTCTGCCTTTGCAGTTCACCCAGATTAGGTTCTGATTGGTTGGTTTCTATGCCAGTCAGCGTCAAAAGCCCCCACCTCCTATGCAGCCATTGGATCCTCACAGTTCACCCATATTTGGTCCTGATTGGCCAGTTTCTATGCCAGTCAGCATCTCTGAGCCTATCTCCGGACCTGATCAGAGTGGGGGGCTGATCAACAGCCATCCCAGACTGCTGGCCAGTGGGCTGAATTGCTGATCTCTTGGAGAGAAGGAGAAGCAGCCTGGAGAGAGAGAGAAGTAGGGTCTGATCCGCAGCCTCACCAGCAGTCCCGGTAGCCACTGATCAGGCCTGCCTCTCCCCCCAACTCCCCCGGAGGTCAGCAGTTCAGCCCGCTACTCAGTCCCCGCCCACCGGAGCCTGCTGGACATGCAACCTGGCATTCAGTCGATACTTCAATCTTTATGGACCCTGAGTTTTTATATATTAGGATATTCTATGTGTCCTGTGGGTACATTGAGTGAAATTTATATGATTGGGATGAGGCCTCCAAAGAGTGCCTGAGGCCTGCGGCAATTCTAAAGCAGCATTGCAGAGCATAGTGCAGAGAAGGGAAATGGCAGATAAAGGAGCAGATCCCACCAAGGCGGGGGGTGGTGTGTGGTTTATGCCGGCAGGGGCAGCACACCCTGTCTAGGGTAGATACTGGGGGAAAGGTGTGTGTGTGTGTGCATGGGGTGATGGGTTGTACAGAAAGGGGCGGAAGAAGCAGGCGAGGCCGGGAACCCACAAGAAGATCTGGAATGGCCCTACCTGTGGCTTCAGAGCACCCGTGTTTCCTGCTGCTCTGGATCTGAGCACCCACAGCATTCCCGCGCCTCCTGAGTGCCCCTCTGCAGCCCCTGCCGGCGCCTCTGAACATAAACACGCATCCCACAATTCACTATGGTTTGTTTTCCCCTCCAACTCCAGATGGCCTATCTGGGGACCGCCGAGGCCCCTGGGTGCGGGCGGTTGCCGGTTTTGATGAGCTGTGCACATATGGATACCCAAACATCTGGAGCGGCCATGTGCTGCTCCGGGCAGGCCAGCCTGGCAAGCCAATCAGGGGCCCGGGAGCGCAGGGGCTCCTGCCCAGCTAGTGAGAGTGGATAAATTATTCATGACCAAGTTATTTGTGGTGCAAGGGGTCCATCAGCTACTTTGATTAAAAATCCAATGAGTAATGAATATGCAAACGCCAGCGACTGCTCCAAGCAACAGATTTGTCAAATTGTCTATACTTCACCAAGATAAAGGCAAATCTCCTGGGGTCCCGAAATTGAAAAACCGCACCGTCAAATCACAGCATTATCTTAATTATCAAATCTCCTTGGCCGTGCAAAAAGCCTGTGTGAAGCTGAGCAGGTTGACAACGGAAAAAGTCGAGAGACATAATATTTGTCTCTGTAACTGGGGGCCTGGCTACTGAGAAACAGCCGGGTGGAAGAGAAGTAATTTCAATTCACGTGGTGACTCCACAGCCATTTAATTATTTTAATTAGGCTTAATTAGTGGTAAATTTACAATGATATGCTTGATACCTAGCATTAAATCTTTCATGCACAAATGTTTTGTTAAAATGAGAAAAAGGCAAGTGGCATTTCGCCAGCAATTACTGCTGAATGTTCTAATGAAAGATGAGGCTCCGCGGTGATTCATGGAGACAGGCCGGCAGCAAACTTGTTTGTGAGGCACCCGCACACCATCATTCATGTGCTCCCATCCGAATCACCACTGTCCTTATCCCTTCAGGGGGCATCTACTTTGGGTGTTGGTAGCAGGTGGATTTTAGGAGTGCTGACTCTCAGCCCCAGGTCCCTCCTCTCTGTGTGAGGCTCTCCAATTCACCTGCAGGGGCTTCATCTGAGGTGTGTCAAAGCAGGGACAGGGGTCAAGTGGCATGGAGCAGGTTGCTTGTTGGTGGCCCTGGCTCATTTGTCAGAGCCCAGGCATTGCTCTGTGTACTCTGGGCCTGAACTGCACCTGGTGCCAAGCAGGCACACAGGATGAGTTGGCTGGAAGAGATGGGAGCCTTTGTCTTTGCTGAGCTGTGCAGTGGCCCAGCCCAGGACCAACTGTTTGTGGTACTAACAACTTGTGGCAACTACTATTAGTTTGCAAAAGAGGCACAGTCTGAGCATGTCTTGTTTAGAGCTATCACAGGCTGCAATCTGTGCAGAGTGGGTTGAGAGATCCTGACAAGGCTCCCCTCACCCCCACCCTCTCCTTGCTCCTGTCCTCAGGCCCAGTGTTTGCCCTGCTCCTTCCTACCTGCCATTCCTTTACCAGGGAATGAAGACAACTTGTTCTGTGTATTCAGAGACCAGCTCCAGCTGCCTCATTCTCCTCAAAAAGAAAACACAAGCTGGACCAAGATGGTGGTGCTAGACAGAGCCAGGTGGACAGAGGGGAGAGAGCAAGAACAGGAAGGGAGAAGGCGAAACAAGCCACCAGTCCTGCCGTAAAACCTCTAACACTAACATCTGGCTGGTCCTGTTCCTGGCCACATGCTGACTCAGTCCTTGCCTGAAGTCAGAAGTCCTGAGTGTGTGAAGAGGGGCCATTCGCAGGTCCCCACTTCACTTTTGAACTCCTGGCTCAGTCCTGCAGTTGCGGTTGCCCCTCCTACTGAAGGAGGAGCCATGCTTAGCTTATGACTGATGCTGTCTGACTTCTGTCTCCTTTCTCTCAGCCCAGCATTGGCCCCTAGTCACCTTCCCTCCCCAGGCTCCTCCACACTCTGCTCGCTTCTCATTAACTCAAGCTCCTCTTAATTCAGTGCTAATGCCTTTGGCTCTGACTTAACCATTTCCCTGGAGAGTCTTGATGTTATGTTTCCTAACCCATTTTGAATCTTTAATCTACAGGGTTATGTTTCCTGGTTTAGGCCTCTTAATGGGCTTTCAGAATTTTCTACTTCAGCTTCTCTTTCCCTTCACAAGAAAAGATGTAACTATTCATGAAACCTTTCTATTTTTTAGTTTTTCATTTTATTCATTGAAAGGAGCGTTTATGCAGCCAGGTTACTACTGATAGTCACTAGAATGGAAGTTCTGTGAGGGCAGGGACCTCATCAGGCTTGCCTTCTACTTATCTCTAGCCTACCATAGTGCTTGGCACACACGGGCACACAACAAATCTTTGTTGAGTCAGTGAATCATTAGATCCTGCCCAGTATGTATAATCACTTCTTCAAGGAAACATGTATTCAGGGCTCATCTTTGAATGTGAGGCTCTGTCTCCCACTGTAGCACAGCAACACAATACGTATTTGTTGGATGGAAAAAAATTTACATACATACATGATTCTACTTATTCTAACAGAGAAGACATTGACACCCCAAGGAATGCCCCATATTTATCCGGTGGCTTTGTTTCCCCTGAAACAATGGCACACACCCCAAGATGCACTGTGCTCCTCTTTGAGAAGCAATGATTTGGGGGCTGACCAGGCTGCATGTTGGGGCCAGAATGCAGGAGCCCCTGGCTAGAGACAATAGGGAAAGGAGAAGAATTTTCAGATGAAGGAGAAAAGTTATGGTGGGCAGAGAAAATCAATCCTTACTCCCAGGAATTTGACATCTCCAGGGGTCATTTCACAGACCAGTAGAACATGGAGCAGTGTCACACACTTCACTCCTCTTTGAGGTCAGATCCTGTGGAGCTGAGAAAAACTCTGCACTCCAGGTAGAGTACCACAAGGAGCTGGCTGGTCTCCACCTCATCATCTGACAGTGAAAGCACCCACCCAGGCACTGAGAGCGTCCAATGCCTTTTACAGTCTCATGAGCAAATATGCCTGTAAGGCAAGGATTGTCAGATATTTGAGGACAATCTTTAACTGAAAGACAGATGCCAATGCAAGCCAGTGGAAAAGTCTCAGGAGAAAGAGAAACAATGGAAGCAGGAAATAAAGACTTCAAATAAAAACGTAAAATCTCAGAGAGATAAATGACAACATATTGCCTATGCAACAAAAACAGGATATTCTGCCAAAAGAACAGTCAGAGGGATTCTGGAAATTAAAATGAACATAGAAATAAAAATTGTGATGTAACCATATTGTGACTTTGGGAGGAGGGGAAGTGTGTTGTACGTATGCATGAGTGTGAATGTGTGTGTATAGGAGTATAAAAACTTAAATCTTCATCTTCCATAAAGACGATTTTAGGTTGTACTTAATTTTTTAATAAATTAAGAACTAGAAGTGTAAACATTTTACTTCAAAACATAAAGGTAAATACAAGAAGTAGCTAAAAAAATAGAAGTGATTGCCTATAGGTTGGGGAGTCAGGGCCGGGAGGTCATGGAACAGGGGACTGCTGCTTTTTACTAAAAGCTGGTGGAAACATTTGACAGTTTAAATTATAATATTTGTATCACCTTGTTAAAAATGCAACCCAAACTTAAAACATTAGTTACAATGGCATTTGAAATCTGAAAAGCGGGCTGAATCTAAGCTCTACCCTCTAATTCCCTACGTAACCTTAGGTGAGTGCCTCAGTTTCCTCATTTATAAAATAAAGACCACACTGTTTGGTTTTTCAGACTCTTCTGAGGATTCTGTCATATTGTAAATATGGAAGCAAGGTTTCACCTGGAAAGCTTTGTGCAAGCAACTCTAGCAAGGTTATAAATGTTTAACCTGCTGCTGAAATTGGCTGGTGAAATAGGCTGCTGTGCTTGTGCTTTTTTGGATGGCAGTGTTCAAAAAGGCAAATGCCTTTTGGTTGTGAAGGCTTTAAATGTCTCATTCTGAGACAGATTGTCTCATCAGAAATACTAACATTTCTGGATGATTTGCAAACCAGCCACCAGCTAAATTTGCTGCCTCCTAAAATAGTTTTGGGATATCTCTAGGACAGGCCCAGCCCCAAACACATTTATGAAGGCATCCAAAACTGTCTTTGGCATCCCCTCACCTTGCCCAGGCCTGAAGCCTCTCTCGCCTCCAACCCAGATATCCAGCATCCCATCCTTGCCCCCTGCACCCTCAATCCTCCCACTCCAAACAAAACCTGCTCTATGGGAGGAACTGATAACCTAACCACACTGAAGAATGATAATTGGCCAATCAATGGTAGCTTATATCAAATTAATCCTTTCCCAGGAAAATGTACATTTAAACATGGAATAAAGTATTAAGCTAAAGAAATAAAGCTTAATGGTGAATTAATGCAGAAAGTAGACATAAAGAATACTAAAATATAATGTATATTTTAGGAAGTGAGACATCCTAGTCCTTCTATAATTATATTACAGACGTAAATAGAGTTGGAATCTCTATTTCCACACATAGACGGCCCCCCGATGGGCTCTGCTGTGAGGCCCCAGACAGTCTATGCACTTCAAATTAATAGAATCTTGGGACTTCACAGATAGTCCTTGGAAGGAATCTTCTCTAACTGCCTTCCTGGTGCAAGCTTTGCCATATGATCATTCACCCTCTGTGCCAATAGCCACCTTCTTCTTTCAAGACCCATGTTCCTGTGAGGTGGTCTTATTATTAGAAGACTTCCTCTTACTATTTGAATCTGTTTCCCCTAATTTTAACTTATTAGTCTCATTTTCTCTCTCTGAAACGAAAGAAAATAGAAAGTGGAGTCTCCTCCTCAACGATGGCCCATTGTTTACATGAAAACATTGCTTTGGTTGGCATTTGACAAAGGGTGTCCCGTTGGACACTGGTTCCGAGGGATGCTGCTAGGAGGTGTGGGATGAAATGGTTGGTCAGTCAAACAGGTTTGGAGAATGCTGAGCTAATTGAAGTTACTCAGGTTTCTTTATTGATGGACATTGGAGGCCTCTAACAAGCTAATGCACAAAGCCGTACTCTGAGAATGGGATTTAGAATGCTATGCTTTCCAAACCTGTGTAACCTTAGAATTTTCCTTTAGTGGGTGCCTTCTGGGAAAAGTAGTGGAGAATATCTGGTTCTGCAGAACAGATTCCATATTGGGAATCACTAGGGTATAGGAGCCAGCTTCTACCGACTCATAACAACCAACTGTGCACATCTGTCCATAACTCTGTATTCAGTGATGGCACATTAGGAGCTTGAACTTGGCCCCAGTGGGGGTGTCTACATCACAGAAACTGGCAAATGCTATGAATCAGGATTTTATATTACTTCGATGCTGATTACTAGGTCATTTCTCCCTTTCTGCCCCCATCCACATGAATTTGTGAGCTCCACTGTCCTTTTCTGCTTTGAGATACCCTGTGACTCCTCTCAGAAGGTCTTTCTAGGTTCAGAATCCCCAGTCCATTTGCCTATTCTTCATATGTTATGATTTCCAAATCTCTCACCATCCTGGCTGGCTGCTCAAGGCCAAATGGCCTCCATGTGGTCAGTTTCCCTTTCAAATGAAAGCTTCTGGAAGAAGACATTATCCTCCAGATGTGTCCTGGACAGTGTGAGTTGATGAGCTACAGAGCATAATAAGGTAAGGGCCATGAGGCATCTAAAGGTAGAATACTCCTGCACAAGGCAATCCAACATCTTTAAAAGGATACATTTCAGGGGAGAGACAGTGTGGCCACTCCTGTCTCTCACACACAGCAGGCATCATGAAGTGGTAATACATCCAGGTTCTAGGATGCAGTGTGAAACTTATTTTATTGTGACCTTAAGTAATTAGACTCTGTGCTCCATTCAGCTTCCTTGGCCATAATCTTGGGGAATAATGGTCCTTAGCTATATGGTTATTATCAGGATTAAATGAGAACACATGTAATGTGCTAAGAATAGTGTCTGGCATATAAGTGCTCAACAAAGGACAGCTTTCATAACTTGTTGTTATAATACTCCCATTATCCTAGATGCAATAATGCCCTGCCCAGTTCTTCTTGGCCTAGCCCCATGGTCAGCACACTGTGGCTCGCGAGCCACATGCGGCTCTTTGGCCCCTTGAGTGTGGCTCTTCCACAAAATACCAGGGCCTGGGCAAGTCTATTTTGAAGAAGTGGCATTAGAAGAAGTTTAAGTTTAAAAAATTTGGCTCTCAGAAGAAATTTCAATCATTGTACTGTTGATATTTGGCTCTGTTGACTAATGAGTTTGCCGACCACTGGCCTAGTCAGTTCTCTCACCACCCTCTGCCCACCCCCGAGCTGTTGTGAATGTCTGATGTCAATAGCTCACAGCTGCCCTCTTCTCTGTATCATCCCCCTTAGCAGAAGAAGCCTCGTCTTCAAGAGATACCTGGGAGGTCAACAGTCTCCTCCCACCTACCCTCAGTGTTTGCCCACAACCAATGACTGACTTACACAGGTATATGAAAGCCTTATTTCACTGTGGGACAGCTTCATGATATGTTCACACTGCAGAACTCCATGTAGATGAGGCTATAGCTGAAACCATGTTTTTATTTAGCTTTGTCTCCTGTATTCCCCAGGTTCTTACAGATTTCTCTGGAGACCACTCTCTCCATCAATGACCCTGCCCATGATCAGAGTTGGCATGAGAGGAAAACCTATTTGTCACTTGTGCTCCAAGTATTCCTCTCTTCTTGGCTTGATTGGAAGACTTTGTGGGACCATCGGAGGCTGGCATGAATGAAGCACAAAGGTGAGACTAAACAGTTTAACAAGTAAAGTAGTGAGAGATGAGGCTAGACAGATAAAGCAGGACTAAAGAATATATGGCCTTATGTGCTAAGTCAAGATATTTAGCCTTGATTGAAAATGTCCAAGATTTGAGTCAGGTGACCAACATGTCAGTGCCAGCTCTGCCCTTCAGTAGCTATGTGAATGGGAGACACAGAGTAAGGATTATATGAGATAACACTTTGTATATTTTAAAGCAACTGTGGTTGACACCTGTTGTTTTTGCTTCTCAAGCACCAGTTTTCCCCTTTTCCAATAGTGGTTTGGGTGGGTTTATGCTAATCTCTCCCCTGAAGGACAGCTGAGTCATTATGATTGATCCAGAAATGGGCATATGACCCAAATCAGGCCAATATTTATCACTGTTTCAAAATTAGCCACTCTGTCCTTCTGGTCTCTCTATCTCTAAGGCCCCTGCAAACCTCAACTTGCTAGGGGCCATTGATGTCACCACATAGAGCAAGCTGCTCTGGGAATGAAGTCAGCCTCGAAGAAAGCAGAGATGTCTGTTCCTGGCAACATTTACCTAGATAATCTAAAATACCCCATTCAAAAAATTCCTTTAAAATTATATGTAAATTATAACAAATATGTATAAAATGCCTAACTGAGCTTGCAATCTATTTGACATAATTGAGGCTGTAGCTGCTTGAGGGTGGGTGTGGGTAGTGTCATTTATATAACTTGGACTTGAGATGGATTCTCACATGGAACAGGGGACAAGGCTTTGATTCTGTATTGAGTTTGAAATAAGAACACTGCATAAAGATGGGATCCTTCAAGTGCTAGCTTGGAGCAAGAGGGTGGACTATAAAACCATCTTACACAGGGAAAAAACAGGAAAGCTATTTGTTTTGGCCTGAACTCTGGAGAGGAGGGCAATTCCTCTTGATAATTTATAATGCAAGCTTCTGTCTTGTGAGGAGTTTAAGTATGTCATGTTACTACCTTCATGGTCTGAGAATCCCTAAGTTTATAAATTAACATCAAGATGATGCTGGGATAGATAAGGATGCTACTAGGGTATTGGATAAAAGCAAACCCAGACTCTTTGGCAGCATACCATCAATCCAAAAGATTTTCCACAGATAAAGCTCCATTGAAAGTAGTCTTATAACCCTACATAAAAAACACACACAAGGAATCTGTCTACCTTGAGTGAGAGTCAGGAGACTCAACAAAGAGCAATATTAGACCCTCACACCTTCCACTCACAATAACTCCAGGTTGTAGAAATATTAGGCTTGAAATGAATAAATACATAAAAGGAAGAATCAATAACACCAGAAAAAACATGACAATATGAGAAAATGGCTTATGTGTTGCAAAAAGATTTTATTATTGAAAAATGATTTTAAAATATTTTACAAACTTAGTGTAGCCTAAATGTACAGTGTTAATTATGAAATAAATAAAAAACATTTATATAATAAAGTGGATGAGTTAAAGACTGGATTAGACACAATTGAAGAGAGGACTGTTAAACTTGAAAATGTATCCAAGGAAATACTTAGTATACAGAGAGTTAAAGAGATATGAAAAAGTGGTTAAGAGATATAGAGAATGGGATCAGAAGTCCCATACACACCTAATGCGATTTACAGAAAAAGAATATAGGTAATGAGAGAAAAGCAATATTAGACAATATAATGGATAAGACTGTTTCAGAATTACTGATAAGCATTAATCCCCAAACTCAGGAATCCCAGATAGTTCCAATCAGGATAAATAAAAATAAGCCCATTCCTCAAACACCATGCCTTGTGCTAAAATTGCTAATTATCAAAGACAAAGAGTAAGTCCTCAGAGAGATAACAGAGGAAAGACAGATGATTACAATTAGCAACTAGAAAGCAAGAGCAACTTTCAATAGAAACTATAGAAACAAGGAGAAAATGGAATGTCTTCAAAGATGTGAGAAAAAAATGCCAAATTAGAATTCTAATTAAGAGTCAGATAAAAAGGAAAAGTAAAGACATTTCAAACAAAGACTAACACAATTTCCTACGATCAAATCCTCTTCAAAAGAACTATGGCAGGATTGTTTTAAGAAAAAGAAAATCCTATCTAGAAACAAGGACTGAGATGCAAGAAGAACTGATAAGCAAAGAAAATGATAAATGAGTTGATAAATCCAATAAAATGCTTCCTATATAGTATACTATTATGTAGTAGATAATGATGCTTCTATCAATGATGTACCACATATATGATGGTGGTCCCATCTATACAAATAAAAGCCTAGGTGGTTCTCGCACCCTCACGCACAACGTCGTCACAAGATGGCTGCCACAAGATGGCCACTCACACAAAGGAGGCGAGGACCGGTGGCCACTCCATGCATTGAGGCCTGGGGGTCCCCCAGCTCCGCACAGCATGGAGGAGGCCGGTCCTGGCGTCTCGCACAGAGGAGGTGGGTTGTGGAATGGGAGGGCAGTTGTGGGCAATCGGGCCAGCAGGGGAGTGCAGTTGGGGGTGATCAGGCCAGCAGGGGAACAGTTAGGTATCAATCAGGCTGGCAGGGGAGCAGTTAGGGGGTGATCAGGCTGGCAGGCAGAAATGGTTAGGGGCAATCAGGCAGGCAGGCAGGCAGGCAGGCGAGTGGTTAGGAGCCAGAAGCCCCAGATGTGAGAGGGATGTCCGACGGCCAGTATAGGCCCAATCCCAATTGGGCTTAAACTGGCAGTCGGACATCCCCCAGGGGGTCCCAGATTGGAAAGGGTGCAGGCTGGGCTGAAGGAAACCCCCCTCCATGTATGAATTTTGTGCACTGGGCCTCTAGTAAGATTATAATGGAGCTGAAAATTCATATCACCTAGAAACGTCATAATGTCAGAAAAATGTATGACAGCTATTAATAAAGAATAAAGATATAAAGAATGAACCTTTTTGTTTTGTTTTGTTACTCCTCACCCAAGGATGTTTTTTCTATTGAGTTTTAGACAGAGTGGTAGGGAGGGGAAGAGACAGAGAGAAAGTGGTAGGGAGGGGGAGACACAGAGAGAAAGAAACATTGATGTGAAAAAGACACATTGATTGGTTGCCTCCTGTATGCTCCCTGAAAAGGGCCAGGGATTGAGCTTACAACCAAGGTACATGCCCTTGACTGTAATTGAACCTGGGACCCTTCAGTCCTTGGGCCAATGCTCTATCCACTGAGCCAAACCACTGAGGGCTGAACCATTTTTTTGTACAGCTATACAATGCATTTGTGTTTTAAGCTAAGTGTTATTACAAAAGAGTTGAAAATTTTAAAAAAATTAAACATTTAAAAAAGTAAGCATGGCCCAGCCAGTGTTGCTCAGTGGTTGAGTGTTGACCTATGAACCAGGACATCATGCTTTAATTCCCAGTCAAGGCATATCCTGAGTTGTGGGCTCAATCCCCAGTAGGGGGTGTGCAGGAGGCAGCCTATCAAAGATTCTCTCTCATCATTGATGTTTCTATGCCTCTTCGCCTCACCCTTCCTCCCTCTGAAATCAATAAAAACATATTTCAAAAAAGTAAGAATGTTACAGTAAGCTAAGGTTAATTTATTATTGAAGAATGAAAAATATATTTTTTTATAAATTTAGTGTAGCCTAAGTATACAGAGTTTATCATGAATGGAGCTTGCAGGATTGGAAGTTGCTCTGGGTGAGTCAGTGAGTGAGAGGTGAGTGAATGTGAAGGCCTAAGACATTACTGTACACTGTAGTAATAAATTATTAAAAACATAAATAATTTGCAATGCCAGCTTATGTCTTGTGAGGGTTGAGGTATGTAATAGTACTATTTTTTTTGTATTTTGGGAATCTCTCGACCTTCACATTCAATCACTACTTAATCACTGACTCACCCAGAGCATCCTCTAGTCCTGCAAGCTCCATTCATGGTAAGTGCTCTGTACAGATGAACCATTTTTTATATTTTCTTAATCATATTTTTACTGTACATTTTCTATATTTAAATGTTTAGCTACACAAATACCATTGTGTTACAATTGCCTACAGTGTTCAGAAGAGTAACAAGCTATAGAGACTTGTAGCCTAGGAGCAATAGGCTATACCAGTGATTTTCAACCAGTGTGCCACAACAATTTTAAAACATGCAATACCTGACCATTTAGTCAGGGCCACTGATCTCTTTTCCATTAGATTGTCAAATAAAAAAAACTGACACAGCCAGCACAGCAATAGCCATTCAATGTGAATGAGTCAAAATTAGACCTATTTTTTTTTTTGCCAGATTGACAAAAAATATATTTTTTGGTGTGCCACAGAATTTTAGTAATTAGTTTATGTGTGCCATAAGATGAAAAAGGTTGAAAATTGTAGTCTACACCATCTAGGTTTATATAAGTGATGCTCACACAATGAAATCACCTAATGATGCATTTCTTAGAAAATATCCCTGTCATTAGATTAAGCATGACTCTATTGTGATAATCTATAATAATAAAAGTGTAATATGCTAATTAGACCAGACAGCCAAACAACCTTCTGGATGTCATTCCAGATGTCCTTCCAGATGAAGCCATGGCAGTGGGGGCCGAGGCAGAGGCAGTTAGGGGTGATCAGGCAGGCAAGTAGAGGTGGTTAGGGGCAATTAGGCAGGCAGGCAAGTAGTTAGGGGCAATCAGACAGGCATGCAGAGTGGTTAGGGGTGATCAGGCAGGCAGGCAAGCAGTTGGGGTGATCAGGCAGGCAGGCAGAGTGGTTAGGGGAATTAGGAAGGCAGGAAGAGAGGTTAGGGGTGATCAGGCAGGCTGGTAGGCGAACAGTTAGGAGCCATCAGTTCCAGATTGTGAGAGGGTGCAGGCTGGGCTGAGGGACCCCCTTTCCCCCCATGCATGATTTTGTGCACCGGGCCTCTAGTATTAAATAATCCTATATAATAAAAGGCTAATATGCTAAGTATCTGGTCATCCGTTCAACAAATCAAAGCATTATATGGTACTGATATACTAAGGCCGCTCAACTGCTCGCTATGATGTGCACTGACCACAAGGGGGCAGACGCTCTGACTGGTAGGTTAGCTTGCTGCTGGGGTCCATCAGGACTGAGCCAGACCAGCTGGACATGCCCTGGAGCTCTCCCACAGTTTCTCCCTGACTGGCCAACCTCCCGTGTCCCTCCCCAATCCTGATCGTGCACCAGTGGGGTCCCTTGGCCTGGCCTGTGCCCTCTCGCAATCTGGGACCTGTTGGAGAGCCGGTTTCGGCCCGATCCTGCAGGCCAGGCTCAGGGACCCCACTGGTGCACGAATTTGTGCACTGGTCCTCTAGTTATGGTATATAAAACAATATAGACTTAAAGGACTGAATAAGAAAAACATATAAGATGGGAAGGGGCTGACTATTAAACTATAACTATTACTCTAATAACTATTAAAGTATTCTAAGATTTTATATTGTTTGATAACATGACTTTTTATTAACTTCAGACTTAATTAAGTCAAGTATGCATGTTAAAATTTAAGAAAAACCTGAAAACAATATATAAGCTACAAAATAGTAAAAGGAAAATAAGAAAGGAAAAAAGATCACTCAATCAAATAGGAGGAAGAAAAATAAGAGTAAGAAAAGCAGAATAAAAGTGCAAAAAAGAAAATAATACAAATAAATCCAAACAGATTAGTAATCACAATATACTCCAATAGGTTTAAATTTCTGGTTAAAACAGAGATCATCTTATTGATTACAAAAATGTTCAGCTCTATATTGTTTATAAGATATGTAAATCAACTGCAAAGTTGAAAATAAAAAAAAAATAGAAAAAGTCATCATGAAGAAAAGCAGACTTGAGAGATAAAGGAAAAGCTCAGTCCTCGATGACATCCCTTAACCCTCTGAATCCAGCCTCTGCCCCTTGAGCATTCTGCTACCTGACTTGTCAATATCCCATCCTCCTGCCTTTTTTTAAACTCCTTTGTCCTTTGAGCTGGATGTTTTCACCTGCAGCCAGAAGCTGACTAATCAATGGAGAGGTGGATGCATGCAGTTGGGGACCTGATTACTCTAAGAAGAGACATGCTTCAGAAAAACTTAGTCTGGTGGTAAGAGAAAAAGAGGATTGGAGAGGGAAGAGATTGAAAATAGTCAGTGGACAAGGCAGGAGATGAAGGGAGCTATCTTAAGGAAGTGCCAGTTAAAACTGGAAAAGATATAGAAAGGTCTCAGAAACCTTAGTTGAAAGTTTATCTTATTTAACCTGAAAAAGGTTCATTCACACAGCCCCAGAGAGCTTGTCAGTCTTCTCTGTCCTGAGGAGAGCCTTTTGAAAATACTTTCAGGTCCTTAGCCATCCTAACAAAGGTCATGAAAAACAAAACAAAACCCAAAACAATAGCATTTCATTCACACCTTAGATGGCAGTGATAATGATGTCTGAACATCTTTAACTCAGGAACAAGAGCTTAGTAAACATAAATAAAGATGTACTCTGATCTAAGACTAGTTGATTTATATATTTTTAGACAGAAACCTAGGAACGAGTGTCTGCAAATGGAATACATAAGGGTATCTGCTAACTTTCTGAGCTTGAGTTTTCTTACATGTTAAATAAGGCAATTGGACCAGCTCTCCAACATTCCTTTTCATTTTAAAATTCTGTGAGATTATTTTCATTTTTAAAAATTGATTTCAGAAAGGAAGGGAGAGGGAAAGAGAGATAGAAACATCAATGATGGGAGAGAATCACTGATCAGCTGCCTCCTGCACGCCCCCTACTGGGGATCGAGCCTGCAGACAGGGCATGTGCCCTGACCAGTAATGGAACCGTGACCTCCTGGTTCATAGGTCGACGCTCAATCACTGAGCCACACTGGCTGGGCATGAGTTTATTTTTCTTTTCTTTTTTTCTTTTCCAAGCATGAGACACCTGAGTAGAGGAGTGTGGGTGGGTCTTTCTATGCCTCCAAGGGTGTATATGTGACCAATAACCATGAGTGATCTGCGTTTTCCTCTCAGTGTCTCCCCATGGCTCTGGATGCCTACCTGTGGGTGTGCATAATTCCTCCCTCCTCTCCTCCTCTCCCATCCCCCGTTTCCTCTCCCCATAACTCTGTGAGACAATATGAACATTTCTCAGTTATGTGATGTTCTCAGCAGGAGGATGGAGCCAAATAATGGGATTTCTAGTTATTACTTTGATGAATCACAGGGGAACAGCCTTCACCAAGGTAGAACGGCTTACATAAAATATGTTCATTCAATTAAAAAAAAAAGAAATTGAAAAATAAGATACTGCCAACATGGGGCTCTGAGTTATGTAGGGTTTATGCAGTGATTCCATTTGCAATTCAAGCAAGAAACACACCAGAGAGGCCCCTGGGAGCACGCTCCCTGGAATGGAGGAAGGGTTCTCACTGCTAACTAAAAATCCTGTGCCTCAGGTGAAGTTTCTGGAACAGGGAAAGTTTCTGGAAAGTGTAGGTAGTCTTTGGCCTCCTTGAGACTAGTCTGAACAAGAGGTTCTGTGCTAAGAATGCTATGACCTCTAACAGGGAGAACTGGTTGGACTGTGACTTTGACTGCCCAGGTGGCCATATTTCATACCATGTGACTCCCCACCCCTTTACCTCAGCTGATTGGCCCAGGCCTGAACACTGACTCAAAGACACCAGACTAATCTATAAGGTGGCCTGGTACAAACACATGAGCTGAGCCAATTGGATTATATTTCTCTCTGGAACTGGAGAGCTGGGCCATGGTGCCACATACAAACTGAAGTTGTAAGGGAGCAGAGAGTCAAAAAGACAGGGGATGGAAGTCAGGGACAGCCCACAGGGAGCTGGTCAACACAGCTATGTGCCAGGCATTGTTCTAGAAGGTGGGAAAGAAACATGCAGCTTATGTTTTAGGGGGCCATCGAGGTGCTGCTGTGGTTGGCACCTCTGACTTGCATGACTATACTTTGTATCATTCCCTATCAATTTCAGGGTCCCCAAGCCCCAGACAATTATACTTTGGGAATATCAGCTCCCACCACAGCAAAACTTGGGTTGCAAGGAACAGAACTGAACCTTAGGTGACAAGCAAAAGAGGGATTTTAAGTCTCGTGGAGCTAGAAAAGCTATGAAGGTAACACCATAGAACTGAATAAGGAGCATCAGGAATCAGACCCCTTTCATGCTATGCTCTCCTCTCTGCTTGTCATGATTGACTGCTGCAGACAGACTGCACATGGCAGGGAAAACGGCTGCCGTCAAATTCACACTCCCAGCTCAGGCTCCTCAGTAAAAAGAGAGCAGTCCTAGGGAAGATTCTGACTGGCTCAGCAGGGTCAGTTGTATCCCCAGACCAGACACTGTTGACAAGGAACAAGGAACCCAACTAGCCAGGCCCATCTACATTGTCACCTTATGACCAGAGGGCAATGTAAGATAAAGAGAGATAGGGGGAGAAATATGAGCGGAAACAACAATAGTTCCCATAGTCTAATGGAGTGTCACAAAAGAAAACTGCAAATGGCCAAGGCCAGGTTTTAGCCCAAAGCTCTTAACTCACTGCAGGCTTTCTCAGTGCTGGAGCAGCCCTGGGAGAAAGCCTTTGGTACCACGTAACTGAGTCTATTTACTAATCATCTCTGAGAAGGTGGCTGCTGGAATACATTAGGATAACTCGATTGTAAGATTTTAATGACATAACATTGAGACCTCAGGAGGCCTGAGCCCTGCAGTTGATCAATTCTCATACCTTTCATTCAGACCCAAGTGACTGAAAATCATTTTGCTCCCGGAGCTTTTAAAGGTCAGGAGTTGAATGCTTCAAGAAAACCTCTTTCTCTATCACAGGAAACCTCTTGCATTGAGCATCCTGTCAATCACAAGCACCCAGGAGGCCTCAGAAGGGGCATGTGGAGAAAATGTGGCCTGTGCGCCTTTCTTCCTCTTTTATTTTGCGGGGGGGGGGGGGGGGGAGAGGGGAGAGGTGGGGGGGGTAGGAGTAGTGGGGTAGAGGGTAGGGTGGCTGGTGTGTGTGTGTGTGTGTGTGTGTGAGAGAGAGAGAGAGAGAGAGAGAGAGAGAGAGAGAGAGAGAGAGAGGGATATGCAGGCTCCAGGGAGCTTAGATAAGCCTGGATTGTTAGAATTTACTTTGTCTTCCCCCAAGCTGTAATGTGGTGACAAGTAGGAGCTCTCAGAGCAATAAAGCCCTTTTGCCTAAAAAAGGTCTGTTCCAGCTTGTGTCACAATTTGGGGAGGAGGCAGGGAAAAGCTGGGTTCACCACCAAGATGAGGGCATCCCCTAGTCCATACCAGACCCCTAGTCATCTCTTCAAGAAAACCCTCTTTTTAAATCCACTCTTATGGCTCAGGGCAGGTGTCCAAAATGCAAATGAGCCTCTGTGCCCAGCTTGGCAGGGGATCTGAAGCTATGTGTCCCCCTCAGCTAGCTGGCCTGCAGCTTAATGGCATGCAAATGGGAGGGACACTGTCTGTCAAAGGGGCCTGATCCCTTTGTTCCTACCTGCCAGCCCAGCAGCCTTTTCTGAAGCAGTTTGGGCTCTGAGGACAGCTGTGAGGTACTAATGGGGAGCGCTGGGCAACACACTGGTTGCCTGGTAACTGCAGCAGCTCCCAGGGTCCTCAGGAGGCAGATGGACCCTCAGAACCCGCACCACAAGAGTGGGGTTCGCCTACCTCCCAAAGAATTGGGGTTCTGTGGAGAGCAGTGACCTTGAGTAGGGGGCCTTCTCTCAGCCTCAGATTTCTCTCCTCGAAAATGAGGCGCTTGTTCTCTAAGCAGTGTTTTGCTGAGGAGGAGGCCTCAAGGCCAGCCCTAATCTTCAGTCAGTCGAAGCAGCTCAGTTCTCCTCTGTCTTATAAGTTGGGGTTCTGATTTAAAAACATTCATCTGCTAAAGATTCATCTGCTAAAATAAATATTTAAAAGGCATTAGATGCGATAATCTGCCATGCCTTTCCCATGTCTCATGGGCTCTGGTTTGCCTACAGAGATGCTGAAGACAGATAAACCCGGTAGCTCCCTCTCTCCATCTCACAGATGGTAAAACTGAAGCCCAAAGGGCAAAGTGAGGTTCTCAGAATCACACAGCTAGTTCATGCCATGCTGCGGTGGACTTCAGTCTACAGAGCCTAGATGAGAGTTTTCTGATAGCATGCGCTGTACTAGAGGCAGGGCAGAGAAAGAACAAAGATCTGGGCCCTCCTTGAGTCCAACCCTGACGTAACATGGGTATGAGAAGGTCAGAGAGTTTGGTACTCAGATTTGGGCAGCAGTTGGATGAAGACTATGAGGCCAATATGAATCTTGGCTTTAGGGCCAATTGTGTGTGTGTGGGGGGAGGGGAGGGGGAAGGGATATGGCATTCGAGAAAGTATGTGTGAGAGAGAGAGAGAGAGACTGTGTGATTCCCCACCCAGTCCACTCATGTAACAGCTTCCTGTGGACCAAATGCCACCTCGCCATGTTAACCAGACACTGCCTTGTGCATGTGTGCGTTCAACAAATGTTCACCTGAGGGTTCCCGTTTCCATCCTTGCCACCAGGCCCGCATAGTCAGTGGGAGAGTCAACACACATCTGACACATGATAGATCCTCCCTCCTTACAACACACTCTGGCCAGGACAGCCCTTGCAGGTCTTGGCTGTAAGTGCAGGTTCACCCCAAGCCAGCCTATTCTTAACTGGAGCGTCTGGGCTTGATTGAGCAGAGCTGGTGTCTGATGACTAGTCCTGAGCCTCACTCAGTTTTGGGGAATTTTCCACTAATTTTCTGCAGGCTCTGAGTGAGGACTTTCACTTACAACTCACTAAATCCTCACGATAGTCCTTTCAGACAGGGATAATTATCATTTCCATTTTGCAACTGAGACATCTGAGGCTCGGCAAGGAGGGAAGTGCCATAACTAAGGCCAACTGGCTCTTAAGGGGCAGAGGATGAGAAATGAGGGAAATAGCTTTATATTACAAATCTGTTGCTTCCTCTACTACATCCAAACCTTCTTTTAAAAAGGTTAACCAAATGACCACAACTTCCTCCAATTAATAACCTAATGGGGGCAGCTTGGTCAAGTGAGAAGATCAACAGGAGGATGGGGCTGGTGTTCCTACTCCCTTGGTGGCCTCTTTGGGCCTCTCTCATCCTCTCACTTGGACAGTAGGAGGTTGGGCCAGCAACTCTGTGAGTTCCCTCCCAGCTCTGCCCTTGAGGTCACTATGCATTTCTCAGGCCTCAACCAGATCCTTGGCTGAATTATAGTTCATAGAACTCTGCAGAAAATGAGAAATTTGCTAAGAGTATGAATTTGACTGTTTTCTAACCAAAGCTGAGGATGCCAGTGGTGATATTAACTCTCTATGGGATTTATTGATCTCTCAGTTCCAGGCTACATGGGATATAATTAGAGATCAACGTGCAACACAAAATGAAATTTGCAGCTGTCAGAACAACCATTTGGAGATATTCCCTTGCCCTTTTACCTCCATTCTCTGTCAAGAGAAATCATTATTGGAAACAGAACCAGCATAAAGCTGGGGAGCCAGGCATTGTGCGTGCAAGGGGGCAGCCCCAGACTCCAGTTAGCTTGGCGCTGCCAAGACAACCTTGTCCTGGGTGCCTGGAGGCTGACCTGGCTTGCTGCGCACTCTCCATGGGCTCTGGGGCAGGTCACCCCATTCTCTAGGCTTAGTTGAGATTTCTTTTTTTTTTCATCTGAAAAATCCCATCCTGGGTATAAAAGTCTCTATCTTGTCTGCAGCCACAAATGATTCTATGTGAAATCTCCCTCCTTAAAAACACTTTGAGTTGCTAAACGACAAATATAGGTCTCTTTCTTTCCTTACTAACGGATCTTCTACCTCCTGGGACCCTATCCTGCCCTTCATCCCAGACCCAGTTTGTGTCCAGCGCTAGTTAAGTCCCAGCCAAAATTCCAGCTCATAATGGCTTAATGTTACTCCATCTAACAGTACTTACATTTTAACATGAGGCTGGGAGATCAAAAACCACAATGAACCTGTGAAGGCAGGGTTTCACACTGTGGCATCTGGGAGGAGGAAGCTGTTTCTAGTTAGGGTTAGGAGCAATGTTCTGAGCACCCCGCTCCAACTGACCATTAAATACTTGGGAAGAATTCTAAATTGAGAAAAGGTCAACCGTTTCTATACCGCAAAGGCTCAGTGCCCTTCTATCTCCAGGAGGCTAATGGAATATGCCCAACTTTTTTCAAAGGCTTAGTGTTCAGAGAAAAACATTTTGGGCACTTCTCAACTAGTCTCTTTCCTTTATTTTAGAACTGAAGACTAAAGCCAGGGTAGCTGGAGAGAAGCAGAGCTGGGACAGGACTTGGGTCTTTGCTTTGTGCTCAGGTTTTTATGCCACCTCCAGGCTTTGTACTGAAGACGCTGTTTAATCTGCTCTTGCCAACCCCACTTCATAGAGCTTTCAGAAAGCCACTCTCCTGGACTCACCGTCTCCTGGCACACCCTGCTAGATGGAGCTGGATAGTGTCACCTGCTCTCCCAAAGGCCCAGTTGCAGGAAGTTCTAGAACTCTTGAGAGGACGCACCTGAGTGGAACATAAATTTGGTTTTGTTTCCCCCTAACTGGATCAGCTCCATCCTTGAAATGTTACTCGTGAGCACCTGGAACCATGTCAGCTCTGCATCTCCACGTGCCTGCCCCTGGGAACCTATGTTCCTGGCAGTTCTGCCTCAGGCAGGAGAGATGGACATACACAGTGCTCTGGGCTGCAGTCTGGTGTAACCAAGCAGCATGGATATGAGCAACAGGAATCTGATGGATTGAAAATGAGGCAGCGTCTTTACCCAGAAGTCTCTCTGCCCACTGCAGACAGCCCCCAAACCTGTATTTGCAACCTCTGTAACCTCTCTTACATGAGCCCTTTCTTTTCTGATTTTGCTGTTGCCACTCTGAAACCAAGGCTTCACCGGGTTCCTTTTAGCATTGCAATAGTTTATAGTGGTTCTTTCAGCTTCTACCAAACGCTCGTTCCTCCAACCAGGCCCTGTCTTCCCCAGCCACTCACAGCACTGTGCCCTCACGTTTCGTGGGCTTGACTGTCCCCACACCTGGCTCTGAAACTTCCTGGTGCTGGTGATTTCACAGAGCACTGTGAAGGCGCACAAACTACTGAATTGTACCCTTTTAGAAGGTGAATTTTATAGCATATGAATTCTATATCAATAAGGCAGCTATTTAAAAAAAGAAAAGAACTTCCTTGATACCCCCTCTGTTTATTGCAGTGTTTCTCAAACTTTCTGCCAAAGCAGAAAAGTAGCCTGAAATTGCCTGTCTCAATCATTTCCTCACTCATTCATTCAACAAGTATTTATTGTGCATTTTCCATGTGTTAGAAATGCAGTAATAATCAAAACATGTGTGAACTGACCCTCATGCAGCTTAGTTAAGCAGAAAATTTCTTCAGAGTGCCATGATTTAATTTAAAGCAGCATGTGCATTTTGAATTCTAGCCAATAGTATATCTGTGATCATTTCAATGCAGCACACTTTTCCTAACCACTTCAGCCGATATTGCTAGTCTCAGAAGATACTCTTTGCTGCCCCATCACCAGGTTCCCTTGGGGGGAATCTTAAGCTGTAGAGGGGGTATTGTGGTTCACTCTCCATATTGCCCACTCCATCTCCTTGAGTAGTAGCTTGGATTTGGAGGCTTGTCTTCAATCCAGAGGGAGTACCTGATCAGTGTAAGGGCATTTGTTTTGTCCTTGCCAGTGGCTGGCTCAGGGAGGGGCATGTGATCCAGTTTTGGTCAATGAGACATTAGGCTAGAGGTTTCTCAGGAAGCCACTCTGCTCTCAAAGCTATGGGTAGCTGTGGTCTCTTTCTCTCTTGGTGAAAATGAGCAGGAAACCTTTTGCCCTAACTGCTTTCTGAAGACCTGTTTTTTCCATTAGAACCAAGCAGACATGTAGACAGGAAAGCTGTCTGTCTGAGAAAAATCACCAGAAACTGTTGAGCAGGTGCCATGGTAGACCTGGACTTGAAGCTCACACAGTTGTGTCATTCAACACAAAGTAAGTTGAGTTATAGAAGCTGTGAGCACTCTATAGCAGGGAAGAACTACAGCCACAGGGCAGCTTCTTAGCCAGGTGTTTCAGCCTCTCTAATCAGCTCTCTACCCACCTCCTCAAACTTAGGTGGGTTTAACAGCTGCTTTAACAGCTCCTCATCACTCTATTCCTTCAGATTACTCACTGTTCCCCGAACCTACCATACTTGTTCGTATCTGCCTTCCTTTGCTTGTCCCTTCAGCACCCAGGGGCATATCTGGAGATGGTAGCATCCTCAGAGCACAAGCAGCTGCCCAGAGATTGGCAGCTATTGGGGTTGGGCTGGGTCTGTCTGTCTCAAGAGAAGCCTGGGATCTCCAGCTGGGCCTGCCTGGACTGACCAGGCCCCACCTGTGTAGCCACAGGTGAGGCAGAGAGCAGTGGGAGCTGGAGGGAGGGAACAAACTGGGGGCAAGGTGGACAGACCTTGGATGAGAGGGAGACAAGCGGAAGATGGCAAGGGATGTTAGAAGGAAAGGCAGATAAAAGAAGAGAGGATAGAAATAAAAGGGAGGAGAGGAGAGGGAAAATGAGGAGGAGGAGGGGTGGAAGGAGGAGAAGGAGGTGGGCGAAGGCCAGGAGATGAGAGGAAGCCAAGGGAAGGAGCGGGAGGGGCGGGTGAGCAGGCTGCATGCTGCATGCTGCATGAGAGCATCACTAAGTTCCAGGGGGAGCAATTTTATCAACAGCACTTCACCTTATAAGTGATTCTCATCACAGCTGGTGGTAGGTGGGCTGGGAACAGCAATAAAAAACAGTTTTATTTAAAAAATCACCCAGGTTATTTGAAAACGTTGTACACACATGCCACCTCAAGCCCTAGTGGGAGAGGCCAAGATGTGCAGATAGCTCTACTAGACTGGGGGCATGGTCCTAGCATGGTGGTGACAGGGATAGAGCCCCCCGCCCCCACCCAAACACACACACCCCCTAGGGGGAAGTGCACAGCTAATAGGATCCCCATGGAAAGAGGCTGACCTGAACTCCTGGTGGAGCCCCACCAGCAGGGATGGAGGTCTGGAGTTCTGGAGGTCAGTGCCCCTGACAAGCCAGGGTCCTGTGACAGGCACATCCACATATGTGACCCCATGTCATCAGAGGCACTCTCCAGCCTACGCAGAGATTGCCTGGCATGCTCAGCCTCAGGAAGTGAGGCCACATGTCACAGAGGACCAAAGAAGGCTGGAAGAATCAAAGAATGTCAAAAGATTTGTAAAATCACAGATAGTCACATGTTAAAGGGTCTCCAAAGATCATCTGAGGAGCGATGTGGAACTGTAATGTGTAGAGTCCTAGGGTCCTGGGGAAGTGGCTGGGAGCTGGGGAGAGGGGTCTATTATTCATCCTGAGATAGTGTTGATGCAAGCACCAGGCTTAGGAATTTATCCATTTCCCATCGTCTTCTCTAGCTATCAAGTGTCTTCTGGCAGATAAGCAGCACCTGCATGGCTAATGTATTATTTCCATAGCCTGTTTATTGATTCTAAATATTTTAAAGGGGATGTTTTATTTTCTTCTTGTCTTTTTTTTTTTTTTTTAACCCATGTGATTCTCCATGGTGGTTTACTTAGAACTGGAGTGTTTCATAAACCAGAGTAGATTTAAACTTTATCCTCCCCCCCTCCCCTCAGTTTTATTGCTTCTGCCAGGTGATACTGTAAATATTCCCAGGATTATTAATGTTCCCTCACCAATGTGAACAGGGAGTAAGGTCTATGAACAAATGGTTTGGTGTTAACGGGTTGGAAAATGTAATTTTGAGATATTTCATTGAAACTAAACAGCAAACACCTTGCGTCTGTATATGGACTCTGTGAAGTAGGAAGAGCAGGAATCCACTTTACAGAAGGGAAGGCAAAGACTCAATAAGGACAAATTGGCACATGATGCTGAAGCCGTAATTAATGCTTTGATTCCAGGTAGGCTGTGTTGAACAAGCCCACTTCGTGCAACCCCAGCTAGGGGCTTTATCTGGCCTACTTAATTATCTCCACTCAGAGGGGTACAGATAAGGGAGCTGAAACCCATGGAGACTATTGCTGTCCTGAAAGTTGAAGGCCTAAGGTTCCATGCTGGAAAGTGAAGAAATGAGTCTACAGGCCTGGGGGTGCCATGGTCCTCAGCACCGGACATTAAACATGGGGCAACTCCTCACCTGTCAGGTTCTTGGGAACACATCAGAGGAGAGAAACCGCCCCATTCCCCATATACCCAAACGAAAGGGGCAGGCAAAGTCAAGGAACTCCTTCTCATCTGCTGGGAGGGAAGAATTTCCCCACAACCCTGGCACACATGTGAAGAGGCTTGACCCAAAATGCCCAGCAACTGTAGATCCACTAGATGTAGGAGGCCTCCCACCACACTCACCCTCCAGACCAAGACAGGCCCAGCTTCCCCATTAGGAGAGGAGTATTTTCACTTTATATCCTTCTGTTTGTTTGTAACGGCTTGTTGGCCAAATTAACACACATTGAGCATCTATATGTGCTTATGCACATCAGTTACCTCTAGTGTCCTAGTTTCCTCTGTTGTAGTTCCCCTTCTGAAGGGTACCTGTGTTCTGGACTTTCCCTAATCTCTGAATTTCACCAAAACTTATCTTTCTGGTGTCCCATCCCCTTGATACACAGTTTCTTACCAGCAAATCTGGTAAATGAATTTAAACTAAGCCCTTACTAAAAGGCTGATAATTAATACATGTTCTTTTCTAGTAACGAAGTAAAAGCCCCTGAAATAATCAAATCCAGAAAGACCTGGATTGAGTCCTACTTTATCACTTACTGGGTATGAGATCTTAGGGGAAAAAAAAGTGAGGGTTCTACTGCATGGTTGTTATAAGGAACCATCTCATTTCTTTGTCCTACCAATGCCCTTGTGGAAAAGACAGGCCAATAGTGGGCTCCCCTCTCTCCTGACATAATCCTATCCTGCCCCAGAACTGAGGGCAGTCTCCTGCTCTGCACTCTGGAAGCATTTATTACTGAGTCTCCCTGGATTGTCAGTTTATCCAGGACAAGAACCATCACCCACATAATATTGGGAAAGAAATTGTGGGTATTTTTATTTTCCCTTGGCTTCCTGCAAAGTACGCCATGCTAGCTTTTGGTTGATTGACTGGCTGGATTTGGGCCCTGTCTGGACACCAGAAGAAAGACTATGTTTCTAGGCAGGGACCCCATTTAGTGAGCTTTTAGCTTTATATCTTGACAATCGCCAATTCAAGCTACTAATTTTCAAAGACCAGCTCAACTCTCATCCCTTCCAGAACATTACCCAAAGTCCACTTTTATTTTAGAGCATATATCATTGTTTCTGAAGGATTTGTTCTCTGATTTACACCCATTCAGCTCTCACTCATTCCCTAACTGAGCCAGGGTCCAGCACTCAGCACAGGTCTGCTAGTAAAATAAGGAAAAGCTGAAAGAAATGCCAGGTCTGTGTCTATAGCACCAGCTGAGCAAAATTGGCCAACCAGCTCAGCCAACAGGTAAGAATCAGCTATGGGGAGCACACCACCTGTTTTTGTGTATTTGCATGGCAGGAGAGGGCTTGAAAGTGCTTGAGAACAGCTGGTTTTCTTAAAGCAGTTACATATGCCCTCTGCAGTCCTGCTACTTTTTACTTTTGTTGAATAAATGATTGAATGCCAGTAGGTGGTGAACATGAGATGTTACTTGGCCTTGAAGTGCCAACAGATCTAATTCATGGTGTATTGTGGAAACAGAATGCCAGCATAGTTCCTGAGAGATGGGGTCAACTATTCTTAGTAAAGGTAATTGGGTCTCCACTCTGAGGGGAGAGTATATTCTTGAGAGAAACAAAGAGATGGAGAGTTTTACAGATGCAAACTCACAGAATTAGAGAGACAAAAGCAGAGGATAAGATAAATAAAGGGGTAGAGACAGAGACAAGTTACAAATCTAAGGAAAGACCTGTGAAAAGTGGGGTTGGCCCCAAATGATCAAGAACAAGATGCACATGACCTTGGGAGGTTTTATGTAGTCATAGGAAGGGGAAGACACAGTTCTGCCCTTGGAGACCTTTAAATTTAGCCATGGGACAGGATGCTTGCCTATGTGAAGGCATAATCTCCACCTACTCTTCCACACACACACTTACAACTTGCAGAGGAAAGTTGGATGGCATGGAACAGACCTCTCTACCTGTTCAAATGTACCCAAGTCTCAAGCCTGATTTCTGTCCCCATACCCAAACCTTCTGCAATTCCTTGACTTCCCTTTCTCTGACCACACAACCAAGTAATTACTTATTTTCATGGTAAATATTTGTGGGTCACTTCTCTTCTGCTAGGCTGCAAGCTCTGTGAGCTAGGACCACAGTTTAGCTGTTGATGCACCTCTTTACAAAGGGCTTAGTGGCCAGAGACAGTTAGTATAGACTGGTTAAAAAGGGAAAGAGTAGAACCAGTTGCATGGAACAGGACCCAGTGTCCAAGGGATAGGTATAAGGAGGTAACCCATATTTCACTCCTTCCCTCTGGTGATTTGTGTTTGGCTGGGGTTGGGAAGAGGGAAGCAAGTAGGGAGAATACATAAAGTGTGGAGGACATGTTTGTCTGTCCACCCTCTCCTTGTGGATACCATCCTCCTCATTCTGAAGGTCTGGATTCAGGTAGGCATGTGATGCACCTGAGTGTTCATGTGACTGGGCCTGGCCAATCAGAGTTCTTACTCCTCTGTGCCTAGTGATTGGCTTAGAGCTGGGCAACTGGACCAATCAGAGTCCTCTCAGGATTTTGCTGGAATACTGAAGAAAAAAAGATCCTTCTGTCCTCAGGAAGAGCCAGTGATGAGGGTGATCCATGGCTGTCAGTAACTGGATTTATCAGTATGAGGAGCAGAGCCAGGAGATGGAGGAAGAGGCCCATTCCTATCTGGTGTTTTGATGAAACATGTGACTCAGTAGTGCTTGAAACCAACTTGCTTCTTGAATCTCCCAGTTTTATCAGCTAATAGAGTCCCTCTCCTGTTGCTTTCTCTCTCTCCACCACCTCCCTTTTTCTCTCTCTCATTCCCTTCCTCCTTCCCTTCCTCTCTTCCTTCCTCCCTCCCTTCCTTCCTTCCTTTCTTCCTTCCTTCCTTCCTTTAAATTAAGACCAATAATTTGTAATGGAAAGAACCCTAATACATGAAGGGAATAGTCAATGTGATTTACTCAGGTTCTGGTTTTAAAAAATAACTATAAGTACTATGGTGAAAATGGGTGACATGCTAGCACCTGGGTTAGAAGTAAAGAGGTCTCTCTGAATGGCAGAAAGGAGCCAGCCATGAGAAGATCTGGATAGCACTTCAGGCTGAGGCATCTGCAAAGGCTCTGAGGACAGAGGAGCTTGAGTTCTTGAGGCACATAATAAAGCCACCTCAGCCAAATGAGCAAGGGGGAGATTGACAGAACTAGATAGAGATACAGGGCCTTAAGAAAGAAGATGGGGAATTCAGATTTTATTCCAGGAAGGATATCACTGGAGAGCAAAGTGATCTGATCAGCTCTGGCTGCTAAGAGAAGAAGGGCCCATAGGAAGGCCAGTGAGGAGGCTGATGCAATAGAGCAGTAAATGGTGACTTGGACCAAAGTGGGTGGAGGATATCCAGAGAAGAGAGTGTGTTCTGAATGTACTTTGGAAGGAGAGCCCACAGGAGTTATTAGTACACTGGATGTAGGAAATGAAGGAATGAGACATTGGATAGTTCCTGAAATGATGAACTCTAGGGTAGCACCAAGTTTGGTGCATATATGTGAAGTACAACATAAACGGGCTTTGGAAAGTTGAAAGTGCCAAACACTGCCTCTGGGCCATTATCTTTTGGAGGGCAGGAGCTGGGCTCAGAGTGAGCTGGATGACTGGGTGGGTGGCTGGGAGGGCAAGAGGCTTGGTGAGTAGATTTGGGGATGGAGGAGTGCAGGGGAGGGTGAAGGGGTGGATGGGTGTATGCATGGATGACAGGCTATATCTACTTTGGATGTCAAGACCATATCAATCTTCCGCTGCTGGAAGAGAAGGACTTAACCTTTTCCAAATTGAACTAACAGTTTGTCTTAAGCAAACACTGACTACACAGGAGGCTCAATGGGGGCTGATTTAAAAGGCATTCAGCTTTGGCACTCTTGGCCTGGAGAAAGGTAAGGTAGAAACGTAAACTACATGTCCATGAGTCTGGAAACCAGAAGTACAGCTTCCTACCAGCACCTCTCACCATGTGGGGATAGGAGGGATAGTGGGGTTGCATCCAGCCCAGCTCTTGCCTTCTCCTGGCCTGGCCTGTAAACTTATTTGGAAGGTCTGCCAGGCTCCTCTCACAGGTCCAAGGGGAAGCAGCAGGCATCCACATTGAGAGTGTCTGTGGACAAGCAAAGGGAAATGCCCCCTCTAATTACACACTCCAAACAAACTCTGTGAAGACCAAAAGGATGGTTCTATGTGGCTATCTAAGGGTCTAGATTCCAGCCTCATGCAGTTCTTCATTCCTTAATTAACTCTATCAACCATAGCCCTTCTCTGGGCCTTCTCAGAGATTCAGAAATCTCTAACTCTTTTGCATAGAAATTTTATAAAATATAACTCTCTTGGTTGTTTTAAAGATTTATGCTTTACAAAAAACACAAGTTTATTGAAGTATGATTTACATAGTGTAATATTTATCAATTTTAAGTATATAAATCAGTGATTTTTAGTAAATTTACAGAATTATATAATCATCACCACAATCCAGTTTTAGAACATTATCATCACTTTCAAAAGATCCTTGTGTCTACTTTCACCCCCAGCCCTGCACAACTATTAATCTGCCTTTTGTCTCTATAGACTTGCCTCTTCTGAATGTTTCATATAAATATGTGATCTTGTGCACTTGACATCTTTTATTCAGCATAATGTTTTTGAGGTTCTTTCAGCATGTAATCTTACTTTTCTGTATAATCTGACACATTCCAACATTTGTTTTAGACACACTGGCTTTGAATGAGGTTCATCCCAATTTTCAAAGCTTGTATTTTCAATGTAAATTTTGGCAAAGTCTTGATTTTTAGTTACATAAAGTATATGTCTGGTTGGCTGGCTTATCATTCTTGGGCCAAATGACTGGCCACTTATGCTTACCATTCCTTTAAAAATGGTTTGTTTGCCCTGGCCAGGTGACTCAGTTGGTTGGACCGTCATCCCATACACCAAGTGTTATGGGTTCAATTCCCAGTCAAGGCACATAACTGGGTTGCAGGATCAATCCCCAGTAGGGGCACATACAGGAGGCAAATAATGATGTCTCTCTCTCTTTCTCTCTCTCCCCACTTCATCTCTCTCTACAATCAATTTTTAAAAAAACACACATATCCTCAGGTGAGAATTTAAAAAAATGTTTGCTCACCATTCTACCCCTGAAAACAAGTGTTGTCCCCACTTCAGCAGATTGGCAATGTACTACTTCAGTAGCCACAGGGTTTTGCTTGTTTGTTTTAAACTCACAGCATAGCTTTTTGAATGGGACATGTCTAGAAGAGAAGCTATTTTTGAGTAAAGAGTGAGCCAAGATATAAGCATTTATAGCCACCCACAGGCCAGCCCTGAAACATGTGCCTGGAGGCAACAGGCTACATTTGTCCAAGACTCTTTTCAACCAACAGACATTGGCAACCCACTGTGTCCCAAGTGTATACTAGGCATTGAGGACACAGAAGTGAACACAATTGACATAGATCTACTTTCCTCAATGTGTCACATTTGGCAAATTTTCATGTAATTTCCTTGGGCCTTGGTTTTCTCACCTGTAAAATGGAAAAGTAGTAGTACCTGCCCTGTAGGACTTACATAAAATCCTAAGACTAAGACTTAGAACAGTGTCTGACACTTAATAAGTGCTCAGTAAGTGGTAGCTATATTATTATTTTAGTTGACACTAGAGGCCCAGTGCATGAAATTCGTGCACAGAGCAGGGGTTCCCTCAGCCCAGCCTACACCCTCTACAGTTGGGGACCCCTTGGGGGATGTCTGACTGCCAGGCCTAAACCAGCAGGTGGACATCCCTCTCACAATCTGGGACTGCTGGCTCCTAACTGCTCACTTGCCTGACTGCCTGATTGCCCCTAACTGCCTCTGTCTGCCAGCCTGATCACCCCTAACTGCCCTCTCCTGCTGCCCTGGTTGCCCCTAACTACCTTCCCCTGCCAGCCTGATCTTGCCCCCAATGGCCCTCCCCTGCTGGCCTTATCTCACCCCCAACTGCCCTCCCCTCCCAGCCTGGTTGCCCCCAACTGCCCTCCTTTGCTGGCCAATTTGGTTCTGATTGGTCAGTTTCTATGCCAGTCAGCATCAAAAGCTGTGCCTCCTAGGCAGCCATTGGCTCCCCACAGCACCCAGATTTGGTTCTGATTGGTCAGTGTCTATGCCAGTCAGCGTCTCTGGGCCTATCGATGGGGCCTGATCAGAAAGGTGGGGCTGACCAGCAGCCCCAGTTGAGGCCTGGAGAGAAATGGAGGCATGGCTGCTAGCCAGACTGGGAGAGAAAGAGAGGCAAGTGCTGATCAAAAGCTGCCACAGAGGCAACAGATCAGTCCCTGCTTCTCTCTTCAGGCCTCTCTATGGCCCTGATTTGCAGCCCCCCTCAGCAGTCAGTGCTGGGGCACCAGGCCTGCAGCGAAAGCAGTCAACCCTGGGTTTCCATGGCAACTCAGGGCTGACTGCAGGACTGACTTCTGGTTGGTCGAGCCTCAGTTGTTACTGGTCATTACAACCCAGGGTTTTTTTTTTATATTAGGATTATTATGACACACTTTGTACTCAGACATTTAACGTTCTTTACAGCCACATGGACCTGTAGTTCAACAATCATAAAACAACCCTATGAATATTAAGTGGGCACTTTCTCTGGTTATTATGGTCACACAAGAGGAAGTGTTGAGCTTCGCTTAGAGTGGGTGGGGAAGACTGGCCAGTCGTGGGCACTGTTCCAGACACTGACATGTCAAGTATATCTAACAACTCTGATTACTTTTTAACAACTCTGATTACTTACCAGTCACATGAAGAGATTCACATCCAGTTCAACTTAGACTGTCGCCAGCACAGGCCCTCAGTGTCCCAAGTGATAAGCCTCATGGCTGGTCTTGAAATCTGCCCTGCTCCTTCCCAGCACCACACCTTTATGTGCACTATGATCCTTATCCTTCCTTCCCTTCCTCCTCCCACCTATCCATCTGCATGCTGCTCGTGTCTTACCTCTTCCCAATGTTTTTTCCAACTGCAGCTGACCTGTGCCCTTCCTTCACAACTCTAAGGACTTTGCTGCATTAGGAAGTAACATGAAGATCCCTAGAATACCAGTGTCCTTATTTTATGGATCTACAAACAAAGGCTCAGGGTGATGGGTAGGAGTCCCCTGGACTGCTTCTTCCCTCTGACCAGCTACGACCCATCCCCAAGACCTATAATTTCTGGGTCCTAAATACCACTCCTGTCTATCTGCCTCAGCTCCTCAACCACCACCTAAGCCTGATCCACAATCATTTCTCAGCTTCCTGCCTTATCTTACCCCCCTCACTCTGGTGTCCCCAGCACAGCAAGAATGACCCTTTTAAAATCTAAACCTGCCATTCCCTCCCCCACTTAGAACTTGAGTGGCATCCCTCTGGCTCCAGAATAAAATCCACTTTCCAGACCAGCATCTGCTGTAGCCTCAACACCACTGTAGCCTCCAATCTCCTCACATTCCTCATGTGCACCTTAGGAAGCTGTCCTAAAGTCTTTGAACTTACCATACCCCTTTTACCCCTGGGTGTTCTCACAGGCCCTTGCCTCTGCCTGGAATTCTTCCCATCTCTCTTTCCTCTCACCCACACAGCTCTTTGCCTGGGTGATATCTATTTATCTTTCCTGCCTTGGGCTCCCATAATTCTCCACCCAGGGCTGTAAATGCTTTTGTAACCATCTTCCCCACATGCATATCCTCAGAGTGTGGTTCACAGCACACTGTCCCACAGATGGGGCAGCCAATGCTTGTTTGGATTGTCCTGTTCTTGTCGTTCCTTTAACTTTATTGCAAAAGTCACAGGAATTGCTCTGCCACTGGCCTTTGCCACTTAACTGTACTGAGGTTGTGGGGGCCTAGAAATAACTCTCCTCTTCCAAACAGGCAGAGACCAAGATGTCAGTTTTATTGCTGATGAGAGCTAAGCTAGAGAACTCAATCCTCCCAAAGGGACACATTCCCCAGGGATTTCTGCCACGTTCTAGAAGGAGGGGAAAAATGGTTGGAGAGGCTGGGTCTTGATTGGATCAAAAAGAACCAGAAGCCCAGCCGCAGCCTGATCACCTGTGGCCAGGTAGCAGGGCCTCTGAGAACAGGGCACTGCATCCCAACCTCTGGTTGGACTTAGGGAAGGTGTATTTCTCAGAAGAAGAGAAAGGAAGAGAAAGATGTTGGATAAATAGAACAATAGTTTCTACTTTCCAGACCTCCTTAGGTTAATTCTTTCTGCTCTAGACACTACCTTTTAAGAGAAATATTCTAACCTGAGATCATGGTTCCCAACCTTTGAGGGAAAGGCTGTTCGTAAGGTAAAAAAAAAAATGTTTCTGCCTCCATCCCTGTTACCCACCCATGAAAATGGCACCACTCCATTAAAAGCTTGGGGGTAATGGAAGAGATTCTGAGTTAATTACTAAATATTCATTCCCTGACTTTCCTTAGTTAACAGAACCAGAAGTTTTGGCTGAACATTTTATAGCCAGTATAAAAGACTATTTACCTGCCTCCCTTGTAGCTAGGGTGTGGGCACATGGTCAAGTTCTGGCCAATGGAGCACTGTGTGGACCTTGAAAGAGAGATATATGTCTTCCTTTCCCTCGTTCCTGCTGCCTGGAACATAGTTAGATCTGATGGCTGGAATTTCAACAGCTATCCTTGACCATAAAGATAGAGCCACATTCTGAAGACTGCAGAGAAGAAATATAGATGTTTCAGCCTCTGCCATAATTGTGGAGTTACCAGTCTATGTGAGAGAACAAGAAATGCTGATCTTGTTTTAATCTTCTTTGGGATTTTCCATTGTATGCATCTGAATCTAAACCTAAGGAACACAGTACCAAAAATGATTCAGAAAACCCTTGAAATAAGGCTCCCAGAAGTCTGTGGCCTGGATTTTGGAGCAATTAAATTAGAAAGCATATTGCAAAGGAAGTCATGATGATGGGGGAGAGTGTACAGGGGCCTAGAAAACCACGTCCACTGGGATGTAGTGGATAACTCTGGATGTTTAAGCAAAAGATGAGCAAATCAGAGAACACAGTTTGAGAACTCTAGAGAAGAGTGGTAAAAGTTCTGGGTTTGTCTGGAACATAGAAATGACTGTAGGACAGAATCCATGACTAACTTTCTAAATGGCTTAGAAATGGAGCGGGTGTGTAAACATGGAATGGATGGTGTGTTAGTCAGGGTTCTCCAGAAATAAATAAATGAATAAATAATATATATGTTTTACATATAAGAGAGAGAGAGAGAGAGAGAGAGAGAGAAGTTGATTATGAGGGATCACATGTATATTTCCTGGAGGCCCAGGAAAGCTGGTGGTGTAGTTTTAGCCCAAATCCGAAGGCCTGAGGACCAGGGGAGACAGTGGTGTAAGTCCTAGTCTAAGTTCAAAGGCCCAAGAACCAGGAGATCTGATGTTCAAGGGCAGGAGAAAATGGATGGCCCAGTTTACGCAGACACACTGAATTTACATTTCCTCCACCTTTCTCTTTTATTCAGAGCCTCAATAGATGGGATGATGTCCACTCTACTAGTGAGTGTGATCTTGCTTACTCAGTCTCCTGATTCTAATGCTAATCTCCACCGGACACACCCTCACAGACACACCCAGAAAGAATGTGTTACCAACTATCTGGGCATTCCTTAGCTCAATCAAGTTGACACAAAATTAACCATCACAAGTGGCTAGCAGTTTCTGAATTGGCTAATATTTGATTAAATGTTGTGATTCTAAGAAAACTAGAGAAGAAACAAAACCTGGGACTTTGGGCTAGAATTTCTGATGTCCACCATATCTCACAGAGGCCTGCAACTGTGCAAGGTACATAATATGTGCTCAGTACATCTTTGTTGGATGGATGAATGAATGAATGAATGGATTAACGAATTAATACTCAGCCTAGAGACCCAACCTATTTTGATCCAATCAAAAGAAAGAACAGATAATTTTTATTGAAAATATCTAAAGATTTGTCTCTACCCTTGAGATAAATGCCATTGGCATTGCTGTGCACTGAAAACCCTTTGGAGGCATAAGCTCAAGACACCCTTGTCCCTTGGAGGAGCACCCTCCTCTGGTGCATTTGGGGAAGGGCGACCCCTGGGATCTGCTCTCGAGGCATCTGCAGGGAGGCTGTTTGCTCCATGCCTATGGGAATCACCACTGACAACACCAGAACTTCTGTCTTTCTCTGTGTGATCCTGCTACTATCATGGCCTCAATGGAGGAGCAAGAGGGGAGCCACACTTTCTGCCACCCCTCCACCCCTTAGTCCTGAAAGGACAGTAAGAAGTGTTATGGACACCTGAAAGGAGTTGTCACATAAGAAAAAATTGAAGCTCCAGTGTAAATATGACTTCCATCAAGAGAAAACAACACAGTGATAGAGCAGTTTGCTGTCTGCCACAGCACACGTGTGGGTGCCTGGGTCTTGTCTCCTTCTATTCACCTGTGCCCTGGTGTCCTCCCTTGCTTCTAGTCCATAGGGTGACCCTCCAGCACCCTTTAGGGGAACCCTTCCTTTACCCACAGGGTCTGGACTCGCTTCAGGATAGAGTCCCTCCCTCAACAGACAGTCAGAGGAACTTTATAATTTCCCAGCCTTACCTTTTCCAAAGCCCAAGTCATCCAATTTAAACTGACACTAAACTGAAATTGGGTGAAGAGTTTGGGGACAGTAGGATAGTCTAGGGAGGTCCTAGTGCTCTGAAGCAGGCTCTGCTCTAGGGCTCCCTGCCTCCCCATTTTCCTGAACACACACACACACACACACACACACACACACACACACACACACACACCACTCCTAAGGAGCAACAATAATCTCCAGGGACATCAGGGTTCAGAACCACTGAATTGCAGGGAAACTTTCCCCTAAATACGTTACCTGCCATCTAAGAGAGAGCAGAGCCAGATCTGTTTCCCTTTTCTGCATCCGTGAGCTGGCTGACCATCCTGGGAGAATGGCCACAGCACAGGAAACAGCCTCATTACCTTTGCTGCCTTCAAACCAGGCACCGTCCTTTGGTTCCAGAAGGGAAGGTAGCAGGAGCTTTGAAACCCCTACTTTCCCCTGGCCAGGTGCCCCACACTAACCGCTGAAAGCAGAAGGAAGGCAAATGAGGATTTATGGCCTCCCTGCACACTGCAACCTCCTGGGCGGGCGAGAGTGTTGGGTCTTCCTGTTACAGATGCATGGGGTGTCTCAAGGGTCATGATTTATGGCAGCACAGCAAGATTTCATCTGTAATAAAGTTACCTCCTATTTAGAGAAGGGAAGAGAACTGCACTGTGCCTTCCTGCAGCCCTTCCCTAATTCCAGCACAATCACTCTGGGAGAAAATGATCAATTTCTTCACAAAGACCCTTTCCTGTGGCAGACAGAGCTCCAGCAGGCCTGCAGCACTGCACCAGGCATCTGGCTTTTCATTTTCATTATTTAGGCACTCACTGCATTGTGGAAGGCCGAATAAGGCAAAATCATAATGCACAAGCTTTTATCTCAAGGGCTGGTATTTTTAGTATGAAAACCAGACTCAATGAAATTAAAATCTAAAAAAATAAATAAATAAAAAGGATGGGAAAATATATAGAGGGTTAGATCATTGGCTGAGATTACAGAGGCATTCTCCAGTTCTGAATCTCCATGGAATGGCTCTTATGGATTTGGGGGGCGGGGAGCTCATTTTGGGGCAGAGAGCAAGATGAAGGTCAGGAGGGAGCCATGGAAACGGGCCACCTCTGTATCCTTCTGAGAAGGCCAGCTGCCAAGGCTGGTCTTACTGCCCCCAGCAGGCAGGAGGGCAAGGACCTGAAGTTTCTGAGCACCTACTATGTGGCCAGCCCTGTCCTGGGAGCCCCTGTGCAGACTCTCATTACCTCTCAGGAGGACGTGTGAGGTGGGTCCCATCACTCCCATTTTACAGGTGGTGAGACTGAAGCCCAGAAGAGCACCCTGACTTTCCCAGGTTACTAAACTGAGAGTAGCAATGCCAGGAGTTAAGCTCCAGTGTGTCTGATGTTAAAGCTCTTGCTCCCTCCCATACCTGTCACCAGTACTGGCCAAGATTTGTCTTTGGCCTCAGGAGTGTGGACAAATGCAATTATGCAGCACCCTCGCCCCTGTGACAAAATCTTGTTTCTCTTAACTTTATTAAGAGGTAGTTGCCCTTAGAGAATAATGAAAGAGTGCTGACAGGCACCCAACTCTGGTGGCCCCTGTGAGCAGCTGGATCAGCACAGTCTGGGACTGGTAGAGGGACTGCAAGCCGGAGCCTCTAAACTGAGACCACAAGACAACACTGAGACAGTCTCCAGGGATCCAGGCAGGCAGCTCATCACTGTCCACATAGTCCAAGTTTCAGGCCACCCCAGAGGAGGGTCTTGTCTAGGTGACAGTGGCACCAGGCTGCTGATTAGCTCACAGCTGAGGCAACCATTGTGCCAGGCCCCCAGGCCAAGAAACTCAGCCCAGCATTGAGTCAGTCTCGCCCAGTTGGAGAGGGCAGGTCTGTGACCCAGAGACCTGTTCCATGAGCCATCTCCCTGCAAGGAGGCAAGGTGGAAGTTCTTGGAGATACAGTATGGAGTAGAAGGAGGTTTTTGTACTTTAGAAGCAGACAGACCTGGGTTCAACTCTCTCTGTTGCCACTTATTGGCTGTGCGACCTGGGGCAAGTTACTTAACCTCTCTGGCCTATCATGAGGATAACTAGAACAACCTCATGGAATTATTGTTAAATGAAAAGAGACAAGTACTAAAAGCACTTAGCCCAGCAGTCTCATGTCCCAGCCCTGCTTTATCCCTGTGGCAGGGCAGGTGTAGGGGTCTGCATGGAGTGAGTCCTCCATTCTCTTCCTCCTAGGGGAACAGTATAATAGCTTGAGCTACAACCCAAGCACCTACCTGCCTCTTCCCTGTTTATGCAAGCATTATCTCATTTCATGCCCACAATGAGCAGTACTGTTACTAGGCTCACTGTACCGTGAAGAAGTTACTCAAGGTGCCCCACTAGTGCATGACAGCAAGGATTCCAGCTCAGCATGTGTGACTCTGGAGCAGCATTCTGAATGGCAATGCTCCATGTTCAAACACACACCTCGAGCATGGCCCAGTGTTCACACTATTTTTATAGAGCCCATTTCATATGGACCCAGAGGGGGGGTGTGCATGTGCATGTATGTCTCTTCCATGTCAAGTGTAAGGGGTGAGGTGCTGGATGGGTCTTGCAGGTGCAACAGGAACTTGCACTAACTTTCTGTTTGTCTATCCCTAGGCAACCCATGGACTTCTTCCAGGTCTTCCTGTTCCTGGCTTTGAAATGGGCAGGAGAGCAGCTTCCAGGTTCTCACCTGCTCTCAAACGATCACTCTGAGGCCATGAGATGGTCTCCTTCCAGCCTGGGTGACAACTGGCTCTGAAATTGGCCTCACCCTCTGTGAGGATGCATTTCTGCTCTTCCAACAATGCATTTCAGATTCTTCCATGGAGGGGAAGCCAGACCTGGGATTTCTCTGGGTCCATAGTTATCCTTGGAATACAACTGGGTATTTAAGGAATCCCTATAAGAACTGAAAGCAAAATTGTGCATGCGTGTGTATATGCCTGAGAGCAAGGGCATGTTTCAATATGCTTCTTTGAGAAAGAGCATGCTTCCTATTTATAATGAGTGTTGTTTGGAGTACCTTCTCATTGATGACTTCCTTTGACCTTCATGCCTCCCCTACCCAGTGAACAAGAGCAGGCATCATTATCCTCATTGGGTGAAAAACAGGTGTAGAGAAACTAAGCAACTTGCCAGAAGTGGTGGCTCTCAATCCAGACTGCTACCTCTTAGCATCCCACCCTCAGGAGAGAGCAGGCCTGGCTGAGTGGTGCAGGCTCCCTTTCCTGACAGAAGTTAGAGTGCTCCACCTCCTATCCTTGCTGCACAGAACCCAGAGGCACTGCCAGGCAGGGAAGGGGCAGGCCAGTGCATTTGCTTCTCAGGCCTTGGCCTTCTCTTCCATGCCCTCTTGGCAGCCCTCACTGCCCTGAGTCCAAGAGCCTCAGGGTAGGCTTTCTTCCCCAGAGTCAAAGGCAGGGCTTTGGTCCCAGTGTGTGTAAGGATGCTGGCCCTGGGGGAAGGTGGGAGAAGAGTGAGTAGGAGGTCACACAGGGCTGCAATTCAGGGTCCTGCTGTGTGTTGGGTAACTCAGGGAAGGGGCAGGAGGCCCTGGAATGACACCATGGGAGTGGTAGTGTGTGTGTGTGATAGAGATAGAGACAGAGAGACAGAAACAGAGAGAGGCCCCCAGAGAGAGTCTAAGAGACCCCTTGGGGGAGCTGGAGGAGCCATGAGGAGACTCTATATATCTGGCATCTCTGAGATGTCTGCCTTGAGTAGTGTCCTCCTCTGTTTCCATACCCTTTGGCCTCCAGATCCCTCAGAAACCTCAGATGGACCATGGAAACCTCACAGCTCATGGCAGGACAGCAGGTGTCTTGGTACTGTCCCCCTTTCCTGCCCTGACATAGCAGGTGAACTAAGCCTCAGGAAAGGTGTCCTCATCTAGATGTGGGCCAGGTTGTGTGGCTTCAAAGAGATGGTGTATGTGGCAAAACTGCCCCAGTAATGCAAGGAGATTAGCCCTGCCCAGAGGATTCTGGGCTTGGGGAAGTATGAGAAGGCAAGCCTGTATTCTCAACTGATCATTTCCATTCTGACTACAGTGTGTCCAGAGACCTGCTTGTTAGTGGGACCTTGGAGGGAAGAGAAGCTGTGTGGCTGGCTCAGGAGGGCCATGCTGGATGTCCAGGTGAGCCCTGCCAGTGCCCCACCATCTGAGGCAGCTATGTGAGGCCTCTCATCTAGGCTGAGGGCATGGGCAGACAGTCCACAGGTCTTGTGCAGGCCAGGTTGGAAGCTCCTTAAGTGGACTGCCTAGCCTAATGCCCAGCCCAAGCTTGGATCCCTTTAAACAGTCCTGCCTACAGTTGCCCAGCTGTCCTGGGACATAGGCTACTTGACCTGGGCCTGTGTGTGCCCAGAGCTGTAGAAGCCTCACTCCATGAAGTACACACTGGCCTTGGGGTCAAGAAGACCTGATCTGAATTCACCTCTATCACTGGGCAAATTACTCTTCTCAGTTTCATCATCTATAAAATGGGAATAACAATAGTGCCTGTCCCACAGGTTTGTTGGGATAATTTAGTGTGAAACAATTAACCTATATCTATAATAATAAAATCATATTATGCTAATTAGACCAGACAGCCAAATGGCCTTGCAGACATCATTCCAGACATCCTTCCAGGCAAAGCTGCCATGCAGGGGCAGAGGCAGAGGCGATTAGGGGCAATCAGGCAGGCAGGCGAGCAGTTAGGAAATCAAGCAGGCAGGCAAAGTGGTTAGGGGCAGTCAGGCAGGCAGGCAAGAGGTTAGGGGTGATCAGTCAGGCAGGCAGGCAAGCAGTTAGGAGCGAGCGGTCCCAGATTGCGAGAGGGATGTCTGACTGCCAGTTTATGCCCAATGGGGCCTAAACTGGCAGTTGGACATTCCCCAAGGGTTCTCGGGTTGTGAGAGGGTGCAGGCTGGACTGAGGGACACCCCCCCCATGCAAGAATTTTGTGCACTAGGCCTCTAGTATTATATATAACTAGAGGCCCAGTGCATGAAAATTCATGCATTGGGGGGTGGGGGTCCCTCAGCCTAGCCGGCCCCCTCTCACAGTCTGGGAGCCCTCAGGGGTGTGAGACGACCTGGCAATCAGAGGAAGGTGATGCCCACATCACACCTCTGCTGCTGCCACTGCCGGCAGCACAAGCCTTGGCCAGCCCTGATTACCTGAGCCTCAGGCAGCCCTGGGCGGTTCGGCAGGCACCATCTGAGGCTTGCCTGCACCTTGGGCATTGGCTGGGCAGCCACCATCTGAGGCTTGCCTGAGCCTCAGGCTGGCCTTGGGCAGCTGGGGGGCTGAGGGCAGGTCCAGCCACACCATGCACCTGCCTCCCCCCAAGCTGGGCTGAAAGGACTAGGGGACTCTGGCAGGGCTGAGGGGACTGGGTGCCACCATCTTGTGGCTATGGGCACCACAATCTTTATGACTGTGTGACAGTCAATTTGCATATTCCCTCTTTATTAAATAGGATAAGTACCTTGCATATGCTCAGTTAATCATAGCCATCATTCTTTGCTGTTATCTATAATAATAAATGCATAATATGCTAATTAGACTGGATGACCTTCCAGATGAAGCCAAGGCTGTGAGGGTAGCCCAGGTCCTGGGTACCAGAGGGAAGCTGGTGCCAGCAGCCAGGGAGACGAAGGCCTACTCTTGCATGAATTTCATGTATCAGGCCTCTAGTTATATAAATAATTGTCTCTTCTAGAGGAGACTCTAAGTTTTTTGAGGACAGGAACTATATTTAATTTATCTTTGTATTCCTCAGGATGTCCAACACAATACCTGTTATAGAAATTCAACTGTTTTATGTTACATCATGCTTGACTGTCATCAGCATCTTGCTTGTTAGGAACTGTGTGGTGCAGAAAAAACTGGTCCCCAAACCATCACAGGATACACAAGTGTCTTCAGGGCAAACATGACCTCTCTTTTTCTCCTCTGTTCTCTTCTCTCTCTGCCTCCCAGCCACTGAGGTCTTAGGACTCTCAATTCTTCTTCTTGGTCCAAACCAGATAGGAAGAGCTCCAGAGAGCATCTGATGTAAGCACACACACTCAGTTATAGATTACCACTTCCTGCATTGTTTCTCCAAGGGATTATTTTAATTCTAAAAAAGGTTTAAACTTAGAGCAGATGTTCTTAAACTGGGGTCATTGAAGGTCTGAGTATGGGTACAGTCAATGTACTTATACTTTTTTCCTGGGGAAAAGATAAGACTTGCCACTGATCTGTGAACCAAAAACAATTTAAGAAGTAGTTCCCTAGAGCAGTAGAACATTCTGTGATGAAGGAAATGTTCTACATCTGTGCTGTCCCCTATGGTAATCACTAACCACATGTGGCTGTTGAACACTTGCCATACAGAGTGTGCAAGTGAGGAACTGAATTCTTAGTTTATTTATTATTAAGATATTTTTATTGATTTCAGAGGGAGGGGAGAGGTAAGAGAGAAGTAGAAACATCAATGATGAGAGAGAATCATTGATTGGCTGCCCCCTGCATGCCCCACACTGGGGATCAAGCCTGCAACCCAGGCAGGTACCCTAACCAGGAATAGAACTGTAACCTCCTGGTTCATAGGTCGACCCTCAATCACTGAACCAGACCAGCCGGGCCTTAGTTTTATTTATGCTTGTTAATTTAGATTTAAATTTAAATAGCCATGTGTGGCTGGTGGCTACTATATTGGACCATGTGACCTAAAATAATAAAATTCAAGAATAAAATTGAATTTTACAAAATATTGGAAAGGTGGCATTTTAGAGTACACAAGGGGATTCTTATGGGCAGGAATTTCTCAAGATCTCTAAAATTTAAAAAATTCATTCATCCATCTCTCCATCCAAGGAATGAAAAATGGCTCACTCATGCATGCACAGATGTGTGAATCAGCACTGGCATTGGCTGGGCAGCCACATGCTTTTGGCACTGAGTGGAGATGCAAGTGGTGAAGAAGAGAGGTACTGCCAGTTCACTGGGAACCAGAGGGTCTTCCCAGAATATTCAGGTGGGTCCTTTGGGGGTGGATCATATTTATAAGAGTAGTTCCACCCTATTTGGTACCCCAAGTCTCCTCACACTTGGCAATCTTGTAAGTAAGAGAATGTTTCTTCCCCTTAGGAGGATGTTTGGTTCCTGAGGATGGGGAGGATATGTGTGTGTGTGTGAAACTGCAAAGTGGAAGAGACTGGGAATGTCTCCTGGATGATCAGGTTGTATTTATAGATGGACATTTTCTAGTTAACTTTTTAAGAATGTCAATGGAGCAATCTTTGGGAAACCAGGGAACTTAGCATCTGGATTTCATTGATTTTCAGACTTTTTTCTTACATGTTCTCACTAGCTCATCTACTCCTGGGGCTGTGATGAGGATTAATTAGCTTTTGTGGCTAAAGTTCTTATAGCAGTGCCTGTTGCACAGTGAATGCCCTCTGTCAGTTATTACTGTTGTTTAGAGAATGCCCGGTAAATGTAGGAGTGGTAGGTGCTCATTACATGTTTGTTTAATGAATGACTGAGGTTGCTAAGTACACAAACTTAAAAAGCATCAAACAAAAGCTAAATTTCAACATCTGCAATAGTCTTTGGGACCTAAAAATGACCCAGTGCCATAGCCAAGGCAATCACAGTATCTGCAGGGACAGCAAAAGCTTCAATGCCAGGCTTTATGAATGTGCCCGTGAAGGTTTGCCATCATGGTTTTGTGACCCCCATCTTAGGGCCATGGTTTCTCAAGTGAGAAGGACTAGACATTGCCTAAGGCCTGCTCCAGCTGCAGTGATGTCAGAGCATGCCACTTGTCTCTAGCTGGGCCTTTTCAATGCTGGAGGGATAATGACAACATTCACATCTCCTCTGGCCAAGGGGCCTCCAATAATCCACCATATGCACATACTCAAAGACCAGATTTTGGTTCCAAATGACTCATTTTGCAACAGCTCAAGAATTTCCAGTTGTGTTTGCTAATAAGTATAAAATCCAGAAGTGGGATGGTACTTGGGAACATCTGCAAGTAAGCAATGGAGGCACACTTGGCTCTGCCAAGGTCGGGAGTGGGCCAGCATCCACAGAAATAGACAAAACAACTTCAAGTTCAAATTATACACTATAGAATTTTTAAAACTTAGTTTGGGTAAATAACCTTTTTGTGCTTGGCTGCCATTAGGCTGGACACAGTCATAACACCTTTCCGTTGGCTGCCTGCAGGCCTCAATGTGGTCTTTGTCTTGTCAACACAGAGCCCTTGGCCTCCAATCCCATTGTTCTGATTAAAATGCCAGCATTGGTCTCCAGATCGCTGTTGACTGTCTATCCTCTCAGAAGATAGTGAGAAACGGAGGTGAGCAGGCTGGCTAGCCAAGGAGTAAGGAATGAAAAATGGCTCCGGGTGGGGAGGCAGGGAGAAGGGCCGCCAGGGTGGGGTGCTCGAAGCCTCTGTTCTGCATAGTTCCTGGGAATGAGGTCTTCATGCTTGAGTGGGGAGCCAGGCTGCAAAGAGGAATGTGTATTGGCATCTCTTGGAATGACCTCAGTCTCTGAAGGAATCCTTCCAAGCTGGACATTTCTGAAGAGTGATAAACCCAACTCTGTCTGTTCCACTGGTGCTTCATTCTCTCTCTTCTCCTCTGGCTGTCACAGCAATGAGAAGGGAGGTAAGGGAATTCAATACTGGAGTTGGCCAGTCCTGGCTGGCTCAGTCATTTCTTAGTTATGGAGCATTAGGCAAGTTTGTTTATCTCTCCGAGCCTTGTCTTCCTAAACTATAAAATGGGATTACTAAATCTATCTTGTAGACTTATTGGAGGATGAAATGACTGTATATGAAAGAAGTTATATTAAGAAAACTGGAGGTTTTGTTTCATTATTGAATGTCTTTATTCAGCATGTCATGTTCAAGGACACTGGCCAGAGTGCCTTAACCAGTCCTTGGATACCATTGCTTTCTCCCCCATAGGCCCAGTATCCCAGGTATCACAGCTCCCACTGATGTTCCTTCTCTGCTCCATGGAGTATCACCATCCTTGTACTCCAGCATCTGGATGGAGCTGGAAAGGCACATCTTCCCCACTTCTGTCTCCTGGAGATCTTGCAGCTCTATTAGTTTAGGGCTAGGCTTCTCACAGTGGGTCAGAGGTTACCTGATGTTACACAAAGTGTGTCAGGGAGTATAAAACACTGCAAAATAAATACAGGGCATCTTACTAGAGCATCAGTTTTCCTCATTGTTTACTAATTGAAAGTATGTTGTTAATCATAAAAGAACAACTATATTGAAGAATAGGGTACAAAACTAGCATACAATTTTAAGTCAAACCCAAGATACATTCATAATAGTTTTCATTTTTGACTGTGCCACAGATCTCCCTGGGAACTTCCCATCATCTTTCAGAGGACAGTTCATTATATAATTTTGAAATCTCCTGGGATGCTTCCAGGAAGTAGAAGTAGACAGAACCTCAGTACATTTGTTAACTTTAAAGTCCCTTGGTTGGACTGTTGAAATTAGTCAGCTCCCAGGAAAAGATGGCTAAGTGGGATGGTGCATTACATTTTGAAGAGAAAAATCGGTGCAGTGGGTGGTAGCCTCCTCTCCTTTATCCCAGTTTCTGTACCTGAGTTTCTGGAGTCACACAGAACTGAAACCAAAGCCATACCCGACCATGGATAGTTTGACATTCAGAATGATGGTCCCTGAAAAGGCAAAGCTGACATCTCTCAAGGTCAAGAAACAGGGAAGACACTGACCTCACCAAGGAGAACCTCACACTAGTATGTTGGATATGGTACATGATATGTGCTATATGGGGATGTTTAAAAGGGGACCATGGAGGAGGAGATCCCCAGGGATTTCTACAGGGACATAGCTGGGAAGAGAGTCCATGCTCACTCCACTCCAACTAAATAGCCCACATATCCTAGACTTTGTGAACAATCATGAGAGCTTCTAGTAGAAGCAGTAGCTGAGTTCCAGCTGGTGGTTTCAAATGATGGTGTTTATTAGAACTATGATACCTATCTATAATAATAAAAGCATAATATACTAATTAGACAGACAGCCAAATGACCTTCCAGATGTCATTCTGGATGTCCTTCCGGACAACGTTCCAGACAAAGCGGCAGTGGGGGCCGAGGCAGAGGTGGCCACCATGGCGGGCGGGGGCCAAGACAGAGGCAGTTAGGGGTGATCAGGCAGGCAGTCAAGGAGTTAGAGGCAATCAGACAGGCAGGCCAGTGGTTAGGAGCAACCAGACAGGCAGGCAGAGGTGGTTAGGGGTGATCAGGCAGGCAGGCGAGTGGTTGGGGTAATCAGGCAGTCAGGCGAGCAGTTAGGGGCACTCAGCCAGGCATGCATGCATGCAGGCAAGCAAGCAGTAAGGGGTAATCAGGCAGACAGGTGAGTGGTTAGGGGTGGTTAGGCAGGCAGGTGAGTGGTTAGGGGTGATCAGGCAGGCATGCAAGTGGTTAGGGGCGATCAGGCAGGCAGGCAGGCCAGCCATTAGGGGTGATCAGGCAGGCATGCAGAGTGGTTAGGGGTGATCAAACAGTCAGGCAGGCGAGGAGCTAGGAGCCAGCAATCCTGGATTATGAGAGGGATGTCCAACTGCCCCTGGGGGATCAGGCCTAAACTAGCAGTTGGACATCTCCCAAGGGGTCTAGGATTGTGAGAGGGTGCAGGCCGGGCTGAGATTCCCCCTTCCCCAGGACAAATTTTGTGCACCCAGCCTCCTATTATATATATTCATCTCCAGGCACCTCTTTTAGACCTTCTGAATCATAGTCTAATAAAATATGGTTTTGTAAATCATAGTCTAATAAAATAAAATATGCAACTTCCAGGTTGCATTCCATATCAACTCAAGTGTCCCATGTTGACCCTGGCTCAGTCTTGGATAACCATTGAGTATCATACTCTGTGTGAGGGTTGGCCTGCATCCTGAGGGAGAGTACAAAACTGTTTAAGACGTGGGCTCCACCCTCAAATAGCTTGAAGATGTGAAAAAAAAAGGCAAATTAAAACTTCATGAATGAATTCAAGGCAATGAAATTAGGGCTCTCACTAGGCAATGCTGCTGAGAACTCAGTGAATGCTACACACAGGAAAGACTATGAGATCATAGGAGGGCTTGTGCCGTCATCAGCTGGCCAAGAGAATTGAAGAGTGTGAGGCAGACCCAGAGCAAGGCTTCCAGCTGGGCCTAAAGAGAAGTCAGCATCTCATTTGTCTGCTGACTCAGTGGGTGGGCACCATCTCTAGAGAGAACTTGCTGCACGGGGGAGAGGAGTTGTGTACATGGATGGTGGGAACAGATATGAGGGGCCATGGGAAAAGAGAGCATGATGCGTCTCGGCCCATGCCTGAATACTTTGAAGTGAGGGCTGCAGGAGGGAGCTGAGGCAGCTGCTTGAGGGGCTCAAGCAGTGTTGTTTGGACAATTTATGTCCTTACATCCTCTGCAAAGTGACCTGCAGTATGGGAGAAGCGTGTATTTCTCCCCTGCTTGGGTCCTGGGAACTCTGGGGCATCATGGTGGTTGTCTGTGAGCAGTGGGTGAGAGCAGGGAAGCCTTGATGCCAGACTGTGGATATAATTCCCAATGAGACCTTGAAGGGAGAGAATCCATGTTCAGTACTCATGGCAATAGGAGGGATTTCTGGGGGACCCACATGAAACCTTCCCTGTGGATTCCTGGGAGGGTATATCTGGGATGACGGGTTCTGCCTTAGCAAGTGAATGCTATGGTCCAGAAGCACCTGAGTTAACAATGTTAAGTGCCAAGGTCTTTTGTGTACCAACAAATTGATGAAGCCAGGAAAAGCATGTGCTACAAAAGGACCACAACATTTTAGGGGCTGAGAGGTCAGGTTAAGAATGAGCATGGATATCTGTGTGGAATGTAAGTTGTAAGCTGTATTTGTGAGGATGTAAGTTGTTAAGAATGATGAAAGTAGCAGTCTTCACCCAGTGGTTCCTGAAAACCATTCTTTTGTTATTTGAGTGTCCAAAAGTCCGTATGAAGCAGGAGGCACTCAGTGGACACCAGAGTGGGTGTGGTACACTGGCTCTCATCATATTGCTTTTCCAAAGCACTTGGACAGGCTGGACCCTCCTGGGAAGGTGACAACAGGAATAATCTGGAGTGAAGACAGGGAAATCAAGGCCAAGAACCCAGGGATTTCCCAGAGGTGGGTTCCCTCAAAAGATGGAACCAACAGCTGCTGGCCTTCCTTCGCCAACAATGCTGGGCTCTTAACAGGCAATCTGGGCGCTCACTCTGAGCTGAGCATGGTGGCATATCCTATCAGGGGTCCTACTGCCCAACATCCACCTCACAATTCCTAACTGTGCATAACCTTATCATTTATTCCAAACTCTCCGTCTGCCATCTCAGATGACTCCTCCCCTCCTTGCAGGGAAGGTCCTGTGTGCCAACGAAGCCACTGACCCAGGAGACAGGAAACAAACTGGGCTTCAGAGAAGAGATGTCAGTGCCACTAACAATTTCATTTCCTCTCCATTCTGCAGCTGAGAATGCAATTGGCAGGCGACCTCAACCCCCCAAGTCCTGACAGAAGCTGAGATCTGTAGGTGAGCTATGACACTACCAAGTTGGTTCTAAGCTCCCTGAAAGCTGCAAGGAAGACATCAGAATTGTACTTTCCTCTGAAATACAAGAATAAAGTAAAATAAAACGTCATGATGGGGATTTAAATGAGAATAAAATGCCAATTAACTCAGAGGTATTGGATGAGAATCCATTTCTCAGAAGAATTCCAGGTTGTACTTGGTGGATTAGTTTTAATTTCCCCCAAAGCACCAAATGGCCACACCTGGGATGCAGACTCAGAACAATCCAGAACTCGGTGCCAGACCCACTACTTATCACTTTAATTGACGCGTACTCTATATGATGCCCATACATTCACCGAATGGGTTCAGTTTAATTTGAAATGGGGATTTTTTTCTTTCCCCTCACTGAAATATTTAATGCAGTGAGGTTTAATGCTAAACAGCTTCAATCCTAGCATTCCATCATTCTTCCATTTGGCTTTAAAGAATACATGAGATCCCTCCAGCCATGATTTATTTTGAAAATATTTTTTTACTAACTGTGAGATCCTCCCTTCCCCCAACTGGTGGGCAGAGTTATAATCTGCCACTGGGACATTGAACCACCAATCAGGACGCGCTGAGTGCCTTGGGGCCCACCCCTTCCTGTTCCTTCCCTTAAAAGGACTCTCCACCCATGCACATATTACTGTCTTTCCCTTCCTTCTGCAGGGAGCAGTCCAGTTGGGTCCTTCCTTCTTCTCCTCCTGCCCCTTCCTGGTTTCTCTACCTCCTCCATAAGGAATCTCGCTCGTTACTGCGGAATAAACCTCCCTTTTAATGTATCTTGGTTTCCGACTCTGGTGTCCTGCATCTTGAACCTTACATCTGGTGCCGAACCCAAGTGGGGGCGTGCTCCGTGTTTGACCTTTCACGGTCTGGGGTCCCCCTCTCCCCACCTTCTTCTTTCTTTGTGGCTCAGGATACTCAGCCTTCTTCCCTTGGCTAGGCAATGTCAGCGGTAAGTCCCAACCCATGCTAATTCCTGGTGGTTTTTCTGGCATCTCTGTCCATAAACCATGGCCCCCATCAGAGATTGCCTTCCGGGCATAGACCCCCGGGCTTCTCCAGGAGAGGTTCCAAACCTGGGGAGGCAGCGAAGACGTTCCTGCCCCCCTTGGTTCCCAGCCTTTTGGCCGCCGGCCTTTTGGCCTCCATCCGGACTCCAGGAAGTAGAGAATATGTTCTCTACTGTCCCTTGGGTTCCCAGTCGTAGCATTGGCTCAGGGATTGGGACGCTGGTCGTTGACCTTTTGCTACCCGACCCCAGGAATTGGAATGGGCGCTCACCAAAGACACCTCTAGGGTATCTCTTCACCAATCTGGCTACTTCTGTAACATGGCATGGCCTCAGTGGGTCCAGCTGACGCTGAAAGCGGGACTAACATGACCTCAGTAATTTCTGCCAGAAAGCTGGAAAGTGGCGTGAGGTTCCATATGGCCAGGCTTTTTTTTCTATCTGATCTCCCGTCCCTCTCTCTGCTCCTTCTGTTCCACAGCCCAGGTTCTACTAGCTCATGAGAAACCCCCTCAAATTGGTCCTCAGCCAGTCTCTGATCCCCTCTGTCTCTGACTCTTTGGACCCAGCCGCTCTCTTATTTCCACCCCTCTCGTTCCCACCTCCCGCTTTCTGCTCCCTCTCTTCCTCCTCCTTCTTCCCCGCGGCTGCCGCCGCTGCCGCTGTGGGAACCACCATCACCGCCTCAGGCCTTGAGCCGACCAGAGGCTGCCACACAGCACCAGAGCCACCCACCCGCCATCCTGCCAGCCGCTCCAAACAGCTAAGTGAGATTTCTGATTTGGGTTGCTCTTCCCTTGTGTATTGTGGGCAGCCAGCCTCCATGTGGCCACATGGTCTGCGGTTCCCATGGGGGGTTGCCATCTTGAAATGACTAGTCGCACCCCTCTCTGACCACATGGTCTGCCATGGGGGGCCGCCATTTTGAACCAGAAAGTCCCGCCCCCGCAGGCTCGGCCTGCTGTGGCCACCCGCCGCCATGCTCTTCCACCTCTGGCCCACGGCCCGCCTTTTGCTCCGCCACCCCCCCTCCCCTAACACCTTCTCAGACCCAGGTCCGAGATCCAGTGAACACGGCATTTAAGGTTTTAATGCCCATGAGGAGCAGACAGAGTAAGGCTGCCTTCAACAGGAGGTGAGTCTGCAAACCCAAGCCTTGCTACCTTGAGGCCGATGGCAGCCATGCATGGTCCAAAGGGGACTGTGCGTGGTTGGGGTGCAACGAAAGGATGAACGCCACCTGGAAGATGCTTCAAATGCGGGAATGAGGGCCATTGGGCAAAGCAGTGCCCCCAGCCCTGGGCTCCAACCAAGCCCTGTCCAGCGTGCGGTAGAAACTGCCCCTGGAAAAGTGATGGCCCTCTGTGTCTCAGCATAGAGAGGCTGCCCTTCCAGGTAATGGCCCACTGCTGGCCATGCTGGAACTGGCTGAAGACTGGTGATGCCAGGACTCGACAACCCCCATCACCCTTGCCGAGCCCAGGGTAATGCTCAAAGTAGCGGGTAAGCAGGTCTCCTTTCTGGTCAGCACGGGGGCTACCTTCTCTGTCCTGCCCTCCTTTTTCCAGGCCACTCTTCCCTTCCATGATCTCGGTCATGGGTACTAATGGCAAATCACCTTTTAATGCTCTGAAAACTGCTCTGGCCTCAGCGCCTTCTCACCCCACCCTCTTCCCCACTCCACCCTCCCTAGAGAACAACTTTCTTGCTGGCACAGGCTTATCAGAAACTTAGATAAAAAAGTGGCAGTTTTGAATTCAAGCAGCTAGAGGACTGTTCCCTCCTCCCCCTGCCTTTTCTAAATATTTTAAATAGCATACAATATTGAAACATTAATTGCTAGACATGTTTAGAAATATTTAATGGAAGGTATGTTGAAAGAAAGAACTTCTAAAGTTAACTGTTGACAAGAATTGTAGAAAGATCCACTATACCAGGCCCCCTCTCCTCACCCTCCCTCGTTCACCAGGTTTTTTTTCTAAGTTCTGAGATACCCTTCTGGCATCTCTCTCTCTCTCTCTCTCTCTCTCTCTCTCTCTCTCTCTCTCTCTCTCTCTCTTTCTCTCTCTCTCTTCTCCCAGACATCTCTAAGCCTTTCCAACTATTTATTGATGAAAGACAGGGAATATCTATGGGGGTCCTCACCCAGCCCCTAGGGCCAACTTTCACCCCTGTAGCCTACCTGTCCAGACAGCTCGATCCCACGGTTTGGGGATGACAGCCCTGCAGCTGCTGTTATCATCAAGGAGGCCCAGAGGATTTGCCTCCAACAACCCTTACAGGTCTTCTCCACCCATAGATTACAGGATCTTCTGTCCCACCGATCCTTATCTCTCCTTCCCCCCTCTCGCATTCAGGAACTCCATCTCCTGTCCCTCGAGAATCCTGACATCTCCTTTATTCAGTCCCCAGCCCTGAACCCTGCCACTCTCCTTCCTGCTGCCTCCACCCAACCTGTGGCAATGCACTCCTGCCCCGAGGTCGTCGAGGCTCTCACTCAACCTTGGGCGGGACTCTCAGATCTTCCTCTCTCTAATCCTGATTTAACTCTGTGCGTGGAAGCTCGTGCCTAGACCCCCAGGGACATCGGAAAGCCTCCTATGCGGTAGTAACACTCAAGCAGACCTTGAAGACTGCCTTCATAAATCACAAGATCTCCCTTCCCAAGGCTCAGGTAGGGGCCATTGCCCAACAGGTCCACTGGTCACTGCACATTGGACAGCTGGCACTTTGTAGGTTCCTCGAACCCCTCTTCACCTCACTCACACTGAGAGAGGCAGTCAAGAGTGCCTGCTCCTCCTGCTCCACGTGTGCAGCTGTCTGACCCCAGAGAGGAATGCACCCCAATTTTCCTACCCATCAAATGAGGGGACACCTCCCAGGGCAGGACTGGCAGGTAGACTTCACCCATATGCCTCCCCACAAAAAGACCAAATACCTGCTTACCATGGTAGACACCCTGATAGGGTGGGTAGAGCCCTTCCCTACCCACAAGGAAACTGCTGAGGTTGTGGCTGAGACCCTAACAACACACATAATCCCTAGGTTCAGCCTTCCCACCTCCATACAATCAGACAACTGCCCAGCTTTTGTATCTAGGGTCATTCAGCAGGTTAGCACCTCTCTTGGCATCTCCTGTGGGCATCTCCTACTGCCCACAATCATCGGGTAATATCAAGAGGATCAATGGCCTCCTTAAAGACCATCTAACTAAACTCTCTCTAGAAATTCGCAGCTCCTGGCCATACCTCCTGCCCATGGCCCTGACCAGAATCCAGGCTACACCAAGGAACCCCACCTTTTTACCTGCCCTTACTCAGGCAACTGCTCCGGGAACACGCTGACAGGTTTCTGCCCAGGTCTGGACCAGCCGACCAAGACTCTCGAGGACCAGCCCTCCAGCTGGGGGACTCATTCCTCCTCAAGAGCTTTACCCCCCAGGTTGTATTTCAGATCCAGGCCCAGAAAAGCAGCAAAACCAGACAAGTGACGCTGTGGCAGCCTCAGGACCAGCCTTTACCTCCCAAGTGACTCAACAGGATCACTCTTGAGACTTCACCAACCGGTCCCTTGGGAAATTATGCTGCTGCACTCCTCGTCCAGCCTCCCATCATTAGGCCAACTGGTGTCTATTTCTTTAATTTGCTCTTTACTCCCTTTCTCATGCACGGTTTCACTAGTCTTTTGCAGAACAGAATGCAGGCATTCACCAACCAGAAGGTGGGAGAGATCTACCTGGCCCTGAACTCAGAACCTAGCATCAGAATCTTTGAGACTCTGGGTAAATGCCCCTAACAACGCCCCCTCCTAGCAGGAAGTAGCTACGGAAAACGGACCTTCAGCCCTTGCCCCTGACCTTGCCCGGACTCTCAATTTTTTTTATATAATATCACAAAAAGCCTGGAATGTGAGATCCCCTCTCCCCCCAACTGGTGGGCGGAGTTATGACGTTACCAGTGTCTGCTGCTGGGACATTGAATCACCGATCAGCACGCGCCGAGTGCCCTGGGGCCCACCCCTTCCCGTTCCACCCTGGGCCCAACCCCTTCCTATTCCTTCCCTTAAAAAGATTCTCCACCCACTCACGTGTTACTGTCTTTCCCTTCCTTCTGCAGGGAGCAGTCCGTTTGGGTCCTTCCTTCTCCTCCCGCCCCTTCCTGGTTTCTCTACCTCCTCTGTAAGGAATCTCACTCATTACTGCGGAATAAACCTCCCTTTTAATGTATCTTGGTTTCTGACACCTGTTTCCTGTACCTCGAACCTTACTCTAACTTTAGAATTACAAAGCCTATTGATCTATTACTCCCATCCCTTTTTTTCAATAGGGTGATGGGACATGTGGCAAAATAAAAAAAAAATTAAAAAGTCCCTCTTTTGCTATCTATCCTGTAGTCCTCAAAATTAAATTAACAAGCACAAATCCATTGGAAAGAAGCCATCCTCAGAATCAGGCCCCCTACTACCATGGAGCATGTGGATTTCTGCTCTCAGGCCCCTGCTCTGTGTGCCCCCACCCCCACCCCTCCACACACACACACAATGGGAGTGATGGAGGGAGGGAGGCTACGTCTTTGCCTTTGCGAAGGAGTTGGATGGAATGTTCCAGATCCTGGCTTCCAGATCCCCACTGATCACAGGAGAGCAGGTGGGGCCTCCCCCGCCCTGTGTTTATTAGCACTGACAGAAGGAGTGCCAGAGCATTGCTCACCCGAGGTGTTACATACTGATACACTGATAGGCAATTATCTTTGGAGATAGTGGTAAAACACAATAATTAATTGGGAGAGCAAGCAAAAGAATGGTGGCCCCAGGCTGAGGCAAAATGGTATTTCTAGAAAAAATGCTCTATGAGCCTGGTAATTTAGCCTCAATGGGTCATTTGATTTCACCACATCTCCCTTCTCTTCCCCGCTTCCCCCGCCTCAGTCCTGAAACCTTTCCGGAGCTTTGTTTTTCAAAAGCATTGCCCTTGAATGTGTCTCAGACATCATTAAAGTGCAGACCAACCTCCCATAGCAACTTTCCAAAATGGTGCCTGGCAATAGAGAAAAATCACTGCCTTAGCAAAGATGTCTCACACAGCCTGCTCTTGTGATGGTACATGCTGGCGGAGTCTTTGTTTCAAACTGAGGCTGACACATGTCTGCTTAAATAAAACATTCCCATTTCAGGTGACTGATTTGGTGGGAACAAGGAGTTCACAAGCCAAAGCATGGGCTGACCTTCATGACCCCACCAGCAGGGGGGAGGCAGTATTGTTGAATCCTTTTCCTAACAAGCATTGAGAAGTGTGAGCTTTTCTTCTGCTGGCTTTGCCATGGTGACATCCACTGACCTATATTTGATATTCTGCATAATACACATGTGTCAGCGATCACACATTTGATTGAGAGGGAGAAAGAGGGAAAGGAAAAGAGGACAGAAGAAGCATTTTACAGTTTAGCAAGAATGAATACAGAGCATTCTTTGGTGGCAACAGGGCAGAAACCATCTGGATTTAACTTAAAAGGAGAAAGGGAAGATTTATTTTTAGGACACAAGATGTCTAACAGAATTCAAAGGAAAGCAGGCTTCCTGACCTTGGGAACAGGTCAAAACAAGAAGCCACTTGCTCTCTCTCCCTCTCTTATCCCTTATAAGAACTTCATTTTCCTCTTGCTATTCAAACCGGTCCCTTTCCCTCTCTGGTCCACATGGTGATGGACTACCTTTAGCCCTGAGAACCAGGCTAATGTTGAAGAGTGTCTCACTCATGCCCAAGACCTGGACAAGTGTTTTGATTGGTCTAGCTGAAGTTAGGTGCTCAACCCTTGTCTAAACAACCTCATTTCCAAAAATCCTATCAAAAGCCTGAGGGTCTGATAATTTATGAGTGAGATTATGTGATACCACCTAATTTGCTGCAGTTGTTGGAATTGTAAAAGTAAGAAATGCAAAGTGGCTGTGTATATATTAGAGCAGTTGGTGGTTAATGTAAGCAGGGAAAATATCCAAAAAAGTTGTACAATAAAGAAAATAACTATTTCTTAACTAAAGAAAAATGTTGGGGGACATTTAGTCCTAATCATGCTGAGTTATTTAGGGAAACTTAGGGACAGAAGTCAGACTTTAGTGGTTGTTTGCAACCTGCCCTAGGCCCAGTCACCTTCCTTTCATTCTCAGGAGAAGCACTTGCTGAGCTCTAACACCCTGGCTTTCCTTTTCTGGGCAAGCCACATAATCCTTTGGTGAAAAATGTTTAGAACTATATTATTTTCCCTTTCTTTTACTGGCTCTGAAGGAATTATTTAATTTGGGTATCATAGAAATCAGAAGTCTCTGTGTTTCATGTGATAGAAACCAACTCAGACTGGCTTTAAAAAGTAAAGGGGGCATGTCATGGCACATTGTAACTGGGAAGTGCTTTGGGGAGTCTGGGCAGGCATGGCTGCATCCAGAGGAAATCAAGAGTCTTATTAGGGCTCTCTTTCACCCCCTTCTCTCAGCTCCATTCACTTCCACTGAGGTTTATTTTTACCCTGTGGTCAAGGAAGATGACTGCTGGCAGCCCCAGCTTCACATTTCCCTGGCACCAAGACTCAGACAAAAAGCAGCTCTAGTAGACCAGTTCTTGAAAGACTCTGATTGAATTGAGGCATGAGCACGCCCTTGAACCAGTTGTCTCATCTAGGGCAGCCCAGGTCTGAGTCCATGCGGTGCAGTGGGACAGACCAAGGCACCATTTTGTGGAATCTCCTGAACCACATGGAGTGTGAAAGAGATGATTCTCTCGAAGGAAGGGCTGTGTGAACACAAACAATATCCAACCACTATGCATATTTGTGTTATACATGTATTAATGTCAGACATTGACAAGGCACATATAGTGCCAATAAATAGGCTTGGTGCCAAGATGCTAGGACTCAAGGCTCCATCTGGTGATGCTTCCAGTGCTCATGGGTGCTTGGCATGCTGCCACAAGATGTTAAGAGCTCAGAGGCCTGTGGAATTATGAAATAGATATTCTGATATTAAAGCTCCAAGGTAAGGGCTAATGTCACCTTTACCAGCTCCTTCCTCAGATCTCTCCTGGAATATCCTCATCTTTTGCAGTGGGATCTGGTTTGTTACGACGATGATGGAAAGTGAAAAGGAGGAGATTAATAGAAGGAAATGTTTCAATGGGGACGATTTTCTGTTTGCTTGTTTTTAAAACGTTTTACTTTGAGGTAATTATAGATTCGCATGCCATTGTAAGAAATAATACAAAGAGATCTTTGCATCCTTTACCAGTTTCCTGCATAACCATAGTATAGTAGCACCACGAGGGAACTGACAGATACAACCCATGGATCTCATTCAGATTTCACCAGTTTTACATGCACTGATTTGAAAACTGAGTTTTAATGTGTATATGTTTTTCTCAAAAGTTACTTGTTTGAGTGTCTGTATCCAGATGCCTTCCTGTAATACCTGGGGATCTGCTGAGACCACACCTTGAAGGGAGAGTGGAGATGATCTATATGACTAACTATAAATGAATGGTTCAAGTTTGTAAATTACAGAAAGTTTTAGATTCCAATTGAGAAACTTGGCCTCTACCCAATAGGCATTAAGGACACATGGGCAGTATTTTTTTGCACCTTGCAACTGAGTGTAAGGTGGCTTGGGAGGGAAAAAGACTGGAGGGGTAGAGAAACCTAGGCAGCTAAAGTGATACTTGAGATGAAACATATCAAAGGACTAAGGCAAAGCTGTGAAATCAAGAAATGGGGACACACTGGGAGAGTTGGTGAATGGGTAGGACTTTGCACTTGTGTGTGTGTGTGTATCTACTGATGGCCTTTATTAGTTCCAGCATATAATCCATGAGCCTACTATGCATATAAATTAGCTTTATTTTTTATTTTTAAAAATATATTTAATTGATTATTTTAGAAAGAGAGGAAGGGAGAAGGATAGAGAAATAGGAACAGTGATGAAAGAGAAACATCATCAATTGGCTGCCTTCTGCACAACCCCCACAGGGGATCGAGCCTGCAACTCAGGCATGTGCTCTGACTGGGAATCAAACCGGTGGCCTCTTGATTCCATGCTCAACTGCTGAGCTACAGCAGCTGGGCTGAGCTTTATTTTTGAATCTTGAATCTTGAGGAATTGATAGAACATCTAAGTGGAATTGTCTCTTCAAAACATGAATAATTATATGTCTGGGCTTGGCTCAATTTGGCAAAAGGTAGGGGTGGATTGGAAAGAATCAACCTGCCTAAAGTTTTCATTTTCATTATAAAAAAATTCTAGATGTTACCTCTCTTCAACTATCTGGGGAGATTTTCAGGGATCCTGCATGAAATGAGGGGATGCATCATGTGATTCTCCAAGTAAGTCCCTGCTACCTGCTAAGGTGCAGAATAGGAGAAGGCTCAGAGAAGCTGCCTTGTGGCCAAGGACACACCACAGCAAGGGCTGGTGGTGGGACTCCACCCAGAATGTGTGGATCTTCAATGTTCCCTCCCATTACAGGGGGACCATGTGCCTGCCCTCCTTATCTTCCCTCCCAAATTAATATGGTTGTTTTGGATAAGAACTGTGACTGTCTTTGGATCTGTACATGTGCCTGCACAGGGGCTGATGGAAAGAAGCTGCCCCTTAAGTAGTTGTGGAAGGAGGAGGGGAGGAGGAAAAAAAGAGAGTCTGAATCCATATACTCAAATCACAAGCATTAGGGAGCTAAATTAATTGCTTGAGTTAGGATTTAATTAGGGCTTACAACAACAGCTGTTTTTATCTTGAGTACCAACTGCATACAACAGCACACAATCCACAGCTACCTACCTGAGACACAGTGCCCACTTAAGCTTCCAAAAACTGAAGGCAAGCCATGAACTATACTCTAATGTCAGGAGCAACCTATGCAAACCCTAAGTAAAAGATTGCTAATATCTCACACCTCTGGACAAGGGTGGAGATGATAATACAGCAGAAGCAAAACAAACAAACACAAACACTTAAGACCTGAAGTCAGGAGACCTGGGAGTGGGTCTTGGTTGTTTATTAACCTGTGGCCTTGAGCAAGGCCCTCTTTGCACAGCCTCCATGGCTTCATCTGAGAACTGATGGTCTAGAGCTCTTCTAGCAGGCAAGGTGTGCCAGCCCCTGATCACACTGTGCTTTCAATGTTTTGCCTGAGATTCAGAAAGAATAAATCTGTCAGATTCCTCATGGGCTCCCTAAAGCGGTCCTTGCTGTGTCTCTTTATCCTCTCCAGTCTCTCTTCCACCACGCTGGGCTTTATGGACTAAGGAGGGAGTGGTCCAGGCTGGCTGAGTGTCTGCCTCTGCCTCCTGTTGGAGCTCTGTGAGGACAAGCCCACATGGGGTTGCGTCCTCTGCCAGGGTCCACCTGAGGGCCCGGGGGCAGGGGGGGGGGGCGGGGGAGGCTCTCTGGAAAAGGTCTGAATGAACAAACGAGTAAAAGAACAAACAAGTGATGATCACTTTCAGGAAAAGAGGCCCAAACAAGTGCCCGCATGCATGAGCGCCTGTCGGCCTGAGTCGGGCACCGCAGTCAACCTTTCTCAAGCACCATGGTCCTCCCAGCAGCTCTCTTCGTATACACAGTCATTCCATCCCATTCCACAAAGAAGGGACCAAGAACCAAGGGCCTGGGTCACAGACTGGGTTCAACCCCTAACCTGCCAGAGGCCCAAGCCAGCATCTTCACCACTGCACCAGGGAGCCCTGCTTTCTGCTGAGTATCTGACACCGAGTCCCTTCTCTCACTGACAGCCATTGAGCAACAATGACTGAGGGGTTACCTGGCACCCTCGAGGTAGAGGGCAAAGTACCTGTTTTGGAACACTCAGTGGGCTCCACAGAGGCTGAGCTCCCAGTCCCGGCCCTGCTCCTCCCGCTGCATCCTGCTTTCCACTGAGTGTGCAGCAGGATTCCTTGCACATCAGCATTCACAAGGGAGAGAGAATGGGCTTCACTACCTTTAAGAAGGTTGCAGTTTACCTGTGTGACTTTGCACAGGCATATCGGAGGCCAGGAAGACCCAGCGCTCTGCCCCAGTGTGCCTGACTGCATAGGGGGGAAGTGGGGCTAGCCACGGGTGCACCAGCCCAAGAGCTCTCTCTGAGGCAAAGCACACTATTCTCTGATTGGTCTGTGTAAGCAAGGTCTGGACTTGCTCCAGATTACCCCAGCAGTGAGGGTCACAGGGCAGGACTTGGGCCTTCTGGGGGAGATGACATTCTGGCTCTACCCCTTCATTCCCCAAAAGCCTGAAGTTCTGACTCTCAGCTCCTTATCCAGATGAGGTTATGCACAGAGGTACAAATGGGACAGGAAGAAAAGGTCTGTCACATCACCCTCCATAAGCCACGATTTCCCATGTCTTCCTTTAAATACATACAGAACCCCAGGCGATGAACCTGGCTTTGGCCTCTTGGAAGAATCACACTCAGGATGGGGCTAGGTAACCCACACCCAGTCAGGAATCGTTGTGTCTGCACCACCCACCTAGTAACAAACAACAATGCTCCTCATTCTGCTTGCCCCTCTCAGGGCCCCCAAGGTGTGGGGAAGGCAATGACTGAAGCCACAGCAGGCCGGGCCAGCATTGCGCTCCATGCTAAGAAACACCAGGCTGCTTTCAAAGTGCCTGCTCTCCTCTCCTTCTAATGAAAAGCCTCATGTAATCTGTTAGAGTCCCGCCTGCTGGAGCATGAATTATTCAGAGAAATCTCTGTTCTGTTATCTCCCCTCCCCGGGGACGCCCCCACCATTGTCTGCCCTGATGGGTCATTATGCACTCTGTGAATTTAATCTTTTAGGCTATCCGGCCCACAGGAAAAAATGTATGAATAACAATTTTCCTGTAATAACCTTCAACTAACCTTTCAACCAGAGTGAGTCATTCCAATCCCATTTTCACATCAAGAGGAGTCAAAGGCAGGCAATTACCTCTTATCTGTTTCAGGAGCTGCCCACACCTTTGCTGCACCCTCACTTTTTAAAGGGGTATTGAAGTATGATGGGGAGCCGGAGGAGGGGGTGATAAAAGGTGGGCCTGGAGTCCCAATGCCAAGTCTGGGAGGGGTCCTGAGCCACAGCCTTCCCTTGTGGACAGGGGCACTAGACTGCCCAGCCCCTCTCCTAGGGCCACTGCATCGGGCTGTCCTCTATCAGCAGTTTGGTTCTCTTGCTCCTTGCCTCTTCCCTTGCCCCCGCCTAAGGGAAATGTCTCCTCTGCCCAGAGCTTTCCTGAAAGCCTTTCCATGGATCGCAATTTCAGATCAATTTCTCTCCTGGTGAGAGCTTTGGAGTGATGGTGCTGTTGAAATAAGAGAGGACAGGAGATGGTGGGGGCCATGTGCACACACAGGAGTCCTAGCCCTCTCCCCAGCCCAGCCATGCAGACATCTGAAAGGAGCCTGGAATTTGGAGTCAGGTAAAACTTAAACACTTGGCACCTCCAGCTGTGTGACCTTGGGTGAGTCACTTTCCTTCTCTGAGCCTTAGAAAGGCTTCATGAGTAAAATGGGGGTAATAATACTTTGTGGAGTTGTTTTGAGAATTAAATGGGACAAAGAAGCAATCTGTCTACAGAAAGCTCTATTCCCCTCCTGGGGATGAGGCTTCCCACCCCCACTTTCCCATCTTCCTTTTCCATTCCTGGGTCCAGCCTGGTTCTGAGCACCCTTTTTCCTTCACCTGGGCTCTTGGGCGCTGAGGCAGAGTCTGATATACTCATCCATACTCAGGTCTGAGAACAGCCACTCCCAGTAGCTCAACATATCCAAAGAGAAAGCAGGGACAATGCTGACCCCCACGGAGGCCTTGGCCCATTGCTATCTTGCAGAATTGGCTTGTACTTGACTCCTGGATTACACCTTGGATTCTGCTTTGCTGGCTTGCCTCACACCAACCCTATTATTTGTAACCAAATAAAAAATGCAAACCTAGAGTGTGAAATGGCTTCTCCAAGTCACAGTTCAGAGGGTCAAAAACAGATCCTGGACTAGGCCCTGGTGTCCTGACTCCCTTCTTGGTGCTCAGACCAGGGTCACACTGCCTCTTCCAGTACTGACGTGGTGGCAGCACAGGCCATGGCATCGGGCAAGGGTGGGGACCCTTGTGTGCCTCAAGTCAGTCCTTCTCTTAGGTCACAAAATTATTAGGACCTAGTCCTGAATGTCTGTCAAATTCCTCAGTGGGGTGATGCCGTCCCAGGCCTCAGTGAGATAGCATGGAAAACCTCAGGAGTCCTAGCTGAGGGACAGCTGCTCAGAGAGTGAGCAAAGGCAGAGAGGGAGGTGCCATGCGGGTGAGGATGAGAAAGAAAAGAGGTGGGCAAGTACTTGGCAGGATCTCTTTGCTTTGGTTTTCAGACTGTCAATTAGCAGCTTCCCACATCCCTGGCCAGCTGTCCTGGCACACAGGGCAAAGAGGTAAGGTTCTCACATCTGTGACCCCACCTAGGACCCCACTCACCCTTGTTCTTCCATAGCCTGAATCCAGACTCTTGCATTGACAGTCTGAGAAGCGTCCCTTCTCTCCCTCTTGAGCTCTCTTCCTCCAGAAAGCTCTCTATCACCCCCAGTCAGTCTTTGAGGACTGGAAGGAGGCAGCCTGGACTCAGCCTTCCTTTCCTCTCTGTTCTAAGGCCTGTCAGATTCTTGTTCAGACATTTCCTCCTCATCTTCCTCTTGTATATTTACACAGCTCAGCACAGCCCTGCTGCTTCTGCAGAAGGTTTTTCCAAAACAAAAACAAAAACAAAACAAAACAAACAAACAAACAAAAACAACCATTCCCAGGGCTAAAGGAAATACAGAAGAACACTGGACTATTCAAGTATTTGCCTTGGGCCATGGGATTATAGGGGGTTGTTTTAAGTTTTACATTTTTCCTACTTTTTGGTAATTTCCAAACTTTAAAAAATCCTAGAGAGAAACCAAGATGGCGGCATAGGTAAGCACCTAAACTGCTGCCTCGCACAACAATTTCAAAACTACAACTAAAAGACAGAACAGACACCATCCAGAACCACAGGAAAGCTGGCTGAGTGGAAATTCTACAACTAGAAGGAGGAAAGAGAAAAGCTCACAGAGAATTGGAGGAACGGCAAAGGGTTGAGGTACAGCAAAGGGTCTTTGTGTGCGCAGAGAGGAAGGGCAGCTGAGAGCCTGGCTGACCTTCTCTGGTGGAAAGGGGAAGGAAGCCCCCAACTGCACTGAACCCCAGTTCTGACTGAACTGAACCCGAGTTCCAGGTGAGCCCCTGGGAACCCATGCTCTTGCGGGGGGAATCTGGACTCTCAGGCGGAGGCTCGGAGCCAGGAAGGCAAAGGTCTGGAGGCACGCGCATACAAGGAGAGGGCTGATGGGAAGCCAAGACTGTCTGCTCCGCCCTGAGACTCCACCCCATCCAAGCTGAACACAGAGGCTTTTGCAATTTGGCAAGTTAATCCTATGAGGCTGTCTCCAGAACCGAACTTCTCCCAGCGTAGACACAGCTGATCCTCACAGCCAGCTGGCCTGGAGGTCAATTCCTTCCAGTTATACCAACAACAATCAAGACTTAACTACAATAAGGCTGTACACACAGTCCACAAAGGGATGCACCAAGAGTGTCCACCTTAGGTTAACTGGGGAGGCCGACCCACTGAGCCATATAGGAAACCTAGCACACAAGGCTACCCTACCAACTCAGGGAAGCAGTGAAAATGTGGCGACAAAGAAACAGATCACAAATGAAAGAAATGGAGGAAAACAAAACGACTGGATATAGAATTCAAAACCACAGTTTTAAGGCTTTTCAAGAATATCCTAGAAAAGGCCGATAAATATAACGAGACCCTCAAAGATATGAAAAAGGACCAACTAGAAATTAAACATACACTGACTGAAATAAAAAATATTATACAGAGACCCAACAACAGACTAGAGGAACACAAGAATCAAGTCAAAGAATTGAAATACAAAGAAGCAAAAAACACTCAACCGAAAAAGCAAAAAGAAAAAAAATTTCAGAAAGTTGAAGATAGTGTAAGAAGCCTCTGGGACAACTTCAAGCATACCAACATCAGAATTATGGGGGTGCCAGAAGAAGAGAGAGAACAAGATACTGAAAACCTATTTGAAGAAATAATGACTGAGAACTTCCCCCACCTGGTGAAAGAAATAGACTTACAAGTCCAGGAAGCGCACAGAACCCCAAACAAAAGGAATCCAAAGAGGACCACACCAAGACACATCACAATTAAAATGCCAAGAGCAAAAGACAAAGAGAGAATATTAAAAGCAGCAAGAGAAAAACAGTTAGTTACCTACAAGGGAGCACCCATATGATTGTCAGCTGATTTCTCAACAGAAACTATGCAGGCCAGATGGGAGTGGCAAGAAATTTTCAAAGTGATGAATAGCAAGAACCTACAAGCAAGATTACTCTACCCAGCAAAGCTATCATTCAGAATTGAAGGGCAGATAAAGAGCTTCACAGATAAGAAAAAGCTAAAGGAGTTCATTACCACCAAACCAGCATTACATGAAATGCTGAAAGGTATTCTTTAAGAAAAGGAAGAAGAAAAAAGTAAAGACAAAAATTATGAACAACAAATACATATCTATCAACAAGTGAACCTAAAAATCAAGTGAATTAAAAACCTGAGGAACAGAATAAACTGGTGAATATAATAGAATCAGGGGCATAGAAAGGGAGTGGACTGATAATTCTCAGGGGGAAAGGGGTATGGGGGGGGTGCAGGAAGAGACTGGACAAAAATCATACATCTATGAATGAGGACAGTGTGGGGGAGGTAAGGGCAGAAGGTGGGGTGGGAACTGGGTAGAGAGGAGCTACGGGGGGGTGGTGGTGAAGGAGAAACAATTGTAATAATCTGAATTAAGATTTATTTTAAAAAATCCTATATAATAGAGCAATCCAAGATGGTGGTGTAGGTAAACACCTAAACTGCTGCCTCACACAACAATTTCAAAACTGCAACTAAAAGACAAAATGTCTATCACCCAGAACCACGGGAAAGCTGGCTGAGTGGAAGTTCTACAACTAGAAGGAAAGAGAAAAGAGCATTGAGACGTGCACAAGTGCTGAAAAGCTGAGGTATGGAGGCGCGGGATCTGGGCTGGCGGCAGGCGTTGCTTTTTTCAACCCAAAGGGGAGACAAGCCCCCGATTACTCTGAAATACAGTTTCTGGGGAGACGCGGGGGACCCAAACTCCTGCGGGGAGAAGCTGGATTGTCTGCTACCGGGTCGGAAAGTGAGGGGGGCCTGCTTGCAGAACTGCGCGCAAGAATAATTATTTACTGGGCTGGGGCAGGGGACGCAGTTGGAGACACAGAGCCGGCTAACTAGCAGCCATAGCTGTTTGCCACGCCCTAGCCTAGTGACACCCTAAGACCCGCCCCACACAACCTACAAACCCACCCAAGCTCCAAGCAGCAGTTTTAGCATAAGAAAGGCCTGCCCTATCGCAGCTTAACCTAACAAACTTGCAGCCCAGATCAGACAGCTCCAAAACCTCCAAACCCCAAGCAAAGAGGAGAAAACTGTAGCTCTCGCTGTAGCTCCTGCTGGGTGGACTCAGACAATAGATGACCTGCACCCCATTGGAGATCCAGAAGTCAGTATACCTAGTGGTCAGTGTGAGAAGCCAGATTTCAACTCCTCACATCTATAAGTGACACATTCAAGATGCAGACTCAGCGAGCATCAAAGCCCCACTGAAACAAGTCCTGCACCATAAGTGTGTCTCCAGCACAGCAGTTCTTATAGACACAGCGAGTCCTCACAGCCGATTGGCCTGGAGGTGAATTCCTCCCAGCGTATCAACAGCAATTAAGGCTTAACTACACCAAGACTTTGCACTCAGCCCACAAAGGGGTGTACCAAGAGCGTCCACATCAGGTGATTGGGGAGGCTGAGCTACTGCCCCCTATAGGTCACCTACCACACAAAGCCACTCCATCAACACAGGGAAGCAGCCAAAATGCGGAGACAAAGAAATATGTCACTAATGAAGGAAACAGAGGAAAGCAAACTACTGGACGACATAGAGTTCAGAACCATATTTATAAGGTTACTCAAGAATCTTCTAAAAACCGCTGAGAAACTTGATGACACTTCTGAGGAGCTTAGTGAGACCTTCAAGGACCTTAATGAGAATGCCAAAAAAATGGAAAAGGACCAGTCAGAAATGAAGCATACACTGTCTAAAATAAAGAATATACAGAACCTCAACTGTAGATCAACGTACCCCAAGAATCAAACCAAAGATCTGAAATATGAGGAAACAAAAAACACCCAACCAGAAAAACAAAAAGAAAAAAGAATCCAAAAATATGAAGATAGTGTAAGAAGCCTCTGGGACAACTTCAAGCGTACCAACATCCGAATTTTTGGGGTGCCAGAAGAAGAGAGAGCGCAAAATACTGAAAACCTTTTAGAAGAAATAATGACAGAAAACTTTCCCTACCTGGTGAAAGAAATAGACTTACAAGTCCAGGTAGCCCACAGAACCCCAAACAAAAGGAATCCAAAGAGGACCACACCAAGACACATCATAATTAAAATGCCAAGGGCAAAAGACAAAGAGAGAATCTTGAAAGCAGCAAGAGAAAAACGGTTAGTTACCTACAAGGGAGTACCCATACGACTGTCAGCTGATTTCTCAGCAGAAACTATGCAGGCCAGAAGGGAGTGGCAAGAAATATTCAAAGTGATGAACAGCAAGAACCTACAACCAAGATTACTCTACCCAGCAAAGCTATCATTCAGAGTTGAAGGTCAGCTAAAGAGCTTCACAGACAAGAAAAAGCTAAAGGAGTTCATTGCCACCAAACCAGGATTACATGAAATGCTGAAGGGTATTCTTTAAAAAGAGGAAGAAGAAGAAAAAGGTAAAGATAAAAGTTATGAACAACAAAATGACATCAAATACATACCTACCAACAAGTGAATCTAAAAATCAAGTAAATAAAAAATCTGAAGAACAGAATGGACTGGTGAATATAATAGAATCAGGGACATAGAAAGGGAGTGGACTGACAATTCTCAGGGGGAAGCGGGTATGAGTGGTGCGGGAAGAGATTGGACAAAAATCTTACTCCTATGGATGAAGACAGTGGCAGGGGGTAAGGGCATGGGGTAGGGTGGGGTGGGGAATCAGGTGGAGGGGAGCTACATGGAGAAAACAAAAAGAGGAACACCTGTAATCTGAACAATAAAGATTTATTTTTTTAAAAAAATGGGCAAAGGACCCGAATAGACACTTCTCCAAAGAGGACATACAGATGACCAATAGACATGTGAAAAAATGCTCATTGTCACTAATAATCAGAGATATGCACATTAAAACCATGATGGTATATCATCTTATACCTGCCAGAATGGCTATCACTAATAAGTCAACAAACAAGTGCTGGTGAGGAAGTAGAGAAAAGAGAACTCTAGTCTACTGCTGGTAGGAAGGAATGCAGACTGGTGCAGCCACTGTGGAAAACAGTATGGAGTTACCACAAAATATTAGATAGAAATGCCTTTGAACCAGTGATCCCACTTCTGGGAATATATCCTAAGAAACCCAAAACACAAAATTGAATATATGCACCCCTATGTTCATTGCAGCATTATTTACAATAGCCAAGATCTGGAAATAGCCCAAGTACCCATCAGTAGATGAGTGAATTAAAAAAAGCTGTTGCTCTAGCTAGTTTGGCTCAGTGGATAGAGCATCGGCCTGAGAACTGAAGGGTTCCGGGTTCGATTCTGGTCAAGGGCACATGCCCTGGTTGGGGGCTCAATCCCCAGTGGGGGGCATGCAGGAGGCAGCCAATCAGTGGTTCTCTTCATTGATGTTTCTATCTTACTCTCCCTCTCCCTTCCTCTCTGAAATCAATAAAAATACATTTTTTTAAAAAAAATCCTATATAATAAAGAGGTAATATGCAAATTGACCGTCACTCCAACACACAGATGGCCACCCCCATGTGGTCAAAGATGGCCGCCCCCATGAGGACACAAGATGGCCACCACAAGATGACTGGAAGGGGAGAGCAGTTGTGGGCGATCAGGCCTGCAGGGGAGGGCAGTTGGGGGGGACCAGGCCTGCAGGGGAGAGCAGTTGGGGGGACCATGCCTGCAGGGGAGGGCAGTTAGGGGTGACCAGGCTGGCAGGGGAGGGCAGTTAGGGGCAATTCGGCCAGCTGGGGAGCAGTTAGGCATCGATCAGGCTGGCAGGGGAGTAGTTAGGGGTTGATCAGGCTGTCAGGCAGAAGCGGTTAGGTGCAATGAGGCAGGCAGGCAGGTGAGTCATTGGGAGCCAGCAGTCCTGGATTGTGAAAGGGATTCCAGATTGGAGAGGGTGCAGGTGCAGGCTGGGCTGAAGGACAACCCCCCCCCTTATGCACGAATTTTGTGCACTGGGCCTCTAGTGTATATTATAAAAGTTGATAGACTTGAAGAAAATCACCATTCTCCTCATGTTTACCCTCCCTCTTAAGATCTGATAATGTTGCTCTGGTGCCCCATAGACACGGTCTTGAGAATCTGAGCACTGGGCACCCAGTAGGGCCACACAGGCGACCAGTCTTATGATTGGCAAGTGTTGTTGTTGGTTTGTGAGTTCAAGGGCTGCGGGTGAGGCTGCTCTGCCAAGCTGTGTGAGGCGCTGGGTACAAGCAGCCCCGCTTTGAGCTCCTCCCTGACTATAAGAGGAGAGCACCATCTCCTTCACACCCTAAAGGAGCCTTGCTTTCTGGGGCTCCCTGTGCTGGATAGAGACAGAACAAGGGGAGGGGGGCACATGGAACCACCAGCCCAGGTAGGAATTGACAAGGACTAAAGACAAAGGCAATATTACTTGGACGATGCTGAGGAGCAACTGCTGGTGGCTCCACCAGCCTTGGCTGCAGGTACCTGCGTGCAAACAGCCCTGGACCTCCTGGCTATCCCTGACAGCACAGATTTCTCCAAGTGGCTGTGCTGCTTCATGTGGGAGGACACAAGGGCCAGCAGCATTTGAGATTACAGAAAAGCAAGTCCCTCTTAACTCCCAGGCATTGAGGATAGAGGCCATTGGGCCGTATCCCAGTGGATTATTTGCTCACCTGCCTCCTTTCCTGGGTTGGGACTGGGGACTGTGGCTGAGTCTGTCCTGTTTCCCCACTGCACCTTGTTAGTTCCATAGCCCAGCAGGGTTCATTGCAAGTGTGGAACCAGGAAGGTGGAGAAGACAGAGCCTCTCAAAAGGGCAAGTGTAAATAGAGGAAGTGGAGGGTCTCTGGGATACCAGGGCCTTTGAGTCATTTATGAAGGAGGGAAGAATTCAAAATGACAACCAAGAGCATCACGGACCAACCACGGGGGTCACCATTAGGGGAGCAATTGGACTTAGAGCTGGGCTGCTGTGGATGTCTGCAAGGCTTGCAGGGAAAAGGAGCCCATGTCCCCCAGGGAGAACCTTTCCCAGATCAGGGCTCAAACTCAGGTCGATCTGTGGCCACAGCCTGCATGCTGCATCCATCCCAGCTCCCTGGGTAGCTGCACACAAGGTAGCTCCTGACCCCTGTGAACATTGCCTTAGCTTCACTGATTTCTCAGTGGCTATATCCAGACACCCCCCTTCACCCCTGCTGACTTCATCACCTCCCCTTACTCTGTCCCATTCATACTTCATCTTTTACAACCATTCCCAGCTGTCCACTCTTGGACCCTGATCGGGACAGGAGAACCTTCTCCTTCTGTGCCAACTGATAAAACCCTACTGTGCAGCCTGGGCTCCTGGACGGTGGGCTTTGCAGAGAAGATTCTCCTGCAAGGAAAGATCACAGTAAGGCTGGGGAAAGTGCTCTGAACTTTCCGTGTGTTCCCTCAGATGTTCCATTTTGAGTATAAACAAAAGAGCAAAATGGGGTGGCAAGCCAACATTTGTGCCACAAAACATGTCATATCGACAACAGCTACCTTTTCCCCAGAGGAAATTCTTTGGCTGTGTCTATATGTATGTGTTTTCTTTTTTCCTGGGGGTGGAGGTATTACATTTTAATGCTTGATTTTGGCACTTGGTGCAGAAAAATAATTGAGACACCAATAGCCAAATTTTCCTCCATCCAATCTCAGAAAACCCAAGTTTATTTTTAAATTTCTTGCAGCTGAGTTATATACACAGTGCACGAGGGCAGCTGTTCAAAATGCACACATTTATAGCTTCACTGTATTTTCCCATTTTGCAGAAGAGAACTGAGACATAAACACCACTGCCATCTGACTGCACACAAGGTATGTATGTATGCGACAAAAATAAAATCCCCGGGATTTCTACAGCCAGGCTTTTGTTCACACAGGCACAACACATGTTGGTACAGACTTCCAACAGGTGCAGCTCAGGAGAGGACACACATAGGCCAGGTGGAAGGACTGTGTGGAAGCTGGTGGGAAGCTGGCAGAAGGGGTGCACTGCCTTTCGCTCGACAACTTGCTCCAGTCCCACTCCCAGACCAAGTACCAGTTAAGATCACTGGTATTACAGCCAAGATTGGACTCTGTAGAAGAGGTAAGTGATCATAAATGTCATCTCAAGTTTTAGAAGCTAGAGTAGTCATTCTCGGGAAAAGTGAGAATTGCCCCTCACTGTCCGATGGTTAAGAAACCACCTGTTCTTAGAATAGAGGTCCCAGAAATAAACCCACTCCTATAGGTCAATTAATATTTAACAAAAGAGGCAAGAATATACAATGGGGTAAAGACAGTCTATTCAATCAATGGTTCAGGGAAAATTGGATAAATACATGCAAAAAAATGAAACTAGACCTTCTTCTTACACCATATACAATAATAAATTTAAAATGGATTAAAGATTTAAATGTAAGAGTTGAAAACATAGAATTCCTAGAAGAAATCATAGGTGGCAAAATCTCTGGCATTTCTTTTAGGAATATTTTTTTCTGATATATCTCTTCAGGAAAAGTAAACAAAATTAAAAAAATAGAAAATGGGACTACAGCAAACTAAAAAGCTTTTGCACAGCCAAAGAAGCCATCAACAAGATGAAAAGACAACCTACTGAATGGAAGAAGATAGTTGCCAATGATACATCCATTAAGGGGCTAATATCCAAAATTTCTAAAGGACTCATACAACTAAATACCCAAAAAACAATCCACTTAAAAAATGAGCAGAGGAACTGAATAGACACTTCTCCAAAGAGCATATACCGATGGCCTATAAACATATGAAAAGATGCTCAATGTCACTAACCATCAGAGAAATGCAAATTAAAAACACAATGAGATGTCACCTCACACCTGTCAGAATGGCTACCATCAATAAATAAACAAACACACGTTGGTGAGGATGTGGAGAAAAGGAAATTCTGGTGCGCTGTTGGTGAGGATGCAGATTTGTGCAGCCACTATGTTTTATACTAAAAGAGTATAGTGGTTCCTCAAAAACTCAAAAATGAAACTGTCTTATGACCTAGCTATTCCACTTCTGGATATATATTTTAAAAAACAACACTAATTAAAAAGAATACATGCAACCCTATGTTTATTACACTGTTATTTACAATAGCCAAGATATGGGAGCAACGCAAGTTTCCATCATTAGATGAGTGGATACAAAAAATTTGGTACATATACAATGGAATATTAGTTGGCCATAAAAAGAATGAAATCTTACCATTGGTGACAGCATGGATTGACCTAGAGCAGCAATTTTCAACCTTTCTCATTTCATGGAACACATAAACTACTAAAATTCTGTGACACACCAAAAAATGTATTATTTTTTTTGCTGAGCTAAAGAAAAAAGATATACATTTTTATTCATCCACACTAGGCAGGTAGTGTTGTATTGGTTGTTGTTGTGTTTTTATTTGACAATCTAAGGGAAAAGAGGTCAGTGATTCTGACTAAATAGTCAGGTATTGCATGTTTTAAAAATTCTTGTGCCACACTGGTTGAAAATCACTGATCTAGAGAGTTTATGCCGAGTGAAATAAGTCAGTGAGAGAAAGACAAATATCACATGATTTCACTTATATGTAGAATCTGAAGAACAAAATAAATTTAAAAAAATGAAACAGATACAGAAGACAGACAAGTGGTTGCCAGAGGAAAGGGAGGTTGGGGGACTGGTTGAAAGAGGGGAAGGGATTTGAAGTACAAAATTTTAATTACAAAACAGTAATGGGGATGTAAAGTGCAGTATAGGGAATATAGTCAATAACATTGTATTAACTATGTATGGTGCCAGGTGAGAACTGGAAATATCTGGGGAAACACTCTGTAAAGTATATGATTGCCTAATCATTATGCTGTACACCTGAAACTAATATAAAATAATATTGAAGGCAAACTGTAATTGAAAAATAATTTTTTAAACCCACCTGTTCTTGGGTCCCTGTGGAATCCAGGGTGATGTGTATTTCGGTGCTCGAGAAACACAGTTTATTTCTGGGCCTCTCCACAGCCCCGTTAGACACGACAGGCAGGAGTTGTCCTCCTATTTCACAGGCGAGTGCTGGAAAGGCTGAGTGACTGGACCAGGGTCACACCGCTATTCAAAGACAGAAAGGAACTTTCAGGCCGTCTGTTGTTTTTTCACCAGATCATGACAAGAGGCTGAGGAGACTGTCATGAGTGCAGGGTGATCTGAGGAACAGAGTAAGTCTTGAGTCCCCCGTTTGCAGACCTGAAATCCCCCTGGGGAGAATCAGCTATTGGTTCTGACAAAATTTCCCAAAGGCGGGTGCAGCATTAGATTCTGGGATTTGCAAAGGATTAGAGGCTCTATGTCCAAAGAAGTTTGGGAAATGCTGATTTAAATGAATGTAAAGAGTTTTCTACCCTGCAAGACTTCTTAGAGCCTTGAATATGCTGATGATGGACACCCCCGTAGTAGTAGTAGCATCCAGGATTTCCCAGCCCCAATGATCAAGAAAATATTTTCATGAAGCCTTACTAGTGCTCTGCAGACACACATTTTGTGAAATGCTGAACTGGAACAGTGATGAGTTTAGAAAGGCATATTTGCCTGGGGAAGAGTAAGATATCATAATACTATTTGTTAAATCTTCCTAAATGCAAAGTTATTTAATAGATTAGCTTTAAATCACCTGGAAGGCTCTGAGGACATGGGCAACAGAAAAGGTAAGTTTTGTTTAGAAGAGCAGAGGGAAGTGAAACCACCTTAAATTCAATTTGGGAAAAGCATATTTAAATGTGTTGATGAAAAAAAACAAAGGAGGTTTCGTGTTTGGTGGGAGTTAGATTTTGCACCAGGAACTCTTAGGCTGAGCTGATTATGAAAGGTGTCCATGACAGGTTCAAGTGACTCTCCGCCAGAGGCATCATGGGAAACACCTGTGGGCTAGGGATAAGGGTGGGGTCCAGGAGTTGAGATTTTTTTACTTTGTTTTTAAAAAGAAATTTCTGCTTTCTTATGGTGATGCTGTGATGTGAGTACATATTTCTGCTCCATCAAAGCATTTTTAAAAATAAAGCCCTAACACAAGAGCTTCCCAAGTTAGGGGTTGGATCTCCGTCATCCCTGGTGCCCGACTCCTAGTTTATGCGTAAGGAAATATTTGTGATGAACCAGACATTTAATTCTTGTGCTTTTAAGATGACAGTTTAATGAAAAAATAAATAAACCTCAGTTTGCACACAGTTGTTTGTGCCTTTATTCGAAAGGAGTCAGGCACTCGAGGGAGGTGACCAAGGGTCCCTGCTGTCCCAGCCTTTCTGCAGCAGCCCTGGCACCTCTTGGCCTCTCTGGGCTCCAGTTTCTTCTCCATAAAGTACAGATCCCTCAAAGCTGCCTTGCTCACCTCTCAGGTGATAGGAGCACTAACCAAGACAAGGAATAAACACGCTGTAAAATTATGATGCTCTACAAATACCAGTTATTACTACACAACAGAATTTAAACAATGTCAGGAAGGTCTCCTTCCCTATCTAGAAATATTCTTGTCAAGGCTTGTCAAGGGGCCTGAAATTGTATCATTAGAAATTCATTCCCTGGGATGTTAAAGGCTTTTAGATCTTTAAGACTTTTTCACTAAAATGCATTTGGGAGACATCAATGTGAAGAAGCCATTACCTCTGGGTCAAGGAGATGGACTTCTTCATGCTGGCAGCAAACCAGCAAGACCACAGGCTCAAGGAGGGCAGAGGAGTGATAAAGAGAAGCGGTGTTTACGAGGGGCCCACAGAGTGTGAAAGGCCAGCGCTTCCTACTCTTGAATGTGCCCACTAATGACATTTGGGGGCCTGCGAGGGGCCTGACAATCTGCATTTCTCACCAACTCCCAGGTAATGCCAAGACTGCTCATCTGGGGACCACATTTGGGGGGCAAGTGATAGACAAGAGCAAACCCATCTTTCCCAAGAAGACCTGTCTTTGAAAGGAGACCTCAGCCCTTCAGGAGGTGGTCTGGGAACAGTTCTGGCAAAAGCAGTAGTTCTTCCTCATGCAAGGAGGGGTGCTACACAGGAATGCTGTTTGTTCTGGATCTGTGGTTTCCGTTGAACCTGGTCAGTGAGCTCTCAAGAACTTAAGATGTGCATGTAAGACATGGTCTTCACATGGCCTTGCCAGGCCCACCCAACAGCCCTGGAGGACCTAAAACTCCACAGCCCCCACCCCTGCTTCACTTTGCCCTCCCCTTGCTGGTCACCTACTGCCAGCTCAGGTTTTCTTTGAGGTTCTGGCTCTCTAACCGGTCTCTGTGTATCAAGTGATTTTGTGTGTGTGTGTGTGTTGTTTGTCTTTCTATACATATATTTTTATCTATCTATCTATCTATCTCTCCACATCTATCTACCTATGTGTGTGTTGTTTGTCTATACATATATTTCTCTCTAGCCACATCTTTCTATCTTTCTCTCTCTCTCTCTCTCTCTCTCTCTCATCATCATCATCATCATCCTTGTCATTGTTGTTTCTCCCTGTTTCTTCTCCAGTAGCTGGTTCACAGATGGTGGGTCATTCTCCTCACCAGGTGATCAGTGTTAGCTCTCCCCCCACAATCTGGGCATTTTAATGCTGGAAGATGAGCTCCTGAGGGCAGATAGAGGAGCTCTTCTGTTGGAGCTCTACGCCCAGCCCAGCACCTGGCACCCAGTGTGAAGGAGAGATTAAAAGTATTTTTTACTAGGTGGTATTTCACATCATAGAGTTTGAGTCCTTGGGACTGTCAGTGGTGTCAGCTCTTTAGAATCTTGTCCTGGTTCGTCCTAACAAGAACAAATCTCCAAAGTGCCCTATCTTCATGCCAAGACCTTATTCTGGACTGTGGGTCTCCCTGTGGAGACCTGCCTGGGTCACCTGCAGACCTTCCCTGCCCTACCTTTGCCCCTTCGTACCCATCTAGTCAAAGATAACAGATGCAAAGAACATGCAGAGGCAGGGCCATCTCTCCAGCCAAACCAAATTCTCTGTCTCCCTTCTTTTTCCAATTCTAATGGAGATGTGTTTTGGCTGCCTCTCCCAGATCCCTCTTCCTGGGGAGCCAGGCAGGGGCAGGGGGCGCTCAAGAGCCCCACGAAAGCTGTGGAGACTGGTCTGGAAGTGGGTAATCTCAGACATGGTGATTTAGAGCACAGTGTGGCAGGTTGGAGGCAGTGAGGTAGCTGTTCCCCACAGCACTCATTAAGCTGCTATAGATTGCATTTCCTGCCTCCCCCGCCAGCTCTCCAAAGTGCCTGTTATTAATTCATAAAAACACTGCAAACGTGATTGAGTCCGCTGATTACTGGAGCAGGCAGACACAAGAGACAGTAAAATATTCTGTGTCTATCAGGCTCTCAGGGGCTCTGGAGGAGAAAAAAATTAAAAGAGAAAAAAGCAACAAAATGAAGAAAGAAATATGAAAAAAACCCTGTGTTGTGAAATATTAATCAGAGCTGTTTGCACCCGGGGCCAAAAATATGAGGCGGCATAATCAATGTAGTGAGAGTTGCCCGGTGACATGTCTCTGAGAAGCTGATTATTGCGGTTAAACACAGCTAAATATTCTGGGTCTTTGGCCTGAGCCTCTGTTGTAGCTGCAGAATCCGATCCCCTTATCATCCTTCTGCAGGTGTGGCCCCAGGGGAGCACTGAGCTGGTGGGATGTCGCTGCCTGGGCCCTGAGTAGGCGCTCCTTCAGTTCCTTTCCAAATTCTGATTCAGGTGGCGCGGGAGGTGGGGAGTTGGAGGATACCCAGAGTAGTGTGTGTGTGTGGGTTGGGGCTGCCTCCAGAGTTAGCTCTTAATAGCTACTGACCTGATGCTGACCATGCCAGGGGAGCCCAACTATACAGCAGTTTCCCCAGCAAGAATCCAGGTGGATTTGAGGGAAATTAGAGAGGGTGCATTCAGGAGCCTTCAGCAAGATTGTAATATTCCCAACTAAATTCTGCATTAGAGAGTGTGGTTAGTAGTCTGTAGCAAAAGCTCATGGTGCACACATCATGGCATTGAGGTGCCCCATGCCTGCCCACATCTCCCCAGCTCAGTGATTGAGATATGAAGCCTGCATGCATGAGTGGGAAGGATGCTCAGCTGTCCGGACTATGGCCCAGAGTAAACCTGGGGATGGTCCAACGCTGAGGTTGAAATGATATAGATGTGGCTCTACCCACACAGAGTCTGAGACTGTCAGAGTGAAAGTGACTTTGGAGTTCAGGTATTCCCACCTACTCATTAGAGAGAGGTCCAGAGAGGGATAGTGACTTGCCCAAGGTCACACAACAGAGATAGGATTCTTGATGCATAGTCTAGCCTCCCAGCATATGAAGAAGGAGTATGAAGAAGGAGGAGCAGGGGAAGATATGAAAATTGGTTTGCATTGAGCCCTTGGGTTTAAGAAAAGCTTCCTATCAGTTACAAGAAGCCTGAATCAGAGGGGAGTGAGCCCAGAAGAGATGGTGCCCTAGAATTCCTACGCACTAGCCTTAGCTTTATAACAAACTTTCTGAGAACCATGATCAAATCATGTTCCCTCTCTGAGGCTGTTTCCTCATTGTAAAGGAGTCTGACTACTTAGTGATACTTAGTGACCTCATCATGAATGAGAGCAATATTTGGGGTAAACTGTGGCCAGAGTCTTCTCCATGAAGGACAGAAAGAGGATGGGCTCACGCAGAGCACATTAGGCCAATCATAGCATTTGCCTATTCAAGGACCAGGAGAGCAGCTACCACAAAACAAAACAAAACACCTTAGGAGGAGAGTTACCCTTTGCCCTAAATTGCCCTGAATTACTTCATTGTCCTCTTGGTTTTTATTACTGAAGCTCATAACTCTATCTCTGTTCTCCATTAGCCACATCAGCAAAGGATTTACAGTGGGTGAGGGCCTAGGCAGGCAATGACTGATTGCTTTAGTGAGTTGCTTAACTTGGGGAAAAAGTTTTACTTCTTGGCTCCAAAAGATGATTGCTGAGCCACTTGGAATGATTATAATAGTAATTACAACTATTATTCCTCAGCAAGTACATTCCTAATCTATGTTCTTAATCTTAAAACAAGTCTGCCCACTTTATAGAAATGGAAAGTGAGTATTAGCAAAGTTTAATAATTTGCCCCAGGTCTTAGACCTGGCCAATGGTGGGTCTGGATTTGAACTAGGGACTGTCTGGTTCCTGAGGTTGATGGCCTTTTTATTATGTCTCCCATTGATGCCAGAGGATGAAAATGAAATGAATGCTTTCTACTGCTGAATTCTTCTTAGACCAAAACAGTGAGTTTCAGACTGTGTAGGAAAGAGTGTTATGGGCTGGTGGTGCAGCTGTAATGGAGGGAGGAGGTAAAAAAAAAACCCAGGCTGTCCTGACCTAGCTCAGTCTCCTAAAGCCAATGAGCTACACCTCTGGGTCCTGAGAGCTTCTTGTAAAGATCACCAAACAGTTGCTGATGGTCTTGGGAAGACTGTAGAGATGAGAAAGGTTGAATAATAATGGAAATTTTGTGTTCTCATGAGCCTGATATTGATCCAGGGAAGAATTGCAGCATAAATGATGAAAGCCACGACTTAATAGAAATTGGGTGATGACATGGTAATCATCAGAGCTCAAGATGGCTTTATTAAAAAATAGCTGAATCAAAATAAGCCTTTGTTAAGCCCTCTTTGACAAAGATACTAAAAAGGTGATCAGAGAAACACACCAAATATAACAGATATAAAATTCAGTTAGGTAAAGGGCATGGACTCTCAGCATCTTCTGATGAATAAAATGGAGAAATTCAGGCAGAAACCTAAGAAACTGAATTTTGTGTAACTCAAAGTACTTTTATTAATGCTCAAGGCTCAGTCCTCAATAGATTCTCAGTAACATTTTCCAAATGGAGTGACAATGTGGGTGACAGCTGTGCCTGTGACTGAAAAAGATCCCACCCAAATCAACAACTTTATCCATTTCTTGATACAGTCAAGACATCAGCTTGACTATTACCTTGGGAATAATACCAATTATATAGCACAATCTTTATAAAGTCCTCCATGTACCCTCAAAATAAAATAAAAAGACTTTAACATATAGAAAAAATTCTGGAAGGTTATAGAGAAAACCTGGAACTGTTGGATAGGGATGGACATGAAGGGGAATTCTGCTTTCTCTGTAGTGATTGTTTTATAATTAAAAGACAATCATATCTTATTTGGATGAATTGAATTAAACAAAGAAAAACAAAAAGAGTGGTCAGGCTTATCAAATATTTGGTAGGATTTGAACATCAAGTATGTTATTGGTTGGGTGACATGGAAGGCCCTTACTAATCCTAGGCTCTATGTGTCTCAGCTTTGCCCAAACCCTATTCATTGCCACCTTTGGACATAGCGCCCTTCCTTTGCTCCACTTTCTGGAACATGGTTTTCCCTCTCACAGTAGAATCTAGTTTAAGTTTGTGGCCCCCAAATATAGCTGTACACCCGAGTCAGTTGGTAAGCTTTTTTATATATTAATTAATTTCAGAGAGGAAGGGAGAGGGATAGAGAGAGAAAACATCAATGAAGAAAGAGAACCATTGGTCAGCTGCTTCCTCCATGCCCCCTACCAGGGATTGAACCCACAACACAGGCATGTGCCCTTGACCAGAATGGAATCCGTGACCCTTCAGTCCTCAGGCTGACTCTCTATCCACTGAGCAAAACCAGCTAGAGCAGTTGGTAAGCTTTTTAAAAACAAGATATTGGGGGTCATTCCATCCCAGTAATAAATTAGGCACCACCTCACTCTCCATGCAGCAGAGAAGTCAGAAATATGAGTGATAGTGACATATGAAGCACCAAGCACTGAGCTCTGCCATTTAGTGCTCATGACACACTTAACCAGTTGGCCAGTGATGTGTCATTATTGTTGAAGGACAAGGACACAGAGGCTTGGAGAGGTAGAGATCTATCCAAGGCCTTGAATCTAGGAAGTGGGAAAGCCTCAATTTGGACCATTTCATATGCAGTATATTGTGGGGGCTCACAGCAAAGGGACTTGGTGTAAGGAAGAAGACAGGCTCAGGAAGATTTCGCTTGAAAAGTGGCATTTGAGCAGAGGAGAGAAGGAGAGTATGGTTTGGTATTGCAGGCAGGCCTGGCAGGAGAGGTAAGGGGCAGTCCATGTAAGCTGTGGAGATGTGAAAATCAGGTTCCTAAAGGGTAGTGTGTGTGTTTCTAGCTCAGGGTTGGCCCAAAGGATTGGATGGAAGAAGGGGAGGTGGCAGTGACATCCATCTCTTCTGTTGGTGCTCCCTGAAAAACAGCTACTCAGGACTCCATTAGCCCATCAGCCAACATTTCTTGTGTCTCCCCCTCTATCCCCCACACTGAATGCAAAACTCTGTGCTAGTCACTGAAGGTCCTAGGAGTATGAGGAAGAGATTCCCCTCCCTCAAGAGGCTCTCAGTCTAGAGGAAGACCAGATTATGCTTTCAAGGAATAGATGGTACAGAACATCACTTACAAGGCAAGACAGAAACCCAGGAGAGGCCACGCTGCTCAAGTTACCTGCAAATGTAAAGTTCAGACTCTACATTGGTGTTGAGGTCAGGAAGGGGAAGAATTTTCAGAACTGGGCAAAACTTCAGCCCTGTGGGTATGGCCTGGAGGAGTACTAGGCTGAGGCCTCTGATTTTGGAACTTTGGAGCTGCAACACAGTTTGATGTCCTTAAAGCCAGGGACCAGGAAGCCCTTTAGCCTTCAGTGCCTCAGGCAAATGGCTCTCCCACAGAAGACTCCAGGCAGCCCAGGCACCTGACACCCAGCACCTGTGGCTCCAGCCCAGGTGGCCCTGGAGCCCCAGCCTCTGAGGACAGTAGCTGCCTTTTACCCTCAGGGCTGCTGGAACGATTAATGAGCTTGTATTTATAAAAGGCTCTCAGCTCCTCAGAAGGGCTCTGCAAAAGTACAAGTGGGTTATAATTACCACTGCTGTAATTAATGAGTCCAAACTTCTTAGAGAATATAAAGTGCATGATAAAAAGAGGGGGAAGCAAAGGAAAAAACCTCCATGTGTTTGAATTTGGTATTTTTTCCTTTGGAAAGTTCACTTTGGTAAGGTATCAAATGATATGATATTCTCTCCTTTCAAAACTGAGCAGAATCCCAGATGGGTTGCCTCAATGCCAAGGGCAGAGTTTCCAAGAATAATGGAGTGTGTTGCAGCTCTTTGAAAAACACGGGCCTAGAAACCAATCCTGACACTCCCAGTAATTTGGATAGTGAACCTTCTTCTGTAAGGAAGCCTTTGTCTATTAGGGGACAATGCTATCCCCCTAACAGGCAGTGGTAGGGTGTCACTGAGCTAAGGAAGGTGAAGCACTGGGCACATGCTGGCATTCAGTTAACACAATTCCATGAACTTCTACATACCAGATGCCAATCATTCCACCAGGTGGAGGGGAAATGCAGTAATGACTCCTGTTTATTCTAAATGGCAAAATAAGAAAATACATGCTTCCAATATTTCCCTTTATAAAGGTGGTTATTTATAATAGACACCTTTTAGGGTTTTTCTTTTGGTGGTGGTGGTGGGGTATCATTTCGTTAAGGGATGAGGGGGAAAAGTGTTCTTACAGTTCTTGCAGTGCATTGTTAAATTCCGCTCCAAAGGATAGGGCTACCTGTTTAGATAGGATGGATGCTCTGCCACACCTTCTCCAGCCTGTGTATTACCATTTTTATGTGTGTGAAAGGGGACACCATTCATTTTGCAAGGTTTACACCATTGGTGTGGTGGCTGGGAGGCCGGGAGTTCTCCCTCTGCCCCTGGTCCCTGCCAGTGGTGTTGGTCATGAGCAGTGATTGAGTATGGTAAAATAAGAGGGTGAACAGAGCTTTCTTCTATGTCCTAGAGAAAAACAACGTAAAAGTATGATCAGGGAAATACATACGCTCATGAGAAATTTTTGTAAAGAAATTGGTTTGAAAAAATAAACCAGAAATTAATTATATTTTAAAATTGTTTTAAATAACTTGCATATATAACCTACTATGCAAATTAAAATATTTTAAAAAATCCTCTTATGGACAAAGAGCACACAGTGGTACCTGAATGAGATGAAATTCACTTTTTAAGCTTGGCTTGGTTTATCCAACTATGTGTAGGGGCTTCAGGCCCCTTCTTGGCTTTTTTATTATTAATTAGAGGCCCTGTGCATGAAATTTGTGCACGGGTAGGGTCCCTAGGCCTGGCCAGTGTGAGGGCCAATTAGGTTCCCCACTTCCCCGCCTCCTCCTTCCCTCACTCCCTCAGGGCCCCACTGCTGCCACTGGTTACGCACCGTGTTCTGTGCCACCCCCTGATGGTGAGAGCACATCATAGCAAGCGATCACACTCTCCAGTCTTCATACTCCCGCGAGAACAATTTGCATATTAGCCTTTTATTATACAGGATTCTTGTTAACTGTCAGCTGCTGGGAAATTAAAGTCCAAATGCCATTTTTGCCTGATTCCATCATGTCATTTGCTAGAATCCCCCATGTCTTAGTCAGTTTTCTTAATTTTATTGGTTCTGGTTCTTTCTCTGTGGCCAAATCCAGCATTTCTCACTTTTGCTTTTGCTCTTATCTTTTGCATCCTGGATCCTCTCACTCCCCTGAGTGTTTAACCTGCTCAGATTCCCTGAGGCAGATGCTGCAGCATGCCAAACCACAGTCTGCCTTCTGGGGACCGGGGTTCACCTGCCCCTCCTCCCCAGCTAGGAGACGCCAGGGCCCAGGACAGTTATGCTTCTCTTTGACATTCCAGTCTTTGGAAGAGGAAAACAGATGTAGGAACAGGCGTCTAGAACAGTGTCTATGTCACCTGGCCTAGAATCTCAGAGCCTTTCTGGAAAGGGGCCAGACTGGAGGGTGTGAGAAAGAAGCTTTCTCCACATGGTCCATCACAGAAATTTTGGAACTGGCTCATGGAGACTTTGAGTTATCTTCATTGGCATTTGAACTGGTAGGGAAAGAGAGTGGGGGGGGGGGGGGGAGGAGAGAGAGAGAGAGAGAGAGAGAGAGAGAGAGAGAGAGAGAGAGAGAGGATGAGGTCAGAGGGAATTGGAGACAGGAGACTATTAGGACCCGAGAAGGGAAAATGAAAGAGAAAACCATGGGTCAAGTTCCCTCACGGGCCCACTAGCACTTGTTACCTGGGGTATTACCAGGAATCCTTACAATAAATTCCCTTTTACTTCAGGCAGTCAGATAGTTTTCTCTTCCTTGTAACTAAATGATTTCTGCCTATGACACTCATGGTTTTCTTAATAACTTGGCCTCATTTGCTAATGTGTACACTTTTTTTGGTAATTTTTTAAAAGTAAAATCTAATGAAAAAATTTGTTAATTTCTCTTATTTATTCCTTCTGCAACAGAGATTTCTAGTTGTTTATCCAATATCCATTCTCTTCTTTATAACAGAATCCCTATTTTGGGAATAGCTGTCTACCCGGCTGAAAAGCCACCTATCCCAAGCTATCGGGTAGCTGTTGGTGGCTAAAGGAGCTGAAAGTAAAGTGGAAGTAATTGGATGGGACCTTCAAGAAAGCCCCTTAAAAGGGGTTGGATCAGCTGGCAGGTGGCTTGCCTTTCCCTCTTTCCTCTCCTCCTCCCCTCCCTCCCTCCCTTCCTGCTGGGATCTTTCTGTTTGGAACATGGGCATGATAGCTGGAGCTCTGGCAGACCTCATAATGTGTCACAGAATCAGAATCGCCTGGAGGGTTTGTTATAATAAACTGTGGGCTCCAGCTCTGGGGTTTCTGATGCAGAGGGGTCTGGGGTAAGCCTGAGACCTACATTTCCCAGGTGATGCTGATGCGCTGGTCAAGGGGTCACACTTTAGGAGCCCTGATCTACTGGGACCAAGAGGACCCAACCTGGAGCCCTCTGGCACAAAGGCAAAGGAGGGGCCCCTAGCCAGCACTGCAAACCAGGAAGCCATAGTCAGATGCCTAAGAAAGAGACTGCGGCACCACCTCATCCCTTCAGAGAAGGGTTGCTCAGCTCCCTGGTGCTCACTGCATACCCAAATCCTGGCACACCCAGCGGTCGGTCCTGGACCCCATTTAGCTGCCTTTTCCATCTCTTTCTAAAACCCTTGAAAGGAAGGGAAGTCCTTACTCTGCACTATGGAATAAATACTAAGAAATTATTATGTAGCCTTAAACCCTATATATGCAAATGTACTCATTTGAATAACTGCCAATTTATATGCCTCATCAAATTAGTTTTTCAAATTCTAACCTGTGTATGTACAGTTGTTCCTCTTCCTGGTTCAGGTTTACATCATCACATGAAGGATGAGCTGCTGGCTTCTCTTCTGGACCCCTGTCTCTTTAGAACTGGAAGGAGTAATTAGGGATTAGTTTTCTGGAGCATAAATTATCTCTTGGATGGTTGAGCTGGTCCACTTTTGTTGTTGTGTCTGTCATAGTAATGCACCATCTCCTTCTCCCATGGGTGGAGCTCTTGAAATATGTATTTTTACCCTCCTGAGTTTTATCGCACCCAGGAGTTTCTCATGGTGTAAAGTGGGACCCACACCTCACAGGTGGGGACACAGGCCACAGACTTGGAGACTCAAGCCTGGGATTTTGGATTCAAAACCCAGACCTCTCTATTCTGTCGTATTAATCCTACTCATTGTGCATTTTCTTTATTCTTTTTTTTTTTTTCCAGAAGATCAAAATTGGTGGTGATTTAAGGTTCTTTTACTCTTAGAGAATAGTTCTTCAAAAAACAGCAAAGTCCTTTCACTCACTTTCTTCCTGATGACCCCTGTGGGGCATGTGGAGATGGCCATTCTTCAGCCCATTCACCCCATTATGTAGATGTGCCTGAAGTTATAGAGCAGGTTAGAATCAGAGCAGTGACCAGGCACAGGCAAGCTCTCATGCCATGAGATATGGAGCCAGTTGTGCTCAGTATCTCTCCCAACTCTGATTTAGCAACCTTACATTAGCAGCTTGAGATAGACCATGGTGGGAGCATTTATACCCCAGAAATCAGCAAACACTGAGAATCAGGCACTGTACTTCACCCTGGCCCAAACCTAGATTCATCTAGGATGCAACACAGCTTTTTCCTCCTGCCTTTCTCAGATCTTCATGGCTATAGCCCTCAGCATCGCACTTGAGGCAGGCCAGTCACTGCACAGGACTCCCAAGGGAGGTAACTCCAGTGCCCACAGCTGCTCTCAGCAGAAGGACCATTCACCTGCCTCTGGGCATCCTTCCAGCTCCTGCCAGTTTCTGTAGGATCTGAGAGGTCCAGAGGAGAGATCCTACAGTTGAGGGAGCTCCCTTCATTCTAGAATGATACAGCTCACAAATGCTCACTTGCCACATCTCTTTGATCTCTGGGACATCTCTATGAATCTGGACTTTCAGTACCTGCCTGATCCTCCCTGACTTATCTAGCTCAAAACCCTTTGCAGGTAACAAATCCTTCATCTCTGGAGATGTTCGAGGTGAAGCTGAACAGACACAGGCATTCAGGGTCAAATCCAAGCAATATTCAGAGGTAAGGGCAGGGGTCTCAATCTGAGAAGCCATGACTGTCCTCTTTGGGCTTGACTTTGACCTTTAGAAACTGCTCCCCTCCTGCTGGGTTAAATGCCTGAGTTGTTCCCTCCTAGTCTGCACTGCCTATCGCAGCCCAGTGCCAGTGTGACGCAGGCTGGCAATGAGCTGTTGGGCATCACTGTGGAGGCTCTCTACCTTGAGCGCAGAACCTAGACAGTGAACTGGGCCACTAAGATCTCAGATTTCCCTTTGACATTCCCACCAGTGGAGCTTTCTATTTGGAACAAGATGCTGGCTTGAGAATGCCTCTGTTAACCAGATGGCAGAGCCTCATCAGCTCCAAGGACATGGCAGGGCAGTCATGCAATGAGCCCCAGGGACTGGGAGATGCAGACTCTAGTATTGGTTTAAGAAGGCCTTGTCCTTTTTCCTGAATGTTGGTGTTCTCATCCCTGGGTTGTAAATGTTGGCAAAGGACTTGGGTAGGGTGTTAAAATGTTAATTTCTTCCCTTTTTTGAGACCTGTGGTCTATTCCAGCTCCAACACTCCCAGTATCAACCTTGCTGGGGGTTGTTTTATCAGCTCTCTAATACAGAGGCATTGTTCCAGCCAAAGACACACAAGACTGCTGCATTTTAATGGAGAGGGGATGTTTGGTACATTTGAGATATATTTTATTATGACTTATACCCCACCTATTTCTTGAAAGTATTTGAAGCAGTTTGCCATATTAAAACATATAACAAGTAGCCAAAGATAAAACCAAAAAGAGGTTTCCTGAGCCACTTAGAAAATTTGGAAAAACTCTTCAGGAGCCTAAGTAAGATATGATTCACCTTTGAGCCTCCTGGCAGCCAAAGCAAAATGAAGAAACTAAAGGGAGATAATGGGTAACTTGGGGATCCTTGTAAAAGGAAATCTGACCCTTTGCTGGAGGTGGGGCCAGGCTTGAGGCCTTGGATGGGGCCCACTGGGATGGGCCTGCTATCTCACCTGTCACTCCTCCTGACCAGGTGATGCCAGCTCTCCCCAGTTGACCTCAATTAAAGCCCAGAACTTAGAGTGGTGCCACTCTATTTCTAAACTGGCTTCATAAATAAATATGGGTGCTTAGGAGGAATTCCCCAAAGAAAGTTAGGAAATCAGAGTCGTGTTTATATTAGGGAGCAGGGCAGGCAAATACAGCAGCTGCTTCCACCGTAAATGGAAGAGGGGCAGGATTTGGTGGCTGTATGCAATGATCAAGTGTGGTCTAGACCAAAAGAGTCAAGTGTATTTGGGCTGGGAATTAGGTACAGATAAACATGAGGTAACTCGCCTAATGCAATGACGTGACCTGGAAACACTGGGCAAACTGGTCCCGGGTAAAGTGAATATTTTACATATGCCCAGCCAGGCATCAATTAAAGGGCTCCAGTGGCTAACCTTTTGTTGAGATTTAAAAACATCTGTCTCCTGTAGCCATTTTGCACAGGTGACTTCCTAATGGACGTTTTGATTGAAAACAGAAGCTCCTGTTCCCATTGAGCAGCAGTCAGTAGCTGCCTCAGGCCTGGCTGGTTGTGCCTGTACACCAGTACCCCTCTGGCCCATGTTCCTTCCTCCTTCACCCCTGGAACAAATCAACTTTCAGTTCACACTGCCCACGTCAGGAAAGGGACACCGCGTGACCTGGGTAGATCTATGCAGCCCCCACAGAGTCAACATGGTCACAGAGTTCCTGCTAAAGCCCTACCCCCACGGCACTTGCTTAGGCTCCACACACTTGCTTGATTCATTTCCCAAGAAATGAGGAGGCAAAAAAATAAATGGAGAAGGGTGAAGTAATGAAACTTGTGCTGATCTTAGAGCCCCTTGATAACTTGGCTGTGTTGGATTACCTGTAAGCAACCTTTGAACAGCCCAAAGAGACCATTGGTAAAATTGCACGTCATTTGCCCACAAAACCAAACGGGGAGAGATGCCTATGCTTCTTATTCTGTTTGCATTCAATCAATAGGCCCTGAGCCCCCAGGGGCAGTCCTTTTTCAAGTCCTGCCAACCTTGATTTTCCAGCTGCCTGATGCACCTCAGGCTCTCTCTCTCTCTCTGGGTTCAGCCTCCGGGGGACTCTCAAGAAAGGTGTTGCTCACCCAGCTTTGACCAGGCCCATGCCCCAGGCTGAGCCAGGCCACTGCCCCTCCTGGGGCTTTGCTGCTAGAGCAGAGTGAGAAGTTGGGGGGAGGGAAGATCTAAGAGCATTGCTGCCCATAGCTCCTACAGCCTGGAGACCAAGGACACGGCTGGCTATGCTCTCAAGGTTATTTCCCAGAATGGTTCTCCTTGGTGAGCTTCCTGCCATCCCACCAGCAAAGGCCCTGCCTCTCCTAGTGACCCAGAGCTGTTGTGTGGTTTGCAACTAATGTTCCTGAGTCCTCTGTTGCTGCTGGTTTCCAGAGCTTTCTCTCCCAGCCATCCATGTGCTAGCCTTAAGAAACCATCCCCTCCAGATCTGCACTCCTAATGGGCCCCAACTAGTCTTTAGAGGCATGTGCAACGTAAAAATTCACAGGATTCAAACAGGGCCTGGAAGGCTCTCAGTAATCAGCTAAAGTCCATCAACATGCATTTATAGAGCTCCTACCATGTGCCAAGTTCAGTGCTGGCTTCTGCTGCTTCCACAAGCTGCAGAGGGATGCTTTGTAGCTTCCCACTATCAGTATTGACCATCCTGGGGAACTGCCTGCTAGGAGAACTGAGGTTTAAAACAGTGGTTCCAGCGGGGCCCTTTGATCTGGAGACTAAGTGAAATTTACAGGAAATATTAAATAGCCTTTTATCTTTACAACAGGAAGCTGAGTTGTGACCAAGGGTCCCTCATGTGCATATGCCAGGCTGGTTTGTACCCTAAGTCCTTCTAGAGGAAGAAACACACGTGGGACTGAGGATCAGGAGTGCTGGGAGTTAGCCTCAGGCCTAACATTCATATGTATGCCTTTCTCTATCTAGTGGGCATTTTTTGAGCCCCTCCTCCATGCCAGGTCAAGTACTGGTCTCTTTAATACAAATGCAGCCTCACAACCTTCACCACATCAGACTCTGGGAGGCCAGGGCTCCAACCCTGAGTGAAGTTGCAATGCAACTGCTCCTACCTGGTTGCAACTTTGCTTCCAAGAAATACCCAGCAGCCCTTCGGCTCTGAAATTCTACGACTTTCTGCTCAGGTATGTTTCAACACGCTGCCCCCCGCCCCCCCCCCACCCCAAGCACTCTTAAAAACTGCTCAGAGCAAAGTCAATATTAAACAGGAAACATATTTTGTCTTTTATCCCACCTCCCATCTCCCCTACTTCCATCCTCAATGGCAGATGAGAAATGGGCCTGGGTCTTGTTCCACTGTGGGGTTGGGCATGGGGTCCTACCCATGGGTGGTGAGGGGAGGGGCGAGGAGGCAGGGAGAGTTGCATTGGAAAAGAGAAACTTTGTGAGGTGATGCTTAACCCGAAAGGGAAGACCCACCGATAGGAGGGCGCCAGGCTCCACAGCCGGTTTTTGGGCTGAGGGGTGGGAAGGAGTGGTGTCCTTCCCTGCACTCAAGTCTGCCCTGTCCCTAGGCGGGTCAACAGGGCCCAAGCTCCCCTGGCCATGCTCCAGCCCAGTAGCGAGGAGATGAAAGAACCATGCCCATTCCAAGCTGGTGCCCCCCCTCCTTCTAAACCACATTTTTGGCACATGGGATCCCAAAATTCTCTCCCCATATTGTCCTGACTGTGCTTCTGGGGCCTGAGCAAATCTTTCTGTGGGTCTACTCCCCAAGCTCTGATCACATCATTAATGTGTGCAGCCCTGGGCCCAAGGGTGGCTATTTGGGGAGAAGGGGGGTATACTGTAACTCGAGTGCCCACAGGCATGAATGCCAGGCCTCTCATTGCAGGGTGGAGCTGGGTGGGACTAGAAAGGGGCTAGGTTGTGGGCTGGGGATAGCCACTCATATTCTTGTTCCAGGTTCTGCAAACGTCTGAGGTCTGTGGTCCGGATATAAAGCACAGGGACCTGACAAAAGCTGCCTTAGTGTCCATGCTGATAACCAGTGTGCTAATTACTTACTATTTTTATCAATTTGTTAAACCTGACTTTCTAAATAGCTTTTGGTTATCAGATACTCACTCAAATATTTATTGAAGGCCCAATATAGGCTGGTCTTACGGGGTGGGGTGCTGGCCTCTTGGAGCTGCTTGGAGCAGACAGCCAGTAAGCAAGTTAGGACAGGGGAGGTAAATGCTACTTACAGGGAAGCGCAAGCTTCTAAACAGAGGTCTCAGGCAGTGAGGGTGGTCAGAAGGCTTCTCTCAGGAAAGTGTATAAGGTTACAGGTAGGGAAACGAAGACCCAAAGATGCGAAGTACATTAAGCTCTGAGTGGCTGTCATGATTAAACGCTAGCTTTTCCAACTCTGAGCTCACACTGTGGCCATACTTTGTGGGCTAGTTTTCATCTCTAAGTGTGCAAGGACACCACACTCCAGCCTGTCTTTCCATAACTCTCATAATTTACACCCATCATTAGATTTTGGTGTAACCCACATGTACATGCAGACACACACACACACACACACACACACCTGCTTCCAGTCTGAGTTTGGTGACAAGCCTGAATAGCAAAGAGCCACCTGGGTCCTGCCTTCAAGGCATTGGGAAGAAAACAAAAACCCCAGCCTGTTACAGTGTGTCTTCCTGCAGCTTTGAACTCTGAGGCTGGGCTCCCAGTCCTGCCGCCTGCAGCTTCCTCATCTCCCCCTGGGAAGCAGGCCCTGCCCTGAAGCTGGATCTGATCAAAGCCTCCACAAACCTGAGCTGAATCCACAACTCTCTGCGTTATTAAAGTGTTTAATAATTTTCCGTGGCTCCTCTTCCACAAAGACCCTGAAAGGCCTCTTGTTCCCCCTGCCTTCACTCTCCCTGTCTTTTATGTGAGGAGGAGGGGCACGGGAGGATGGATTTGATTTCCCTCACCGAGTTCACAGTCCTAATCACAATGTTTGTAATTTCCAGGTTCTGGAAAGCTCCTTACAATATAACAAATTCCCTCATCACGGTGTTTGCCGCCCTTTGTGTGGTTTAAACACGTTGCTCCATTTCACTCAAGCCCACAAGGCGGCCAGTCAGCTGCCGCCAGAGCGTCCTATGTGCAGAGCGGCCTCCGGCGGCCTGGACCCAGAGATTTCAATCTTATCTGGCAGATAGAGTAATCTGAAATTTAATCATCTTTCCCCCAAGCGAGAATATCTTATTACTGCTTTTTTAGAGAAGAGAACAGGCCCAGAAATCAATCTCCAAAATTTGGGGATAGAAGCAGAGGGAGGAGGGCTGTGTCAGGCGATGGATCCATAGCTGCCTTGTTGGGGGCCATTCTTCTTGGGACAACCATTGTGACCACTTCTGGCTAGAGCAGTCCAAGCTACTCTGGGCAAAGTCGGCAGCATGGGCAGTCCAGGACGCTAGTGGGCATGCCCTGGCAAGGTCCCTCCGTCCATGAATGCTTCCCTCAGCCATGCTCTGCTGTGCTCAGCATTCCACAAGGAAGGCCTGTCTCTCCCTTGCTGAAAGCCACCATCTCGGAGAGATGGTCAGCATGCCCCTAGCAGCCGCAGGATCTCAGGGTTGTTCTCTGGTACCCAGTTTCCCAGTTGGTCAGTGAAGATGCTTAGCTGCAGCCAAGTGAGAGAAATAAGAATGTGGGATGTTTTGATAAAAACAGATTCTGTCTCTGGATTGTGGAAAAGAAACAAGGTTTGAATATATGAAGCCAGGAGCTGGTCTAAGGAAATTCTTCCTGTTATCAGCTGTACACACTTCTAAGTAGATAATCTGGTTCTCTTCAAGTCTGGCCAAACCTGAAGTTCTTTTCGATCTGGAATATACTTGACAATCCTGTGTATACAATTATGCACATGCAATACATTGACAGCTTATCTGTGAAGGAAATTTGACAACCGTCTTAAACTTTAAATTTCCTAATAGCAATGAGTTACAAAGTTGAAAAAACTTCTTTAATGATCAATAATAAAAAACTGTCCCAGATAAAAGGATCCGGGGTGTTTATCCAAGGCGTCCCTTGAGATAAGCTTAAGCATGCAGGTGTTTGGACATTCAAGTAGTTGCTAGCAAAGCTGTTCTGTGCAAGCAGGACCAAGGGCAGGCCTAGGACCAAAAAGACCAAAAACCTTAATTTCAGTTTCAAGTGTATGCAAAGCAATTCAATTAACTGCCAGAGGAATTACACCACATAGAACATATGCAGTTGCAAATCACACAGCATTTTATTACTCACAAAAGTTCCTGATGCTGTGGGTACAGGCTTAATGGGATCCTGGTGGTGCTGTCCTGTAGGGTCCAGCAGCTGGGCTAGGCTGGTCCAGATGCAGGGGCCCGGCGTTCCTCACCCTAGAGCTTGGTTGCGCCTCGATCGGGAGGTATTAGCCTTTCTTCTGTGGCCTGTCAAGGAGCAGATCGTGGAGCGGCACAGTGTGGCGTCACTTGCCAGACTGGCAGAAGGACATGCCTTTGTGGCTATCTCGACAGGTGAGCACTGTTAGCTGGTCAGGATCTGTTTTTGTTTTGTTTTTTTTTAAATATATTTTATTGATTTTTTACAGAGAGGAAGGGAGAGGGATAGACAGAAACATTGATGCGAGAGAAACATCGATCAGCTGCCTCCTGCACACCACCTACTGGGGATGCGCCCGCAACCCAGGTACATGCCCTTGACCATAATCGAACCTGGGACCTCTCAGTCCACAGGCCGACGCTCTATCCACTAAGCCAAACCGGTTAGGGCAAGACCCGTTTTTAAAGCCTGTTAGTACCTGCAGCAGTTCAGGTGGCTATCAATGAATTATGTCAATGCACACATGTTAATCTCAAACAGGGTGAAGGGCTACAGGTGGTTATCAATCAGGGTGTGCACTCCTAGGTGCATAGCTGAGGAAAAGTACCTCACTCACAATATGGCTCTCATAGTAAGTCACTCTAAGTCAGTAATCAAAGTTCAAATCCTTATCTGTGGGATACACACTCTTCAGGGCAGTGAGGAATGTGCCCTTAATATCACACTTTAAGTTTCAGGAAAGTTAACTTAAACATTTAAAAACCTCTTAGACTTTTTAAAACTTTTTTAAACATTTCTATATTTTACTACAACAAAAACAAAATTTAATTGACAATACCAAAGGAAAGACAGAATCTTTCTTCCATTCTCCTTCTGGAAAATGATAATAAAATTATTGACATATAGAGAGTATGTCAAAAATATAGGAAAATACATCTTAAAGTCATTTAACTTTTAAATATTGTGTTAATTTTTCCCCGGATTTTGTCTGTGCTATAGTCAGATGCTGCTTAATGATGGGAAAATGTTCTGAGAAATGTCTCTTTAGGTGATTTTATCCTCGTGTGAGCATCATAGAGTGCAGGTACACACACCTAGATGGAAAGCCCACTACACACCTAGGCTACATGATACAGCCTATGGCTCCCAGGCTACACACTTGTACAGCATGCTAATGTATAAAACAACACAAGATTAAATCAAGCAAAGAGAAATGATGCAAACAAGAGATGCAGTAAACACGAGATGTATGAGGCTGCCTTCACGTAACACACATACTGTTTTACAGAAAACTGTTATTTTTTAATAAGTAGAAAGAGTATGCTCTAAAATAATGATAAAAATATAGTATAGTAAATGCATAAATCAGTAAAATAGTAGTTTATTATCATTATCAAGTATTATGCACTGTACACAATTGTATGTGTTATACTTTCATACAACTGGCAGCACAGTAGGTTTATTTACACCAGCATCACACAAACAGGTGAGTAGTGTGTTGCTCTACAGCTTTACAATGGCTACAACACCACTAGGCAATAGGAGTATTTTAGCTCCATTAGAATCTGAGACCATCATTGTATATGCTGTCCATCATTGTACATGCTGTCCATCATTGACCAAAATGTTTAGTGGAGAATGACTATTTGTCAGCTTTTTAACATTGATTTGTAATTTGTTGTGATTTCTTATTCCAAATAATACTATCATACTTAATTTTGAATTTGGTACTTGGCATTCTTTTTATTAATAAAAGAAACCTGGGTCTAGTCTGGGCAGAGCAGCTGGGACCTGCTGGCAGGCTGGATATGAGTGCGAGAGGAGGATGGTCAAGGATGACTCCAAGGTTATGTCTTCCCAATGTTTGAGTAGTTAAAAGAAACACCTCCTTATTTTATAGAATAATGGGAATAATTGGGTTTAAAAGGTGACCTTACTGGGCAAAGGGAAGTGCTGGATCTTTGTGCTGACTCCTCATTATATCTACATTTTGTAATGTAAATCTGTGAAATCTAAGTCAAAGCTGGGTAAGGCAATGACTAAGCATGGCTCCCTGGGATGAGCCCTACAGAAGTGCCCTTGGGGAGAAACCAAGATGGCGGCGTAGGTAAGCACCTAAACTGCTGCCTCGCACAACAATTTCAAAACTACAACTAAAAGACAGAACGGACACCATCCAGAACCACAGGAAAGCTGGCTGAGTGGAAATTCTACAACTAGAAGGAAAGAGAAAAACTCATGGAGAATTGGAGGAATGGCAAAGGGTTGAGGTGCGGCAAAGGGTCTTTGTTCGCGCGGAGAGGAAGGGCAGCTGAGAGCCTGGCTGACTTTCTCTGGCGGGAGGGGGGAGGAAGCCCCCGACTGCACTGAACCCCAGTTCCGGGCGAAACCCCGTGGACCCAGGCTGATACAGGGGGAGTCTGGACTGTCAGGTAGAGAGAAAGGCACTCAGAGACTCAGAGACCAGGGGGAGGGGGTCTGGAGGTACGCGCGCCAGTGCGCACAAAGACTGAGGAGGTTGTCACAGGCTTTCCCTAGCAGGAGGGAGTCGGAAGCTCCTTACTGCACTGAACCCCAGTTCTGACTGCATTGAACCCCATTTCCAGGTCAGCCCCTGGGGACCCACGCTCTTGCGGGGGGAATCTGGACTCTTGGGCAGAGGCTCAGGAGCCGGGAAGGCAGAGGTCTGGAGGCACACACACACAAGGAGAGGGCTGATGGGAAGCCAAGACTGTCTGCTCCGCCCTGAGACTCCACCCCATCCAAGCTGAACACAGAGGCTTTTGCAATTTGGCAAGTCTAATTCTATAAGGCTGTCTCCAGCACTGAACTTCTCAAAGCATAGACACAGCTGATCCGCACAGCCAACTGGCCTGGAGGTCAATTCCTCCCAGTGATACCAACAACCATCAAGAAACTACAACAAGGCTGTACACACAGCCCACAAAGGGGTGCACCAAGAGTGTCCACCTCAGGTGAACTGGGGAAGCCGACCCACTGAGTCATATAGGAAACCTAGCACACAAAGCTACCCTACCAACTCAGGGAAGCAGTGAAAATGCGGCCACAAAGAAACAGATCACAAACGAAAGAAATGGAGGAAAACAAATGACTGGATATAGAATTCAAAACCACAGTTTTAAGGCTTTTCAAGAATATCCTAGAAAAGGCCAATAAATATAACGAGACCCTCAAAGATATGAAAAAGGACCAACTAGAAATTAAACATACACTGACTGAAATAAAAAATATTATACAGAGACCCAACAACAGACTAGAGGAATGCAAGAATCAAGTCAAAGAATTGAAATACAAAGAAGCAAAAAACACTCAACCGAAAAAGCAAAAAGCAAAAAAAAAATTCAGAAAGTTGAAGATAGTGTAAGAAGCCTCTGGGACAACTTCAAGCATACCAACATCAGAATTATGGGGGTGCCAGAAGAAGAGAGAGAACAAGATACTGAAAACCTATTTGAAGAAATAATGACTGAGAACTTCCCCCACCTGGTGAAAGAAATAGACTTACAAGTCCAGGAAGTGCACAGAACCCCAAACAAAAGGAATCCAAAGAGGACCACACCAAGACACATCATAATTAAAATGCCAAGAACAAAAGACAAAGAGAGAATATTAAAAGCAGCAAGAGAAAAACAGTTAATTACCTACAAGGGAGCACCCATATGATTGTCAGCTGATTTCTCAACAGAAACTATGCAGGCCAGATGGGAGTGGCAAGAAATTTTCATAGTGATGAATAGCAAGAACCTACAACCAAGATTACTCTACCCAACAAAGCTATCATTCAGAATTGAAGGGCAGATAAAGAGCTTCACAGATAAGAAAAAGCTAAAGGAGTTCATTACCACCAAACCAGCATTACATGAAATGCTGAAAGGTATTCTTTAAGAAAAGGAAGAAGAAAAAAGTAAAGACAAAAATTATGAACAACAAATACATATCTATCAACAAGTGAACCTAAAAATCAAGTGAATTAAAAACCTGAGGAACAGAATAAACTGGTGAATATAATAGAATCAGGGGCATAGAAAGGGAGTGGACTGATAATTCTCAGGGGGAAAGGGGTATGGGGGGGGTGCAGGAAGAGACTGGACAAAAATCATACACCTATGGATGAGGACAGTGTGGGGGAGGTAAGGGCAGAAGGTGGGGTGGGAACCGGGCGGAGGGGAGCTACGGGGGGAAAAAGGAGAAACAATTGTAATAATCTGAATAAAGATTTATTAAATAAATAAATAAATGAAAAATAAAAATAAAAAGAAGTGCCCTTGGTTGGGAGAGGCTGGGAAAGGGTTGGCTCTAAGAAGAGATACATACTTAGCTGCTCAGCTGAGACATGGAGGGGCCCAGAGCATAGAGTTGGGAGAAAGGAAGGGCTTTTTCCTACGTCTGGCCCTGCCTACCTCTGTGGTCCCAGCCCTCACAACCCCCAGCTTGGTGTCCTCCAGCAGCCCTGACCCCACTTGCACACCGGCTCCCCTCCAGACTACAAGCTGGCTGGGGTTTAAACACTCTAGGGTTTCAGTTTCTCAGGCTGTGTCTTTCTGGGCTTCTCAGCACCATTGCAAACACACAAGATGGTCTCCTTCCTACTCTGTGTCTCCTGTCATCCCAGCCTTGCCCTGGCTGATGCAGATGCATGGCACCACCTGGACCAGGCTTCTTGCTCCCTGTGCATTGACAGATGGGATCACATGACAAAGGCATCAGAAACACTCTGCAACAAGCAACATCTTTGAACATCTTCCTTCACCCAATAGGAGGGCTACCAAGACCTTCTTGGAGGACAAATTCAGACTGTTAAAATCATCCTTAGTTGCATTTAATTCTTTTTGTCCTTCAGTTATGTGGGCAGCTGCCCAAAGATGCTTGCTAACCTTGGCCAGCGCCGCTCCGCAGACTGAACTGGAGCAGTGGAATTGGCAGTATGGTGGTGACAGCGGTGCTACCAGTCCCTCAGCACATACCTTTACCTCAGCAAAGCCAGCCCTCCAGCTGCGGACTCCTGGTGAAGGAGGAAGCTGACTGGGATTAAACCAACAGTCCGGCAAACACTAATTGATGGGCCAGGCCATTCTAAGTCCTGAAAATAAATCAACTGCCTCCTCCATTCTCCCAACAGCCCTATGATGATTCCCATGTATAGAGGGAAAACTAACAACAGCTCCCATACATACGTGGCAGTAACAATCTGTCACTGGGCTGACATGAGGCTAGACCTTAAGTGCGAATGGACACGAGATGCTGCACTTCCTTATCTCCATTGGACGGGGTGGGAGGTTCTAGACAGCTGTTCTTCTTACCACACCCCCACTCTCATCCCACTGGGCAACTCTAGGCTACTGGAGCTTTCATGTTGCCCAGAACTTAAGCGTGGCCCTTGGGAGGCCAAGCTAATGTGGTGTCCCCAAATTCTGCACTGGTGAGCTCTAACAGCCCCTGGCTCCCAAACACTTTCTGCCTCTGAGTCAGGCATGCAATCCTGAGACAGGGCCTGACCTCCTTGTGTCTGCCCAGGGCCATGCCTAGGGGAGGCAGGGAGCAGTTCCTGTGAGCTCCCTGGCCATGAGTCATTCTCCCTTCTATATTCTCTTTGCAGTTAAAAAGCAGATTTTCTGGCATCAACCCACCCAGTAATTAAATGAAAGGGCCCAGAGAACAGGATAAAGAGCTGGGGCTCCTGGCTGTGGGCGAGGTTGCCTTCCTTCAGCAGGCCACAGCTAGACTCTGCTAGAATGTTCTCGGGGTTAAGACACCTGTTTGAATTTAGAGAAAATGCCAGAGGAATGCAGCCATGTTAGGAGGAGGTTGGGCAAGACTACCTCAAGGAAACTCAAACTCCCAGGCCCCTCTCCACTTCCTGATGACAGCAGGAAATCAGCTAGTCTGGAGGCAAAGCTTCCAGGGAGAGTAGGCTGCCACAGGCTCAAATTTGCAGTGAGGACTGCTTCAAGCCTGGAATTTTAACCATCCAGTGTCAAACTTCTTTTACCAGAAGAAGAACAGAGAAGAAGGCCCACAAAGGGAAAGGGTCTTGGCCAAGTCCCAGGGCCCTTTGATGATGTGTACCCTGAGGGTCTCTAATGAGTGTGTGTGGGGGGGTGGGGGTGGGGGTGTGGGGGGTGTTAAGCTAAAACAATGTGGTGCTGCTGGAGGAACCAAGGAGACAGGAGAGAATTTGGGGAGGGGACATTGAACTAAGGGGCAGGGGCAGCACAGAGGCAAGGAAACCAGACAGGTCATGACCACAGGAGCTGCCTGCCATGCTTGGCTTTATGCTCTCAGGAGAGAGGTTGAGATCTGAGAAACCCTGGGGAGGCCAGGGAGTGAGGTGAGTGGCTGAGAGGGTTGAGTTTTCAATGAGGCCAGGGCAAACGGTGGCAGGCTCTAAAAAGTAAGAAGCCCAGGCCCATCCCTCTCCTTCAGAAATGAGGATACTGGGGCCCCAGAAACACCTGCCTGGGATGCTCTGTGGAGAGAGGCAGGTGCAGAGGCCTAAGCCAGCTTTCATGAGGCCAGCCGCAGGAGTGGGGCTTCCTGCTTGCTTCCTTTCTGGGGAGCATCTGGAACTTTCTTTCCTCGCCCTCAACACCCTTTCTTTTTCTCCTCCTTCCCCTGGTAGAGAGGAGTCTTGGGTAAGGCAAAGTAAAGTGAAGAAGACACTTCATCAGCTTAATAAAGTGATGTGATGACAAAGGTGTGTGTGGTCAGGGCCTTCCTGAAATAAATCTGAGACCTGGAGCACTGAGCCCATCTCAGGATGGATTATGAGGACAACAGCCCAGAGCCAGGGATGCTGTCCTCACCCTCATGGACCCACCAGAGATGGGGGGAGGGGGTGAGGAGGAGGGAAGACAAGAAGAAAGAAAAGCATCCCAAGGATAGACAGAGGGACCATGGAAACAACCAGAAACAGACCTGCAATGAGAGGACTTGGTGGGTGATGGAGAAGTCCTCCCAATCAGCCAGTGACAGGCCAGCAACCAAGGGCACTGAGCAGTGAGCTTCCTCATGGAAATAGTCCCGAGCTCTCATCCCACAGGTAAATCCAGGTGGATTACAGAAAACACAGGCGAGTATCCATGTGATATCAGGGTAGGGAAAGGTTCCTTAAAAGCTGCACAATCACAAAGCACAAAGAAGGTACTGGTAAGTGTAGCTGGTTACAAATTAAGCACTTCAATATGGCCTCTACACAATTTTTTAAAATAACAAAACAAGTAGAGAAAAGATAAACCACTAACTTAGAAAAGATAATTTCCCAACATTTTATGTGGAAAATTTAAATATCTCCAAAAGTTAAAAGAGCACCCATGTTCCTGCCACCTAGATTAGGGATGGGCCCACCATGGCGCACAGGCCAAGGCTGGCCAGTCTATTTTTATGTGGCCTACAAGCTAAGAATGATTTTTGTTTTAAATTGTTGAAGGAATAGTTCTAAAGAAGAATGTTATTTTGTGAAACACGAAAGTTACATAAAATTCAGATTGTAATGTGCATAAATAAATGTTATTGGAAACAGGCCCACTTACTTATGAATTGTCTATGCCTGCTTTATTGATACAACTGCAGAGCTTAGTAGTTCTGACGAGACCGAATGGCCTGTGATGCAAAAAATATTTGTTACCTGGCACTTCAAGAAACAATTTGTTAACCTCTGACTTAAATTCTACAATTAATATTTTTCTGCTTGTGTTTTATCACATGTTCATCCAGCTATGAAAAGATAAGTTTCAGATACCAGCACTATATTGATATCCAGAATAACAGCACTATATTAATATCCAGAATAAGTTGAGAAGGAGAGTGTCTGGGCTCTTTGAGGGAGGTAAAAAGGGCCAAGGGAAAGAGTAAATGGCCAGTCTGCCCTTATCTCTGGGCTGCCTGTGCATTCGGAAATGTGTGACAGTAAGACTATTATCACTGCCCTTGTTTTTGCCTGGTAATGAACAGGCCAGTCCTGATATTGCGAACATAGAGTTCACAGCGTGTAGTTATATATTTGGCTGGCATGGACGTTAAGCTCCAAGGAAGCAGGGTCCATGCAGCGCTGTGTCTGCCTTGGCCTCACACAGTGCTGGGCCATATGTGACCTCCATCATTGTGTATTAAGTGAAGAATGACTGAACCTCTGAAATGGGAAATGAGTCACCAGGATTTGCCTTCGCTCGATTGTGACAGGAATCTGGCCCACCCTGTCACCTGGAGCAGCCAGATGTGGCCTGACCCTGGAAGACACTGGAGGGAAGGTGCCAATTTAATTAGCCATGAATCTTGGTGGGAGCTTCAGGGATGATCTGAAATGTTCCCTGCATCTGAGGTGCTATTATACTGGTAGGCAAGTACCATTCTCACCGGTCATCACAATACAAGGAGGAAAGGGAAGCATGCCCTCCAGCAGGAAGCGTGAGCGTTGTGTGCACGTGGTAGCTGTACCATTTGGCTTTCTAGGTAGCTCCCAAAAACAAGCTTCAAAATAGTTCTATAAAAGGCAACATGATTGCAAACAGGTGTCTCAAAAATGCATAATATGTTCTACTGTTTCTGAGTAACATTAAAAAAAAAAAAGAATAGAAGAGCAGTCAGTTTGGGGTAATGAAAAAAATCAGAAAAGCAGTGTAATTGGGTAATTCATGAGAAGCTGATAAGGCATCCAGGCTCCAGGTGCTGGTTCTTCTGCCGTCTCTGAAGGTGCATGCTGTTCTTTGATTACAAAGCTGCCTTCCCCAGGCACCGAAAATCAATTGGACATTCCTTAGAGGGACTGTTTTGGTTACATTTATTTTGTGTGTGTGTGTGTTTTTCATTTAACAAATTGGAAAGGCTGGAGTGTGTTCTGCCCATTCATCCAACATTCGTTAATATGGGGAAGGAGCATTTATTGGACATCTATTATGTATACTGCCAACAATTTCATTCATTCATTTGTTCAGGGATCTCATGGTCACAGACATGTGCTTCAGGAGTTGCTGAGTGGGAGGGACTTTTGATTAGCCAGTTACAATAATTGCACTCTCTGTGACACTGTTTGGTTTAAAAAGGATAATGTGATTCAACTTGGGTCAAAGAGACTTGAGAGCATGTTTTGAGCTCTGAGAAAGTCTCTTTAAAATGTACACAATGGTTTTGGAACTTGATATAGGATAACATAGTGAATGTATTAAATGCCGGTAAATTAAATAGACTTTAAAAGGTTAATTTATGTTATGTTTATTTCACCTCAAGAAAAATCCAAAAATGGACACCAAGAAATTCTTTGCTTTCTGTGGCCTTTTCTAATGCCATGTGAGGAGACTAGCCTGGAGCTTCAGCAGCCACCTGTGACCACGAGGGCACTAGACTGGAGCAAACATCAGTGTGCTGAGGGTGGCAGAGCAGAAATTCATAGCTCCTTAATTGCATAGTGGAGCTATGAATTAGCAAAAGCTGGGATAGTTCTGTATTTGGATATGTTGCATGAGATGTTAAACTTATTAGAGTCCAACTTTGTCAAAATTTGTGTTATTGACATCAGAAAGCACCTTGATTGTGCATGGTTCTGGCCTGTTCCCTTCACTCCAAGAGGGCAGGGGCGTCATCCTGCTCAGTGCCCTATTCCTAACCAATTTTAGTCCTGGCTAGCACAAAATAGAGGCCCAGTAAGTATTTGCTGAATAAATGGGTATTTAAATTATTTCATTGAATTTTTACAGCTCTTGAGATAAATAGAGCCATCTGATTTTAAAGAAGAGGAAGCTGAGTCTCAGAGAGGTTAAGTAACTTGCCTAAAGTCACAGAGGAATGAATCCAAATCTGTCTGACCTCAGCACTCCTTCTTATTATAGTCTGCCCATGGCTTTCAAGTGCGAGACTATGGATGAAGCCAGGGCTGCAACTTGTGTCTGTGAAACTTACGTGGTTAGATAAAAGATTTTGCTTTGCAAAGGTGCAGATTCAAACTATGGCTTCCATTTGTATAGTATTGTGGTGCTTACAATGAACTCTAGCATAGACCTTTGTGTGGGATTCTTACTGCAGCCCTCACAGGGTGGGAGGTGGAATTGCTCACATTTCAGAGGTGATGATGCTATAGCAACTTTTCTCCCCCATTACTGTAAGAACTCAAAGGATTAATAGAATGAAAGTCATCTGTGAGCTGTAAGATACTGTATATGATATGTAGTTGTTGCTGAAGCACTGGGATTTTGAAAATGAGATTCTCATAATTACAATAACAGCAAGCAATTATTATGCCCCTACTATGTGCCAGGTACTGCATTCAGCACTTTGCATGAATTATCTCATTTAATTCTTTTGGTGTTATTAAGTAAACTAGAGGCCCAGTGCACGAAATTTGTGCACAGGTAGGGTCCCTAGTGGCTGCCTGCTGCCGCCACTGGCTGAGGCCTCTCTTCCCTTGGTTGGCCAGTTGGCCCCGTCCCCTGGTTGAACTCCCAGTTGAACTCCTGATTGAGGAAACAATTTGCATATTAGGCTTTTATTATATAGATACTGTTATTACCCCAGATTTACACATGAGACAACTAGAGCTCAGAATGGTGAAGTGATTCTATCAAAATCACAGAGGAGCCAGGACTTAGTCCAGGCCAGTGGTCGGCAAACTCATTAGTCAACAGAGCCAAATATCAACAGTACAATGATTGAAATTTATTTTGAGAGCCAAATTTTTTAAACTTAAACTTCTTCTAACACCACTTCTTCAAAATAGACTTGCCCAGGCCATGGTATTTTGTGGAAGAGTCACACTCAAGGGGCCAAAGAGCTGCATGTGGCTCGCGAGCCGCAGTTTGCCAACCACGGGTCCAGGCAATCTGACTTCTGTCTGCCTTGGTCACTATAATCAATTGCCCACCTGTTTCCTGGCTCTTTGACAGGCAGCTGTGGTCTCTGATACAGCTGACCAAATAGGAAATTATACTTTTCCCATCATTTTCAAGGATGAGTAAAAAATGACCCCAAATGGAGTTATTTGGAGACTTATTTCTGCCTGTCATTGTCCCTTTATAGTTTTGCTTTTTGTTGTGAAAGTTGATTAATCGTAAGAATTATCCTGTTGTTCAAAAAGCAACAAGGGTCTTGTTGAGAAGGGGCCTCTCATTAACTCCACCTTAGTTAACAGCTGGAGAAAGTGTAGCATAAAAGAGCTAAACATCCCACCTCACATGTACTAGTATACAAAGGAAATTTTGTATACTATACAAAAAATCTACTTCATATACATCATAGTATACAAAGGAAATTTTGTATACTATGATGTATATGAAGTAGATTTTCTCTTCTTGTAAAAGGTCCACAAACCCCTACTATCACCAGAATGCAAAGAGAAAGAGATGGCCATTATGTACCAGAAACCTGCTGGAGACGTAATTGCCACATTGAGAGCATACCTCCAGCTTCTGCAGCAGGTTTGAATAGCAGCAATTAGGAGCAAAAACAGGCAAAGCTTTGGAGATGCAGCTGATGAAGCCTCTGCCCTTGACATGTCAGCTTTGCACAATTTTGGAATGAACCCTTCTACCACTGTCAGGCCAGCTCCGAGGCAGGTGAGTGAGTGCCTGGTACACTCGGCACTGGGAGTGTGGACCATCAGCACTGGGGCCAGGGTGGGTGTGGTGAATCAGGGGATGATCCTGCCGCAGACCACAAAAGGCAACCCAAAGCAGTGGCTGGGTTTTGCCTTATCTAGGCGAGTAAGGGGTTCCTCCTCACTCATGCACACTGGGCAGTAAGATTGCCACTAAGAAGACCCCCACAGTAGCTATAGCTATTTTATTATTTCAGATCCATATTTATTCTTAAATGTTTGGTTGGAAACTCTATACTGTTGATTCTACAGTCTGCAGGCAGTCCTTAGCCAATTCCTTTTGCTCTTTATAAAACCCTCAAGAATTATTACTGGTGCTAATAAGAAAATGTAATCAGGCAGGCAGACCCTTCCTACAGCAATTATAGTTAACAATCTGGTGCCTGCCCATATGAAATGTTGGTAGACACATGAGTTGCTACAAGCCAGTTGGATAGCAGCTGAACTCCATGGATCAAAGTCTTTCATACTTCCTAACCTGGTCATTGTTCTTCTGAAAATACACACAAATCATCCAATATATCTTTATGCTCCATGCACATCAATCATAATAGCAACAACCTGGAAACAAGATAAATGTCCAACAATAGGGAAGTGTTTATGTAAAGTGGGATGTCCATTTAAGAGACTATTGGGGAGCTGTTAGAAATTATGCTTATGAAAACTGTGATAGCTTACGATGTAGCGTGAAAAAAGGTACCCAAAATGGGATGCACACTGATTCTAATCTATAAAAAGTAATAACCCCAAATACTGCAGTGAAGTTTGAGCCTGCATCATGTCTGTGAAGATCCAGCTATTTCTAAGCATGCTGGGTCATCTTGTGGGGTGGCTCCTAGGGAAAGCTTTGAAAGTGCCAGCTTGCATCAGGGTTTGGGGGAGGCATCTTTATGATTGTTTGAGACCCAGAGGGTCAGGGCACTGAGTAACCACCATCTCTCCATCTACCTTCACCACACAGTTCTCTGGATCAGTTCCATAGACTAAGGTCCAAGGAGAGAGGGCTCCAGGGGGTGTTAGGTGCTCACAAGGTGCTCAGGTGACCAATGTCATGGGAAATGGAGAATGAGCATACTGCCTGCTTCATGGCTGGCTGACTAACGGCAGCATCCCCTTAGCACCTTGAAGTGTTAAAGGTGGTAGTGAGGCATTGTCACCCTGCAGAGGCCTCAAATGTGGGTGTCAGCAAGGGTAGCACTAGAATATGACAAATGCTATATGGCATCGGGCTGGCCTGCTTTGCGAGTACATGCCAGACCTGTCCATGAGACTTTAAGAAGTGTGTTGTGTGTGCACATGCGTGTGTGTATGATTTGACAGGTGGGTAGAGATAGAGAAGCGAAATGACTATTTCGGCTGGGGTGCCCTAGGGAAATCAGAGTGACCCATACCTAAAGGTTTGGAGGAAAGCCTATCAAAACACTGCCGGTAAAGAAGGGAAAAGGATCTGGAGCCCAGAGTGCAAAGATGATCTTAACAGCACCTTTTAGAGACAGTATCTAGGGGCTGGTGGTATGCTACAAAAGTTCTTGAGTTAACTGCCATCCGCATAGAGGATGTCTAGTAACAGTTTCATGTATCCCTTAGATACTTAGGTCCTTGCTCAAAATACATGCTGTTCTAGGGACAAGAAGATGTACTGGCCCACCCCTGACCTTTCAGCAGTTTCCAGCTCTGTGCCAAGCCCTGCCTCTCTCTAACCTCAGCTCTGCTCATCTTTTCCTTGCTCTGTTTCTGTCACTTCAGCTTTCGTGCAGCTCCCTGCCACCTCAGGGACTTTGCATGAGCTCTTCCTTTTCATGAGAACCCTCTTCCTTTTCCTCCTCCTGATTAACTCCAACTCATGCTCCAGGTCTCAGCTCCCACACCCTCTCCTCCCAGAGTTCATCTCAACGCCAGCCCAATCAGTCCCACAGTTCTATACGCCACTGCTCGCCGATTTTCCCCTTCATGGTGCTTCTCAGTTGACAATCCTAGATGCAAGTCATTTGATGGGTTGGATGTCTAGCTTCCCTGCTAGAATGCCAGGGGAAGGGCTGCGAATGTGGGCTTAGCATTATCCTCAGAGACTAGCACAGGACGCACATGGCAGGCACTAAGCAAATATTTATTGGATGGATGGATGGATGGATGGATGGATGGATGGATGGATGGATGGGTGGATGGGTGGATGGATAGATGGATGGGTGGACAGGCAGATAAATGAGCTATGGAAGAACATGTTATGCTAGGGACAATGAGAAGGTTAGCATGTGGGAGGGGAAAGTACATGAAATTATCCTGGAGAGTAAGTAGGAGCCAGACTAGACCGCAGCCATAAGTCAATGCTGAGAGCAATGCAGAGTCACTGAAGGGTCTCGGGGAAGGGATTCAGGGGAATATTTTAGGGTTGGGGCAGAGAAGAGGGAATAACAAAGGAACAGGAGGAAGGAGACAGAGTCACACGTCTCTAGGTGTCTGTCAGTCTTCTAGACCTTCAAGCCAGCCCAGCCAGCCTGCTGGGCCACCTGTGACTGATGTTGGGACGCTGCACTCCCCTAAGGCTGGCCCGCCCTTCCAGCCTGCACCAATGTCCAGCGCTTGATTCTGTGTTGGCCCCTGATGCCCTTGGGAAGCTGACACAGAGCTCCTGGTTCTGCCCACAAGGTCCTGGCCTAGACTCACTCCCAAGGTCTTGGGTGACACCCTGGCTGGTGCCTGCCTCTAGAAGCCCACACTGGGGCCAAGAGTGGGTGGAAAGTGTAGCAGAGGAACCTTTTTACCCTCACACTTGAACACAGCCTGGGCCCAGGAGCGGAGAGCCTCCTCAGAGCACTGGGAGGCCCATCAGTGGGAGAAGCAGAACGTACTGCAGCTGACAGGTCACTGTACTAGACAGGTAGGCTGTCATACTGAGCACCCAGACAGGTGGCTTGAGCAACAAAAACATCTGTTCCCACCCTTCTGGGGGCTGCAAGTCTGAAAGCAAGGTGTTGGCAGGGCTGGTTTCCTCTGAGATCTCTTTCCTTGCTATATAGTAGGTGGCCTTCTTCTCCCTGTATCTCCACCCTTTGTGTGTGTGTCTGTGTCCTAATCTCTTCTTATAAGGACACCAGACACCTTGGATTAAGACCCATCCTAATACATTTATTTTAACTTAATTACCTCTTTAAATACCAACCCTATCTTCAAATGTGGTCACATTTTCTGAGGTCCTGGGGATTAGGACCTCAACATATCGATTGCAGGGACACAAGTCAGCCCACACAAAAGCCCAGGATCAACACTTAGAGCCCCCACTGTGCTCCCCATTATGCCGCTGGAACCCAGTGCTGGCACTAAAGGAAAGGGGTGCAGGGAAACCCAGACAAGTTGGGGCTGCCTCTGTGGAAACACACTTGGGCGGGGGGGGGGGGGGGCGCTCCGGGCCCCTTGGCCTCCCCACTACTCCCCACTACAGCCCTCACAGGGGCCTGCTCCTCCTGCCGCCAGCTCTCAGGGTCTAATTGCTTGGCAGGGATGCCAGATAGGGACAGAAGAGGCCTTGGGCAGGCTTTGAGCTCCTCTGAGGTAGGGCAGCTTCAACCCAGAGCTTATCAGCATGCTGCTAGGTCAGGATCCAATAATTAGAATGACATTCCCAGAGCAATTTGGTGGAGCATTTGCCCTTCCATTCACACCAGGTAGACAGGGCCTCTGGTTTGCAGCTTCAGAAAAACAAGAAATTCCAGTAAGGGATTAATGACTTAATTATAAATTCGGCTTAGAAATGCAAAGGTTATTAAGAAGGGGAAAAGATACATGCTAATAAGAGACACGCTATTAACAACAGAATAAAGATTCATTGTTGGCGCCGCGGTAAAGTTTTCCAAGTTCAGTAATAAAAACCACCTGGTCTGCGGAGGGCCGGCTGCCATGGTGATGGAACCCGAGGCACTGGAGCTGTCTAATGAGGCGTGTCTTCCTGCCTCTGATCATGCTCCCTCTGCGTCTTAGGCTTCCTGGTAAAATTGGCCAACAGGCCTCACATCACCCCAGGGAGTGCTGGGCTGTGCCCAGTTGTCCGAAGAGTGCACAGGGGCTTAGGGAAGCCATCAGGTGTTGTCAGGCCCACAGGACGAGTCTGACTCTCAGAGTATCTGAAGGCCCATTGATGGAAGAACCAGAGCATGTGAGAACTGGAAGGCAGCTGAGATTCCAGGAAGGGAATCACAGGTCAGTCAGCATCCTCCCACCCGCAGAAATAGAGACACTGTCCTGAGCTCCAAATGAGTCTGCGAAAATGACTCACCCACTTTGAAGAGCATGGAGTGGAGTTGTCCTCTGTGCCAGGTACTTTGTTCACATGAAATTACCCTGCAAAGCATTTTTGTTTCTACATTTCACTGATGAAGAAACAGAGGTTTAGAGAGGTTAAGAAATACACCTGAGTCCACTGTGGTAACAAGTGGCAGAGCTAGGATTAAAACCCAAGGTGGGGATTATTTTCACAGGTGGGAGAAGCACTGGGCACTGAGCTATTTTCCACATACACCAGAGGCTCCCTGAGGGCAGGGCCGAGTCTTCCTTTCAGGCTCCTCAGACACAGGGCTGAAACCCTAAATCCCAGAGATGCTTCATAAGGACCTGGATCATGTCAGGCTTCTGTACTAACTAGCCAGCTGTGTCCACATGCTCCTCCACTGGGGCCACCTGCTCTCCCACTGTACATGCCTCTGCAGGGATTTCCCAGAGTCTCCTAAGGGATTAATTAATCAGGATCATTATTTGAGGGCTGATGGAGTGTGGGGGGAAGGAGGCAGGGAGAAGCAGCCCCTCCCACCTACACTTCCTCTCTTCTGCCCTCAGTGTAAAAATTAAGGTGCAGTTGGGCAGGTTCTGGAAGGCAATGACAGGAGTCCTGGGTCTCAAGAGACTGGATGGAGGGCCTGAAGGGATGGTGCAAGGCAATGGGGCAGCTGGCACTCTTGAGAGAGGGAAGGAAAGACCCACTCAAAGGAAGTGAAAGACTGAAACCTGCCAGGTTTAGCCAGCCAGCTGCACCAGGAGGGACCAGGCCTGCCCTGTTCACCAGTGGACCCCAGCACCTTACATAGTGCTTAGCACACAATGGATACTCAATAAATACCAGTGGGATGACTAGTCTGTCAAAGGATAATAGCCTTCAGACTCAGGCTCCTACCCTAGAGCTGCTCAAGTCCACCCCCTGCTAGTCCTCCTCCAATGACAGGAGATCATGACTTCCTGGAGCAGTCCATCCCAGTGGCTCAAAGCTCTCTTCTTGACCTGAGCTGAGGCCCACCCTTCCAGCCCCCATCCTCCATGGCCCTTAGGCCCCAAGTCCCCAGAACCTGCCTACTCCCATTTCCAAGGGAGACACCATAGTCACTTCCTAGCTGTGTGATCTTGACCACATTTCTGACCTCATTTGCCTTGTCTATAATGTGAGGAGACGATAACAGCTCATTGTAAAAAGTTAACACGTGCACATACCACCTCCTGGCAGGAAGTAGACTAAATAGGTGATGGCTCCATCCCAGCTCCTTTGGGTAATCCAACACCCACCTGCTTCTCTCTGACACCCCCCCCCCCCAGCCAATTTCTGATTGACCTCATTTGTAACTGTGCACAGTGCCCCCTTCCCATCTTAGTCCCTCTCGTCCTGGGCTAGTCCTGAGACTCAGACTGATCCCAACATAAGACATGTTTGGACTGTCCTGGCTCTAAGGAACTGCCACTAGGATAGAAGATAAGAAAAGGGTGAAGGACTTCTATAGACACCAAACAGGGGAGCCCTGGAAGGGGACAAACCAGAGTGACGGTTTGAGTCTAGTCTCTGCCTCTTGCCAGCCTCCTCTGAGCATTGGTTTTCTCCTCTGTGAAGTGGTAATAAATCTCCATTGGGTTGCTATGGAAATAAAGTGAGATAACATTTGCAAGTGTCAGACACATAGTAGGTAGTCAACCAATGCTGTGTAGTGTTATTCTTATTGCTATTAGTAAATGTGCATTTCACTGTCCATACCATCTGATTGAGGGAAACTTTGTCTGTTTTTGTTTTGTTTGTTAACTAGAAGTTTTTTCAAAGAGACTTTTAGAAGCACCAGGAGCCCTGGCCTCAAACCACACCTCAGGCACCCCTGACAAGCGACCATCCACCCCAGAGGAGTTCTTAGCCCCCTGAGCTCTGGGGCCTGCATGTGGGCCAGCACCTGACCCTCAGGCCAGTGTCTTCTGGCCAGTTTCACCCCAAAACAAGTCAGCCCTGCCATCAGCTGCCTCAGAGGGAAAGAAGGTGCCAGCTGGGCAGGGCTGTTAGCAGGGTGAGGTAGCAACAGAACCACAGGGGGAGAAGGTCTCCCTGGGCACAGGGCCTCCTCAAGATGGTTGGAGCAAGGGGAGGGGTGGGAGCAGGGAGAAGGCTCATCTGAAATGGGGAAACTAATAACAAATCTGTCTAATTAAACAGGCTGCCGTTTTAATCAGTTTCCTTGCCAAAACCTGTTTTCTGTCATTCAGCCAATGTGTTAATTAGGCAAATAATATTAATAATGATATTTATTTTGGGATAGTTAAGAGGGGAGGGAAAAGGTGGAAGTGACAATTTGGAATCAGTGGGTTGTAGTGGGGAGGGGACTCCAATTAGCAGGCAGTGTAAGAGAGTGGAAAGAATGTGACTTGGAGAGGAGTGAGGGTCTGGGTTCAATCCCAGCTGTGCTCTCTCTGAGCCTCAGTTTCCTCCTCTGTACAATGGGAATGAAGACTCATAGTTCCTTCAGAAGTTGGGGGAGTTGCTAAATGGGATGCTGTGTGTGAATCCCTGAAGCTGTGCACAGGCCTGCACAGAGCTAGCCAGGGAGGGGCTGCTTCCAGGTTTCTGCCCTGCCTGTGCTCACCACCCCCTCTTCCCTGCTCCCCCAAGGGGCCTGGAGTTCTTGCTCCCACGTCAGCGGGGAGAACAGCAGTGGTAGGGATGGGAGAGTGAGGGACCCTGGCATCTGTTCCCCATCCCAGTCTCATGCTAGACTCCAGCTTCCTTTCCTGAGTCTGGGGTGGGGCTGAGGGGAGCTCCATCAGGTGCATCCTGCCTCTGCCTCACAGCCAAGCTGGAGCCTGACCAGAGCCAGCTTGCTCCCTGCGCCCACCCCCCAACATCCCAGGTAAAGGAGCTAGGCCCTCACTGCCCATCTCCAAACTGGGTTCCCAGGAGGAAACTCCCTCCTAATTCATGACCATATGTCACAGAAGAAACCTTACAAACCATCCAGTGGTTCCTGGAGCCGCCCCTGACATCCCCACCAGTCTCAGCTCAGGGCACTCACACTCACTGATGCTGTCTGACCAGCTGGCAGTTTGGGTTCCTCTTCACTTTGGGTTACAATCCTGGTTGCAACGTTTAGTCAATGGACCCAATTCTGCCCGCCCATAGTGCACAGAAGCCCAGCCCCTCTCCCTCCAGGAAGCTGGCTCCTTAGCATCTGGCTCTTGTTGGCCCCTGGTCTTCTCCTCTCTAGCTCCTGTGGCTCCAATGCTTGCAGGTCCTGTGGCTTTGGATGCTTACTGAGTACCTACTAAGTGCCAATCACTGAGTCTAGGCAACTTCTAGACAGCACTTTCAGCAAGCTCACCAGATAGGGGCCAGGACCTCCATTTTACAGTTGAGAAAATGAAAGAAAGCTCAGAACCATGAAATTGACTCCAGGTTTTTCAGTAAGTTAGTCATCATGGAGAGGCTAGAACTTGCTTTCATATTGTACCCCACGTTCCTTGTAGAAGAACCCCCAGGAATGGTTCATGTAGCATCTCAGTCCCCAGTGTGAGGGGAGCACCGTTGCCCTCTCCTTCCTGAAGATAGGGACCTGAGCCTCAGAGTGGCACAGAAATTGCCCATGTGCACACGACCCATAGCGTGCACAACTTGCCCATGCCTGCCCCTCTGCTCTGGGGCAAGAAGAACCAGATCTGGCCTACAGAGGGCTCCATCCTCCATTCCAAGGGATGAACTTGGATAAAGTTGGCTTATTGCATGCAGTGGGGCCGTGGGGCTGGTACCCCAAAAGTTAATGCCTTCTACTCCCCTTTAGGATCCCCAGCCCGGCTTTGCAGTCCACCTTCATTCAGGGAGAGGCTGGTGAGCCCTTTGAACTGCAGCCAGAGAACTTGGCTACGCTCCCCTTGCCCAGGGTCAGACGTGGTGCACACCTCCCAGCCAGCCGGGAACAGGTGATTATGAGCTAATAACTTCTGGGTCTAGAACCCCAAGTGAGCTCTGACAGGATTCACCCAGAAGGCAGCTCTTGGGCAGGCGTGGGAGTGCTGACCTACCTTGACTTTGCAGCCACAAGAGAGGAATTCTCTTTTTAATGGCATCATGCCCTGATTCCTCTCTTGACTGCTGTCCCTGGGGCGGCGGGGGGCGGGGGGGAGGAGGAGGGAGACACTGAAATAGAGTCCTAGACCACAGACAGAGGCCAAGTGAAGACTCAGTTATCCACCTGTGGGCCTCCCATCTTTCTTGAATCAGCTCTCAGACACTGTAGAGGGTTTTGTTTGCTTGTCTGGGGGTCCAGTCCCCTGTATAGGCCACCAGCTGGCCCATTATAGGCCTCATCCAGCCACCCTAATCCTCCTCCTTGCACAATATTATGTATGATTTGGATGTCACCCCAACTGCCGAGGGGTGCAGAGCCACAGCATCACCGCCCTGCCTGGCCAAGGCAGGGAAAGCGCCCGCACCCAGTAGGAGAGCAGAGTCAGATGGAGATGGTGGACCTACAAGGAGCCTGCAAGGCAACAGCATTAACTTGTTATGTAAATACTTTATTCAGTTATTCCTCCTCCTCCTCCTCACACAGTCAGCTAATCACCCATGCCTGGTTGGTTCATAAATACTAATGCCAGCTCCCTTGCCAGAGCACCTCAGTGGTGGGAAAACAGGGCCTCAAGGGGAGAGGAAAGTGAGGACTCCAGATCCCTAATTTCAGTGGGCCCTGGAACCTCAAGGGGAGGTTTTCCATATATGTAACATGTGGTTGGAACAATCAGTCCACAGAGACACTGCTTCTGTGAAAACCCCTGGCTAGACTCAGGTGAGACTTGCTGTGCGCCTTGAGGCCTATACTTTAGCTTCTCTGGGTCTCAGTGCTCTCATCTGTAAAATGGGATAGCATCCACTTCATCAGTGGTTGTGATTCATGAATCAATACACTGTAATTCCTCACTGATGTCATTGATAGGTTCTTGAAAACTATAACTTTAAGTGAAATGAAGTATAACGAAACCAATTTGTCCACAGGCTAATTGATATTAACAAGAATTAAGTTCCAGTGGCATATTTCTGGTCACAAAAACATCACCAACCTTCTGAATAAAAACCCAAATGCTTTTAATGTTAAAACATTGAAAGAAATGTGAGCCATACGCAGTTAGGAAAAATGAATGGAAACAAGTAAGGTAATTCTTTTCCAACCTGCTGACTTCAGTGCAGGGTCACAGGTGGCCAAAGCTTATCCCTGCAGCTCAGGGCACAAGGCGGGCCCCACCTGGACAGGACCTCTTTCCACACTCACCAAGACAGGGATAATGGAGACACACCAGTCCACATTTTGGACATGTGGGAGGAAATCCACGCAGACAGTGGGAGGACATACAAACTCCACACAGACAGGAGCTCCAGCCAGGAATGAATTTATTTCTCTCTCATAAATGTTGTGAGAAAATGACATTATTTAATGACCTGTTGCATATAAAATGTGTCTATACGGTGAGTACATTTAGGAACTTCCAACCGTTTGAATCCTCCCTGCATGACACAGAGCACAAGCTTTCCCGGGTCATCTACTGGGGAGGGAGGAGCCTGAGGCCCGGAGGAAAGGCAGGGCAGGTGAGAGATGGGGGCAAAGTGGGAGAGGATCCCATGGCAAGAGGGAGCTGTCGAGATTTTCCTGGCAGAAACAGGCTTGGCATGCACTATAAAGATGACATTTATTCATTCATTCACTCCGTCTATACACATTTATTGAGCACCTATTATGTGCCAGACACTTGGGATATAGCAGCAAACAAAACTTATGGTGGATTTAAGATGGTCACAAGTTATTTAACAAGACTCCCATTGAAAGGTGGACTCTATGTCCCTTGAATCCAGGCTGGCCTCGGTGAAGATGCGTCAGAAGGTCTTGCAGTTTCCACTTGTGCCTCCCTAATATCAGCATTCCCATTTTATAGCCTGGAAAACTGAGGTCCAGAAAATGATGAGACCAAAAGCCGCATGTTTGGTAGTAGAGCCAATGAGAAGCTGTGTGCTATGACTCCCTGGCCAGGATTTTCCAGCTGTCTCTTCTTCCCTTCCCTTCCCTTCCCTTCCCTTCCCTTCCCTTCCCTTCCCTTCCCTTCCCTTCCCTTCCCTTCCCTTGCCTTCCCATCCTTTCCCTTTTTTCTTCCGTTATGGAACACCCCTTATCCAAACCTGCTACCTGCCTCTGCTTCTCACCCTCCCTAGCAGCCCTGACTGCTGAAGAGTTGCATTCAGACCAACTTTCTAAGGAGGTTCTGGAGGGTCCAACATGAGCCCCCACTGCTCTCACTCTGAACCCTAAAGCCATCTGATTCACTCAAGAGATCATGGTGGGAGTGGCTGTGAGACATCAGAAGTCAGAAGAAGGAGTTCATATAGACTGAGCATTTTCCATGGAGGGTAGAGACCACTTTCCTGGGCTGTAGGAGTCATCATTGCCCGCACCTCGTGGACACTTGCTATGCACCACGCTGTGCCGGCTCCTTAACCTCATCAACCTCACCCCTCTGAGGTCAGTGCCATTTTGTCCCCATTTCCCAGGTGAGGAAACTGGGACACACAGAGATTAAATACCTTGCCCAGGGCCTTCCAGAGAAAGGCAGAGGTGGGCACTATGAGCCATATTTCATGGCTGAGAGCCCTGATACAGTTTCCTAATATCAAACACAAATGTCAAGCCCAGTGCAAGGCCTCTGCAATGGTGGGATTACTTCACCACTGCAGACAGCAAATGAAGAGGCAGCAGAACACTTTCTCAGAACTTATCCCATGAAAGGAGCCTCCTCCTTCACAGCCAGGTCTGGATCCGCCCACAGGGAGCCCAGTGTCTGGAGTGGAAAACAAGGAAGCAGGAGAAACGGTTGCAGGACTGTGGGGTTGACAGTGCAGGGGGCACCAGCTCCATTCACCCAAAAAGAATGGGAAGGTGGGGAGGGTCCAGCAAGAATCATTCTTCTGTGGGTTACTCTCTACAAGCTCAGAATGGGAGAGAGATCATTGTTATTAATAATAATGTGGTCAAGATCAGTGTTATTAATAATTTATAATTATTAAGGATGAAAATAACATAGTCAACATTGATTGAACTCTCACTCTGCACCAGTCTTTCAACACAGCACATTACTCACAATACGCCAAGAAATAGTGCTGTCTACTTTATGCGGAAGGACATTGTGTCTCAGAGGGAGTCAGTCTGCCCAGTCATGCAGCCAGGAAGCACTCTGAACCCAGCTCTTTTCAATCCTTAAGCCCACCTCATCACCGCTGCATTGTACATGGAACACTGACAAAGCACGCGCCCTGAAAGAGGGCGTCTACGCTTAGCTATGAGGAATATGATCTGGTGGTGGAATTCGAGCATCAACATTCAGTATTCACTTATGGAAGGTTCCAGTACTATTTGTATACAGTTTTGTTTGCACCTCACAAGAGGCTCTTGAAGCTGACATCACTCTTTCCATTTTACAAGTAGGGAAGTCAAGAGCCACAGCTACTTAAACAGTGTCTCAAAGAGAGTTAACCATGAACTTGGGTCTTCACCCTCCCCCGCCTGCCTGCAGCCCAGGGCCCTGCCTGTGGACCCAGCTTGTTGGCCTGGGGGCTCTGGCTCTGTATTCCCTGCAGGGGCAGGTCAGGGCCAGGTGGGCACTCCCCACTGGCACCACCATCCTCATCCCTTAATGCAGCCCTGACCTGTTACATCCTGGAGGCACTGTGCCCACGGGGAGGCAGTGCCCTGTAAACTGCAGCCTGTAACACTGCTCCCTGTGCTGTGGTAAAGTCAGGCTGCTGCAGGAAGTTCCTAGCCAGGCTCTCGGAAACTGTCAGTTCTAACCTGAGAGCTGGACAACATGGGCGTGGGTCAGGCTCTTACCCTTTTTATACCCTTTTGCATTGCTGCATTTTTAAGCCTTGTACTAAGCAAATGCCTTATTTATGTGTTTTGTTTTTTAACTACTTAGTAAAAGAAAGAATGGGCAAAGGGCATGGTGTGACACTTTATATTGATCAACCTCACTAATAATTAAGGAAAAGAAAATAATAAAAATATGCTTTCATCTATCTGTAGGCAACGACTTAAAAGATAGATAATACCCAGAGTTGGCAGGGGCAGGGTGTGGAGAAATAACCACTTACAAAATATTAGCATGAGAATGAGTTAGTAGTTGATTTTGAGGGTCAAATGGACAACACGGACTAAGTGTAAAATGTTCATACCCTTTCATCCAGCAATTCTACTTCTAGGAATGTATCCTACAGCTGTTCAAATGCACTGAGGCATCTGTGCAAAGATGTTAGTGTCAATGATGTGCCGTTAGTTGCAGTTTGTAACCATGAAAAATTAAGACAATGTCTGAATGTTGATTAATGGGGAATCTGTTAAATGAACTCTATGGAGTAATACGTAGTTATGAAAAAGAATGTGGTATGTCTCCATACAGTGGCATATAACAGGGCATGTATAAGTAAGGGCATACAATTCCTCACTGGAGAAAGGTGTCAGAAAATAGTGTGCGTAGATTAACTATTCTTTGGCTTCAAAATATGTATTTTCTATTTACATGCTAATTTTGAAAACCCAATCTTTAGCATATCAGGCTACTAACTTTTGTTATTAGGCAGGGCAGTGCCTCAAAGAAGCTGTCTCCCTCATGCATGTTTGCTCTGCTCTGCGGGGGAGGGGTGGGAAGGAGGGAAAGGGAAAGAGGAAGCTGCCTCACAGCATGAGAAGGGGAGGGAAGGTCCCCACACAGAGAAAGAATCTGGACCAGAAGGGATGTCTCAAAGCTTAGAGTTTTACAACTGGGAAGATATTCCCAGCACAGAGAGCACAGAACGGAGAAGGGAAGACACATGAGTACAAAAAGGAAACCAGGCTAAGGGACAATGGAGGGAGACCAAGCCCAGGTACGGACGTGTAGGATCTGCCCACCCAGACTTTATATGCAAAGGTCACTGCAGTGGGTCCCAGGGACAGAGGTTCTCTGAGGAACTCCCAGGTCCTCACGTCCAATCTCTGAGTGTCAATCCAGGAACCTACATTTTAACCCATTTCCCCCTTGAGTGTCAGGCACCCTAAAGTTTGGAAACCTTGGTTTCGAGATTATAAAACTCACCCTCTTTATTTTAAAATGGAGAAATAATGCGCAGAGAGGCTAAGCCACTTGCACAAGGTCACATAGCCAGGGCATGGCAGAACTAAGCAAGAAGCCATGTGCTCTGTTCCCCAAGTGTCCAGGGCTCTGTATCTTTCCATCCTTCCACTGTGAAAGAAGACCTGGGCAGACTAGGAAGGGCTTGGAAGCATGGAAGTCATCTGCCGCCTGCCTCCCCGCCACTTTTCCAGCTCACCGCTCCCCAAGCAAACACTGGGGGTGGAGCTTTCAGCCCAAAGGCTTAGGTGCTTGTATCTCAACTATCTACACGATCTCTCTTAAATCAAATTCCTTACCTCAATTTAGAATATACTTCAGCAGAAATTTAGCTGGTCAGTTCTGAGTCTTCTCAATTATTCCAGTGTTTTCTCAGTCATGTCGGATTATTCTTGCCCTCCCCATGCCCACCTTCCCAGAGGATGATCTAAGATTGATGAAGGTGGTAATTGTTGGGGGTGGTATATAGCCAAAGGCCTGGCACCCTCTGTTGGGCATTCTCCCCACCATGAGGTCCCCTCTAGGCTACCAGCCTTTAGTCTTTGAGGTATAGGGAATGTGGGCTCTGCTGGGACTCTCGGGGGACAGGGGCTTCCTGGTCCTATCAGCTTAAACACTACACCCAAAGCCCAGTCCTCTGTTCCCCTTGTCCGGGGCCACCATGAATACAGTTTTGTGGCTGTAGCTGGGGGAAGGGTGCAGGTTCCCAAGCCTTCTTAGGGGTTGGGTCTACCATTACTGAGGGCTTGGGTCTATCATTACTAGTGCTCTTTAGTGGAGAGCTGGTTAGAGGAGCAGGCCCCAGGGCCCCTCTTCTGAGAACTGACACAAGTAGCCCACTCACCTGCCTCTTATCTTCTGCTCCACTTCCACTCCTACATCTGGAGTCTCCTCCCTTCAGGTGGGGATCAAAGTAGCTCAGCAAGCATCCCCTCCAAACTTACTGTTTATAGCTTTTGAAGTTCAAAAGCCAAGAGCCTATCCCTGTCGCTCACCAGCTCTGCAGCCACATCAGTGGAAGGCAGACACGTCTGCAATAGGAAAAGTGGGAAACACAAATGGACCAAAGCTTTGCAAAATCAGCCCTCTACCTGCCTGCAAGATGCTCCTAATCCATGCTGGCCTCTGGCAGGGGCACCCCTCTCCTCCTTCCCTGTCTCACTTCCCCTGGGCCAAGCTAGGCACCGCCTCCCTCAAGTGCTCCTGCTTGCTCTGAGGATCCCTCTTCAGAGCTTCCGGTGCCTTCAACAGGTACCAATCTGCAGTCCACTCACGTTGCTGTTTTGTGGTCCGCCAGGATGTCTGGCCCTTCCAGGGTATGTAATCCATCTGAACATAGCAGCAGAACTGTGACTCACCCTGAATCCCTGCCCTCCTTCACTCCCCCCAGCCTCTGGCTCTGTGCTGGGCAATTGAGAATTCAATAAATATTTAGCTGATTGATGTAAGCAAAGCATAAAAGTCACTGAAAGGGACATTAAGCTTTCAAGAAACACTGGAATCGCCCATGTGAATTCTCTCAGAGGGCAAAAAGCATAAATAAAGTAGGCAGCTGATTTTTTTTCTCTTTAAAGTCAAAGACATATAAATCATGCATGTGCAAATTCATTTTAAAATTAACATTGCTGGGTATATGTCTGTGAAAGTTGTGCTTCAGCTGGGTGAGATGCTCTGCTAATTAAGGGTTTATTTTGTGATGGGAATCATTTTGTGGAATCTACTTCACATGCATTGGTTTAGATTTTCTTTAATGACCCATAGACTCAGCAGTGCGTCAGCTGATGGCACTGAGCAGCTCACAGCTTATTAGACAGTAACACCACACGCATGGCAGAGCCTCCATTTTCCAGCACAGCCAGTGTGGGTGTTCTCAGAGTCACAAAGAGCACACACAGAGATTCTCAGAGCAGCATTCCCCACATGGCGGGGAATCTCTGACAATCAGTTTGACAATCTCTGCAACTTTGCTGCCCCCACTGCACATGCCCACAGCCTCCTGGCTGTCTTGGGAGCCCTGGATTCCTTTGCTGTGCTTGCCTCGCCATGAAGGAGCGCTCAGCAGGTAAGCCTGCTCACTGCTTTGCTGAGCACTCCCTGGAAGCAAGAAAATTGGAAAGAGACAACTGGGATGAAGTCTGAACTATTTTAATAATGTTGGGAACCATGGCTGTTGCCAAGAGATTAGCAGGGAGATGTAAGAGTGTGCAGTTTTTCCCAAGAATTCCATTAACAAAAGCGAATGGGCAGATTAGGGGAGAATGAGGGGAATGGAGTCTTTCTGGAAGCTTCATTGGGAAAGAGTTTTCAGGCTCAGGAACTCAGTGACAACTCTGAGGAGTGAATTCCAGGTTCCCTGGGGCTTTCTCTCATCTTTCCTACCCCTGCCTGTCATCCATGTGGGGTATGCATGGCAGGGTACAGAGATTGGGTTCGCCTCTCCGTCCTCTTACTTTCTCACTGCGTAGCCCTACATAAGTGGCTTAACCTCCCTGAATGTCAGCTTGAAGCATCCATCTTATATAAAAACAGCTGTTTGAAAATTTAACCCTGCTATTTTGGCTTTTGTAAACGCTTGCTTGCTTAAATAATAAGAAAAATAAGACTACTCCCATTCCAGAGAGGCCGTGGACTATGCCCCAGACAGAGCTGTCAGTGCTGACACCAGGCCAGGCCTTGAGATATGGTCTCATGGCCCCTTCCCAGCATGTAGGCCTTCTTTCCCAGAAGGCCCAGAAATCTCATTCCAAATTTGGGAGACAAAAGAGCTAGGAAAAGTATAAATAGAAAAGGTTTCCTCCATGTGAGAGGGCCCAGAATTTGAAAGGCACATTTTTCTCTGGCCCTGCCCTTAATAAAATGTAACTCCCTTTCTCTAAGCATGGTTTGGTTTTTTTCTGATCTTCCTCCCCTGTAACTAGGGATAACCATGCAGGGCTATTCTGAGGATCAGAGACGATGAGCACAGCACCTGACACAAAGTGAACGCATGCCCGTCATTGGTTAAGATTCCAAATGTCACTCTCCGGGCCACCCAGATCTGTACAATCACCTCTCATGCTTCATTGCTTCATCTGTAGCATTCTCTCTGTACGCAGGCCCAGTGCTGGGTGCCAAGGACAATGCTGGAGAAGGCAAGACATGTCCCTGCCTCCGGGTGCCTCCAGGGAGCTGAGGAGGCCAGACATTTACTGGTACACCCATGACTCCAGCCTGGCCGCACATTGAAGATAGTGCACTGTGCTCCTAGGCAGTACTGTATGAACCTATCGCAAAAATCCTGGGAGAAAGGGGCTATCGTGCCCATAAAACTGAGGCAGAGACAGGCTACACTAGCCTTAGGCCACACACCTAGTCGGTAAAAGAGTCCAAATATCCAGGTTTTACTCTCAAATTCTTTCTTCAATACCCCTTACCTGTGTTTGTCCCATCCAGTTTCACTTACTATTATCTAATTTTCTATTTGGTTTAGTCTTGTACTAGCATTTAGACTGTAAGCTCCTTGAGGGCAGACATTTATTATACATTCTCTCTGCCCTCCATGAATCTTGGCACACAATAAGTGCCCAAGTAAGGCACTGAATCAAGTGGACAAAAACCCTATAAGACACCATTTCATTAATAAAGCCAGACTCTTTCTGAGTTGTTCCATTCTGTCATCCTCCCAGTCTAACACACACACACACACACACACACACACACACACACACACACACACACAGCTTGCAAAATCTAATAACAACCAGTTTAAAAACATACTAAAAACAGAAAATTTACGTAGCATGACCCAAATTGAATTATACATTACAGCACTATAATTGATTTTTTAGAAGAGAGATTAAATTTATTTTATGCCTCACTAACTAACAGCTAGATTTCCCTAATTGCTTGGAGTGCAGAGTTGGTATGATTCATTAAACTCCATACATGCTTGGGTACACTGCTCACTGAGTAACGCTTCCCTGCTCGCAGCAATTAACAAGGAGAAACCCAGGCCGCACCAGTAATTGACGAGAACAATTCAGTCCCCAGTTGCTCTGGGTGTTTTAAGTTCTTTGAGCAAAGTGTAGATACTGCACATTCTGGTAAAGCATGTCCTACAAATCAAAGATAAGTAATGTGCTCTCTCAACTCTGCTGTGATGGGGAGAGAGGGAGAAGAGAAAAGAGGAGAAAAGGCAAAATGTAAGACCTGTCTCCATTTAATTACATCAATCATAACGGTTTTTTTAAAAAGTCTCACCAGCATCTGACAGCATTTGGGCAAAGTCAGCCATCCTAACAAAGAGTGAGTTTGGTGGAATCAGGGAGTGATCAGTAATTATATACACATTATAAAAAAGGTAGCAATTTAGAAAAATGGGGAAAATATGCTAATTTTTGATAGCAAGAGAAAATTAGAACTCTCTGAACCACTTATTAATTAATTATTATTAATAATAAAGAACATTTAAAGTGGCATACATTCAAATAACAAGTATGAATCCCTGTATCGGTGCTGTCTGGATGTGCTTATGGGTAGATATCAGATACATACACCATTTTTTCCTCAAAGAGAAACTCGTGTGTTTTATACTCCCTGCCATGACCAGTGAGATGTGTATTTTGACTAGTCTGTCTATAAAATGAATGCAATTTCTCTGTCCACATCACACTTTAAATTTTGGGCTTTTGCAGTTGTGGAAACAGAGAAAGAAATGCTATCACATCCTCCATCCAAATCTCTAGAGTCCCTGTGCCTGTGTCTTGGGGTTGGAACAATTTGCTTTGCTCTGGAAGAGCATTTAAATATAGAAAAATGTCAGCCAAGGTTTTTATCTTCCAGAATGGACACTATCACTGGCAGGCAGGATGTCCTAGATATTAATTATGCTGCCATGATGCCATGGCTCCCCTTTCTCTGGATCCTCCCAAGATACACAAGTGGGCCCCTGAGCCCTGACTAATGGTGACTGGGCCAGGGATGGACACCTGATGCCAGCTGGGCCAATCACATTCTCTCTTCTGGGGATAACAGAATAAGAGCCACAAGGATTGGTGGCATTTGGAATCCAGGTGCACTGGGGACAGCACTCTCTATAAATGTCCCACCAACTCCCTCTTTTGAGGTCTCCAAATCTCCCAGGGCCAGATATTCTGCACATCCTTCAGTTCTTTGGCTACCCTGGGATCCTTCCCCCAAATCTTCCTTTTATCGTAAGTCACCCAGAATCAGTTTTGATTCATTATACCCAAAGTTCCTTAACTGATACCCAAGGCAAGGGAAACGTAGCCACACAAGGCAGAGTGGAATGCTGGTTGGCACTTCAGGTGTGGCTGCTTATATCATTTCTGACAGAGGAATTGGGAATTTGGGGTATTTGTAGCTGACCAGGTCCTCAAAGAACCTCTACCCCACAGGTTTGCCGAATGAGCTCCCCAAAGCAGCTTTCATGAGAACTTGGCAGCGCTGCTCCATTCAGAGGGCATCAACTAGTAGACATCTCTGCTTCGGGTAAGTTTCAAAGTGTTCTATTGCTGAACTCACCACACCTTTGAAAACCACTGTTGTAATTGAACACTGTCATTTACAGACAGGAAAACTGAGTGCAGAGGAATTTTAAGCTACGAGTTGAAGTGATGCAGAAGAAGCACAGGAACCAGGTCTTAGACATGGACATCATTTCCTGTTTTGTTTCTGCTGCATCGTTACGCGTTCCAAAACATCTGAGTGTGGTCTCCACTCCGGCCCCACTCAGACACACTCTCCTACTTGCCACCCTTCACAGGATGCATGAGAACAGGTGGAGCAGAGTCCATCTTCTTTAGCTCCTGCTTTCCCAGGGCAGGACCTCAGGTTGCCCCTCATGCCTACAGTGCACCCTGACTGTCAGGGATTTGTAACAACTCCTTAAGTGCCTGGAAGGGGTAATTTCTAGGAGAGCCTTCATTGATCAATTTATCATTTTCTCACTTAAAGGCAAGAGCATGAGGAGCCAGGGTCCCTGACCCCTCTCCTCACTCAGGTCCAGAATCCAGGAAAGCCCAGGCTGGAGGAGCAAACAGGAGGCCAGGCTCTCCTCCCACAAGACACTCGGTCATGCCAGGGTCTATGCTAGAACACACAGGGGCCTGCAGGGTGACTCTGTCAGCCTCATTGGACAGATTGAGAAACGGAGGCCCAGGAGGCCCAGTGATTGTTCTGAGCCAGAAACCTAGAAAGCAGCAGAAGCAGGATTTGAATCTGGGTCCATCTGGTTCAAAGGAAACACCAATGCTTCCCTCTGTGGCAACCATGAAGTGATCCCAGGGTCCCTGATAGAGGGTGTCCTAAAAATCTGGCCTCACTCAACTCCATGACCAGGTCATTGTGAAGCATCTCAGGCCCTGCCCTCAAGGAGCCTCTAATCTAAGCAGGAAAACAGCTCAGCTCTCTGGCGGTCCACCCTGCTAGGCAGACTCTGGGGAACTCAAGGACACAGCCCCTGAGGCAGCCCACAGTGCAGGGGTCTTGATTTGGTTGGTGAGATCTAAAAGGCCAATGCCAGGAGTGGATAGGGCAGCACACAAAATGCCCTGCATTGGAGGCAAGTAGGAGGCCTGTCTGGTGCCTTCTTTGCCTTTACCTATTGGGATATCACTTTCCAGACCTCGGTTTCCACATCTGCAAACAGAAAGGTAGAATAAGATAAGAATCGGGGCTAGCTCAAAAGCTGTTAAGATGTGCAGTCTTCCTACCACCTGTGAAGGTTTACAAGAGGAGGAGATATTTCTTCATCCCCACCTTGGTGGGAGGGCAATCCCGTCGTTCCCCTGTGATGCACTACGTGGTCTTGTGGCTATTAAGCTGACCCCAATTCTCACTTTGTGCCCCACTCCCAGGTAACCCAAGTCCATGGCTCAGGTCAGATTGTTGGTCCATGTCAGAGTATCAGAAAGCCAGATAGGTGCATTCCTGAAGCACCTTAGCATTGGAGCTTAGCTCACTAACAGAGCTCACTTGGTTTTTGTCCTCCCAGCCTGACCCTCCTCCTCAGCCCTTTGATTAAAGTGTATTTCTCGAGGCTCAGTCCTTTATCGCTGGGAGCCAGGCTGCGTCTGCACACAGTGCCAGAAGTCCATCTGTCTCTGTCCTTGTGCAAGGTAGGCCTCCTCCTGGGAGGGGTGGGGAGTTTGCAGAGCTCTCCCTTGGCCAGCCCTGCCTCCTGGCTGTCCCTTGATGCCCGAATTACAGCGAATCTGGCCACAGAGACAACCAGCTGTATCAGATGGCCTGCATAGACTCCTGGCCAAGGTCCAGCCTTGAGTCCTGTCTGTCCTAGATTATGTGGCCCTGGGAAAGTCATTTTACTGCCCTGAGCTGCAAGTTCAGGCACAATGAGGATAAAAGTGATTATTTCACCGGGCTCTCATGAAGATTAAATGACACATGTATTTCAAATGCCTAAATGATTAGCTATTTTTAACCTCAGTAATCATTTTCCCCACCAACCTCATTCTAACCCCAGAAAGGTTCTAGTGAGGTTGTCCGTACACCTGCCAATCAGCATGCGCCTGCGGGTTAACACCTGCAGAGGCAGAGCTCTCTCCACATTCCAGTCATGCATGACCTGCCTCCCTCACCATGCAGGGAGACATGGAGCGCTCGTTACCAACGGCTCCACAGATATGCCACTGTTTCTGTGACAGAACCAGGAATTTTATTGGTCCCTTTTCCCTGACCAGCAGAATTCTGAGCTTTAAAATACTGACCCAATTCTTAATCAGGGTAATATCCTGCCAGCCACTTTCTTTAGAAGATTGAGGGGCTTTCTTCCCATGCCCTGGTCCTCTGGGGCTGCCGGCCTAGCCAGACACTTCTTTAGTTCACTCCCATGGAACCCTGAAGCCCATAGTGCAAATGAAACATGAACACACCCAGTGGGAAAACATGTAGTCCTTTAGATAGAAGGAACATTCTAGAAGTTCCTCAGTTCTTGCTTGGTATGGACATTAGCTGTGATTCAGACTAAAACATCAGAGAAGCAAGCCGAGCGGAACAGACAGACAGCAGATAAGGGAGTGACCGCTTTCATCTGGGCAGAGTGACACAGTTCCTAGGACAAGCGCACCTTCCATTTCACCCCCGGAGCAACCCTCTGGGCAGGTGAGGCACCTCGCTTAGGGCCCCTCCACTAGCTGGAGGGGGCATTTTGGTGTGGGCCTCCATGCACTTCCCCTACAGCAACATAGAGGATCCAACACCGCAGGCGAAGGGACCTCAAAAGCTGTGTGATTGACTGTAGGCTTCAATTAGAAATCACCGAAGCATCAGGGCCTTTGTGCTATAGCACACCTGGAAAGTCAAGCTGAATGAGGAGCTTTTCTATGTGAAATCAAACCACGGTTCACTGCATGTCAGCGTCACCAACACAAAGATTCGTTGGTGGCATAAACAAACCTGAATCACTGTTGAATGAGGGGAAATTTCAGGCATAAATTCCATGTTTCCTGCTCACAGCCTTGGCGTAATTGAAATCCATTTGCTCTCAAAGAGGAGATAGCTAAGAGTTGAAGTAATATTTAAAGAACGTCTCAGGGATCTCTTTATTTTGTCCCTGGTCCCTCAATGGAGCCATGGCAATAAAGATATCTAAATGGGCCCTATTGATATCTTTCTAGAGGCAGTTTCTCCATCCTACTGAAACTCTAGCCTTGTAAGTAATGGTTTTGGGGAGATCTTGTGGAGGTCTTTAACGACTGCATGGAAACTTGAGGATGTCTTTTGATGGGAACACAGGGAGGGGACAAGAAATGAGCAGCTATCAAAAGGGGTTTTCCCGAACCCCTTTTCTTGCTAATGAATGTATTTAATGGGAACAGCATTGGATGCCAATGCAATATAATGCTAACTTCATCTATTTGGCCATATTTGTGTGGCTTTTGAGGAGAGCAAGAAGGACCTACTTGAGCAGTTAATCTCTCTGTCTTTAGCCAGACTTCACTTAGAATTTCGCTGTGATCTCTAAACTGCACTAAGGGGATGTGTCATGTGTTTCAGTGAATCACTTGTCACCAAATGTAAAATAAGCAGGAGACCCTGCCTTTTCTTCACTTATTTGGAGACTGAATTTCAGGCAACATGTCATTCAAGGAGATGGGTCCTGAACAAATAGTAAAGGTGGCAACTTACATGCCTGGCCCCATTTTAACACTCTGAGGATGTAGAGGCGATGCTTAGCGCTAATAAAGGAGAAACTGAGGCCAGAGAGGTTAAGAGGCTTGCCCAAAACAGTCAGAGAGGCAGAGTGGGGTGCTAAACCTTATTCTTGACTCCACAGTCCAGCTTCTTCATGTACCAGCACAGTAGAAGATCCCTAGAGAGGAGGAAGTAGGCTGCTCTGTCTTCTCATGAATGCACCCTGTCCATGCCTCCCTGCTTAGCTGGGCTCTGGGCACGTGGGGGCTGCTCTGCATCTCCCCTGACAGCGCCACACGCACTCCTCTCAGCCTCAGGGCAGGCTCGTGGCTCTGACCTGTTCTATATGTGGGCAAATGGAGACCTGAAAGGGAAAATAAGATTTGTCCAATGAGGACACAGTTTACACAGCTGGTCTGTGTTAGCAGTAGACTTGATTTGTGGCTATAGATTCCAACATCCCTCCCTGCCCTGCTCATTCCCTTCCACCATGTGGACTCTGGAGGGAAAGCAACTATTTTTATTATCTACATTTGACAAATGGTGGAGCAGAAGCCCAGGAGGTGAAGAGGCCTGTCCTAGGGTTCTGAGACAATGGATATTTAACCAAAATGAAGCTTTGTAAGTGGGTGCAGTACAAATAAACAATGGTTGACCGTAGGTATAATCATGCTCTCTCTCTCTCTCTCTCTCTCACACACACACACACACACACACACACACACATTACACACGCACGCACTTAAAAATTCCTCCAAGAACTGACAGTGGAACTTCAAATAGAACATGCAGTGTCTTGAAAATGATGTATTTGTTATTTTTTTCTTACACACCCCCCGCCCCAGCTGAGCTCAGAGACAGTAAATAACTTGCTTTGCAGTGTTTGTGCTAGGGGTTGAATCCAGGTTGGTTTGGCCTTGTCTGTAATGCCATCTCCCAAGCTGGATTCCATTCTTGATCTACTTTACCCTCTTGCTATGAGCTTCTTTGAGCTTTTTCCATTCTTACAGTAGCTTTCCATCTCTGTCATAATTGGCATTTCCAGCCCTTGCTGGCCAAACCCGACCTCACGCTTTCAAAGGTGGTGCCCAACTTTCCACCCAGAAGAAATTCTCCAAACGGAATTTCAAATTGATTTAAAAACCAGATTCCCCCCACGTGGAACCAGTAGTGTTATGCTCTGTCTAGTTTCACTCATGAGCTAAGTGTTCCTTGAGGTTTGCATTCTGATCCTACCTAGTCTGGTTTTACTGAGGACATTCTCCAGCTGAAGAATTTCAAAGGGGAGCCAGTTACGCAGCCAGAGACCCCTTGGACCTATGGATTGGTGCCTTCCCTGCAGCCAGCCCTCAGAGCAAAGCTGCCCCCTGCAGTGAACACTTCCTGTGAGGTTTGGGGAGGTGAGGGAGACAGTGGCAGTGGGAGTTGAGGAAGACAGTAACAGTGGGAGATTGAGGGAGAAAGGCCAACACATACCCTCCTCCTCTTGGCACAGAAGCCTAATGATCTGCATGAGTTGTCAGATCTCCCAGGCCTAGAAGTTGCCCTCCAGCACCAGGATTGTGGCCCACGTGCACACTGCACCAGCATGTCAGCTCTGCTCTTGGCACAGTGTGTCTGTCTCCCAAGGACCCTGCCATGTAGCCTATAGCAAAGGTCGAGAGTGGGGGAAGGGGAGATCAACCCCAACTTTTTCTTAATGGAAGCATCAACTTCGAAAGTATAAGAATCCGCAGTTATTCTCTCTCATGAGAAGATTAAATATATATCTAATATATCTAATATATATACTATATATGTATATATAAATATCAGGAAGTCAAGCCAGATGATGAGAAGGTCTTGGAGAAGAGTTGTGTTCTCTGCCCTCCAAACATTTCTTTGTTCTAGTGGACAGAAAATAAGGGAGTGTTGAGAGACAAGCAAGGTTGGCTCTTAGCAGGCTCATTGTAATCACACCAAGCAGGGGGGGGGGGGGGGTTCTGAGCAAGAAGTCAGGGAATGACAGACACGGAGAACATGGCTTCAGGACTGCCTGAAGGTGCTTCTGTCTGAGGGGCCACTTCCCAGGCCTGTCTAGAACAAGGGCCATGGCTTTACTTCTCAATTCCCCATCACCCATGCTCTACAGAATTCTAGGAAATGGAAATAGTTTCCTACTGACAACCAGGAGCCTCTCTGCTGTCCAGTCCTACCTCCCAGAATCAATCCTGGCCTCTGCTTCCCCCATCTTGCCCCTCCCTCAAGAATCAGCTCTCAGCCCCACTGTCTTCCATCAGGAAGCCCTGTGACTGCTCTGGCCCCAGCCTCCCTCCTCTGCACACTCCCAGCTTAGCACACCACACCGGAAGCAGCTTAGCAAATGCTCTCCTGACTAGGAAGCATGTCAGTGTGGCTCCCTCAGAAGACTGCGACTCCTGAAGGCAGGGCTGAAGTCCATATTTTTTAATGCTCTTGAAGCCTAGGTCAGGGCTCCATCAATTGAGGGAAACTGGGTTTATTTAAACCCCAAATACAGTCTCTTGGCAGTATGTTTGCATTCTCCAGATATTTCCAAAATTACTGTTTTATAAATAGGAGGTGAGTTTCCCATTTTATAGATGAGGAAACAAAGATTCAGAGAGCTGAGACTTGCTCAAGAGTGCCAGACAAGAAAGCAGCAGATGTGGGCTCAGACCCTCTGCTTGCTAGCATCAGTGTTTTCTCCATTGCACCACACACTCAGCCTGGCTAGTTCACATGAGTGCACAGCATTCACCACTCCCTCCTCCACCCTCTCTGGAGGAACGAGGGCTCTTCCCAAAGGAGCAAAAGAGGAAGCCGATATGCACGGGTCTCCAGGATGGGGAACCAGAGCCCCAATAAACCTCCTCCTGGCCTGATGCCTGGTTGAAGCAACTAGTCACAGAGACTGCAACTGCATCATTCTTGGTCCCCTGCCGAATTTTGGACATCCCTGGGCTCTTGCTGAAGTCTAAAATTATTTCCAGAAAGAATTGTCCAAAGACTCCTAAAACAGCAATAAAACCCCCTGACTTTTTACGTTCCCACATGCCCAGACAAGCGATCATGGGATTCCCAGCATCCCAGCCTCAGGCCAAGTCACAGATAACCCAGCGATTCTCATCCTGAAAGGCCTGGCTTTACATGGGGTGGCTGTGTCCCCTAGGCTGTGACCAAAGCGATTTGGGAAAGTTGAAATCAAATTCTCCTTACTCCCAAAGTTACCCACTAGCTGGTAAATTGAGATTTTGCTGACAGAATTCAGCTTGTTCCTCTTCTAAAGGTCCCTAAGGGGTTTTTAGCTCAGTTTATAGCACTGCCCACCCCTGCCTATCTCCGCATTTTGGGACTTACTTCTTTATCATTGCTCACATCTTTCATTTCAGTTTACCTGCCTCTGATGTTGGTCCTTTCTGCCACCCAAAGCCACTGCTCTCATCTCTGGCTTCCACCTTTCTCCCTGGACTCTTGCCTCCTACAGGCCTCTGTCCAACCTTGAAAGCGTCCTCCATAGTGATAACAAGGTCATGCCGACAGTCTAAGTGAAGAGCTGGGCTTTTTGAGAAGTACAAGCCCAGGCCCACAGCTGGAAACTCTCAGCCTATTCCAGGGGACACACAGCTAATCTGGGATGGAACACAGGACTTTACAGGGTGAATCCAGGGAACCCACCATCTAGAGCCCTACCATGACGGGAGGGCCTTGGTACCAGGCTGTGGAATGCTATCTTACATGTCCAGGCCATTGGCTATGACATGCTTCATGGAGACTGGGCTTCTGCAGAGTTCCTAGGTCTGGGACATGGGCAGGGCCTGGCTTCAGTGTTCTGGGCCCCATCCCACTGGGACTCCGTCTGTGTTCCGTGCAGGGCACCTGGAGAAATTAAGCAAGTAAAAGGCATCTTTGAAAGCTGTGAAAGACAGATTAGTGAGCCCTTGAAGGATTCTGAGCAGGTGAAGTACTGCTGTGAGCTGTTTGGGGGACAGGGTATAGGATGGATTAGAGATTGCAGGCCACTCTTAGCAGTCTATTTTATAGAACACGTGTGAGCCAACCCAATTCCCAACCAGACTAAGGTGGGAGGCTGCAAAGAAGTGAAGAGGTGGAGGGGAACTCCAGAGACAGAATAAAAAGCTGGTGCTTGACAGGAGCTGGGGTACAGGTCTCATCTCCACTCTTCAGTTACTTAAGGGCAGGAACTGTGGTCCAAATGTCTTTCTGTCCCTTGTGGTGTCTACAATGGTCAGTGCCTGCAACTCATAAGTGCTTTCTAAGCACCCAAGGACTGGATACTGTAATCCCCAAATAGAAATTGTGTGGAAACTGAGAAAGAGGGTCATGATCCCCATTCAAAGGCCTCAGAGCAGTGAGGGTAAGGCACAAACTCCACATTGATGGGTTCAGTCCCAACTCCTCTTGCTGCTGGTAGAATGACTTGAGCAAGTCAGGTTGGCTCAATTTCTTATCTGTCAGGTTGGCTCAATTTCTTATCTGTAAGGTGGGACTAACAAGAGTACATATTTCATAGAGCTGCTGTGAGGGCTGTGTTATGGATTGAATGTTTGTGTTCTCCCAGATTCATCTGTTGAAGCCGTGGTGGCATCTGTGGTGGCATCTGGAGGTGGGGTCTTTAGGGAATAATTAGTTTTAGATGAGCTCCTGGGAGTGCAGTCCTGTGGTGGATTAGTGCCCTTACAAGAAGAGACACAAGAAATCCTCTCTCTCTCCCCCTTTCTCTCTCTGTCTCTCCCTGCTGTTGAGGACACAGCAAGAAACAAAGTGATTGAGACAAAGGACAAATGTGCCCCCTGGATTAAGGTGTGACACTTTTTGTCCAGCAGTATCTCTCTACTTTATATTCACCCTCCCTATGTACTATTGCCAGATTTGGCAGATAAAATTTCAGGGCACTCAGTTAATATAATACACGAAAAAAATTCTTTGTTATTTATCTGAAATTCACATTTAAGTGAGCACGCTGCATTTTATCTGGCAGCCCCATCCAGTGTCCACTGTAACCCCTCTGCCACATGGGACTCTTATACTTCTGTTGGAAAGACCATCTCGATACAGGTTTGTTTCCTGGAGAGAATGAGGGAAGGGCAGAGCAGAACAGGAAATGTGAGTGGAGGGGCCCAGAAGGAGGTAAGCAGAAAATGGAGGTGCCACAGGCAAGGCAGGAAGGAGGGAGGCAGGGGAGGAAGAAAGAGGTGGGCAGGCCAGCTGAAGGGGCAGAGCTTCACCTTCGCAGCAGCTGCTTCTCCCGCTCGCTGCCTCTCCCAGCCCTGTGCCAGGAGGCGTGGGCACGCCTTGGGAACCTGAGTGTGCTCTCTGAAATGTCAGCAGAAATAAACCTGGCTAATCCTCCACGATGGCCTGTCACATTAATATCCCTGAAATTCCAAGTGGATTAAAATAACCATGAGCATGACACCATTTGGAAGGCCAGGGATTTACTTGGAAGTGGTGCCCCATTGGCGAACATTCCCCTAATTGCTGCTTCGTATAAATAGAGTGTTCTTTAATATCGCCACCAGCCCTGGCTGACAGATTTAGATGGGAGCTGTCGAAGTCATTAGTGCCCAGGCCATGGGAAACCGAGGCTCTGCCCGGGCTGTAAATGGGATTCTCGCAGACCGATCAATTTTACCAAAGCTGCCAGCGTTGCCTGTTGATCTACAAGGTCCTGAGTGGCTACAGCTTCCCAGAAATGTGCTTGCATCTGTCAGAATTATAAGCAGCTGGTAGTTGACACAAAGGTCAAATTTGCTGCTAGTGTGGAAATAGAACCTCCCCAGTACAAGAAATGCTACTTAGCAGTATATCAATTGCAGGCAGGTCATTAAAGGAGGTAGGTGTGTGTGTGTGTGTGTGTGTGTGTGTGTGTGTGTGTGTGTGTGTGTGTTATAGCCTCCATTGCCTGGAACCCACTTCCTCCGTAGGTCCATTGGGCACAGAAGCAGGTGCTCAGATGAATAACATTAAATAACAATTGGTTCCCAGCAAACTTTCAAAGCATTATCATCATAAAGGCACGTTTTATTCTGTCATCTAACAAGTATTAAATGCTCACACTAGCTGGGCTCACTGTTCTAAGCACAGCATGGAGACTTGGTTAAGATCTCTCTTATTTATGGGCTTTGTAGCCTTGGACACATTATTTCTTGGCCTCTCTTAGCCTCAAGTTTGCCATCTTTAAAATGGGGATAATAATTCCTACTTCAGAGAGCATTTGAGAAGACTTGATGAAATAAGGTCCCTAAAGTGCAGAACCAATTATGCTGGGTGAGCGCTGGCCAGCAATGGTAGTGTGACTGGTGTCAGTTGGCCATCTGGAGGATGGCTGAGGAGATGGGAGTCAGGAAAGGACAGGCCCAGCTCCAGAGGGGTACCCCAGTTGTGAACACCCTGTGAGTAGTGATTAAAGGTCCAGATCCCAGCCCTAACCAGCTTGGCTCAGTGGATAAAGTGTCAGCCTGCGGACTGGAGGGTCCCGGGTTCAATTCCAGCCAAGGGCGCATGCCTGGGTTGTGGGCTCAATTTCCAGTAGGGGGTGTGCAGGAGGCAGCCCATCAATGATTCTCTCTCATCATTGATGTTTCTATCTCTCCTTCTCCCTTCTTCTCTGAAAGCAATAAAGAAATATTCTTTAAATAAATAAATAAATTCCAGTGTCCGAAGCTGTGAGGACATGTTCCATCTGAGGGGCAGATATGACTTGGGAGAAGGTCACAAAAAGGCAGTTTCAGGGTGTGTGGACACTCTGTGCTCCATTTCACCAGAACACATCCTCAGCCAAGAGTGGGGCCTCAGGGAAGCGGGTCCTGACCCACCCAAGGAGAAGCATACCCCAGAACCTCCCACAGCACCAGACTCAGAGCAGGGCAAAGCCCTGGGGGACCAGGCACTCCTCTAGACTTGGTTCTGGTCTCTTTCATCAACTGGAAGTTTCCTCAGTCTCGAAAAATCTGCAACCCTGGTTTTGGAGTTTATGCTGTGTAAGTGAACTGTCTGGGTTAAGCCAAGCAGTTCTTAGATGAGTTGGCTTATGAGACTACATCAGATGCCACAGAGGAGGAGTCAGTTTTCTGCATGTGACAGAATTCCACCCAAATTCAAATTCTCTGAAAGTTTGTCTAACTGAGGTTGCTTCTATGAAAGTCAGCAAGGGATTTATTCCATTCCAGCTGTTGGCACAACTCTCCTCATCATCATTCCTGTGTCTGCACAGCACTTTGTATGTGTAGATGTCATTTCTTCCTGGGGCCCTTTCAAGCCTCCCAGCAGCAGGTGTCACATGAGGCAGCTTGCTGAGCGGAACGGCATGGGCTTTGGCATCCCTCAGACCTGGGGTGGCACACTAGTCCACCGACTGCTTAGCTCATTAGCCCATTAGTTCTAAGGACCACTTCTCACAAATTTTAACATCTCTGAAATTAGAATGTCTTACAATCTGTGACTCCTTGCAGTTCTAATTGGCAGCTCTTTTTCTTTATTTATTGTTTATAAAATAATCGCTTTGCCCAGCAATCTATGGAGTCTTAGATTTGATGAATTAAGTGACTGGCCTTTGGAAAGTCCCTTCTTCTCTGTGAACTTGGTTCCAACATCTGTAAACTGAGCTAACAGCCCTCCTTGGTGGGGCCATGTAAAGATGAACAAGGGGCCATGGGAAAGGCGCCTGCATGTGGCAGACACTGGATGCCTGAGAGCTGGCCTACTGTGAGTAGCAAAGCAAAGATGACTTCATTTTATAGATGAGGTAGCTGAGTCTCCAGGGGAGGCTTGATCACAGAGATTTGGGGTTTTCAAAGGACTCTTATCAACATCCTCTTTGCAATGTTTAAGACCATCCAACCGGGAAAAAGAGTGACTCACGAGTGTACAGGCAGCCAGGGCTCTACGAGGGACACAGCCTGGTGGGCGGGGATGGAACCCACCAGCAGAGCCCAGAAGGTGACCACCAGTGCCAGCCCTATTTTACAGGAAATAACTGCCAATGTGCCGGCCATCATTTAGCTCTGACCCAGGATATGGGTAAGCAAAACCTCATTCAGGTTGACAATAATTCAAGGAGATGGGTGCTTGAAGCCTTTTAAAATTTTTTGTGGATTATTATTGCAATCTTGCACCGCATAATGACATTTTGGTCAATGACAGACTGCATATACAGTGGTGGTCCTATAAGATTATAACAGAGCTGAAAAATTCCTATCACCTAATGACATCATAGCCAACGAATGTTGCAGCACAATACATTACTCATGGTTTTGTGGTGATGTGGGGTAAACAAACCTATTGCACTGCAGGTCACATAAAAGTACAACACACACAATTGCAGTAGTAGACTATTCCACCTAGGCTGTGTGAGTGCTCTCTGATATTCACACATGATGAAATTGCCCAACACACTTTCTCAGATATCCTCACCCTTAAGCTGGGGTGTATCAGAATGAATGTCATAGGCCACAAATTCAAATAGGAAGAAAAAGCTTATTTCTCCCTTGATCCCTCCTGCTGCTTTTGGCAGAACTTCCATTTCAGTGGGAACAGGTTTTTCTCCTTCTCTCCTTTCAGAGGTTGCACCCATTGGGGAGAGGAAAAGCAGGTCAGGGCACCCAGGGGAGCACACTCAGTTCTCTGAGGTCACCTGTCCACACTGGCCTCTGCTGAGAAGGACATTGCCCATCGGTCGTTGGTGGCCACCTTTGTGGGCTGGTGAGGAGCCCTCGTGCCTGCTGTTGTTGGGCCTGCATTTGCATCTGCTCTCACACCCCCACCATCCCCGGCAGGAGAGCCAACAGGTTTGCTGGCTCCTGCTGCTCCCGTGGGGTCGCAGTGCAGCCTGGGCCCTCCAGAGCCCCTCACTGAAGGCAGAGCTTCTCTATGGAGTTTCCAGCTGCCCAGCTTCTCACAGGGAGCGAGGCACCTGTCATCTGTGCTCTCAGATTCCGCAAACTATTGGGTATTCTATTGTCCCCTCATCGTCAGATTGTGGGGCATGGAGCATGCAGCTGGGCCATTCCCAGAGAGCCTTTCCCTCTGAAACTGCCTTTTTTCCTCAGGGAAGCAGCAATCGAGGTACAATCCAGGTAAGTGGAAGAAAGTGGCTTAACTACCCGCACACTAGTCCTTCTGAGGCCCGCATGCCCAGGATATGGATGTTCAAAGACAGAATTTTGAAGCTGTCATGCTATTATCCATGCCAGGAAATTCAAAAGCTACAAGCTTGCTTGTTTCTCTCTGTGTGTATATTTCTGCTGTGATGACCGTATATGAGGTCAGTGAGTACAGACTGGGGAAAGCGTAGGAAACACCAAGTACAGTATAGATGAATATTTCAATTTTTTTTCAGAATTCTATCCTTCCGTGGCAAGTAGAAACTTATCAAGGTCCATATTATTAATTGAATCGGGATTTTCAGTATTTATAGAAACAAGTACACTCAGGTGCATCATGTAAACTGGAAGGTAGGAGATGGGGTTTGTAACCTCACTCTGCCCCCACCCAAATGGATGAGCTTCCTTCCTATGTGAATCTGGGTGAGAGGCAGGCTCCAGGCTTCAGCAGCAGGAGCCAAACCACCAGACACCTGTCCTCCCAGTCCCTGGCCCCATGGGAGGGGCACAGGGCCTATGCTCAGCCAGTCGGCCCTTCCTTCTGGGAATGAGGCAGAGCCACAGGCCAGTTTACTATACATCATGATCCCCAGCTGCAATACTTTATTCGATTGTGTGCTATAGTTTGGCCATGCTCTCAGCAGCCTATCTTCTCTGTGTTTCTACCTGGTTTTGAACCTGGTCCTCCAGGCTTCCAATAGGTTTGGAGTCTCTGATATCCCCTGTTATGCAAACTGCTGAGGTCCCAGAATACTTTAGCATATTGTGTGTGGATTCCAAAGAAATAACCCAGAGGATTGGCTGTGGAAGACATAGGACTTACGTGAGCACTGGTGGTGGCTGACTTGTGAAGCTTATAGCCGTACCGGCTGCCACCAGTGAAGTTGTTCAGCTAAGTCCCACCCAGGCTGCAGACGGGCCACACCAGGGGCAGCCGGCCAGTGCTATTGTTTTGCCGCCACCCAGACTTTCCTAACACAGATGCTGCCCAGGTTCCCAAGGTCTCGCAGTCTCCTGGCAGATGGCCTTCACTATATCTCCCACAGGGTGGGAGGGGACTTGGACCGTGGGAAGGGGCCCATGTTTCCATTCACCATACACCCCCCAGCAAATCTCTCTCCTGCCAGGTTATCCAGCATTGGCTTCTATGGGTTACAACCAAGGACCTGGTGATGGTAACTCAGTTCCCTTCTGTGGATCTCAGTGGACCTCTCTATAGAATGAGGTGTTTAACCCAAGTAAATCCTGAAATTTTACAATCTACCTTATGCTTTAAATGCTCTGGGGCTGAATTGCACAATCTTCCAACTGCATCACTCACCCATACCCCAAATTTCATCATTCTCATCATGCCTGCCTCTCGGGAAGTAGGCATATTTGGCCTCACACCTCATTCCATCCAGCATGTGGGTGATCCACCCACACTGACCATTCACTCAACCAGCTTTCTTTACCACATGACTTCTCAAAGCCTTTCATATGCTAATGTTCACAGGACTGTGGCATACTGGAATTACTTCCCTGATTAATTGTGCTCCAAACACATTTCCTTGCTGCCCATTTCAAAAAGAGATTACAATCAAACACACTTTGAGAAACAATGCTATTCTCTATCTATCTATCTATCCATGTATCTATCTAGCTCTCATACATACACACACTCACAGGGATTCCCTGGCCCAGCTGACTCCTTTTTAGTTGTTTTGTTTTTTTTGTTGGTTTTTTTGTTTGTTTTTTGTTGGGTTTTTTTGCCACCACTTAGCTTTTTGGATGCACAGATATAGGTAGCCATAAGTGCCCTCAGCTGGAGTTCTATGCCTGCGGCAACAGTCAGCGGGAACTCAAGGTTGGGGGTCTCCACACTCCAGGTAGCTACCCATCCTTTGTGCCACTCGAGATGCAGCAAGTGCAAAGCACGCACACTCCTCAGCCCTGTACTCAGCTGCCTGCCTCAATGAATCCCTGATGCGGGACAACATAAGAGCATACAGGTCCTGTGTGACAACAAGCACACACACACTGATGCCCTGTCAGCTCAAGTGGCCCTGGCCTGGCCCCCAGGGAAAGTATGGGGGCTCCCTGACACCTAGCCCAAGGCCAGAGACAGTCCCACACATACCACACACACACCCTCTCCAATTCTACAACAGAACTGCCATCCAGCAACGTTTCCAAATCTCTTGAAACCATTTCTATTTTCAACTTGTATCCTCTCTACAGAAACAGCTGCCATAAGTTCCATAAGTTCACATCTCTCCACATAAAGGAGGATTTCCTGTTGAGCTGTAAGGGTGCCCTGCAGGAGTCTATCACAGGGCTGTGGGAGGGTGGGGGTGGCCTGACTTCCCCCACACACCGTAGGAGCACCTACCTGTCATCCCACAGGTTCAGCAGGGACATGCGCAGTGGCTGCTTCAGCCTTTTTGCCTTTCCAAACAGAAGAGGTAAAATTTTAACATCATATTCATGAGGGATTTCCTTGTTTGTTTGCTCTTTTTTACAAAACATACTTTTTTACAAACATGTGGGAAAATGAAATAAAATATATAAAGAGAAAAATAACCCACAATCCTGCTATCTAAAGATACTACTGTAAACATTTGGAGTTTTATCTTCCTTATATTTAATCCCATGATCACACTTATATAAATAAGGACTCAATTTTACTTTAAGTGACTGATAATCTGACTCAAATGGGGCTAAAATACAAAAGAGAATTTATTGAAACTCGTTACTAAAAGATCCAAGAGTAGGGCCAGCTTCAGGCAAGGCTGGGTCAGGAGCTGCTTTTGTCCCCACCCCCAGCTTCATTCTCAGGCTCAATTTGGCACTCAGCTCACAAATCTTCCGGCTCACATCTAGAAGGGAAACAAGAGCATCCTTTTCAGGAGTTTCCACAAAATTCATGAAGCTCATTTTGATTGTACCAGCCCATCCCTGAACCAATCACTGTGATTGGGGAATGCAAAGTGCTGATAGACTAAGGTGAAGGTCCTGTGCTTTACCTCCAGCCTTGATCCAGGCCACCTGGACTAAGAGAGAGCTGGTGCTTAAGTGGAAAATCAAGTGCTATTTTGGGAAGATGAAAAGATCATTACAGGAGAGGAATTAAACAGTAAGTGTGCACTAAAAATTGGAAATGAGCCATCTATATCAAAATAGTGAGTGGATCACTAGCCTTTAAAACTTCTAACTAAATTGTCTAGGAATACAGACCAATCTCACCTAACCTACCCAGGTGTCCCTCACCAAGCAGAGGCACACTGGGAAAGTGGAAAGATATTTTACACCTATTCTCTCCACTGTCCTGTCTCAGGGACTCAGGGTCACACCCACCAGGAACAGGCCGGCCACTCCTCTCAATCTCTTGAGAGCTGTTCTTTGAAGCAGAGTCTTGTTACCTCTCCTCATTGCAGCACTCCCTCTTCCTTTGTCACCTCTGTCTACAAACAGGCAAGAAACAGCAAGTTATAGAAAACAGAAAGTCGGGCGGGGGCAGGCGGGAAAGCGCTTTCTGGGAAGTGCCCTTCTTTCCAGACAGCTGGGCGTGGGCCAGAGGGGAGAAGCCTTAGCAGCCAGAGTGTGCTGAGGAAATTCCTTCACCCAACAGCAGTGTAGAGTGCCAGAGATCCAGGCCGGGTTGAGTTCCAATCCAGTACAGCACAGATACAACAGAATTAGGGACCAACCACCCCAGCTGTAGATAGGAGAACATTTGTCCACCTTCCCAGTGAGCTCAATAGAAGAGAAGGCAGGACCTGCCTAAAAGAGAAGCAGAAAGTCTTAGGGAAGGAATATGTAGAGTAGTATCCCTTATCCCCGATTTTGGTTTCCATGGTTTTAATTATCTCTGGTCAACCATGGTCTGAAAATATTAAATAGAAAATTCCAGAATTAAGAAATTCATAAGTTTTAAATTGCATGCTATTCTGAGTAGTATCATGAAATCTTGCTCCAAGAGATATTATATTCACATAACTTTTATGACAGTATATTATAATTGTTCTATTTTACTATTAGTTATTGTTGTTAATCTCTTACTGTGTCTAATTTATCAAATAAACTTTATTATAGGAGTGTATATATGGGAAAAACAGTGCACATACTGTTTGGTGCTATCTGAAGTTTCAGGCATACACTGAGGGTCTTGGAATATAAGCCCCATGGATAAGGGAGGGTGACTATATAATCATTTTGAGATGAAATAATGAGGTGATAGAAAAAGGAAGATGGACAGGAAGTGGAAGAATTACAGAGTAGCTAAAATCATTATAGCAGAATTAAAAACAACTCTGGAGAAAGGTAATAAAAAATAGACTTGATGACCCAGATAAACAAATCAGCAAAGCAGAAAAGAACTTGGCCAGCTTTCCTGGGATGAAAACAAACAAACAGGATTAAGAGGTGACAGTTATGGGACATGAGATAGAAATGCTAGCTCTGGTTTGTTTGTTTGTTTGTTTGTTAATCCTCACCTGAGGCTATTTTTCCATTGATTTTTAGAGAGAGTGAAAGGGAGGGGGAGAGACAGAGAGAGAGGAACATTGATGTGAGAGAGACACATTGACTGGTGTTGTCTCCCGCACATGCCCCAACTGGCCAGGGATGGATTCTGCGACCAGGTATGTATCCTTGATTGGAATCAAACCCAGGACCCTTCAGTCCTCAGACTGATGCTTTATCCACTGAGTCAAACCGGCTAGGGCTAGACCTGATTTCTTAAGCAGACCAACCAAATCAACAAGAGCTGCTGCCTACCAGTCTGATGAGCAAGGCTAATCAGGAAACAAGTCAGGCAGAGGCACAACATTGAGAAAGGAACAGGGCATCTAACGTTGGCACAGTGCTTCCCTGTTTATGAAGGGAGCTGAGAATTCCATGGGCTGAATTGTGCCTGAGTTTTTCTCAGTCCAGCTGCACTTGCCTACAGACCCAGTGTTCAGAGTGATTGTGAATTCTGTCTTTATCTGCAACACCAGGGACATGCAGTGAGGTGTAAGGAGTGGCTACACTATGGGGTACCAGGAGTGGGGGGCAAACTGGGGTTCTGCAAGGACCCTGCGCAGGCTATGGGATCAAAAGGGAGGTGAGCAGACAGCAAGGACAGCCAAGGGGAGGAGCACCATGGGCCAGTGAAAAGATGATTTGCTCAGGGGAGTAATGCATTCAGGACAACTCTGGAAAATAGACCCATCAGCCTGGAAACCCCAGCAGTTCTGATGAGGCTGGATTCAGCATGCAAATGAATCACAGAGTTTGAGAGGGATGAAAAGTGGCTGGCACCAGAGGGGCCATCGGACTGGTGGGCAGCAGTTCTGCACTCAGAGCTCAGCCCTAGCATGGTCTCTTCAAGAAAGGTCTCTGAAACAGGCACCCATACCCCCACATACCTGCTGGAGAGGGGAAGAGAGCACTGCTTTTAGAGTCAGAAGTCTTGAAGTTTTGACCTTGATGAGCTCAGAAACTGTCCCTTAACATCTCGAGGCATGGTTTCTGTGGAGGAGAACACTCTGGGCCTGGCTTACCTCCCTCAGAGAGCACTGTGCCACCTCTGTGGGAAGATGCTCTGAAAAGGAGAAAGTGATTCGGTGATGAGGTTAGAAGGATTCTAAGGACATGGAGAATGAAAAGAGGGAACCTGCCTGGCTGGCATGGTTCAGTGGTTGAGAGTTGACCTATGAACCAGGAGGTCACAATTTGATTCCAGGTCAGGGCATATGCCTGGGTTGTGGGCTTGATGCCCAGCAGGAGGCAGCTGATCAATGATTCTCTCTCATCATTGATGTTTCTATCTCTCTCTCCTTCTCCCTTCCTCTTTGAAATCAATAAAAATATATTTTTTAAAAAGAGGAAACATAAGAAATAATATTCTAGAATTGGGGTTGGGGGTTGTAATGCCAGAAAGCCAGCATTCTACTTATAAGAAAAGAAGAAAAAGTGTCTTTGAGAAGAACTTCCAGGAGCCCTGACTCTGACACTGGCTCTGGAACCACCCCAGTCCTGCTCTGTCCCGCTAACTCTAGTCTGTGTGATGTGTCATCAGCTTTGAAGTAATTATAGATGAGGCTCAAAAACATCCTGAAGTTATATATATATATATATATATATATATATATATATATATATATAACTTTTTATATATATATATATATATAAAACTTCAGGATGTTTTTGAGCCTATATAGATAGATATATATATATATATATATATATATATATATCCTAGCTCATCTTGTATAAAAGCCTAATATGCAAATTGACTGAACGGGGGAATGACCAGTAGCTATGATGCACACTGACCATCGGGGGGACAGATGCTCAACACAGGAGCTGCCCCTAACCTGCAGACCCCAGGCAGGCCAAGGCAGGTGCCAGCGGGGGCCCTTTGATCGCCCCTTACTGGTCGCCCCACAGTTCAGCCCTGATTGCTGGCCAGGCCTAGGGACCCTACTCATGCACAAATTTCATGCACCAGGCCTCTAGTATACATATAAAATGAAGGAACAAAGGGCAATTTTCCTGCAAGTTGGAACTGGTGGCTTGTTGAAGGAGGTCAAAGTAAAAAGGGAATTACTTCTCCTTTGGTTGTGCATCGCTAATACAGCCTGTTCTCTGACTTATTTTTTCAATCTCAATGAATATTTCCTGTAAGCAAAAATCAACCCTTCCATGGACAATTACTGGATCACAGAAAAGGAGCCCAGGCCCAGAAGCAGGGCAAATGCCACCTGCAGTTTGTGGCCACCATCGTGCAAAAGGGGGCAGATAAGAAAATTCCATCCTCTTCCTGTCACTTTTTTTCACAAACAGAGCTTTAGTAGATAAATTCTGGGAAAGAAAATCTTTGGTAAAAATGTTTTTATTTATTTTCTTTTTAAATATACTTTACAAACATATTTAAGTTTTTGTACGTACATAAATGTGAGTACATGCATTTGTGCTTATCTTTGTTTTTACCTTTACTTTTTTGCTTGGCTCTTCTCCTTACACTGGATGACTTTTTAGGACCTTTTCAGGTCTGGTGGTCCATATTTCAGGGGCCAGAAAAATCCAGGGAAAGGTGAAAAAAAGACCAAACAGTATCATGGGGCCACTGCTATGCCTGGTGCTAAGTTGGTGAGCCAGGCTCTATGTGAGGTGGTCCTTGCTTAATCCAAGCAACATCATGAGTTTGCCTTTCCTTCCTTCTCCCTAACTCTGACAATCACTCTAATTCCAGAGCAAGTCAGAACTCAATCTGGAAGCCAGGCCATATCTAAGTTTGGCCTCCAAACTCCCAATCTTTCATAATCTGCAGATCAGAGAAGCCAGCAGAATTATTTGGTCTAGTCCTCTCTGTCAAGGCAAACAGTTGTCCATTCTTGATGTATAAACTATCCATGGAAAGCTGTCCCATACATCATCCTGCAGGGAGTGGAGGTTGGTGCATTACCAGATTTTTTAGGCTAACTGGCTCATTTCCGTCGACCTTAGAAACCTCTGGAAGCCAGGATGCTCACATTCTAGCTGAAGTTTTAGGCATAATTCAGCCAGGAACTACTTCTTTCAGGCAAAAGAACTCAAAAGCAAATATAACAAGGTCAGTCTAGATAAACAAGCAATTTACAGAAGAAACACAAGTAGCCAAAAAATTTGCATGAAGCTCTCTGAGGCAGAATTTTTATACATGGTGAAATGCAATGCAAAAAGGTCAGGTAACTTATGTAAGGTCACAGAGCTGCATAATTGCAGTTTTGGAACCTTGAACCCAGGCAGTTGGGCTCCAGAGTTTATCTGTGGCCTTGGTCATGATGCTATAGGAGAAGCTCACAGGAATTCAAAGTGGTCCTTTTGGGGCTGCCTGTGGAAGAAATTCCAGATGGATAGAAATAAGCCTCCCCAGGCAGCTGTCAGTTCATTTTCATGGGGCAGGAGGTAGGGGACAGGAGCCACCATGGAGAGCCCTAAGCTGGCCTTTGTCAGCTCCATAAGCCTCCTCTGATTCCTTCAAGGCTGGATTATTTAGGCTCTTGGATCCTAATTCCCTGCCACCCTGGATCAAAAAAAGGGACCAGATGAGACCAGGTGCAAGAATGGAGGATGCGTGGTGCTGGTGTCAAAACCAGACAGACTCCAACATCCAGTGAACAGTCAGGGCAGCAGCATAAAGCACCAGGTTCAGAGGAACATGCTGCTGAAGTAATGCCCACCTCAGCCAGGTTCTTACATCCCCCTTGCTGGGCCAGGGGCTGGTCTCCCACCAGTACCTACTCAGAGCTGCCTGATTGGAGGAAGTGAGCTACAGCAAAAGTTATAGAAAACTAGAGGCCCAGTGCACAAAATTCGTGCATGGTGGGAGGGGTGTCCCTCAGCCCAGCCTGCACCCTCTCCAATCTGGGACCCGATCCTGGTAAGATTGGGCCTAAACGGGCAGTTGGACATCCCTCTCACAATCCAGGACTGCTGGCTCCCAACTGCTCACCTGCCTGACTTCCTGATTGCCCCTAACCACTTCTGCCTGCCAGCCTTATCACCCCCTAACCACTCCCTGCCAGCCTGATTGATGCCTAACTGCTCCCCTGCCAGCTTGTTTGCCCCTAACTGCCCTCCCCTGCAGGCCTGGTCACCCCTAACTGCCCTCCCCTGCAGGCCTGGTCCCCCCCAACTGCCCTTCCCTGCAGTCCCGGTCACCCCCAACTTCCCTCCTCTGCCAGCCTGGTCACCCTTAAACTGCCTTCCCCTGCAGACCTGGTCCCTCCCAACTGCCCTCCCCTGCTGGCCATCTTATGGTGGCCATCTTGTGTCCACATGGGGGCAGCCATCTTGTGTGTTGGAGTGACAGTCAATTTGCATATTACTATTTTATTAGATAGGATAGAGGCCTGGTTCATTGGGGGGAGGCCAGCTGGTTTGCCCTGAAGGGTGTCCTGGATCAGGGTGGGGGTTCCCTTGGGGCGTGGGGTGGCCTGGGCGAGGAGCCTGTGGTGGTTTGCAGGCTAGCCACGCCCCCCAGTGACCCAAGCGGAGGCCCTGAAATCTGGGATTTATTTATCTTCTATAATTGAAACTTTGTAGCCTGGAGCAGAGGCCAAGGCAGGCCAGGGCTGCAGAAGCTTGCTTCCTCCATCGCAGGGGGCAACTCAAGCTTCCTGCTCTCTCCAGCTCTGTGGCTGCTGCCATTTCTGTTGGGGTTTATTTATCTTTGATAATTGAAACTTTGTAGCCTTGAGTGGAGTCCAGGGCCTGCCAGGGTGTGCGGAAAGCTTGGCTTCCTCTATTGCCGAGGAAACCCAAGCCGCCTGCTTGCTCCGTGGTGGCAGCCATCTTGGTTGGGTTAATTTGCATACTCGCTCTTGATTGGCTGGTGGACGTGGCTTGTGGGTGTAGTGGAGGTATGGTCAATTTGCGTATTACTCTTTTATTAGATAGGACTAGGGGCCAGGTGCACGAAATTTGTGCACTGAGGAGGGGTCCCTCAGCCCAGCCTGCCCCTTCTCACATACTAAGAGCCCTCAGGGGATGTCCTACTGATGGCTTAGACCCACTCGCCGTTGTGAGAGGACCTAAGTCGCAGTCTGGCATCCCTTTGTGGGAGGTGACTAGGCTGATCAGGGGAAGGCACCAGCCCCATTACTCTGATCACCAGCTTGGGCCATCCAGGCTTTAGGCTTGGGCAGGGGGCCCCACCCCTCCCATCGCCAGCTCAGGCCCTTCCCAAGCCTAAAGCCCCCCCTCCTCCTGGCCCTCCAATCACAGGCTCAGCCCCTTTCCAACCCTAAAGACTCCGTCTGAGGCATTAGGCTTGGGATGTGGGACTCCCTGCCCCTCCAATGGCTGGCTGGGAGTGACCTGGGTGCCAAAGACATTCCAGGAGCCAGGTCTGTATGCAAATTAACTTCCATCTTTGTTGGGTTAATTTGCATACTCACTCTGATTGGCTGTGGGTGTAGTGGAAGTATGGTCAATTTACATGTTTCTCTATTATTAGCTAAGATACTAGCAGCTACATTCTTTAGGCACCTACTGTGTGCCAAGCTTTGCACTAGACATTATACATATGTTAACACTCTTCATTTTAATCTTCCAAATGACTCTGTGAGGGCTGAATACCAACCCAATTCTACAGAGGCAACGAGAGTTGGAAGAGGTACAGTGGCTTGCCCAGGGCCACACAGCTTCCAGCAGCAGGATCAGGGTTCACACTCTGGTGAGCCTGGCTCCAGAGCCCAAGCTCTCATGTTCAGCAGACGGCTACTTTGAGGTGCACACATTTCCTCAGGCAGGCCCTCTTCCCACCCCATGCTCATCACTCTCTGCCAAGGTGTTTCCATCAGACTCTTGCTCATGTTCAAAAGCCTGCCTGCTCATCCCCACATCCTTTTGGCAGCAGCCATCCTATGGGCCTGAAAGGTATCTTTTTTCATCTGCTCCTCACAACCATGCTGTGAGGGAGCCGGGAAGGCATGTTCTTCCATTCTTTATATAAAAACACGAGGGTCAGGGAAATGAAATGGTTGGCCACCAATACCCTGCCACCCAGGACGGCGGGGTTGGGGGGGCAGACCCAGGCCTCTAAATCCAGTGTCCTTCTGTGACACTTGGCAGCACTGCCTGTGAACTCAGACCTGTAAGTGCCTCCACAGATCTTTAAGCATCTATAGCTCACGGTGGCCGGCTTACCTAGGACTCCTACATCAGGGCTCCAGTGCCACATCCTGTCAGCATTCTGTGGGCCCCTCTGGGGTCCTCCCCTCAGTGAGGACCATCTTGCCCAGTTGTGATGATGCTGTGCAGAAGGACATGGAGTTGGTAGCAGGTGAGGGTGTGTGGGCCCCTGGATGGTGAGTCCTTTTACAGGGCTCTGACTGCTCTGGAGGGCCTTTCTGATTGGGGGTTCAGGAGGGGAGCACCTGTCTTCCAGGCTGCACCAGGCAGCCAGCTAATGGTACTGGGCAAGTGAGAGTGTCCCGGAGAAGGCCTCATAGGAAAACTACTGACTCTTTCAGGAAACCCCGCAAGCCTGCTGGCTCACTAACATTTCCCCCCAGGGGACAGAGAGAACAGGCTTATTTTTGTTGCTGTTTGTTTCAACCCCATTTGACAAATGAAGAAACTGAGACCCAGATAAATAAAGTAATAGCCAGTTATGAAAGAGCTGGAGTAACCACAGCAGTCTTGTGACCTTAGAGTTGGGGGGAGTTACGGGGGTTTCCTCCTGCTGAGCACCATGACCCAGCACCACCACCACCACCATCACCACTCCGCCCACCCCCAGGGCCTATGGAGAAGTCTTTGCTGCACGGAATTTCCAGAGAATCTGGCTGTGTGTCCTCCCTTGTGACTGCTTGGTCTGTAGCCCTAAGCTTTACGCCAGAACCTCGGGCTTCTGCAAAGGGCAGGGTCAGGGCAATTCCAAGATATTGACCTGGAAGGAATCACAGGAGGCGAGGCTGCCTCTATCAACTCCATCGGACCCGAGGTCAGCCTGAGCCAGACTTGCTCAGCTATCACCAGTGAGGGTTCCCCCAGCCATTCCCTCCCTGCTTCCTTGTCCTCCCTCTCCGCCTCCCACACCCCTTCATGAAGTTTGGCGAGTGGTGGGGCAGCTGCATTCCACAACATTTAAATCATAGTTCATTTGACTCTGCTAAATGGTATTTTCATAGTCACAGAATGTGAGAACTTGAAAAGATGTTATTGATGGTTTTGACCAAGTCCCTCTTGTAATAGATGTGGAAGATGAAGGTGGAGAAGGGAGGCAGCTCGCACTGGTCCACTGGCAAGTCAGTGCAGGGCCTGGGCTGGAACCCAGGGCTGAGGCCTCGGAGACAGGGCTCTGCGTGTGATCCTGTCCCAGGGCCACTATGAATCACATAGCACCCTCGCTGGAAGGAACCGCAGGAACTATGTGGTCGGGGTGAGGGTTAAGGACAAACCTGAATACTATAGGGGACATAGGTGGTGTCACAGGAAGAGAGCCAGCACTTGGGGGAAAGGTGTGCCTGAAGGACTTGGGTTCAGGGAGCGAGGGGTGATTGCCACACAAACTATTGTCCTGCAGGTCCAGGATTTAGGGACAGTCTGATTTTTTAAATCATATTTACAAAATACAATCTTCAATGTAAAATAGTCCAACTTCTAGTAAAAGGCAAAATATTTTGCGGTCTGAAGAGAAACCAGAGTACAGTCCACTTGTAAATATAAAAACAATTCAAGTTTAAAAATAAAAATTGGAGACAAACTTGAGACCCATAATAAAGTCCAACTCCACCCCTTTTTATCAATGAGGAAACTGAGGCACGGAGTAGTGGCCCATCACTGACCACACAGACCCAAGTTCATTGTGGTTGAATCATTTCTGGAGAAGTCCACATCCAGGTCACCTGTCTGGTCAGCACTAATGATGAGATGGCATTTTGAGCACGCAACCGCAAGCACTGGGACTCCGCCCCTCCTCCACAGGTCCTCTGTGATTTGCCTGGGAGGAACTTACTCTTGGCTTCTATTATGTTCTCCCTATGGTCCATAGTCCTAGAATCTCCTCGAGTATCTTTTCCCTGACATTTCCCTTTTAAGACCCTAAAATGGGACAGAACATTCTGAGACCCTGCTGGAGGCTGGGAAAGTGCAGACATCCTTGCTCTCTGCCAAGCCCTTCCCTCATGCCATTCCTCTTGCGTCTCTGGACATTCTGCCCTTGGCGGCCCAGCTCAAAACAGAACAGCTGACACTCCAGAAAAATCTCATAAAGCTGTATTTGGAACATATCAGTGAATGGGGAAATGAGATCATGGCTACCTTGCCACCTTCCCCAGCTGGCTAAATCAATCAGCAGTCTGCCAGTCATCATGCCATCTCTGACCACTCCTGCATGTCCAGTCCTGCATCGGAGACAGGGCCATGGCACACTAAAGTGAGATGACTCCTGGCCTTGTAAAACCATAGGAAAAAGGCAAGTGTGAAGAAGAGCATCGCAGATACTAAGGGTGTGATGAGCTCCAAGAAAGGGATGGGTGGCAGAAGTAAACAATGGTTTACCAGAGAAAGGGAGTCTGGAGCTATCTCACAAATTAGGTGGAACTTGTAGGGATAGAGAGGCACTTTGGTTGCTTCCATGTCTTGGCCACCTGACTAACACTGCAATGAACATAGGAATACATATGTCTTTGTGAATAAATGTTTTCAAATTTTTTGAGTAGATACCCAGAAGAGGGGTTGCTGGGTCATATGGTAACTCTATTCTTAATTTTTTAAATAGGGTGAAATTTTACTTTTTGTTTCAAATCCCACATGAGTTAAATCATACAGTTGTTCTCTTTTTTCATCTGACTTACATTACTTAGCATGATATTTTCAAGATCCATTCACGTTGTCACAAATAGCAATATTTCATTTTTTATGGCTGAGTAGTATTCCATTATATACCTCATCTTCTTTCATTCAAGAGGGGTGGGGGAAGGGCAAAGTGGTAAAGAGGGTCAAATATATGGTAACAGAAGGAAACTAGACCTCTGGTAGGGAACCTTCAATAAAGTATACAGATGTCAAATTATAATGTTGTACACCTAAAGTTTATGTTATTAACCAAGTCACACCAATAAATTTAATAAAATATATATAATAAAAAGTAAAAATAAAATAAGGTACAATTTTAAATATTTTGAATTATCAAAAAAGTGTCTGTGTAACACAAAGCTCAGGTGTGGAATTCTGTGAATTTAGTCCTGTGCTCACCAAGATCCCTTTACCATCACTGGGCCTTCAAGACAAGATGCCTGATGAGCCGTAACTGGTGATTAAGGCTCAGTGCCTTCAACTTCTCCATTAGACTTCTCCTTCTCACTGTTGCAATATACTAGTAAGAGCTCCTCAGAACTCAGTCCTCCCTCATCCCCACATGCCCAGGTCAAGTCCTGCCCACCTCCATTGCTTAGGATTGGCTTTTTGTGGAAAAACTGCTGATCCCCCTCAAGGATGTGTTATCCCTGTGGCCTTTAGGAGTAGAATTAAGGACTATATTTCCCAGGCTTGTCGCTGGAAGTGGATGTGGCCATAATACCAAATTCTACCAGTGAGGCAATAGGGGAAGTGGTGTGTGCATGCAAGTTCTGGGTCATGACCGTCCTTAACGGAAATGGCATTTTCTCAGCTTCCACATTTCCTCTTTCTGTAGCCTGAACTCACTATATGATGCAGTTGCTGGAGCAGCTATCTTGGACAACAATATAAAAGTTGCTGATGAAACTGTCACTGTTAGCTCAGAACTACTTAAGTTATTATTATATGTTTTTTTATTTTTAAAGTACATTTTATTGATTTCAGAGAGGGAAAGAGAACTAGAAACATCAATAATAAGAGAGAATCATTGATAGGCTTCCTCCTGCACACCCCCTACTAGGGATTGAGCCCGCAACTCAGGCATGTGCTCTGACTGGGAATCGAACTGTGACTTCATGGTTCATAGATCGACACTCAACCACTGAGCCACACTGGCCAGGCTATACACATATTTTCTTTGAGGATGCCTGCTATGAAAAAAATGATAAAAGGGAAAGGGAAGGGCAGTTTTCTAAACAGGTATTTCTAAGTCTTTCTCAAAACACTCCTTTATACAGCACAGCTTGAGATTTAACAATTCCACAAATAATAAAGTGGTTTAACCATATGTAGATAATTGAGAATTTACTATTCTGTTCTTTTTTAAAATGTTATTTTATTGTTGAAAGTATTATGGATGTCCTCTACTTTCCTCCTCCACCCATCTCCCTCCCATTCCATCCCAGGCCTTCACCTGTCTATTGTCTGTGTCTATGGGTTATGACTAATTTGTACTTCTAAATCCCTTCACGTTTTCCACCCATTCCCCCAATCCCACTCCCATCTGTCAACCATCAAAATGACCTCTGTATCTATAAGTCTGTTATTGTTCTGCCTGATTGTTGTTGTTTTTATTATTAATTTCTTTATTGATTAAGGTATCACACTTTTTTTGTTGTCTAAAGTTTTACATATGTCTCCTTTTTCCCCAATTGACCACCCCCCAGTCATTCCTAACCCAGGCAAGCCCCCACCACCCTAGTGTCTGTGACCATTGGTTATGTTAATATGCATGCATACAAGTACTTTGGTTGCTCTCTAACCCTCCCACCTCCTCTGCCATTTGTCTCTGGATCTATTCTTGTTCACCAAATTATGTTGATCATTAATTGCCACATATGAGTGAGATCGTGTGATATTTATCTTTCTCGAACTGGCTTATTTAGCTTAGCATAATGCTCTCCAGTTCCATCCATGCTATTGCAAATGGTAAAAGTTCCTTTTTTTTTTTAAAGCAGCATAGTATTCCATTGTGTAGATGTACCACAGTTTTTTAATCCACTCATCTGCTGATGGGCACTTAGGCTGTTGCCAAATCTTATCTATTGTAACTTGTGCTGCTATGAACATAGGGGTGCATATATCCTTCTGATTGGTGTTTCTGGTTTCTTGGGATATAGTACCAGAAGTGGGATTATAGGGTGGAATGGGAGTTCCATTTTTAACTTTTTGAGGAAATGCCATACTGTCTTCCATAGTGGCTGCACCAGTCTGTATTCCCACCAACAGTGCACGAGGATTCCTTTTTCTCCACATCCTTGCCAGCACTTGTCATTTGTTGATTTGTTGATGATAGCCATTCTGAAAGGTGTGAGATGGTACCTCATTGTCCTTTTGATTTGCATCTCTCAGATGATTAGTGACTTTGAGCATGTTTTCATAGGTCTCTGGGCCTTCCATATGTCCTCGTTCGAAAAGTGTCTATTTAGGTCTTTTGCCTATTTTTTGATTGGATTGTTTATCTTCCTTTTGTTAAGTTGTATGAGATCTCTGTAAATTTTGGAGATTAAACCCTTATCTGAAATATCGTTGGAAAATATGTTCTCCCATGCAGTGGGCTTTGTTGTTGTTTTGTTGATTGTTTCTTTTGCTGTGCAGAAGCTTTTTATTTTGATGTAGTCCCATTTGTTTATTTTCTCCTTAGTCTCCATTGCCCTAGGAGCTGTGTCTGTGTCTGCTACAACATATGTCTGCTGTTTTCCTGCCTATGGAGTCTTGTAGGATTTTTATGGTTTCCCATCTTATATTGAAGTCCTTTAGCCATTATGAGTTTGTTTTTATGTATAGTGTAAGTTGGTGATCTAGTTTCATTTTTTTGCATGTATCTGAACAAATTTCCCAGCACCATTTATTAAAAAGACTGTTTTGACTCCATTGTATGCTCTTGCCTCTTTTGTCAAATATTAATTGAGCATAATGACTTGGGTCGATTTCTGGATTCTCTGTTCTGCTCCATTGGTCTGTATGTCTGTTCTTGTTCCAGTACCAGGCAGTTTTGAGAACTGTGGCTTGGTAATATAGCTTGATACCTGATAATGTGATCCCTCCAACTTTGTTCTTCTTTCTCAGGATAGCTGTGGCTATTCAGGGTCTTTTTTTAATTCCAGATGAATTTTTGGAGAGTTTGTTCTAGATCTTTGAAATATGCCATTAGTGTTTTAATGGGGATTACATTGAATCTGTAGATTGCTTTGGGTAGTATGGACATTTTAATGATGTTGATTCTACCAATCCATGAACATGGAATGTTCTTCCACCTGTTTATGTCTTCCTCTATCTCTTTTTTTAAATGTTCTGTAGTTTTCTGAGTACAGGTCTTTTACGTACTTAGTTAAGTTTATTCCTAGGTATCTTAATTTTTTTGGTGCAGTGGTAAGTGGAATTGTTGTATTGGTGTATAAAAAGGCCATAGATTTCTGCGTGTTAATTTTGTATCCTGCTACATTGTCAAATTTATTTATTAACTCTAGTAGTTTTTTTATGGAGTCTTTGGGTTTTTCTATGTATACTATCATGGCATCTGTGAATAAAGACAGTTTTACTTCTTCTTTTCCAATTTGGATGCTTTTTATTTCCTCTTCTTGTCTGATTGCTATGGCTATCACTTCCAGTACTATATCGAACAGAAGTGATGAAAGTGGGCATCCCTGTCTTGTTCCTGTTCTTAGGGGAAATGAGTTTAGTTTTTGCCCATTGAGTATGATGTTGGCTGTAGGTCTGTCATGTAAGACATTTATTATGTTGAGGTATGATCCCTCTATTCCCACTTTGCTGAGAGATTTTATCAAGAAAGCGTGTTGGATTTTGTCAAATGCTTTTTCTTTATCGATTGTTATGACTATGTGATTTTTGTCTCTCAGTGTGTTTATGTGATGTATTACATTTATTGATTTGGGAATATTATACCATCCTGGCATCCCTAGAATAAATCCCACTTGGTCATGGTGTATGATCTTTCTAATGTATTGCTGAATCTGATTTGATAGAATTTTGTTGAGGATTTTAGCATCTATGTTCATCATGGATATTGGCCTGTAGTTCTCTTTTTCTGTGGTGTCTTTATCTGGTTTGGGGATTAGGTTAACGCTGGCTTCATAGAAAGAGCTTGGAAGTGTGCCTTCCTCTTGAATTTTTTTGAATAGTCTGAGGACGATAGGTGTTATTTCTTCTTTGAATGTTGGGTAGAACTTCCCTGTAAAGCCATCCAGACTAGGGCTTTTGTTTGCTGGAAGATTTTTGATCACTGCTTCAATATCTTCAGTTGTTACCGGCCTATACAGGTTTTTTGATTCTTCTTGATTCAGTTTTGGGATCTTATATTTTTCTAAGACTATGTCCATTTCATCTAGGTTGCCCATTTTGTTGGAATAGAATTGTTCATAGTATTTTTCATAATCATTGTATTTCTGGGGGAGCAGGTGTTACCTCACCTCTTTCATTTCTGATTTTGTTTATTTGTGCCTCTCTCTTGCTCCTCTCTCTTGCTTCTTCTTTTTTTTAATCTTATTTTTTATTGTTTAAAGTATTACATATAGTAGTACACATATCTCTTTTTTGTTTCCCCATTGACATTGCCCAGCCTCCCCTACCCCTTGTCGCATGCCCTCATCCCCGCCCACCCCCCCCCACTGTCTAGTGTCCATTGGTGTGCTTATATGCATGCATACAAGTCCTTTGGTTGATCTCTTTCCTCCCCTCTCCCCAACACTCCCCAGCCTTTCTGCTATAATTTGGCAGTATGTTCGGTGCTTTACTGCCTCTGTATCTATCTTTTTATTCATCAGGTTATAATGTTCTTTATTTTCCATAAATGAGTGAGATCATGTGGTATTCTTCTTTCATTGCCTGGCTTATTTCACTTAACATAATGCTCTCCAGGTCCATCCATGCTGCTGCAAATGGAAAGAATTCCTTCTTTTTTATAGCAGCGTAGTATTCCATTGTGTAGATGTACCATAGTTTTCTAATCCACTCATCTGCTGATGAGCATTTAGGCTGTTTCCAAATCTTAGCTATGGTGAATTGTGCTGCTATGAACATAGGGGTGCGTATATCCTTTCTGATTTGTGTTTCTGGTTTCTTAGGATATATTCCTAGAAGTGGGATCACTGGATCAAATGGGAGTTCCATTTTTAGTTTTTCGAGGAAACTCCATACTGTTCTCCACAGTGGCTGCACCAGTCTGTATTCCCACCAGCAGTGCACGAGGGTTCCTCTTTCTCCGCATCTTTGCCAGCACTTGTCGTTTGTTGATTTGTTGATGATTGCCATTCTGACAGGTGTGAGATGGTACTGCATTGTCATTTTGATTTGCAACTCTTGAATAATTAGTGACTTTGAGCATGTTTTCATATGTCTCTTGGCCTTCCTTCTGTCTTCTTTCGAAAAGATTCTATTTAGGTCTGTTACCCATTTTTTTATTGGATCATTTATCTTCCTTTTATTAAGTTGTATAAGTTGCCTGTACATGTTGGAGATTAAACCTTTATCAGTGATAACATTTGCAAATATGTTCTCCCATACAGTGGGCTTTCTTGTTTTGTTGATGATTTCTTTTGCTATGCAAAAGCTTTTTATTTTTATGTAGTCCCATTTGTTTATTTTCTCTTTAGTTTCCATTGCCCTAGGAGTGGTATCAGTGAAGAAATTGCTTCGGCCTATGTCTGAGGTTTCTCTGCCAGTGGATTCCTCTAAGTATTTTTATGGTTTCCTGTCTTTGTTTAAGACCTTTATCCATTTTGAGTTTATTTTTGTGTATGGTGTAAGTTGTTGGTCTAGTTTCATTTTTTTGCATGTATCTGTCCAAATTTCCCAGCACCATTTGTTGAAAATACTCTCTTGACTCCATTGTATGTTCATGCCTCCTTTGTCAAATATTAATTGAGCTTTACTTCTTCTTTTCCAATTTGGATGCCTTTTATTTCTTCTTCTAGTCTAATTGCAATGGCTAATACTTCCAGTACTATGTCGAACAGGATTGATGAGAGTGGGCATACCTGCCTTGTTCCTGTTCTTAGGGGAAATGGTTTTAGTTTTTGTCCATTGAGTATGATGTTGGCTGTGGGTTTATCATATATAGCTTTTATTATGTTGAGGTATGATCCTTCTATTGCCATCTTGCTGAGAGTTTTTATCAAGAAAGGGTGTTGGATTTTGTCAAATGCTTTTTCTGCATCAATTGATATGACTATGTGATTTTTATCTCTCAATTTGTTTATGTGATGTATCACATTTATTGATTTGCGGATATTGTACCATCCTTGCATCCTTGGGATAAATCCTACTTGGTCATGGTGTATGATCTTTCTGATGTACTGCTGGATCCGATTTGCTAGAATTTTGTTGAGGATTTTGGCATCTACGTTCATGAGGGATATTGGCCTGTAATTCTCTTTCATTGTGTTGTCTTTACCTGGTTTTGGTAGTAGGGTGATTCTGGCTTGGTAGAATGAGTTTGGAAGTATTCATTCCTCTTGAATTTTTTGGAATAGTCTGAGGAGGATAGGTTTTAGTTCTTTCTTGAATGTTTGGTAAAACTCCCCTGTGAAGCCATCTGGCCCCGGGCTTTTGTTTGCTGGAAGCTTTTTGATGACTGCTTCAATTTCTTCCATAGTTATTGGCCTATTGAGATGTTTAAATTCTTCCTGATTGAGCTTTGGAAGGTTGTATTTTTCTAGGAATATGTCCATTTCCTCCAGGTTGTCCAGTTTGTTGGAATAGAGTTGTTTATAGTATTTTTTAACAATCCTTTGTATTTCGGTGGGGTCTGGTATTATTTCTCCTCTTTCATTTCTGATTTTGTTTATTTGGGTCCTCTCTCTTTGCTTCTTTGTGAGCCTGGCTAGAGGTTCATCAATCTTTTTTATCCTTTCAAAGAACCAGCTTTTGGTTTTGTTGATCTTTTGTTTTTTGTTGTTTGTTTGTTTGGTGTTTTTTGTTGTTTTTTTTTTTGTTTTGTTTTTTTTTTGGTGTCAATGTCATTTATCTCCACTCTTATCTTTATTATTTCCTTCCTTCTGCTTACACTGGGCTTTTCTTGTTGCTCTCATTCTAACTCTTTGAGTTGTAGGGTTAGATAATTTATTACCATTGTTTCTTGTTGTTTGCAGTAGACTTGTAGAGCTATGAACTTCCCTGTCAAGACTGCTTTCCCTGTGTCCCATAGATTTTAGATTGTTGTATTTTCATTGTCATTTGTTGCCATGATGTTTTTTTATTTCTTCTTTGATTTCGCTGGTACCCCAGTCATTGTTTAATAGCATGCTATTTAGTCTCCATTTGTTTGATTTTTTTGGATAGTTTTTATTGTAGTTGATTTCCAGTTTTATGCCACTGTGATCTGAGAAGATGCTTGATATGATTTCTATCTTCTTGAATTTGAAGAGACTTTGCCTATGACCCAACATATGGTCTATCTTTGAAAATGACCTATGTGCACTTGAGAAGAATGTATATTCTGTGGCTTTGGGGTGAAATGTTCTGAAGATGTCAATTAATTCCATCTGTTCTAGTGAGTCATTTAGGATTGATGTTTCTTTGTTGATTTTTTGTTTAGAGGATTTGTCCAATGGTGATAGTGAGGTATTAAAGTTCCCTACTATGACTGTATTGCTATCAATCTCTCCCTTGATATCTTCCAGGAGGTTTTTTTTTTTTTTTTAATGTATTTGGGTGCTCCTGTATTGGGTGCGTATATGTTTACTGAAGTTATTTCTTCTTGTTGGATTGCTCCCTTTAGTATTATGAAGTGGTCTTCCTTATCTCTTTTTATGTCCTTCACTTTGAGATCTAATTTGTCAGATATAAGTATTGCTACCCCAGCTTTTTTTTTTTCATTTCCATTCTCCTAAAAAACCTTTTTCCATCCCTTCACCCTCAGTCTGTGTGAGTCCCTTGTTTTGAGGTGGGTTTCTTGTAGATAGCAGATATATGGGTCGTGTTTTCTTATCCAATCCATTACCCTATATGTTTTGATTGGGGCATTTAATCCATTTACATTTAAAGTTATTATTGATGGGTACTTATTTATTGCCAGTTTTATTCTTTGCCCCTGTGGTCCTTCTTTGCTTCCTATTTCTTGTTTTTACAGCAGACCCTTTAGCATTTCTTGCATTGCTGGTTCAGTGGTAATAAACTCTCTTATTCTTATTTTTTCTGTGAAGCTCCTGATTTCACCCTCAATTTTGATTGATAGCCTTGCTGGGCACAGTATTCTTGGATTCACTCCCTGCTTTGCATGACTTCGTATATTTCATTACATTCCTTTCTGGCCTGATGTGTTTCTGTTGAGAAATCAGTCGCTAGTCTGATGGGGGCTCCTTTGTAGGTAACTTTCTGTCTCTCTCTGGCAGCCTTTAAGATTCTTACTTTGTCATTGGTATTTGCCAATTTAATTATAAAGTGTCTTGGTATTGGTCTTTTAGGGTTCAACTTGTTTGGGACTCTGAGAGCTTCTTGGACTTGTGTGAGTTTTCTCTTCCCTGTATCAGGGAAGTTTTCTGTCATTATTCCTTCAAACAGGTTTTCTATTCCTTGTTCAGTTTCCTCTCCTTCTGGAACCCCTATTATGCAGATGTTGTTTTGTTTCATGTTGTCCCAAAGCTCTCTTTGGTTCTCCTCCTGTTTTCGAAGGTTTTTTTTTTTCTTGCTGCTCTGCTTGGGTATTTTTTCCTATCTTGTCTTCTAGCTCACTGATGCGGTCCTCTTCTTCTTCTAGTCTACTGTTGATGCTTTCTATTGAGTTCTTTATTGCAGCAATGTCATTTTTCATTTCTTTTTGTTTTTTCTACATTTCTTCTTGATTCTTACACGTATTGTTGAATTTGTCTTCCATCCTTTTCAGCAAACTTATGACCATTTATATGAATTATTTCTCTGACATATTGCTTGTCTCCATTTCATTTACTTCCTATTCTGGTGATTCCTCCTTCTCTTTTGTGTGAGGCCTGTTTCTTTGTCTCCCCATGATCTCTCCTCTCTCCGTGCCTGGTTATGTAGGTCTCTCTCTCTCCTTTCTCTAGGCGATATCTGACCTTTCCATCCATGGATTGCCTCACCTGCTGTGTTTTATTTGCCAATTTTGGGTGGACGTTATTATTCGATTCAGATGTTCCTTCTATCTGCTCTGTGAGAAGGCACAGGGCTTGTCCATGTATTCATGCCACTTTGTCTCCCCTGGACAGACTTTTTAGGTGCTTGTGGTTGGGGAGGCTGTACTTTCAGTGTTCTTAAGTTATTATTGGTGCACTAGAAGCTCAGTGCATGAAATTTGTGCATGTGGAGGTGAGTACCTCAGCCTGGCTGCAATCTCTTGCAATCAGGGATCCCTCAGGGGATGTTCAACTACCCATTTAGGACCAATCCCACTGCGGGATCAAGCCTAAACCAGCAGTTGGACATCCCTCTTGCAATCAAGACTGCTGGCTTCTAACTGCTCACCTGCCTGCCTGCCTGATCACCCCTAACCCTCTGCCTTCCTGCCTCATCGCCCCTCTGATTGCCTGCCTGATGCCCCTAACCACTCTGCCTCAGTCCCCCCCCCCACCATGGCGGCCGCCTCGCCTTGCCCCACCACCACAGCTTCGTCTGGAAGGTCGTTCAGCTGTCTAGTCTAATTAGCATATTGTGCTTTTATTATTGTAGATGAGAGAGAAATAAACTTTTACTATATTTGAGCTATTGTCATTTTGGACTTTAGCTACAGCATTGAAACACTTCACTCTGCATATCTACTTTTAATTATTCTTTAACATCCACCTGAAGGCTACCTCCTCCAGAAAATATTCTTTGATTATACAATGAAATCTTCCCTCATATACATCACCTATTCCAGAATGCCTTGTCTAAACCAAATCTTGATGTAGCAAATTCTATTTTATATAATGCCATTTACTCCAATGTAGAGCATGACACACATCTGGAAGCAGAGAAAGGCAGTTATGGAGTTGGATTATATGACCTTACCTTATTCATGGTTGGTTTGGTGTTTCTTTTACAGGCATAGTACCTTCCAGACAATGTTATATGCCACTGTAGAGTGGGGCCATGTCACATACTTCTGTCACCACCATTCATGGCATATAACATTCAACTGAGACTCAGAGGCTTAACTTACATGTTACCAAAAGATAGGGCAATAAGGCCAACCAAGGCTAGTGGAGTGTGCTTGGGGACAGTCCCGGCACAGAGCCTTTAAATACAACCTGATCTCAGAGAACTCTGTGACATGTAACCCCAGAAAGGGCCTGCTATAATCAGATTCTTCTGAGGTGGAAAAGTAAGGCAGGCTAACTGCCACTGCCATGTAGAGGTGACAAATGTTTGACCTCGGGTGTGAGGGTGAGTGAGAGATTCTTTGCTGTCACAGGAAGAAATGCACACCTGTTTTAGCTGGAACACAGTCAACCCTAACCAGCCGCCCTCAGATAGACCAGCTGGAGTCCTGGGGAAAAAATGGATCATGCTAGCTTTACACAACAAAGCTCTTGAGCAGCTGCCCAAGATAAAATAGATTGCCTCATTAGTTATGAGCTCCCTGACACTAGAAGTAATCAAGCCAGATGACCACTGGTGGGGATACTTTCAGGTTGGGAAATGAGATTACACTAGGTCACTTGAGGTTTTATGATGCTGTGATTTTTCAGACTATATAATGAGTCTCCTGTCTATTGGTTCCATCTCAACATTTCTCCATAGAAGCCCACTTCTACCATTAAAGCTTTATTCACTGGAAGTAAGGTGTCGTGATCTCCTGAAGATACTGGTTAAGTAATGGGATGCTACATAACGGTATAGTTGTTGACTCTTTGTCAACTCATTTAGCAAGCCTTTCTCCCAAATAGCTGCGGGGTAGGGGTTACTGTGAAACTGCTCACCACTGCAGACATCTCTGAGTATCCAGAAGGCAATATGAAGGCAGAGTACACTTGGGTGGGGGATAGTGACAGAGCTGAGGATGCAGGAAACTCTGAGAATGTAGGTGAAGTGGCATGAGATCACTATCAAAAACACTGTCATCTAAATCATACAGGGGCCTAGGGTGGCCCCACCTGGTCCAAAAGTCCAGGATCTGCACAGCACCTTCTACTTCTTAAGGGGAACACTGAACTAGAGTCCAGAGACTTGGCCACTGGCCCCAACTGGTCCACTCACAGGCCATGGGCCTTTTGTATATTGCTATACTCCCCTGCAGAGCTCAGGTCCCTACACTGCCAAACAAGAGGCATATGCTGATCTCCAAGGGCCCTTGTCCTGTGATGGGGTCTGGGGTCAGGGCAGGCTTCGGTGTCTCCCAGACCTGCGTATGAAGGCCAACTCTGCCTTTCCTGAGAAGTGTGACCTTGAGCAATTTGCTTAAGCTTCTTGAACCTCGGTTTCCACTTCTATAAAATGGGGACAGTGATACTTGCTTCAAAAGATTAAGATACTGAAATATAACTTGTACAGAGACAGGGTGGGTGCTAAACCACACATTATTTATCATGTCATTTTACTAGTTACTGCTTCAATGAGCAAAAGCAGGCTTTGCCCATGAAAGGCAGGTGGCAGTGGGATTCAGACCTAGCTGCCCAACATTGTCATCTCCCCAAGAGAGCCAGAGTAAGTTACTCTGAGCTCTGCCTGCTCAGACATAGGCCTTCTGCCTTCCTTAGGGCAGTACTATTAGAATAAGCCTGGGTTACAATGGGACCTGTGCCCTGGAGCTGTGGGCATGGGAAGCCTGGAACCTTCTCCCAGCATTCTCCCCCTCACTGGTCATCCTCCCAAAGTGGCCTCCACTGACTGGGATCTCTGCCCCTCACCTTTGGGGTCCAGCATGGGACCAGAAGTCTAGGTTGTCATCCTCACCCCCGCCCTTCCTCCAATGCCCTCTACCTAGAAGTGGTGTAAGTATGTGGACTTAGGCATCAGACAGCTGTGGACTTAAAAGCCTGCCAGTCCACTAGCTGCTATGCCCTACGCTGGTTACTTCAGGTCTCTGAGCATCAGTTTCTTCATCTGTCAAACGGGCATAAGCAGAACTACTCTCAGGAGCCCTGTGGACATCAAACATGTCAGTCAGTGCCTGACATGTCACAGGTCTTCAGAATGTGGAAATCACCTTTCTTCCCCTCGTCTCTGTAGCTTAAAGCATTGGTTCCAGGAAGGGTCAGTATTTGTTTCCAAATTTCATTGTGTAGTTTTTCAAACCTAAGTACATCGTAAGACCAGGACAGCAAACTCCTATATACTTTTCACCTAGATTCACCAATTTAACATTTTGCCACTCTGCTTTTTCTCTATTTATAGACATCACTGTTTCTATTGTTGTAACTATTCCCTTTCCCTTTAGCTATGGTAGCATGTATTTTCTAAACACAAGGATGTTTTCTTATTCAGCTGCATCAACCAACTTAGGAAACTTAACAAGGATGTAATACTGTTATCTAGTGTACAGTCTACATTCAAACTTTTCCAATTGTCCCTATAATGGCCTTTAGAGCAATTTTTTCCTCTGGTCCAAGATCCAATCCAGGGTAAGACCTTGCATTTGGTTGTCAGGTCTCTTTAGTCTGGAATAGCTCCTGCACTTTTCTATCCTTCATGACTGTGACATCTGTGATGAGTACATGCCAGTTATTGTGTAGAATGTTCCTCCCTTTCACCTTTGTCTGATGGTGTTTCCTCATAATTAGACTCAGGTCATGCACTTTGGGTAGCTCATCAGGACATGTGATTTGATGCACCTGTCTCTGGGGTTGTCCATATTGGTTGCCTTTGGGCCAAGGGGGTGTCCATGAGCTATCTCCATGGTACCTATTTTTCCCTATTCTGTGTGGAATGTGATCTCATTGGAGCTGTGGGCTCTTGAATCAAACAGAGCTGGGTTTCAGTATTTACCTGAAGTCTGGACTTCAGCACTTTACCAATTTGGCCAAAGTACCTAATTCTCTGAACTTGTGAAAGAAAGATTGTAATCCTCCCTCTTGGGGCAGTTTGAAGTAGATGAGCTCTCACATGTGAAATGTTCAGCACCATGCCTGGGCACACCGGAGGAGGTGCCGGGCTGGCATCAATTATTCATACCATACTTGTAATAATCCTCAAGCCAGAAAGTCTGAGGCTGACTTGAGTACAGGTAGCTGGTTGACTCATTCTCAGTCCATTCAGTGAATATTCACAGAGCATCTAAGGCTTAGGAGATGTGGAGGGGATTTGGACATCCTGATGGAAGGAAACAGCAGCAAAGGGCCCACTGTCATGAGCTCAGAGAGGTAGCCAGAGGCAGAAGCGGGTTTCTACTGAAAGACAGAGAACCCTGGGAACAGAAATGGACTAGCAAGGGAGACTCATGGCCATGAGCCAAATGTGAATTTTGAGGTTCAGCCAATCTGGGTTTGTTCCCATCTTCTCTGTGAATTAGTTGTGTGGCATTGGGCAAGTTAAATAACCTCCCTGAGCCTCAGTTTCTTCCTCTGTGAAATGGGTATCATACCGCATCTCATAAAATCATTGTAAGAATGAGAAGAGTAATATATAAAAAAGAAACTCCGGACCCAGGCCATCTCTGCCCTGATCTGTGCTGGTAGAATGGGCACTCCCTGCCCCGTACCCACCCCCCACACCACTCAGCTTGAGTCACATCACAGATGTCATCTCATCGGCAGAGCCAAAATTACATCTAGAACCCATGTTGTCAGGGAGGCTGGGTTATTAACTGTCCAATATCTACACATACAAGAAGGAGGTGGAATATGTTCTGAACTAGCCAAGCCACCAAATCAAGAACCATAAAAACATTCAACCTTCGACTTAGTAATTGTCCTTCTAGGAATCCACTTGGAAAAAATGTTAAGAGATAAAAATAAGCATTTGTGTATAAACTTGAAAAGAAGGAGGGAGGAACAAAATCCATGAACAAGGGGTGGGTTAAAATTTTTTGGAACATTCACATGAAAGAACTTTTGGCCAATAAAAATGAGGTTTTTGAATAATTTTAGAATTTGTGATAACATAGTATTAAGGGGAAGTGACAAAAAAACCAAACTATATGTACAGTATGATCTCATTTTTATAGGAGGGCACTTGTATACAGAGTACAATATTAAAGGAAGTACCCCCAAACTGTTTATCTAAGTGTGACTGGAATCACATGAGATTTTGACTTTTTCTTGTTTACTTTTTTCTGTGTGTTCTGCTAAGACTATGTGTTATTTTTATAATTAGTTGTTTTAGAAATTAATGGTTGATATAAACAAATTGAAATATACTCATTCCCCAAGCACATGCAAGCACAAGGATTGGAGCTGGGGTGTGTGAGTGGATAAGGAAGGGTGGGCAGAGGCCATCTCTGACTTATCTGGTACGTATCTGGATGTCAACAAATATTTATTCCATACCCTTATAGAGAAATTCTCGAGGGGCTTGAAAGCAACCAGTTTGAAAGAAAGGGAATACAGATGACTTTGAAACAGAGGAAAGATGAAAAGTTACCCAGTCTCAATCATAATCAAAGAAATGTAAAATAAAACAAGAGCTATTTTCACTTACCAGATTGACAAAGATCACAATGTTTCATGAGAACAGAGGGTGACTAGGCAGGAGGGATGCAGCTTTACCCCACCCTGCAGAGTGGTTTGTCATATCTATTAAAATGGAACATGCACATGCCCTTTGATATGGCCATTCTGCCTCTAGGAATTTGTTCTCACATATACTTGTGCATTGCTCAGGAACAAAAGGAGGTATATAGGGTGTTTATTTTGGTGTTGCTTACCTTAGCAAAAGATTAAAAGCTAAGTCTTCAGTTGGGGTCTGATTCAATTAATCAGGGCACCATCACGTGATGCAATACTATGGTAAACAGGAGATATCTCAGAGGTATATTGTAAGCAAAAAAGCAATGACGAGCAAAGTATATAATGTCTTATTTTTATAATTAAAAAAATGTACGTACATCCTGTGTATATAGCACATTTCTGGTGTCCCTGGGGAGGGAGACTGGGGTATTTGAGAGTCTGAGTTTGAGTTAATAGTCATTGTATATATTTTTGTACTGTTGGGTTATTTGTTCATGTTCATGCTCATGTGTTATGTTTTCAATCTCAACATGTAATTAAAAATACAGAAACACTCATTGAAATAATAATGGGAATAGTAAGCCACAGAAAGGCATTTGGATGTAATGGTATAAGCCATAGGGAGCCACTGGTGGTTCTTGAGGAGGGGAGTGCAGCATAAGAGTGGTATTTAACACGAAGACTGGCTGGGGGGCTGAGAGCAGGGAAAGGAGCCTAACCAGCTGGACCAGGCCAACGCATCAAAGTCGCCAGGCAGGCAGGCAGGCTGCACCCAGGAGATCTGGGGTTGGAGACAGAGAAAGAGTTACTCCCTGAGTAATCTTTCATCCTACTCAGTGTGAATGATTCTCTCTGCTCCCATCCCCCATACCATCCCACAAGTTCTCCAGATTGTTTATGGAGTAATTCTCAGCCTTTCAGCAGAACAGATATTTACTTTTTAAACCATGGTCTATCCATTACCCATCAGCCCAGTTTGATCCCTTTGTTCGCCATATCTCTTATAGACCCTCTGCTCCTGTCAGTGACAGAGCTTACTCTCACCCCACACACAGCCTCTCCATGCCTTTCACCTAATTCTCACCTCTTAGCCCACATGGCTCCTTTCCTTCACATACATAGTGCTGCCCCTCTTCCCTGGCTCAGCCATTCCATTTCTCTGGCTTCTCCAGGAGCAACCTGCTGGTCTACCTCCAATGTGCCCTTAGGCTTGCTGTGAGATAGATTGCAAATGGCCTCTTTCTTATTCCTGCTCAGCTTGGCTTCCAATAAGGTTTTAGTGTGTCTTAAGTCCCAGGAAGAGGGTGTGTGTTGGGGATATGAGAGGAAGAGTAGGGTTGGGGAGGGGGCACACCTGTCCTATCTCACTACACCTTAATAGGTGTGCTTATTCTAATATTAAATCTGTTTTAAATTATTTACCATGGAGTAACATAGATATTTCTGGAGATGCCCCAAATGGAACCAGAGTTTCTGAACCTTGGCACAGTTTATATTTATGGCTGGATAATTATTTGTTAGGAGGATGGCTGTTCTATGCACTGTAGGATGTTTAGCAGCATCCTAGCCTCCACCCTGCAGATGCCAGTAACAATACCCACTCCAGGTGTGACAACTAAAAATGCATCCAGACTTTGCTAAATGTCCACTGAGGGTCAAAATTATACCTGCTTGAGAAATAGTGCTATAGTTTCTTGTGTTCCCTAGCACAGCACCATGGGTCAGTGAGGGGAGAGGGGAGAGGTACCCTTTATTGTTTTCACCTAAAGTTGTAATAGGGAGTTTCCAGCATTGTAGAAAAGGAGGCGACTGCTGGCTTGGCGCCCTATAAATCACAGCACAGAGACAGCCTCTACTTGCCACTTGTCCCCTCTCAGACCACTAAACTGGAGCCCATGCCTGAACCATTTCCAAAATTCTTAGATCCTCAACTTCTACAAAACTGATTCTTTTTGCTTCTTGGGTTTTTTACCCAGAACTACCAATAGCTCTGCCTCTCAGAATCTTTTATTGTTAGGTCTTTGAGGGAAATAAAAAGCCTCAAAGGGTTTTGGGGGCATCAAATAGCTCCTTTTAAGTTAAAACAAAGATAGGGGAAAGGAAGATCTCCAACCTTTGCATTTTGTTACACAAGTGAATTAGGCACATATGGAATATGTTTCCTTTGACTGGGCACTATTTTAAGACACAAGGAGATTGTTCTTAAAACATGCCCTGTTTTTTATGGCTGCCTAGGTTTTTAGAGGAATTGGTCTGTGTTGCTAGTTGCATATGGTGTAGCCCAGGATGCTGGGGGAACTGATTGGCCCATGAGGAGGAGCCCGGGAAGCATGACCCATATTGCACATGTGCTGGAGTGGTCGGGGAAGATTTGAAAGAAAGCTGAGTCTGGAGAGTGTCATAGTTTTCAACATTTCCTGAACATGAGCTGCACTTTCAGCTGCTCTCTCTGCCTAGAAAGCCCTATCTCTTTTGTGTACTTACCATCCCCTTCTCTTCAAAGTGTACCTCAAATTCTGTCCTAATGATCAGACGAGGAAGCAGAGATATGTATAAACCTATTATGTATGTGTGTGTAGTGAAATATATATATTATTGCAATGTAGTTTATAGTGATAAAAAAAGTGGAAATAGGGTCAAATGTACAATAATAGGGAACTAGTTAAATAAGTTACAGTATAGTCATAACAATGAAAATAATCACTCAGCCATCAAAAGTTGAAGACACAAATCACTATTGAATAATTAAATGAAAAACAGCACATATGGTCCTATTGTTAAAGTGTATTACAGAAGAAGGATTCTGGGAAGATGGTGGAGTAGAAAAAAAACCAGGAATCTGTCACCCACACTGAGACAGCAAATGCACCAGCAGAATCTGTATCCTGTAACTATTCGGGAACTCTGAAGGCTATTGAAGGCTTGCAGCACCCAAAGAAGAATTAGATGGTAAACTGCAGTTAACTTTGGTTGATTTGGGTCAATTTCAGCTCTTAGCTGGATGGCAGCTATCTCTCCCCATGGCAGGCAGCTATCCATGTGCTGGGAGCAGCAAGTTCAGATTAGAAACTGGGTGCTTGGGCCATCTCTAGAAAACAAAACTACTGTGAGATCTGTACACAGTTTCAAACAGGAGTTAAAAGATTAAAAATATAACCAGGGTCGTTGAGGGTTTACTATAGGCCAGAGAGTTGATATAAATTATTTCAGTCTACATTCTAAACTATCTCTTAAAGGCCATTATTGTTGTCCCCACTTTATGGTGGAAGACACTGAGGATCAGAAAAGGTAAGTAATTTATTCAAAGTCACTGAGATAGTAGGTTGAGAATATTGGATTTGAACTCATGTCTATGAGACCCCAAAGTTTATAATTGTTCCATTAACTCATCAAGGAGTGAGTGTGTGTGTGTGTGTGTGTGTGTGTGTGTGTGTGTGTGTGTACAGAGAGAAAGTAAGAGAGATTGGAATAACAAGGGTGAGTTCTACCCTCTTACCAACCCTCATTGAGATGGGGCAGATGGTGCTAAAAGGAATCAGTCTCACCCATCTTTTAGCATTAGCCCCTGCTTTCATTGACCATCTTCCCAGACCAGGTCTGACTCTCCTATTACATGCCTGCCCTCAGAGTATACTGTATTTTCCTTTAAGCACTTATCACATAGCCGTTCAGTTACCCATGTAATTATTCCTTTACCATGTAACTATGCCTCATGAGTATAAGACTCATGAGGGCAGGGACCGTGTCTGTCTTGGTCACCACTATATTATTTGTACCAGCACAGGACCTGCACAAAGTAAGTGCCCATAATATTTGTTGAGCAAATAGGTGAATTGCTGGATGGGGGGATGGATGCATGGATGATGGATGGATGGATAAATGAAGATGCTTGGATAGATGACATATGACTCTGAGCTCACTGGAGACCTGAGGTGTGCCATGACCCAGAGCCTTAGGTCTGGGCTCTTGGTGGAGAGTCACAGCAGACCAGGATCCTATCTCTGTTCCGAAATCCTGCCTGTGTGGTGAGTCACCCAAATTCTGAAAACCACATGCTTTTTTCCGCAACGAGGCTGCCCAGAGGGCCCCCAAGCCTCAAAGAGTGTCAGGAACACTCTGTTCACACGCACAACTACTGTCAGCTTCTTATCACTGCTGTTCTTTGATGTGCTCTTTGTGAGTCAGAGCTGCTGTTGCCTCAATGCTGTTCCTGTTTCAGAAGCACCCTGACATTTTTAAAAGAAAAAAGTCAGAAGTAACAGACTCTGGGCTAAGATTGCAGAGAGCCTTTTGATTAGATTACTCCTTGATTTGCTTATAAACAGACTTGGGGTTAAAGGGGACAGGGATGTCAAAGAGAAAATGGTGGGGACCCTCCCACCTACAACAAAATGAAAATAAATGCTCTAGGCCTTTGAAAGAAACTATCCCCATCTCCTTTTCTGCAGCAGATCCATTGTATGTAGCCCCATTTGGAGCAGAATAGGGCCTGGCTGTTTCCTGACCCACCTTAAGCTCTCTCACTTCCTTTCTCTCATTTCCTCTCTCCAAGAATGCCACTTCTTCTCCTATCTCCACTACCCACATATCCAATACTGTGCAGCCTACTGAGCTCAACTCATTTACTTCTTCTGCATTAAGCCCCTTCTGATCCCTGCAGCCACCAGTCTCCTGACCTGCCGCTCTTTGAGCCCTTTTAATGTTCACTTCCCATGTGGTAATTACTCATGTTGCTATCCTATATAATAAAAGGCTAATATGCAAATTGTCCCCTCAACCGAAGTTGGACCAGGAGTTTGATCACTACACATACCCTGATTGAGGGCAGGGCTGGCCCACCAACTGCCTGCAGCCCCTCCCCCTGGCCAACCCAGCCCAATCGGCCCCAATCTGGGGGCCATCTAGACCCCACCCATGTATGAATTCATGCACCAGGCCTCAAGTCTAATAATAATGTGCATTTGGTAATGTTCTGTTGCAATTTAAAGGAAGAAAGTTATAGTGTTTGGGGGACAATCATATTCTTGGGGCCAAAAGAAAGAAGCTGGAATCTAACTCAGCTACTTTCTTCCTACTTGATCGCAAAGAAGTTATTACTCAGTTTCTTCATTGCTAAAACAGGGGGTTTGAGTTTTGATAAATTTATATATCAAATTAGATAATGGTCAGAAACATGATGTGTAAGCTGTACAATTGTCTGCATGTTAAAAACAATCAGTACTATCATCATCTTCATTCTCTCCATCATTTTCAGCACCATCACCATTGCCATCACCATCATCATCACATTGCTAATTCACTTTCCATGCACACATACATGTGTTGTCTTCCAAGCTGGACTGTGAGGCGCTCACAGTCAAGGCCCCAGGGGCATAGTTCTGAGGCCCCTGTCCTGCACCTTGCACAGGACTAGGGCACCCAGTTAGCTAGATGGCTATGTCTTAATCAGCTCAAAGGAAAAGAAAGCAAAGGGAGAAAGTTGTGTTGAAAAATAATGTCTTTCAGAGATTCTGTTTTCTTACTTCCTCAGATTAAAAAAAAAATGGAAAGCAAGGACATTATAAAAGTCAGCAACCTCCCTGATTAACAAGGATGGTTTTGGACATTTTTTGCCTTGGTCTGTGTCAGCCTTCAAGAGAGTCCTGAGAAAGGGGGTGGGGAATCACAGGTACACCCCATTCTAGTCATTGGTAAACCCAGCCCCTGGATTTTTTCAGGGAAAACTAGGGCCATTGAAAGAGAATTTCCTACTATTGATTGAGACATATATTTTATAAATGTTACATTATTTGTTCCTCATGTGTCCTTGCAAGTGACCCTTCATCATCCTCATTTTATATATGAGGAAAATGAGGGACTGCAAGAGGCAAGATGACCTGCCTAAGATCAGAGAGAGGAGGTGGGGCCATACTCTCATTTCCCAGTACCCACTGAGCACATTCTAGTCATGTGGGCCGAGCCTGCTGCTGAGGGTGAATCTCTCCCCCTGGTCTCTGGTTGCCCCATTCACAGGAAGTTCAGGTCAACCACATCCTGCCACGTCCCTGCAGATGAGATAATGATCCCACCACTACCATTCTCTGTCCCACCACAGCCCAGCTCAACCCAAGGAAGGCAGACAGGCTTCCTTTATTCTGTTGACACCACTGAAAGTCAGAGCTGAAGAGGCCTAACTCTGTGCTCCTTGGAGTGTCTCCTTCAGAATCATCTGGGCCACTGGTTAATAAGTCCAGGATCCACACACCCCTAGAGTTTGACATGATGTCTCCAAAGTAGTAGCCTAGGAATCTACATTTTAACAAGCACCTGAGTGATTCAATAGTGTTCAAGTTTGGGAAACCACTAATCTAACCCTTTCGTTTTAAGAGAAGCAAACTGAAGCCCAGAGAGAAGACAAGACTTTGCTCCCCTTTACCTCCCTAGTTGTGCCGGATTTGCTGCCTCTGATATGTCTGTGGCATCTGTTACAAAGAACCATAGGATGCTTTGAAATGACACTCTGCCATTAGGGAAGCAGGCTGGGAAGGTTCATTCAGCTAGCTTGGGATATGATGTATCCAGCTCCACAAAAGCAAAAAGTATGATAACTTCATGGAGAGTGAGAAAGATGTGGGCAAACCCTCCAGAAGAACTCTGCGCTGGAGCCCAGAATAGACAATCAAGGCTGAGTCCACAAGTAGACAATTTGGAAGACCTTCTTGGAGTGATCTAGAACTGGCCTCCTGTCCAAAAGTATTTACACTTTAGTGCAGAAGTAGGCAAACTACTGCCCATGGGTCAAATCTGACCCACTGCCTATTTCTGTGAAGTTTTATTGTTTATGGCTGCTTTTGTGCTACCATGGCAGAGCAAAGCCTAAAATATTTATTATCTGGCCCTTTACAGGAAAAGTTTGCCAACCCCTGTGCTAGCCCATCAATCAAACAGCAAAGCTGCATTTCTTTGGTTATTCCAGAAGGTCTTTGGTCTTTCCATTCCTGTATCCCCAGCACCTTGCAGCACCATGCTTGGCACATTGTAGGTGCTAAAAAGACTGTTGAATGAATGAACCATCAGTGAGCTATCTTAATTCCATTATACAAATGAGAAAATTACAGCTTTTAGGAAAGTTAAGTTATAGTCCAATGTCTCAGAGTTATAAAGTACAAGAATTAAAATTTGTCTTGATCCAAGGTACAGTATTACACACACACACACACACACACACACACACACACACACCCTATAAACCTGAAGCAGGAGTCAGATGGAATCCTGCCATAAATCTGCAGAAATGGGACCTAGGGGGCCTAGGGTAGATCTTTTGGAAAAGGGGGCTGAATCCTGGGGTTCAGAGAGGTAGGAAGGATCTAGAAAAAAATGAAGGACCATCTGAAGGCATAAGAAGACCCCATCCTGCTGGAAAAATTGATACCTTGAGACTATATTGAGCTAATTCATGCTACAACATTAGCTTCTTTCTGAACCTACTTTCTTCTTAACTAAAGGTGAGTAATAGAGCCTTTTCACTTGGAAGTGAAGGAAGACACTTCCAGGAACACAGAAAGGGGAGATGGAAGTGAGTCAAGCATCCTTACCAGAATCCAACTCAAAACTAACCAGGCTCTTGTCTCAGTGGTGTGGAGTCACTGGGGACATTTATGGAGAGCCTGGGTGGCCACTAGGCAATGGAGCTGTGGTGGACATGTCCACTCCAGGGAGAACCTTGGCCCAATGACCAGGAAGCTTCTCCCAACTTTGAGGCTCTTCTCTTAACTGTGTGGCTTGAATAAGCATTGTCCCTCTCCCTTTTCAGTTCACTGAGAGGCAGTAAAGGAACAGGGCAAGCCCTCTAGAATCTGATGAGATCCAGCTTTATCAGGTTCACTTGGCCAAAGCATCGTAGAAAGTGCAGAATCATTTGGGTTAGCATTTTTTGTTATCTTCCCCAAATAACCACACCCACAAAGTGTCATTGACAATTTCTAGCCTCTGGTGTTTTGTTGTCGTTGTTTTTAAAGCAAGGTGAGAACACAGAACTGGATGCCAAAGGCCCAGTTTTCAGTTTCTTTTTTCTCTAACCTTTACAGTTATGTCATGTACATTAAATTCCCCCAAAGTTGTTTAGCAAACACTAAACTTAGCTCTCAAAGAAACAACTCTATTTTTCAAACTCATATTTCATTGCATTATGCGATAATAATTGCATTATTTAATAAGAGGAATAGGTACAGGTTGAGAAAAAACACAAACTACACTTGGTAAGCACACACTGCTCAATTGATGGGAAAAATTTGCCTGGGAAAATTGAAGAGTACCTGCTAGCTTTGAGGGTTTGGTGTGTCCTGGACTTGGAGATCCTCCAGCATGCTGGCAAGTTGGTTAATTAAAGATTGTTTAGGAGACTCTAGTTATTTAACCACATGTGCCACAGCCATTTCTCATGTGCAGAGCACTGTCCTGTGTGAGCCTCATGACCCTCTGAGGCAGATAGGGATGACTGTCAGATAGGGAAAATGTCAATTAAGGACAGTAAGCACCTTTTTCAAGGACAAATGTGCAGTAATAAATTCCTTTGTGTCTGTCCTGCTGAAGCCCAGCACAGAGTGGACACATGAAAAAAAAGGGGCCATTGTTTATGGAACAGAGTGATAGAATTGGGCCCAAACCAGGAAGTCTGCTTCAAGATACCAAGTTCTTCCAGCTCACTTAGCATCTGTGGCATGCACACACTACGACAGGCTCTGTGCCCGGCTTCAGTCCAAAAGATGGTGCCTATTACTTCTCATCTGTTTATCACCGTGTTCTTAATTCTTGTTCTGCTCCCCATCCTGGGGAAATGAAATGCTAAGTCCTTCAGTCTCCTGTGGTGTGACTGTTAGGTGGGGAGTAACAGGTAAGTCATGAGGACTATGCCAAAGCCCTTCAGAGGAAGACTCAGTTGAGTGTCCCCCACCCAGTCTCACCTTCACTCTCCAACTTTCATCTCCAAGACTTCCAACAGTTATACAGAACATCCTGGCAGGTCTCCCCAGGAACTCTGGGGGAAACCCGAAACCTCAGAGTGAAATGAAGGGGTCGATTTGCCTGAGGAAATTAGACACAAACAAGCCTGGGGTAAACCGCCAGGGCCAGAACTATTTCTCCAGATTAGTCACGGGGTTCCCCCCTCACAAGTGCTCCTCTCTCTCTCCCTGTCAGCCCCTGTTCCTTTGGGTTGATATCCCTCCCCCTCTCCCTTCAGCCCCTGGTCCTCTGGGTGGTTGGCCTGGTTACAAACAGGCCAGATGAAGAGGGGCCAAAGAGGAGGAGCCAGGCAGCAATGTTCACAAGAGACCACAGCCACCTTCCGCCTGGGTGGGGCTTCTCTTTTTGTAAACCTCTTGCTACACTGCTGTCAGCACCTCCATTTCCTGCCAGTTACGAGGAGATCCTTAGGAGCTTAGTAGGGGGTGATGCCCAGCCCCAGCGTCACTCTCTCAGGGAAGACAACAATGTTCCTGTGGCTTACTTTTCAGCAAATGCGTAATAAAGCCTGTTTTCTGCCAGATTCACACTAGACACTGGGAATCTAGTGGTGATCAAATCACACAGGATTCCTGCCCTTGTGGGGCTGATGGTTAGGAAGCTAAAGACATCAAATAACTTTTAGATGTACACCTGCCCAGAATGGAAGGTTCTGTTTGGTTCATTGCTGTATCAAGGCCAGAAACTGTGCCTGACATGTAACAGGCACTCAATAAGTTTATGTTGATTGAATGGATGACACAAAGATGTCATACTAACCCTGGGCCATGAGAATGTGTCCTTTGGGTCCAGGAAAGGCTTCTTTGAAGAAATGATGAAAAGGAAAAAAAAATAGAAATGATGATATAGCTGAGAATCAAGGGGTGAGTGGGAACCAGCTAAAGAAAGGAGGCTTGTTGGCAGGAAGAGTAGTCCAGGCAGAGGGAACAGCATGGCTGAAGGTCCTGAGGCAGAAAAGAGCAGAGTTCATGAGGAGTTAGAGGATGGGTGTGAAGGGATGGAACAGTGGAGCAAGCCTAGTGGACTGAAGAGAGGCCTCTAGCTCCTTCCTCGGAGCCATGAGGAATTGCTGAAGTGCACTCAGCAGGAACGGATGTGGTCAGACTTGTATAGCATTGCAAGTTGAAAAGCCTCTAGTACAACATTTGGGAGTGTTTAGGTATATAGGACAATAGGAACTGGTAAATTCACTTCAACTGTGGCTGAATTTTAAACCGATGTATTTCCAAGCTACTGCAAGTTTACCTTCACATTGCTAAATAATGTATTTGATTTCACACATACCAATATTGCACTACTATGTTCCAGATGCCATTTTAAGTGCTTTGTAAACAGACACTCATTTAATCCTCACAATGACCTTATGACGTTGTGACATTGGTGCTATTATTATCCTGTTGAAAAGATGAAGCAACTGGGGTGGGGTATTCAAACCCAGACAACAGTTGTCAGTACCAGAGTCTTCCTAAATTCCTGTGGTGCCTGGAGGGCTCCAGAAATCTCCATTGTCCTGTAGAGGGAGTGGGAAGAGGCTGGAGCAGGAGCTGCAGTGGGGATGACCTAGCTCAGGAAGCCAGATGGGGCTTGAATAAAAGTCAGTTAGCTGTCAGGGGATCTACAGTGCCAGCCACAGGAAGGTGGATCCTTGATGGACAGGAAGAAATGAAGCACTATGCGGAGGCATGGTTGCAGTCCTGGCATCTCTCTGCACAATCTTAGGGATTCCTTCATTTTCTCCTCCGCTGAATCACCTGCTTCTTGGATCACACATATGCCCCTTTCTTGGTTGACTCCAGCATTTCAGCATAACATTCCTGCCAGTAGCATCCCAAGACAGGGAGGGCACAAGACAAATTTGGGAGAAATTTGATTTTTAAAATGTCTCCAGAGCCCCTGCTAAATTGTTGTTTGGCTGGGCATAAATTCTACATTGCAAATCATTTTTTCTCAGAATTAGAAGATGATGCTACTTTGCTTCTAGTTTTCAATGTTGCTGCTAAGAAGCCCACACTTAAGAATAGTTTGGCTGGGTATAGAATTCTATGGTATAAATCTGTTTCTAGAAGTGTTGTTGAGAAATCCAATGCCATCCCATACCTTATTCCATTACACATGGCACGCTTTTGTTTTGTTTTTGCTTTTTATTTTTCCTATCTGGAAGCTTTTAGTATCTTCTTTTATTCATAATATTCTGAAATTTCACAATCATTTGCCTTGATGAGGGTCTTTTTCTCATTTTCTGTGTGAGCATGTGGTGGATTCAGACAAGGAAACTCATTATCTCAGTTCTGAGAATTTTATTTTTGTGTTATTTCCTTAAATATTGTTGCCTACCCTGTGTTTTTTCTTTTTGGAATTCTTACACTTTGGATGTTGAATATCCTATATGGGTTCTTCAATTTTCTTTTCTTTTTTTATAATTTCCAATCTTCTTATTCTTTTATTTTACTTTCTGAGAGGTATCCTCATGTTCCAAATGTTGTGTTATTTAAAAGAAACTTTTGCTCTGTTAATTTCAGTTTTCAATAGCTCTATTTTATTCTGAGTTTGGTTGCCCACTTTTTTGACATTGTTTTTGTTTTATGCATGCAATATCTTCTCATATCTCTAATAGTATTACTTATAATTTTTGAAGCCCATTTATATTTAAAATGGGTCAATAAGATCAGTTGAAAATCTCTGTGGGGTTGAATGAGGCTTGCAGTTGCTGAAATTCACTACAAGATAGTCATGTGGAGAACAAACCATTTCACTGAGGGACTCCTCAACCATCAGGGATATCCCCATTTTGTAGATAGGGGGACAATCACTGAAAAGATAAGTGACTTTGCCAAGTTCACACAGTTAACTGATGTAATTCAGATTCAAACCAAGTATGTCCCATGCCAGATTAGTCACAGTGTTCTAACTGCACTGTACTACATTGCCTTGTAGGATAGCAGCTGACATTTATCAAGTGCTTTCCATAAAATGTTAAATTAATTGTTGTAATTTAATCCTTAGAACAACCCTTCAAAGTAGGTAAGATTACTGGACTTGTTTATTGACAAGCAATGTGAGGCACAGAGAAGCTAAGCTACTTGCCCAAGATCACACAGCTGGAGTGTGTCAGAGGAAGGATAGCATCCAGGCAATTTGGCCCTAGAGTTCTCTCCACTTTGCCTCCCAGAGTGTCAGTTCCCCATATGAAAAATGGCAGTGATTCCTAACTCACGAAGTTACTTTGAAGGTGAAATGAGAGAACACATGAATATAATAGACTCTCAACAAATGTTATTTTATTTAAAAAAAAAACACATATCCCACTCTGGGCTTCAATTTATTTAAACAAGAAGCTACAGTTTAAAGGTCTCTGTGGTTTTCCTGGCTATGAACTTCCATGGTTCAAAGAGCTGGGCTTCAAAGTTAGGGGAGTCCACCAAGGAGGAGCGAGATGGGGTGGGAGTGGGGTAAGGGTGAAAGGCATCAAAACCTCAAGGGAGAGAGGGAGAAAGAAGTCAGGGGTAAGAGTGAATATGACATGTTCCGCAAGGCCCCATTTCCCAATGTGGGCCAGAGCACCACTCCAGTGTTCCAAAATAGCTGTGAAGTTCAAATAACAGACTCCAGCTGACACATAAAAAGGAACACATGTAACCACTTATAGCCCAATTAATATCGGGGCAGGAGAAAGCCCCGGGTGGGGGAGGCCACTGTGGTTGAAGTGAGCACAAGAATGATGGCCGTGCTTCCGGCCCTCTGGCTGAAATGGGCTATTATATGTCATCAGGAAACTTAAGGAGGGGGGGAAACAACCTCTGATCAAAGTCCCTTTTGTCAACTTCTAGCAGATTAATAGATGACAGATTTTGCACTTAGAGCTTTACTGCAAGGTCAAGGGCAGTGAAACGGGGCAGCTCCCCTCTGGACCTCCATGAGCTCATCTACAACCCATGTCATGAATAGTCAGAGCACTGCAGCTTCCTCTGGTTCTGGCACTCTGATACAGTGATGGGATATTTTGCTAAGGAACTCTATATTTTAGAGTAAACTCAGTCTTTCAGTTTTTCTTCCATTCATTCATTCATTGGAGAACTGGCCTTCACTTCTACTTTCAATAATTTTTAGATCATTTACTATGAAAAACACATATCTACTAACACAATTAAAGAGACATAAAATGAGTTAGGGGACTGAGGAAGAAAGCTATGACAGAATCCCAGGCTAAGGTAGGCATCTACTCTCATAGTTAACTTTCCTGCTCCCAATACATTTCCTATAAATAATATATTCCATCTGCTTAGGGTGGGGCTAATCTTGCCCCTCTTCCCATCTATAGGATAGTCACATGGCCCAATCATAGTCAATTAGAGTACCCCAAGTTTCTGGCAACTATGATCAGTTCAGAAATGAGGGTATATAGCAAGCAGGATCAGTGAGGACCTCCAATAGAACTTTGCTGACAGACCTGGTGGAAGATTCTCTTTCTACTGTGAGTTTGGAGCAGTTTGGGGTGCAGTGGCTGCTTGTGGAAAAAGCCTATATGAGATCTAGGAAGGATCCCTGGTAACATGGAGCTTCTGAATCCAGCTGTCTCTGAAGCCTTCTGCACTTACTTGATCTGATAAGTTATCTTTTTATTTAAAGTAGTTTGAGTTGAGTTTCTGCCACTTGTAACCAAAAGAATCTTAACTAATGGAGATAGTTATTTCAACTGAGCATATAATTTAGCTCTGGGTCTCGCGGCAGTCAAAGCAGAAAAGGAGCCACATGGCGTCACAGAGCTCTCATTCTCTGATATCACACACCCAAAGCAGCCAACACCAGCCAAAGAGAGAGAGGTCAGCCTTTTTCTCATGGTCTTTCACACTGGTGGCCCAGAACAACATCTTCCACAGCTGTTTCAGAAATGACGCAAAAACATTCCTTGTGTGGCTGGCTGCCTTTTGGACTGAACCTCGACCAAAGGCAGCCACAGAAACCAAGCATCAGTCAGCGCTCACAGAGACCTCCTAGGCTCATACCCAGAGAGGCAAACAAGCCAGGAGGCATGGGGTCCAGCCAGAATAGTCCATGGCCCCTCTTAACAGAGCTTTCCCAGAAACATCTCTCCCAACTGCTGCCCTGAGGTTTGACTCTAATCTGTCATTTCTTTGGTTGGAAGGTTGGTGCTTCCTTGCAGCGTACCACAAAGCCATATTACATTCAAACTTAAATAAACAAATGTTTGAATCTGTGTTTTATTGGTTCCATACCATCTGTCATCTGGTTTGGGGAGAGCAAAAAAACCGTAGTTTTGTGTGTGTGTATGTGTTGTTGTTGTTGGGTTTTTAGGTTCTTTTTTTTCCTCCTGTGAAAAAATTTCTAAGGTTGAATGCTGGCAGCAGTATGGGCTGGTTAAAAGCCACCTAGTTTCCCACATCTTAACTCATAGCTAAACGTTGGAGGTTGGAGGGTCCCCATCTGCTCCGCAGCCTGTTGTGTGAAAATGAGATCTATACATATGCAGAGCTCCACAGCCTGGCTTCCAAGATCTAAAGAATTGTTATGAGTGAATTGCAAGAAGTGCTTATTTAATGTTGACAAGCTGCACCCAGACCAAAGGCTACAGTGGGGCATATGGAAAAGGAACAGAGGAAAGCTGGTGTCTGAGCACCCTGGGCTGTCAGGAAAGGCAGCTCCGCCTTCCAAAACCCAAGTTGCTGGGGATATCAAGCTTGTAATGACTTGAAGGAGGAAATACATCCCAGACCCTGGGTGAGCAATACGCCCCAGCCTGCCTGGAATCTTTAATCTGGAAAAGGCCATGGCTGTTGAGGGTGGGGAGGGAAGTCCACCATGGGGTGTGGTGAGGGCCCACATCTCAGCATCGCCTCACCTGTTGGCCCAGCTCTTTTTCACCAAAGGAGCCCAGAGCTGCTTGAAAAGGCGGTGGGGGGAGGGGAAAGCACGCTCACAGATTCAGTTTCCATGACTCTTTTTTTTAAATTGATTTTAGAGAAAGGAAGGGAGAGAGAGGGAAACAACAACAAAAACACATTCAGCTGTTACCTCCCCTACACACCCCGTTCTACAGAACAACACTCCAACCAACTGAGCCACCCCGGCCAGGGCAGTTTCCATGACTTTTTTTGTTTGTTTTTCCATGACTTTTAACCAGGCCTTCAGCTTCCTCATCTATAACATAAACACAGATGTGGGCAGGGATCACTAACGCAAATGCCACGGGGCCAGGCTTGTGATGAAAGTGAGTGAGGCCAGCTGCATAGTGACCAAGGCAAACATGCTTCTGGCTAAAGGTGGCAGGGACTCAACTAGCGCCAGCCATGGTGGCCATGCAGAAACCACACCCAGTGTGGCCATAATTCCCGAGTTCTCAGGAAAGGCCAGGCTTCTTTGATGCTGGCAGCTATTGCAATTACTGAAAAAACTTCTGGTCAAAGAAAACCTGCCTGCAGTCCACATAAGGCCCACAGGTTTCCAGTTGGTGATCATTGTGTAAGAATGCAAGGAGACGGGTCTTGGGGAAGAAAGCAGGGACTGGGACCATATCTCCTTGGGATGAAGAGCAGGAAGGCAAGTCCTGTTATGTTGGTCCTGCTCTCACCTGCACACACTGTGGATGACATGGAGTTACTCTCTGAACACTGGCTCCTCTGGGTTTGGCCACAGAGACTGGGAAGGGCCCACCCTAAAATGCCCTACCTCACTATTGCTGAGCCCTGGCAGGTAGTGAAATTCCAGTGCCAGGCCAGGCATTCCTCCTGACCCTTAGTGACATGGTGATAGCTCGGAGCATCTCAAGCTCTGAGTGTCTCCACTTGCCCTGCTTTGCAATGCATTGCTGGGAAAGAAGCAAACTCCACGGTGTGCACACATGGCCCCCCTGTTGCACATACTCTCTGGTCTCTGCAGTTGGTCCCCTCCTAGCTACCCACTTATAGCATCACAAGTCAACAAGTTGGTGACCTGCATAAAGTAAGACAGTTAGTAAGACACTAGATGTCACCTCACAGCACAATGTGGAACAGTCCTTACTGTGTCAGCAGCCAAGGAATTTTCAGTCTATTTTTTCTGGGTTTATTTGGTTATTGTTGTGTTTTACTTCTAATCAAGGTGAGAAAAAATCCTAGGTTCATGTGAAGTTTCTGACGAAGAAACACAATTTAAATTTTTTCAGTGATAAAATCTGCATGTTTTATTTCAAATAATGTAGCCAAAACAATGCAAATTCTTCCTTGTCCTTTGCTTAATGAATATCATTTTTCAGTATGAAATCTTTATACCATATGTCCCATGTGTTAAAAATAAGTGTACATTTAAACCTTGGTAAGAGGTTAAAAAGAATGCCTTAGGGAGACCTGCTCTCCCATTGGCCACCATCTTGTTGCATAGAATTGGTGAGTGATTCACGCTCTGAGCACCATGGGCCTTAACTGCCATGTGGATAAGAGGGTGTGTGGAGGGCCTTCCTGCTTTACAGTCTTGCAGATGAGCATGTGGGGTGGGGAAAACTAAGAGCACTGTGAGGAGGAGGGGAGGCAAGCATGGCAAGAACTCCATCAGCAAAAAATTACAGACAAGCCAGCTTAATGCCAACTGTGCATGGAAGGCACACAAAACTGAAGTCCACTTCTAGAAACAAGAGCAGACTGTGAGCTCATGGGACAGCGGGTTCATCCTGCCATCTTTGGGGGCCATAGCCTATAGCATAACACTCACAGAGTCTGTACCCGCTCATTGTGTAATTCACTCATGTAAGAGTCAATGGGAACATTGAGTTGGCGTTTTACCCCTCAACCTGTGAGGTAGGATGGGGCAGGCACTGTTGTTGTCCAAGTGGAACTGGGAAACTGAGGCCCAGAGAGGTGAGGCCACCGGTGAAGGTGAGTTGATGGAGAGCCCCATCTAGATGCCAAGTGTTTCACCTCCTGAAGAACAATCCTCCCTTTCAGGCAGTGGCAGTCCTTCACAAATCTTTCCGGGAGCTGACAATATAGAGGTGAGGAGGCTCTCTGAGAAGACCTAGGAGAGTTAAAAAAATAACCAACTAGCTGATTTGATATTAAATTAGACCAGGATGTACACCAGACATAGAGGTAACATCAGGCATCAAAGATTTAAGAAAATCTGCTTTGGCTGGTTGCTCAGTGGTTAGAGCACAGGCCCACAGACCAAAGCGTCATGGGTTTGGTTCCCAGTCAAAGGCATGTACCTCAGTTGTAGGTTGGATCCTGACCATGTGCAGGAGGCAACCAATCGATGTGTCTCTCTTATATGTATGTTTCTCTCTCTCTCCCTCTCCCCCTTCTCCCTCCCCTCCACTCTCTTTAAAAATAATCAATGGAAAAAATATCCTCCAGTGAGGATTTTAAAAAATGATTTAAGGAGCCCTAACCAGTTTGGCTCAGTGGATAGAGCCTCGGCATGTGGACTCAATTCGATTCTGGTCAAGGGCATGTACCTTGGTTGTGGGCACATACCCAGTAGGGAGTGTGCAGGAGGCAGCTGATCGATGTTTCTCTCTCATCGATGTTTCTAACTCTCTATCCCTCTCCCTTCCTCTCTGTAAAAAATCAATAAAATATATTTTAAAAAATGATTTAAGGAAATCTGTGGGAGACAAAATTAAAATTAAGAGAAGACCTTTGCTTGCTTCATTTTGTTTTATTTTCTGTGATTTTCATCTTTACATGATTTTCCAGGGGCAATACCCTCACCCTGCTCCCACCCATGTGAGAGATGCACCCTGTTAGCACTCACTGTGGTATCCCATGTCTGTCTGGGCCCCAGAGCACAGCATGTCGGCCAGGTCTGAGAGAGACCCCTGGCCTTCTCGGGGCCAGTGCAAGACAGTTAACTCACATGCATGCCCGCTTGCACACACACTCAAAGAAAGGAAACCACATTCAGTCTGGGCTGTCCCCAAGCTGAGGAAGAAACTTTGAAAAGTGACTACCCTACTCAGTGAATCAAGATGTGGGATTCAAACCACTTCCTCCCCCAGCTCTGTGTTAGGAACATCATATACCTGCTCTCGGGGAGTGCCCACACCCCAGAAAAAGGCCTCACTATGACCATTACAGGAATGCAAAACCCACTCAGAGATGCAAGTGACTTACCTATAGATACAGCAAGTGGGAGGCAGGGCCAATGTAGGTGTCCAGATCTTCACCTACTAGAAGAGACCTCCCTAGACCCCACCCTTCAAGGTCCACTGGATGCTGAGGTCCAAAGCTCCTGGTCCAACTTGATGTACTGGGTACTGCCCAGAATTGAGTGATGGGCCATTTCCTGGGCTTTCATCTGCTCCATCAATTCCAGCTGAGTGTCTGGGACAATGCACACCCATTTCCTGGGCTCATTTCCCCAGAAGGAGGTTCCATAACATCTTCCAAGTGCTGTGGCCTTTCATCTAGTTAGACACCCTCTTGGAGGTGCAGGTTAAATTATAAGGCTCAGGCCTACATTTTGGAGAATATCCCGCAAAATCTTTGGTTGATGGCCAACAATGAAATCTCTTTGGGCAGACTTTTTATCATTGAAGTCCCTGTCCCTCATCTCTCCTGCTCCCACTCTCCTAGATGGAAAGGCAGGAGTCATGGGTTGTTTGGGTTAGGCATTAAAGTCATTGAACTCCCTTCACTCTGATGCCTGTTCCACACTCCATTGGGGAATTTATGCAGCCTCCACTTGGCCATCTCTTGCCATGGGGAGCTCACTATCTCTAAGATAATCTTCTTACAATTCAGACAACACTGAGCATTAAGATGCACTTCCTCAAATGAATTGGCATCTGCTTCCCTGTTCATGAGGTCCCACGGTTCTCATTCTTCCACTTGAGACATACAGAAAAAGGCAAATTGCTCTTTAAGACTGCAGTCATACCTTGCAGCAAAGATAGCAATTTCTAAGCTTACATTAACTGTATTTTCTGAGTATGCTTGGGTTAGTCACATCTATCTTCTTGGTCTCAATGTCTCATCTATAAGATGAAGAAGTCTGGATTAAGAGAGGGCTAACTCCTCTTCCAGATTTGTGCTTGTGCTTATGCCCAGGATGGCTTGGGTAAAGACTCCAGACCCTGAAAGCATCATAGAAACCATGGAAATAAGCTGCATTTCCTATTCCTAATCTACTGCATTATTTCCACTCATGGAGAGCAGAGAGCATTACAAAGATGTAAACACAACCTGAGATGAGGAGACTCACTCCCTACAGCTGAAGTGGAAAGGACGAGATACATTTCAGTATTTTCATGGAGAAAGAGAGCTTGCCGTATGAAGGCAACCCAGGACAGAAAGAGCTTGTGCTGAGAAGGGAGTCTCAGCTCAGTCATCCACTAGCTAGCTGATCTTGGGCATGCAGCTTGACCTCTGAGGACCTTAATTTCTTCTGCTGCTAAATGAGAGACATTGTAAAGCTAATTCTTAAGCTTGAGAAGTCAGAGAACCAATAGAAAACAAATAGAAAACAAAAAGCAGGCCAAGAAAAGAGCTTGGAGTTTGATTAGTTTTAGTAAAGCTATCCATGAGGCTGGTGGGCAAATGGCACCGACAAACATGAATAAAGCTCAAGAAAGTGGAGACCACATGTCTGTCATCGCTAAAGCCTGAAGAGAGGAGCATGCAAGGGCTAGTGTGGCAGAAACAAAGGCTAGACTCTGGGTCTAGGCTCTACCACCACTAACCAGGGGCCTTAGGCACATTATGTAACCTCTCCAAGCCTTGGTTCTCTCATCCTTGACACAGAGCAATCCCACCTCCCCCATGGCATTGTTGTGAGGCTTAAAGGAATTAAGTGCCTGGAACATAATAAGGACTCACCTGTAAGCCACAAAGGTTGATACTGGCCATATGTGTGCACCTGCATAAAAATAATCTCCTGCAGCCAGTGGTGCCCAGTGCCTCTGGTGAATTCTCCCAGCTGCTCCTGAGGTGATTGAACCATTCTAGGGAGCTCAAGAGTGGGAGGGAGAGAAGAGAACCAGGCTGCTGGTCGTTGGGATGTTTGGCTCAGCTTAGGCAAAGAGATGGCTAAGAAATCTGGCTGTGGCAAAATGGCCTGAAATCCTATCTTGTTTATATTGGAAAAGATTGTAGAAAGACATTGAGGTGTGCACATAAGAGCCTCTGGGTAGGGGCCTGGAGACTCAGACTCTAAATATGCCTTATCGCTGAATTGCTGGGTGACTCCAGGCAAATAAGTTCCCTTCTCTGGGCCTTGTTTTTTTATCATAGAAACAGAGGGGCTTATGTCACTCGAGAGCCTTTAAAAGCCTTTTCCACAGTATAATTTGGCTGAATTTCTCACTGGACTTCAATTCAATTCAAGAAAGCAGTTACTCAATGTCAGTTGCATACTAGGCACTTGCACTGAGCATTGATTGAACCAAGAAAAGAAAATATGGTTCCCATTTTGCGGTAGCTAAGGAGTTCACAGTCTTCTAAAGAGAAATATAGACTCAATCAAATAAATATAATACAAGACATCACATACCATAGTCTCAGTTGATTCTCCTAGAGAGACTTGGGAAGGTCCTATAGAGGAAAGGGACACGTGAGTGAAAATTTGAGACATGGGTAAGAACTTCCTAAAATATTGAAGATGGAGGGCATAAGAGAAACTAAATCAAAGATTTATTTGTGGATAAAGTGTCAGTGGCTTTGAATACTCATCTCTGTGGTTACAGCATGAAGAGGAATGGAAGGACAAGAGACTAGCAAGAAAAGTTGGGGCCGGAATGTGGAGGATCATGAATGAGAGCCAATAATTAGTTCTTTATCCTATAGGTAATGGGGAGCCATTGAAGATTTCCCAGCAGGAGAGTGACAAGATGAGATCTGCTTTTAAGCCATCCATCTTAACAGCAATGTAGACCCCCTCTAGTCCATGGCTTGTTTTTATATGGTCTACAATCCATGGGCCAGATCTGGTCCATGGCTTGTTTTTACATGGTCTGTGAGCTAAAAAATATTTTTTATAATTTTTTACTACAGCTTTATTGAGATATGATTTATATACTATACAATTCACTCATTTAAAGTATAAAATTCAGTAACATACTCACAGAGTTGTGCAACCATTACCACTATCAGTTTTAGAACATTTTCAACACTTTAAATAGAGACCCAGTACCCTTTAGCTATCACCTCCCCATCTCACCACCTTAGCCCAGCCCTAGGCAACCACTAATCTATTTTATGTTTCTGTGGATTTGCTTATTCTGGATATTTTATGTAAATGGAACCCTATAATATATGGACCATGTGACTGCCTTCTTTCATTTAGCATAATGCTTTCAAGGTCAACCAATGTATAAGAAGGATCATTTTCAAGTCTGGGTAATATCCCACTAAATGGATTTACCACATTTTGTTCATATATTCAGCAGTTGATGGGCATGTGGGTTGTTTCCACCAAGGAAGAAAATAGGCATATGTGACTCACAAAGCCATCTGGCTCTGATGCAGACCCTGGGTAGCAGGGAAGCAAGACAAAGTCAGAAGCCCAAGTCAGGGGCTCTGACAGTTTCCAAATGAGATGTGATGGTGGCCTCAACTAGGGGAAGTAAACATATTTTGTGTGGTAAATTAAACTGGATTTGGTGACTTATCAAATGTTTGGGTGAAGGATAGAGTACTGAGGAAAATTCACTTACCACAAAGAAACCGAGATTCAGAGAGACTGAGTGAGTGGTCTGCAGTGAAGTTGCTGGCTGATGGCAAAGCTAAGAATCCAGCTCTTCTCTCAGACACAACACATGGACTTGTGAGACTTCTGATCATCATTAATGGGGAAGCAGACTGAGCAGATACCCTGGACCATGCTACATGGGGCTCTTGCCACTAGACTAACCAGACACAGGCATGCCTACCACACTGGCGTGTTGCCTCATGAAGAGCTGAGGGTATCTCCTGGAGCCACCTGGAGTGTGAACATCTCTTGTGTTCCTTAAAATGCCCTGTAGGGCTTCTCCTAATCAAGCCCCTTTCTTGTAGGTGAATGGACAGGTTCCTCCTTAGCTGTCTTCCTTGACACTGTCCAGTCCTGCCTGCAGATCTGTGAATTGATGCTGTGCCCATCGCTCTGTGGAGGAACACTTCTGCTCAGGCCTACCAAGGTGGTCTGGGAAAGCAGGATCTGTGGCTCCTGCATAGCTACCAGGGTGACAGGCTAGCCCCCCAAGAGTACCGAATGAACCAAGACAAAGAGTTTTTTCTGCAGTTCTTGTATCTGATAACTCTGCCTTCCAATTTCCTTCAGCTTCTCCAGATTTCAAAAGAATCCAAACTTCATCTTAGCAAACTAGGCTCTTCTCACTATGCCTCAACATACCTCATTAGCCACACCCCCTTTCATTCTCCATGGCTATACTCTCTGCTTCTCTCATATTCCTTGTTTCCCAACTCACCATGCTCCTTTCTTGCCTCTGAGTTTTCCATGTGACCCCTTCTCTTAGCATTGCTCTCCTCCACTCCATTCTCTACCCAGGAAACTCCTATTTTTCCTTCAAACCCCATTCAAATATTCTGCCTCTGGGAAGTCTTTCCCTCCAGCTCTTGTCCTTAACAGTGTCTTAGCCACACTGAATTGTGACATCCCTGTTCTTACGTCTTTCTCCCCAGTAGGCTCTGTCTATTGCCTGTCTCCTGGGATTTAAAGGAGAGTCTGGCTGATGGTCTGTGTCCTCTAACTATGTGCTGAGTGAGTGAGCGAGCCTGCAAATATTCCCTGTCCTTCAATTTCAAGGGGAATTTCATTCTTGAAACCCCTCTGGATCCTTCAGAGGAAGCCCTCCTGGCCTCACTGCTTTCCCTCTATTGATCCTGGGATTTATGACACTATTGTTTCCTTTTATTAGGCTGTAATGGCCTCCCTTAAAGTGTGTTACATGGAAATAGGCTAATTAAGTGTGTCAAATAAGTCACCATCCTACAGAGTGGCCAGCCTTCCCAAAGCAGAGTGCAGAGATAGCCTGTCCTCCTTATCCCTGTTTCTCAGGCAGAAGGGGCCTGGGCATGTATCAGAGGCCTCACCCCTACTTTGAGCCACTCCTGAAGTCAGTGTGAGATGCCACTCAGCAGCTCCGTTCACTTGCTGCATCTGGGGTTGTCAGAACTCATGCTGGGGAACCTGCTTCCTACTCCTTGACTAGGTCCACAGAGGAAGGGGCAGAGTTCCCATCTCCATGCCAGGGGGGCTTGCTATTAGTGGGCCTGAGATGAGAAGATGCTCCTGGGAAACCTGCTCCACCCACCTCTATCAGTTTTGATTCCAGCAGCACTTCCCCATCCATGTGTTTGCAAGAAGCCCAGCCGGCAGGCGGTGCTCAAGTCCTCCAAGGAGAGGTGAGTGCCTGCTTTCTGAGGAATTTCCAATGGGCCCTTGGCTAGTGAAGACCAGACTGCAAGACAGTTGTGTTTGCTCTTTCAGACAACACGCATATCATTCCAGGTTCTTCTTGCCCAGGAAAAATGGAGTATTTGATGAGATTTTCATAAAAGAGTCCCTTCAAGAAAGGTACTTTACTCATATGCAAACTCCGTTTCCTCTACCATTGGTAAAAACTTCTTCATGTGCTTAGTTGCATCCATTCTTCAAGGCCCAGTCAGGTCATTTGCCTTCTCCTTCCTTGAGCTTCTAAAGATAAACTACCTACATAGCATGTCTCAAAATATTAACCCTGTGGGATGATAGTAGGGTTCTCTACTCAAACACCTTGAGGAACACAGTGTTAACAGAGTTAGACAAACATTTTTACTGCAGAACTGAGGGAACATGCCCATGTGCATTATGAATCTTTAAGAAAAGTGTGGCAGGTTCCAACTTTTATAACCCTCCCCAATATTAGAAGCATACTTCCTTGCCCTTTGCTATGTGACCTTGCAATACCTCCCACTAGACTGGGGGCGGGAAGGGCCTATATTTCCAGTTCCCACTGATGTTCAGCTGGTCATGTGACTTACCTTGCTCATTAGAAGGTGGGAAGAAGTGGGTGACTCAGAACTGAAATGACAACAGGCATAGCAAGTGTCTGCTAATTTTCTCTCCCATTTTGCCATTGCCATGAAAAAAGCACCCCTAGCAGCCACTTTCCCAGAATGCAACTGGTAGAGAGACTTAAAACCAACCTATAATCCCTAGGCCCAGAAATGAGAAAGCAGCGTGAGATGGTTTATTACTTAACAGTAACTGACTGTATTAATGTCTTATTACTGCTGTAACAAATTACCACAAACTGAGTGGCTTAAAACAACACACATTTATTCTCTCACAATTCTAGAAGTGAAAAGCCCAAATTCAATCTCTCTGGGCTAAAGTCAAGGTGTTGAAAGGGCTGGCTCCTTCTGGGGGCTCCAGGGAACACCTATAGCCTTGCCCTTTAAAGCTTCTAGTGGCCACCTATCTTCCTTGGCTCATGGCTCCTCTTTCCTTCTTCAAAGTCATCAATCCAATTTCCATTTCTGTTGTGACTTGTCCTACTCCTTACTTTAACCCTCCTGCTTCCCTCTTATAAGGACCCTTGTGATTACATGGGATCTATCTGACTAATTCAGGTTAGTCTTCCCATCTGAGGAGGCTCACCTTAATCAGTTCAGTTCAACTACCCCTTTGCTTGGTGCTATCCTCCTTTCCTAATTTGTAAAATACGGCTCACGTCTATCTGTCTGGGCTGAACTAATGATTAAATCATATGAGATCAATTTGAGGTGTCAACTCAGTAACTAGCCACACTCAGTGACTAGCCACTAACAATAAACAGTGTTTCCTTCCTTGCTTGCCTGCCTTTGCCCTGGCAAATGGTAAGTGTTCTTTGGCTGGTGGAGGCAAGGGCTTCCTGATACACATTACTCCTCTTTCCAACCTCCCCCTTCCTTCTGCAAAGTTGGATGTGCAGCAGGCACTGTCTTGTGAATATTTGCCCTACTGTCTCCTAACATATGGAAGTCCCTGGGACATGGGCAGGAACTGTGTCACATGAATAAATGAGCCTGCCTTGCCATTCAGTAGATGTTGGCTTTGGGAATGGTCCTTGTTTTATAGGGACTTTTGGTTTCCAACATGATAACTTGAGGCTAGATAAGGGGCCCTGTGGCTTCTTCCTACCAGGTTGGAAACTCTGGAGTCTGTGACTCTCCCTTTTCACACCATTTTGCTCAGCACAAGCTTTGGACCCATCTGTGCTATATAAACATTTGGTTAATAGAACATCGGCACCCCTTTTTGTGCACTCTGTTCTTATTTTGCATTTTAATGGGCTCCTTAAACCAAAATACCCTTCAAAATCCAAAAGGAAAAAAAATGGCAAATTACACAGACTCCAGAACAGACTATTCATATATTCATATTACAGGGACTTCAAATCCCCCACACAAAGCCGATGCCATGGAAATAAATGCTACCAGTGAGTCTGAGTCACAGGGAGAATCGCAGGTTGCAAACCCACCAGAACTCTGGTCCTGAAACCTACAAAACCCTTTAGCAGTCAGTAATCTTTTCATGAATGAAAAAAAAATCTATTTTGCAAGAGAAGGATAACCAAGAAAAGGGTTAAGCCCTAAAAGTTTTGTTCCTCTATTCTGCCTGCTCTAGAATCTGGGATACTTCCTGCCATTAATATTTTAAGCAACTAATTTGACATTTTTCCATTTAATTAACTTGCATACATATGAGAACAGGGTTTTGAGAGTACCATGACATTTAAACAAAGTCATTTAAGTTTTCCCATTTCTGGTGGAGTGCTGCTTTTTTCTTTGCCCTTTTTCTTTTTTGCTCCATTTCTGTTTTGCATTCCTGATTTTGAGGCTGGCTTATTAGCTCAGAGAAATGACCAAATTTCCCAAAGCAAATGTCCCACAGCCTCAATCTGGGTGACGTGGGTGGGCCTGGAGCTCTGAGCTTGGGCTCTTTTAAACTCGATCCTGCTCCATCATGCCTTTTTATAAAAGGTGCTTCAATCACAGCAGGCCTGTGTCCCAGGCGCAGGCGAATGTTTTCTTGTTGCCACACCAACCTGGGTACCAGTGGGGAAGGGGAGTGGGAATACAAAATATTTATCAAATGTCCCCATCACCACAGAAGAGCTGGGGTTTCAAGAGGAAAACAATAGCTCCATGATGATTTTCTCTTCCAAATGACAAATAATTGCTGTCATATCATCACATAATTAAAAAATAAAGGGGGAAAAAAGGTGAAGCAAAAAATGTTAAAATAATTAAAAAAGAAAGAAAAACAAATGGAGTGAATACACTTGAGGGACTATGTGGGGAAACTGGGGAGAGGCTCACTCAATGCTCCGCAATTGATAAATTGCACCCTAATTAGCTCCCACCCCAGAGAATTCATGAGTTCTATGCACCCTCCCATCTGCAGCCCGCTAAGTCGCAGAACTGGCAGTTATTCAAAGTTTCAGAAGGGGCTGTGCAATCTCCACATGCATTCAGAGAGCCAGGTTCTCCAGTCCACCCAGGCCTCAAACAGGATTCATTACTTTCACCTGTCATAATTAATCACAGATTTTCTCTGCCTATCAACAGCTCCTCTGCTCTCCCCAGATGAACCTGGGTGTTTGTGTCTCCCACTTATGGTGGTGACCAGCCTGCTGTCTCAGCCGCCACATGGAAGCTGCAGAATGGCACCCCTTCATCCCAGTGGCCATGTGGAAGAATGAGTCCCATCTTAAAGTGAAATCCCACTGCAAAGCAAACTCATAGGACTCTGGAGAAATTCCATGTCTTTGTTTCTGCTCACACTCAGGATATCCTTTGGGGATTTCTAGTGAGTCAGTGTTTAGAAAGAGTAGCACTGTAAGAGAGTTGTGTCCCCATTCTCCTCCATTCCCTCCTCTGGACCTGGGTTTGAATTCTAGCTCCACGACCTCATTAGCTGCATGACTTAGGAAATGGACTTGGTCTGTTTGATCGTGAGTTTTTCCATTTGTAAATTGAAGATAATAGTACCTCCCTTTCAGGAATGTGATGGTGATTGGAGGGTGCCATGTGTACTGCATTTGTGTTTTGGTTGCAAGAAGTGTCCCTTGACCTTTATACGTAAAGTAGGGATAATAATCTTACCTCCCACTAAGGGATTTATTAAGTATCGAATAGATAATACATTTTATGTGTGTAACGTGCCTTGTAAAATGTTGGTGCCCAGTAAATATTTGAATTGGTTCACTTATACATTTAATCCATCAGCTAAATGACTAATTTTGTCAGATACTTTATTTGGCATAGGATATAAAAGGGGAATGAGACAGACTTGATTCATGCCCTTGGGGGCTTAAATTGTAGGGGAAACACAATGAAAAAAAGGTTATAAAAACACATGCAAGTTGACAAAAGAACTATATAAAATAGACATGAACTTAGATATAAGCTAACAATTGGGTGGCATCTTTTAAATGAAGACCTAGAGGCTAAAGAGGTAAGTATGTGAGGAATGATTGGGGAAGCATTCTAAGGAGAGGAAACAGCATGGGAGAAGCACAATGAATCATAAGTTATTCCAAGAACTGAGAAATGGCCATTTGTCAGCGTAAGTAATTCTAGCTGCAAGAGCATTTAACCCCAAATCCGAGTGATTTCAGATAATAAAAGTTTATTCCTCCTTCTTGTTGAAACCAATCAGGTGTTTGGTGGGTGGCCTTTCACTCAGTTTTCAAAATCCAAGCTTCTAATTAATTAGCTGCTTTACCATTCCCTAAGGTCTGCTTATAGTTGTCAATTTTACTCTCTGCATGCAGCCAAGAGCAAAGAGAAAAAGCTCCTGAGACATTTGGGGGCCAAGACTGGAGGTGGTATACATCACTTCCACTCATATTCCCTTGGCCGCCCCGCCCTAGGAGATGGAGTTTAGCTATGTGCAAAAGAGGACAATTAACATGGTCAGAGAATTTAGAGCAATTTGTCTGCCTTAAAGAGGGTAAGGGTAAGTAGTGTACCATGAGATGAAAAATAGATGGTTAAGCTGTGCAGGGTTATGTAAACCAGGGGAAGAAGTATAGGCTCATGAGAGAGAATGAGAAGGCATTCTAGAGTATTCTTTATACACCAGTTTGAATTTTATTCAATGAGAATGGGAAGCCAGTCAAAATTAATGACATGATCTGATTTGTATCTTAAGAGGATCCCTCTGGCTGCTATGAGGAGAACACATCTGCAGAGAGCAATAGTGGTACCTTGAAGGCATCTGGGATTAGGGTGATAAGAAAGAAGATGGAAAGAAAACTACAGATGCAATAGATTTTAGACTCACTGGAATTGGTTTCAGCCTCACTGGCCAGCCAGCATGCAGGCCCCTGCTAACCAACTCAGGTATCAAGCAAGGTTCTAAGAAATTGGAGAAAACATAAAAAGTTCTAGGCAAAGGTAGCTGGCTGTGCAGAGTGTTTCCACAAATGACCACCTGAACTGCTGAACTGAAAGTTGAGAGTCTGTTTTCTTGTTGGAACTCTGATCCAATGCAGTAGCAGACCCTCTCCAAACCCTACTTCTGTAGCAGTGACAGATGTTAACGTTCAGCCAGCCTGGTTCCCACTGGTCCCAGTGCAGGTGGCTGGAGGACAGCTGGGAGGGGATGAACAATTTGAACAGAGCATGACCACTCAAGAGCACAGGCTCCAAGTTGTTCCAGTTAATCCTCCCAACTGGGCTGGGAGGATAGTTACTTTTAACCTCATTTTATAGACAAAGAAACAGACTCATGTTGCTCCTGTGACTTGCCCAAGGTTCCCTTGTTAGTAACAGCACCAGGTTTGAACACAGGTCTTCTGTTCATTTGGGTGCAACACAATGGGGTGCCCCACTGGTAAGATGTGTCTAGACTCACCTAGCGGCCAAAAAGTGAGTGAGGGTCTGCCTGGGTCTCTCTGCAGTCCATACTTCCTGCCCACATGGCAGTGGTCTCCCAGAAATGAATGCTGCCCAGGCCCATAGTGCACAGTCATCCCATGCAGCAATGTATTTGGACAGGTCACTGGCTTACAAACCTGGTTGATCTTGGAAATTACCTGGTAGCCTTCAAAACCATCTTGAGCTACCCCAAAATGCATTGATGCAAAATCTCTGAGTGGATGGGAACTGGCCTGCTGTATTTTTTTCAATCTCCCAAGGCACACAGTGACAAAGTGCTCTGATAAAAGCCTGTGACATTGTCACCATATGTATAGTTGAATTAGGTGAGGCTCAGGCAGAAACTGTTATTAAGTAATGAATTAACAACAGAAATGAGAGTAGAGGACAAGTCTCCTGCCTTTCTCATCTACTTTCCTGCAGGACTGTACTAATGCTTTGTAAGAGGTTATGGGAAAATCCATCCTTATCAATGATCTGAAAATGTCAGAGCTGGGTAGGGGCTCTGAGGTTATCTTCCCAGCCCAGTGTGCCTGACAGACCAGCATGTCAACTATAGGAGGAGCTTGTTCCTGGCCTCAGTCAGTACCTATTGTATCAGTGTTGGGGAAATGCCACCTGGGAAGCTACATGTTTTAAAGTATCTCTGGTGATTCTGATATCAGCCATGTTTGGAAACTACTGATCTAGTCTGCTTCATTTTACAGTCGATAAAACTGAGGCTCAGAGAGAAATTGATTTGCCTAAGATCATCTTGCCTAGAAGCCAAGTTTCCTGGCTCAGTCTAGAGCTCGTTGTATTACCCCTCACTCATCAGAAAGCCCAACCACACATAGAAACAGGGAAGGGGGTGGTCAGCCAACAGCTAGGTGGGCCATTCTGTGGAAAGAGCTGCCTCAGAGAAACATCTAATTAGCTGATGGTAGCAGGTTTCCTTCCCCTGGTTATTGATGCCTCTTCTCCCTTCTCTTCCTGGTACTTCCCCTGGCTCATCCTAACGTGATCAATTACTCACAGGAATAAATTATGCACACAGCCTACAGTCTATTAAGTAATTGCTGGTTCACTGGGTCAGGGAGCCAGCAGGCAAGACAGGCTGTCTGGAGTGAAGGCCAGCTCAAGGGACAGTGTGGGTCCAGTGGTTGGAAGAGTCTCTAAACGGAAAAGTCCAGCATGCCAAGCAAAGGTTGAGCTGTCTGGGCCCCAGAGACAGACTGTCAGGCCAAACTTGAACGCAACTTGCAGACCAACTGCAGCTCTGCTCAGGCTGCCAACTACCTCCCCTCTCCCCAACTCCCATACCCTCAATTCCTGCAGGAAGCCTAGCTCTAATCCAGCTGCAACTACAGCCTGCCTCTCAGACCATAGGATATATGTGTATTACCCAGGATTTTGTTAAAATGGAGGTCTGATTCAGGAGGTTGGGGCAGGGGGTCGGGGGGATGGGGGCTGAAACTCTGCATTTCTGACAAACTCCCAGGTAATAGAAGTCCCACTGGCCTGAAAAACAAGGACCTGGAGATCAATGTAGGCAGAATTGAGTGGTCAGTCAGCTTGTGTACTGGTGGGTTCTTTTCTGGGCCAGCCCCTTAACCCTCACACCTGCTTAGAAAACTGTTGGCTATTCAGCTTCTGGCTTGGGCAGTGGCTGCTTTCTAAAATCTTCATTGGCTCCCTCTGGCCCCAAGTAGACTTAGAGAAGATGATATTTCACTGTGCCCTGATCACATACCATTAGAGTAACACTATAATTTGTGAAGTAGTTTGCCCATCTGTCACTCAGAGGCATGGGAACTCTGTGAAAACTGTGCTGAGTCTTCATTTCTCCATCTCCAAGCCTGACAGGGCTCTGTCAGCCACTAGGCACCATGGGGCCTGAAAACTTATCAGGGACCCATGAAAAAGTTTGAGACCTGAAAACAAAATTATTGGATCCAAAACATGAAGGGACACTTCGCAATAGAAATTAATAAAATTTTAATGAAACCTCTACAAAACAAAATGTTACATCAACTTCATTAGTGGTTTCATTTAGTATTCATAAAAATCCATGAAATTTTCATTATATTTGAAAACGATGTGCAGGTTAGGTTTTCTTACTGTACAAAAATTCTCGAGTACACCATAATTGTTGAGAAATCAAAGCCAACAATAAATCAAATGAATTACTTGCAGCCAAATAATTTCAAAGGCAAAATTACAAAAATAATATATTTAACAGAAAAAATATACTTAATATGGAATATGGGTGAATTTCAATATGTTTAATGTAAGTGAGGTTGAGTTTCCAAAACAAGTGTGCTAGTCTTAGAAAGTCTGAAAACAATCTTTACGTCTGGCCTAAGGGAAGCAGGCAATAGATTGCTCCTGGATGAATGAATGAATAAACTGCAACTCAAAATTAATCTGAAAAGTATAAAGGTGGGAAGAAGGGGGAAAAAACAGACAGGAGAAATAAATGAAGTATAAGCCAAAGTTTAAAGACAACAACAGAGGAATTCCTTGTTAGCAAGAAATCCACCCTTGGCTTGAAGTGGTGAACACACAATACAATATCAGATGATGTATTATAGAATTGTACCCCTGAAACCTATGTGATTTTATTCACCAGTGTCACCCCAATAAATTCAAGTAAAAGAAAAAAAGAAATCCACCAAATCCCAACTGACAGAGACAGGTGATATCATCCCCTACTGACTAGAGGAGTTCTGTATTGTCCACAAACAATTGATCTGTCATTATTGCTTCTACAACGCCAAGAACATCAAAGCCCCTTGGAATTCCTCAAAAAGAGAAATCAGTGGTCCCTGAGGATCAAACTCTTTCTCTCCTCCGGGAAGGGGGCTTGAAATGAGCTTTATAACCAACTCAGTGTCAGACATCCGGAAATGGATCCAAACCCATCTTGAACCGATTTCTACCTTCGTCCTGAACCACCTCTTGGTTAACATGTTCCATATGTTTCTTTCTCTGGTGAAAAATAAGCTTTACTTTTATTTCAAAGAACATCATTGAAAAGTCTGGGGGACAGGACTTTGTTCTAAGACAAGCAAAATTTGAGGAATTCTTCTAAGGAAGCAATCAGAGATAAACAGAAAGATTTACATACGAGATGTTCACTGCGGTATTATTTATAATAGTGAAAGATTAAAAACAACTTAAATGCCCAACAACAAAGGGCTAGTTAAATAAATTATGGCCTACCCATACAATAGGAGACTACACAGCTATGTTTTTTAAAAGTCATGTTTTTTAACATTATTTTATAGAAATATCCAATCTTTAGTGAGCTTTTCCTAGATGGCAGGTTAATTGTCTGAGATATACATGTTTTAGTTCATTTCTTCCCACAACAGCCCTATGGAGAAAATACTCTTTATATTATCTCCACTTGTCACATGAGGAAACGGAGGCACAGACAAGCCAAGGTCACACAGCTGGGAGTGTGCATTGAACTGGCACCCCAAGACCCACTGTAATGCAGTGCATGATGCTGTGTTTCTCTAATGGAATTGCACTGGAATTCTGAGCCTTGGGAGTAAGGGAGGGAGAGGTGAATTCCTTCTTAGGTTGAATGCAAGCTAGAATGAAGAAAGGTGGATCTGAACTGCACCCTGGGGAGTGAGAACGTCTTGGCTAGGCAGCTCTAGCAAGGAGAGTGAATAGAGGAGAAAAGAGCCCAAGTGAAATCCCAGAAGTGGCAACACTCAGGGGAGTTCAGAAAATACTGTGGAGGCAGGGATGGCTAGCACATCAATGCACTATAACTGTCCACTGAAAACCAACAAATTAGCCACAAGGGACTGGACTGAAGCCCTGCAGTGTGCCAAAGCAGGGACAGTAATAATAAAACTATTAATATTATGGACTCCATCCAGACACCATGCTGAGTGTTCTCTCCGGGTGTCTCATTACATGCTAAGGACCTCAACCTCCCTGGGCTATCATTCTTCCCATTTCACAGGTAGAAAAACTGGGACTTGGCAACATTTAAGTAATTTGCCTGAGATCTTGACTGGTCAATAACAGTGCCTGAAGTTGAACTGGATGGTGCAGAGGTCACATGCTTAACCACTTAGTGACAACTGCTCTGCTGGAGGGTGGAATTCCACAGGCAGGGATAGGAGCCCACGAACACCCCCATCAGTCAGTGATGTGTTCTGCGCCATCAGCTACAGCTGGCCTCCTCTGCTCAGGAAAGCCTTTCTATATGAAAATGATTGCAGAGCCTCCTGGATTGATGAGAAGCCCTGAGGAAGCTCAGCTTCTGGCAACACGTGAGAAGGAAAAGGGGAAGACTCCTCAGTATTTGGGGAAAACAATTAAATAGCATCTTCTGGTCCTTCAAGCTGATGCTGTGTAAAGTCCGAGAAGAACCTGAAACCCAGGAACACAGCAGCCCCACCCAGAAGTCCCAGGCCTTCCTCAGCCAGGCTGCTGAATTCTGCTGCTTGGCCTCCAGCCCTGCAACTCAGCAGCTTCCTCCAAAAGCCGCCACCTCCCAGCTGGGCTCTGAAGCTGCTCCCCAGCCCTGGGGCAGAGTGGCCCAGCCCCCAATTCCTCTACTCACCACCCTAAAAACAAGGCCCTCTCAGAGTTCTCTGAATTCCCTGTCCACAAATAGCATACATGTAGATTTTTCTGAGTTTTACTTTCACTGTCTCTGTCTTCTTTCCTGAAGTGGTAAATGGAGGTCCCTGTGGATTCCAGCTACTGTGCATCTTGAGGGCAGGCTCACCCAAAAGGCCTTGGACTGACCCTGTTCCTCCAGGTCAGGGCCTATATAGAATAAACAGCCTTTGGAGGCCAATCGAGCACCCCTTACCTAAGAACCAACCCCAACATAGCCACAAGATGGGCTCTGCAGCCATGTTGTGTGAGACACCCCCTTTCTTGGCCACAGTACTGGGGTTGCCAATCTGACACTTGGGCTCTTCCCCTCCACCAGCAGTTAGCAGCAGGATGGAGATTCACATTTGGTGGTGGGAAGTAGGAGCCAGAGGCGGTTGAGTGCTCCCTCTAACAGAGAGAACTGGCCGGAAAGCTGAGGAGAAATTAGGAAGAGAAGCTGTGAGAGAGGGAAGAGGAGCCACAGGCATGCATGACTTTGCAGTTCCTGATTCTAGTTCCTCAGAGGCGAGGCTGAATTTTTCACCCTTGGGTTTTGTGAAATACCACCCTATCCTTCCCAAGAGATCATCAATTTGAGCAAAAAGCTGCTTCTTGCAGCCAAATGAGCGCCAGCTAGCATAGCCTCAAGGAGACCACCAAGTCTGGAAGGGGTCATCCCACAGAGGGCTGCCCTGAAGACCTTGGCCCTGAGGGAGAGTTTTCACAGCCTGGGCCCTGTCCCCTCTGGATCCAGGGAGGGCTATGTGGGAAAGGCTGTCTGCCCATCCCTGGAAGCTCAATGACACTCCAGACTTGCTGTGTGATGGACATGACCTCAGATAAGTGCCTTTCCTGTTGGCATTTAGGTCTCTGCAACCTGCCTCCCTTGGCCCACTCACTATTACCATACTGGTGGCAGAGCCCAATTAATCCTATCTTTTGTGTTTATAAATCTTAAATGGCTCCCTGCTGCATACAGGATAAAGTCCTAGTTCCCTAACATAGCGCTCAAGTTCACTGTCTACCTTCTGTAGCCTCATCACTCCCCATTTCAGGTTTTGTGCCTTAGTTGGATAGAATTGCCCTTTGCTTTCACATCCTATGTCCTGTGTGTCCACTCTGTTCCCTCTGCCTACCATTCCCTATGCTTCGTTCTTTGTCTTGCTAACTTCCATTTGTCAGGAAGGCTCTGCACACAGTGCTTCCAGGAAAACTCTAACTTCCTAGGCTGGGCAAAGGTTTCTCCCCTGGGCTATCACATGTCCTGGCCTCATTTAGCCTATCATTACTCAAACCAGGCTGCATTGCAATTGGCTGCTTTTTTTACTTTCTACCACACTATGGACTTTATAAGGGCTGAGATCACAACTTACTCTCTGGGTCTACCCACCCCATTTTCTGGCTAGTCTTCCCAACACAGACATAGATTTCCAAGAAAATGCTCACCTGTCTCTATTTTAGAGATGATAAAACTGAAGCTCAGGCAGGTTTATAGTGACCCAGGGTCACAGAGCTAGGGATAGCCAGGGCCTAAATTAGAAGCCAGAACTGTCTCCTGCAAACCCTGTGCTTTTCCTACTATGCCCGCTAGTAAACAGGCCAACTACCTTGGCCCTGCTCTCTGTTGACACTGTGATGAGTTCTCTTAAACATGAGTTTTCCTACTATGCCCACTGGTAAACAGGCCAACTGCCTTGGCCCTGCTCTCTGTTGACACTGTGATGAGTTCCCATTGAGGGCCGTTGACTTTTCTGAGCTCCAATAAGACTTCCAATTGGCACCCTGGGATCAAAGTTTGGAATTTCGGCTGCCATGATTCACTGATGCCCTCATGTGTGCAGGTTTCACACCTCCATGCCTTTGTGCCTGCTGTTCCTTCTGTCCAGGTTCCCTGTGAGGATTCTGTTCCTTGTTCTTGCTCTTTCACCAAGATCCACCTCAAGTGTTGCCTTCTATCCGAACTTTCCAGGACCATTCCTGGGCTTGCTGCTCTTGCCTCCTTGCCACATGCCCGTTAAACCCCTCTGTTTTCCTGTGACAATCCCTGACTGCCAAGCTGAGCTTCATACCTACATATTTGCTCATGCCTCTCCCCTAGTAGACTGTGACTGGTACATTATTCAGCTCCTAGCCCAGAATCTGGTTTCTTGATAGGTGCTTAATTAAGGTGTATTGGAAGGAAAAGGGAGGGAAGGACAATGCTTGCAAAGCATTCAGATAAAAAATCAGATAGAAGAAGACACATTGAGAAAGCACACAAATCCCATGAGGAGGAAAGAAGACCCAACCCCACTTGATTCCTTTGCAGCTTCTAGAACAGGCCTGGGGCCATAGTAAAGATCAGCTAGCATTTTCTAATCAGCTAGCAAATTCTAAGTACCATAACTTTCTTCTGTATTCGTGCTTATACTTACAAAGCACTTTTCGCTCATTGACTTCATTTTCACAATAGTCATGAGAGCCCATAAAGTTTTTAAAAATTTTTGCATGGAGGAGCCATTAGAATGAGCATCTAATCCCAAGCCTTACCTGGTGGCAGCCTATCTCATAGGACGTACCTGTGCCTGAGGTTAGAGACCTGTTGCCCAGGCATACCTACCAGTATAGATGTGCTTTAACCATGTGCTGCTATATCTGTTACAGGCACCCTTGTCCACTCATGGTTCACACACATCATGTTTACAAGATGCTTAAGGGTGCAGTGAGTCCTTGGCCAAGACATGGTCATTTGCTCCCAAGATCAATGATGCCAATAAGATAGCTCAGTCACCCTCCACCTTGTAATTCTGTCCTGCAATTCCCTCCCCTCCTCAGCCTCTGGCCGCAGAGAAGGCTTCATGCCTTCTGAGTTCTTTGCACCCCAAGGCACAGTGCCAGCTCCTCTCAGATGTTGCATGGCTAGCACCACATCCGTTTTGCCTTACTTCTTAATTAGGCCTCCACAGTATGGCTCAGGCTATCACCCCAGTCCCTTCGGCTTCATTGACCATATCTACACTGCTGAGCCACCCCATTGGTAATGTGAGGTCTGCTGCAAAGAAGACCTGCCAAAGAGACGAAGATGGGGTCCCCGGGAGACCTGCCTTTGCCAGGGCCAGTCTCAAGGCTAGGGAAATAACGCAGAGTGGAGTGAAGTGTTGAGGCCTAGAGGAGTGCAAACATCCGCAGGGTGCATTGGAGGACCCCTCCCTCAGATCAAGTCCAGCTTGTCCCCTAGCCGCCACTGAGCAAAGAAACAGCAATGCCCAAAGCATCCAGCCCTCTTTCTATAGCTTCGCTTAGAACTTACTGACTCCAGAGTTCCCCTTCCCACACAGGCAAGGTGTAACATGACAAAGCTCAGAAGCTGCCACCCCACAGCTTCCAGCCCTCCCGCATCACAGAGGTTATCATGCCGGCAACTGTCTCTTCTTTCAAGAGAGAAACTGGAAGGACTGCGAGCAGAGGGGAAGGTACTGGCCAGTTTAGACCCGAGTTTGGAGCCAGGTCTAATTGCTGAGTTTCCCAGGGCAAGTGGCCCCTTCCCTCTGGGCTCCAAGTGCCTCCCCTCACCGGGAGGGTGACAGCTGCACTGACCCATCCCTTTCTCTTTTCTTCTAGTCCCCAAAATAGCCAGGGCACTGGAAGAAAATCACAGTTGTGGGGTAGGGATAAGTGTAGAAAATGGACAGTAAAATTCCCTTTCTGCAAACATAAAACAATAACCAAAATAGCAGTATCTAGTTAGTGAGTGCCTGATCTGTGCCAGGCACCATGCCAGCATGTTTATGTGCACGATCCCATATAAACTTCATGGTAATGCTAACAGGTGGGTATTATTATTGTTCCCATTTTAAAGATGGAAAGTGAAGTGCAGAAAAGTTCTGCATTTTGTCTATAGCCAGACACACAGCTAGAAAGGGATAGAAGCAAGATCTGAAACTGGGCACTCTGTCTGCAGAACAAGGACACTTCAGAACTCCATTCTTTGGTGCATCAGTCTGACCTGCTCAGCCTTCCCTTCCCCAGAGGACATTTATAAAGTTTGATCACATACTTGGGCACAAAGAAAAAAGATTTTTAATTTAAAATTAGAGATTTTATAGACCACAATCTATTACCATAATCCAACAATTTTAAATTAAAAAAATAATAATGTATTTGAAAGTATTCTTAACTACTTGGAAATGAATAAATACTTCTAGATAACCCCTGGATCAAAGGAAATATTAAAACTGAAATTAAAAAGCATCTAGAAACAGATGAAAAGGGGAACATTTTATTTCAAAACCTATGGGATCCCTAGAAAAGCTCAAAGTGGGGGAAAATGTATGGCCTGAAACACTTTCATTATTAAAGAAGAAAGCCTAAAAATAAAATAGCTAAACACACATCATGAGAAATTAGAAAAACAGCAAACAAAAAAGAAAGTATGAAGTAGAAATTAATCAATAGCTGAAATTAATAACATAGAAAATAAGAGAAAGGAAAAATACAGATTCTTTAAATCCAGAATTTGCTACCAGGACTGGGCAGAGGCCTAGGATCCATGAGCGGGTCCAGTGCTGGCCCCACCTGTCAGTGACCCGGCTCAGGGTCCCCTGACCCCTGGATTTCTTATTACCTAATCTGGAGATTTGACTACACAACCTTGGATTCTTTAGCATTTCCACCCAGAAATAAAGCTCCTCCATCTGGGCTTATTAGGCAAAGGAGTCATTTTGTGTTTTTCAGCAATGAAAGCTGCTGTGGTTTTGTTTTCTCTCTGTTGCCAGGAGTCCGGAGGAAGTCTGTGGTTAGACATCTTTGGGTGGAGACTACACAAACACAGCAGCTAGGAATGAGCTCTCAGATTCAGTTCTCCCAGCCCAGTGAATGGCTAATGACACTGAACAAATGGAAAGGAGGGGGGAGGGGAAAGGGGAGTGAGAGAGAGAGAGAGAGAGAGAGAGAAAGAGGGAAAGAGAGGGAGAGGGAGCGAGCTGAACCTCCATCTGCTTGGCCTTCAGACCTGCAGCAGCACTCACCTTCCTCTTGTCCTCGGCCTGCTTCTGTTTCCCATTCTGACAGTAGGATACATGGCTTCATCTTTTCTTCAAAGGATGAAGCAACCCAATTTACTTTTACTCAAATTCAGAAATTGAACTTAAAAGATTTCCATGATTCAGTGCCCATCTCAGTGATGGAGCTGTGGCAGGCACTGCCAGCTGCCACCCACTATGAATCCCAACTTTTCTTTCTTTTCCTTCAAAGCCTTGGCTATATTCAGGGTGGTAGAGAGGTTCAAATATCCAGCCCTCCCATGTATCTAGAGGCTGGCCATTTGATTATAGTTCTGGCCAATGAGCTACTGCATTGCTAAAAAAACCTTTTACTTTCCTCATCCTGGAGCCAACTCTTCCACCATCTTCCTTCTTTTTCCTGCTTGGAACTTGAACACAAGACCTGGACATGCAGCAGCCATCTGTGTTCATAAGGTTGCTTCATGAGGATGAAACTGGAGCAGGAAAACAGAGGCCAGGCTCTCAAGGACATTGCTACACTACTCTGCCCACATGCACTCCCTCTAAGCTGAGGAGAAGCTGTAGCTGTTAAGCCACTGCAGCTGCTCCTCTCTTATTTGTGGCTGAAGGCATTCCTCCTTGAAATTAGAACTTCGGCTTTTTAAGGTTTTCAGAATATTTCACCCTATCCTCTTACTGGGTCCTCACCGAAATTCTCCAGAGTGAACCAATGTTTCTCCTTCCATTTTCAGATGAGAAAACTGAGGTTCCATAGACCTGAAGAGGGTCAGACAAAGAGTCAGGGTCTGAACTCCAGGACTCCGCCAGCACTCCACTGCTTTTCCCAAGAAAGCCCTCCTACCTGTAAGCAGTTCAGAGCTGTCCTCTCCCTGCAGGACCCCACACACAATGTCACACTCAGAGAATGGAAGTTACGTGGGAACCCAGGAGTGTGTGAATTGACTTCAGTGCCAGCATTACACATGTTCTTTTATTATTAAACCAGAGGCCCGATACACGAAAATTCATGCAAGAGTAGGCCTTCCATTTTCAAAAAAATAATTAGACTCTATGTTGAGTCTCAGGGTTGGATGAGACTTTATAGTCATCTAGTCCATTCTGCCCCTCCCAGCCCAAACCTTCCCCATTCAGGACGGCCATCTCATCATCATGCTCCTCCCTCCCCCAAATCCCTGATGGACAGCTAATCTCCATTTGCTCACCCTAGCGACAAAGAGTTTACTGCCTTCCAAGACAGTCCATTTCACCTCTGAGCATACTGTTAGAATGTCCTTTCTCCAACAGACATTCCTTTGCAGACATAAGGATGTGTTGTTGGCAAATCTCTAAGACTGTGCACACTTGACTGTGTATGATGGTGACTGGCAGAATCAGTGGGAGATGAAGGAGCCCATGTGAGGTAGTTCCAAACAGAAAGTACCTTCTGTGCTAGATGAGATGGCAATGACAGAAAGCATCAATCAGCTGTTCTGGGTGGCTTTTTTCTTCATTACATTAAAGAAGTGAAGAATATCAATTATTCAGTTAATTCTGACTTGCTGGGTATTCTTTGGGATAGACCAGGCTATGCTGAAGTAACAACATTGAACTCTCGGGGGATTAATATAATGGAAGTTTGTTTTTTGCTCATATAAGGTACAATGTGAGTTGGGAGACCCTTCCCATTTTGCATGCCATCTGGAACACAGGACCTTAAAAGTCCCTACAGCAAAAAGGAAAGGAGGTGGCATGCCAGCTCTAACTGCCTCAGTCTCTGCCTATTGTTAAAACAAGCACAGAGTCCCAACCTAGCTGCACAGGAAGCGGGAAGTGTGGTGGAATAAATGAAAAATGTGTTGAATGCTATTTCTCCCACAGTCTGCCTCCTCCTAATACATCTCAGGGGATCCATTAGAGAATCAATAGTCAACTCTGCAAGGGGAGGAGCCCAAGGTAGTGGAAATGTACTGTGCATGGTAATTGGGACCATGAGGGTGAAGAAGGACCTCTGCCTGCTGCCATTCACTACAAGTAGCTATCACATGACAATTTGTGATGGGGCTTATATGCATGTATGGCTAGGTTTTTCCATCCACAGTAACCATGTGCTAACACACTGAGGACAAGCTTCATAAGTAGGGTGTTCCCAGCCTCCCTCCCATCCTCCTGCCATAATCATGTTTGCCACCCACACCACTATCACCAAAAACGTGGCCTTGCCTGTTCTGCTTCTCCTCATTCGGCTCCCTCAGAAGAATTCTAACTTGGTCATTCCAGTTCCTGGTAGGGTAGGGAAGGAGGGACAGACAGCTCTGGAGAGACTGGAGGAAAGAGAGGGTGAGTTTCCTGGCTTGCTGAATCAGTTCCAGAGTCCTCCTCTGTAGGGAGGAATTTGAGTCAGCAGTAAAGTGGAAAGAAACTAAAGAAAAATGGAGATGGAGAGGAGAAAGAGGGAGTCCATCAGTTTAAAAGAGATGTGAAAGAACAAAAGCAACATAGCATGCTAGGTTGATGGGATGATGGGAGGATTTGGGGGATTTTTTTGTAGAGTGAACAGTTCTAGAGAAGATTTGAAGAACAAGATAATGAGCAAGAGAACTAAAAGGGGTATCATCCTTTTTTCTCCCTTTGAGAGATGTGTAGGAAGACTAACGACCTCTTATTTTCTTCTGCTAGCTGGATTGTGCTTCTTTGAATGTGGCTTAATACAGAGACTGGGTCATAGGGAATCTCCACATTTACTCAAGTGACATTAATGAAAAATCAGAAATGAGTGAGTAACATATTCCCAAAGCAGGTAAGGCAAATACATAAGAGTCAAGAAGGAGTATTATTGCTCAGAAATATATCAATGCACTTTGGTAATGACAAAGGATGAGGATAGTGATGTGGCCCCAACAGCGTGAAGAGCCCCCTCTCACCCCAGTAGCCATGTCTGAAAGCCTGCAGGCTATCAATGCCTCTGGGGTTGCCAGGCCTGAATTCCATTTCCTGAGTGCATGCTGACTTGGGAGTATCTTCTCCCTCCTCTGCTCATTGCACCTCCACTGTGGAGGTTACAGTGGCTAGCTTTGCTGGCTGCTACCTCCCACTATTGATTCATATGAGACTTCCTGTCAACTAAAACCCAAAATCTTTCACTTCTGCTATTGACCCAGGTATGTCACATCCTGTATGTGCCTGGTGGGTATTCTGAACACCAGGGCAAACAAAGGTCTTTATTGCCTTTCATCTTGATATGCATTAATTTTGGCCCAATGTTAATTTCAGTCCTGTTTTAGACAGAATTGTTGAATAAGATGTAGTAAAAAAAAAAAAAAAAAAGTCCCTTATCATGTGCCCGCCCAGGCTGATTAGCTAGCCTGATGTAGCTAGATTCATCCATTCCAACTGTCATGTGGATATACTGTGGGAAAGAAGACAACTTCTTCATGATTTTTTTAAAATAAAACTTAAGATTGCCAATATATTTATTATTACTAACATAGGACCCTGAAATCTGTGGGTTACTCTCAATCTTTCAAAAGTCATCCTTCTAAACAAAATTGTCCCAAAGACTAAGTGGATACACAGAGACTAAATGTCTCCTTTTGGCCTTCTCAGCACTTCCAGAAAAAATCTAGCCACCTTCAGTTTCAAGAGCTGCCTCTTTCCTTGGAGCACAGTGCTCTACACCACTATCTCCTCCCCCAACTCCAGGATCTCTTCTGATGTGCTGAAGCAGTGGTGGGCAAACTCATTAGTCAACAGCCAAATATCAACAGTACAATGACTGAAATTTCTTTTGAGAGCCAAAAACCAACTTCTGTGCATGGGCCACGAAGTTTCAATCGCACTGTACGTGCGCACCCACACATGGTATTTTGTGGAAGAGCCACACTCAAGGGGCCAAAGAGCCACATGTGGTTCATGAGTTGCAGTTTGCTGACCACTGTGCTGAAGGAATAACATCAGCAGCTGCCCACCCCTGTCATAATTGACAGTTGCATAATTGACAGGCTCCCCTGACATTGATCTTGGGCCCCACTTCTGGGCTGACAATGCAGAAAAAAGCACTGGACTTGGAATAAGACAGGCCTGAATTCAAATCCTGATTTCTTTCACACACAAGTTAATAGCTTCAGGCAAGCCATCCACCCTCTAAGATCAGATCTGCAAAATTGGAAATTGGGAAACTGATGGTTGGGGAAGTTATGGGGAAGGATCTGGCTCCTCATAACCTCAACTGCCCTCCCACCTCCCTCTCTGCCCAAATTCCTCCAAAATAATAGATTCTCTTTTCTTCTACTGTTTACCCCACAGAGCACAGCAAATGAAAATAGTTGCCATCAGGAGAATTGACTTTGAGTCCAGCCAACCTTCAATAAGCCACTTACATAAACCATGCCTAAATTTTTTTAAAATGAAAGTGTTGAATTAGATATTGGTAATATCTGCCTCCCACTGAATGCATGCCTGCTATGTGCCACTCACATCACATATGCCATTTATTTATATCAATTCAAAAATCTCAAAGAAACATTATTTATGAGAGGAAGCAGGGCACAGCACTCCAGAGTATGGGCTATGAGCTAAGGCTGCTCTCCCTCATCTCCCTGCTCTCCATTCAATTGCTTTTTGATATAAGACATGTAACTGAACCTCTCCAAATTAGGATGATTATGAAGATTAAATCAGACCCCAGGCACCCAGGGCCTGGAGTGATGGAAGTCCTGCATGAGTAATTACCCCAGAGGATATGAGGTGCTGGAGACCTGCCCCTGGCTACCCAGCACAGGGCTATGCAGTTCCAGGGCCATGCACTGGTCCATTGCAGAACATTGTCTCTCTACACAGGATTCCGGAGGGCCTTCCAGGAATCTCTGAAGTTGGACTGGTACCCAGGAAGAGAGGATGCCAGGGGAAGAGGCATGAGATCCTGGGGAACTAAATCTTTCCCCATGTATGGCATGCCCACAGAGACCACACACACACACACACACACACACACACACACACACACACACACACCTCACTATTTCCCTAGCTCCACCAGACCCAAGACTCCATCCCAGAGCCCAGGACTGATGCAAACAAAGCTTTAAATCAAGATCCCATCAACACACCTACTTGGGACCCAGCTTCTTTTGGGGGCTGCAGTGCACACACAGAAGATTCTCTTCAGTGCCTCATTTATTGAGGACCTGCTATACGCTAGGCCCTCTATGACCTCAGAAACAAATAACCCAAGGTCAACAGACTCATACATGAAACTGGCTTATGACAAAGCAGAGCATACAGACCAAAATACAAGTTTGATAAGCTCTTACCAGTACAGAGACATGAGCTGAGTCTTAGAGTCCTTAAGAATCCTCACCAAGGGGACAGGGCAGGAAGCAGCCTTCCCAGGCAGGAGAAGCAACTTAAACCCTGTGTAGAGGTAGGAGACATTCCTGTCTACCTGGAGCTGGATGGTGGGAGGACAATGATAAGAGATTAGGGTGGGGAACTAAGCCAAGGGTTTTGCCCTGGTCTTGTATCAATGGAAAGACACTGAAGGACACTAACTGGGTACAGAGTGAGCACAGGGAGAGTTTTGAATTAGATGCCTGGGAAGACTTCCTGGAGGAGGTAGCTTTTGATCAGGCCCTTAAGCCGCAGCCAGGACTTTGGGGGGTGAAGATAGAAAGGAAAGGCCTTCCAGTGAGAGGGCACAAAGCCAAGGCATGGAAAATCAGGTATGGGACCATTTGGGGAATAACCAGGAGCAGAAAGGGATACAAGAAGAGAGGTCACAAGAGGTAGCAGCAAGGCTATAAGGGCCACTGAAAATGAGGAAAGAAAGAGAACTTTGGGCTGAAAGTATCAGAGAAAGTTTTATAAAGCAGAATTTTCACAGATACATCACATAGGGCAGTAGTCAGCAAACTGCGGCTCGTGAGCCACATGTGGCTCTTTGGCCCCTTGAGTGTGGGTCTTCCACAAAATACCATGTGCAGGCGTGCACGTACAGTGCTATTGAAACTTCGTGGCCCATGCACAAAAGTCGGTTTTTGGCTCTCAAAAAAAATTTCAATCATTGTACTGTTGATATTTGGCTCTGTTGACTAATGAGTTTGCCAACCACTGATATAGGGCAAGAAAAACAAAGGAAAAAATGAACAAATGGGAGTTAATTTCCAAATATATAAAGTATCATACAACTTAACAAAAGGAAGACAAACAATCTAATTACAAGTGGGCAGAGGACCTAAATAGACACTCTTCAAAGTGGACATACAAATGGCCAAGAGACATATGAAAAAATCCTCAAAGTCACTGATCATCAGAGAGATGCAAATTAAAATGATTATCAGGTACCACCTCACACCTGTCAAAATGGCTACCATCAACAAATCAACAAGTATTGATGAGCATGTGGAGAGAAGGGAACCCTAATATACTGCTGGTGGAAATACAGGCTGTGCAGCCATTATGAAAAATAGTGTGGCGTTTCCTCAAAAAATTAAAAATGGATCTTCCATTTGACTCAATGATCTCATTTCTAGAAATATATCCTAAGAAACTTGAAACACCAATCAGAAAGAATGTGTGCATCCCTATGCTCATAGCAGTGTTATTTATAATAGCTAAGATCTGGAAGCAGCCCAAGTGCCCATCAGTAGATGAATGAAAAATCTGTCATACATTCATTAGTATACAATGGAATAGTACATGACTGTCAAAAAGAAGTAGCTCCTACCCTTTGAGACAGCGTGGAGGGACCCAGAGAGTATTATGCTAAGTGAAATAAGCCAGATAGAGAAAGACAAGTATCACATGGTCTCACTTATATGTGGAATATAATGAAAAAAATAAACTGACAAACAAAATAGATCCAGAGACATGGAAGCCTGGAACAGGCTAATGAATCTCAGCAGGAAGTAGGAAACAGAGGGACAGGAAGAGATTAACCAAAGACTTATGTATAACCTATAGACACAGACAATAGTGTGGTAGGCCTTGGGGGTGGGTATCAAAGGGGAGAAATAAAGGGGACATATGTAATACTTTGAACAATAAAGGTAAATTAATCTTTAAAAAAAGCATGAGGACACACATGTAATACCTTAATCAATAAAGAAAAAAAGCAGTGAATCACTCAATCTATTAGTAGACCTTGACTTGATCCACCAAGTATAATAGGTTTAAGTTAGCACAGGTTCCATACCCAGAAGGCTGCCCATGCCTTTCCCTACCCTATGGCCCTCCCTTCTGCCCTTCCCCACACCCTCCATGAAACCCACCCATCTGGAGTCCCACTTCTTTATAATTCCATTAGGAACTTCAAAGTTAATCTTTTGAGCTAATCTAAACCCTAGATTCTACATAACCTAAGCACTTAAGAAATCGGCATCTGTCCCCTAGCCACTCCCTGATGGCAGAGAACAGCGTCACTTGAGAAAACTGAAGCCAAGATGGAAAGTGACTTATTCAAGGTCATATAGTGGCACTTTCTAGTGTCAGAGCCAAAACTAGCACCAGGGTTCTCAAATTCTCTGTCTCTTAAACATCAGCCATCTGAGGTTCAAGGAATTCTCCAAACCAGAGGATGTCTTTTACCATGGAGACTTCTTGAAGGTGAAATTGCTCATTAGCACCCAAAGCAACGAATCTATGATGGTGAAGCTTCAAGTGATGTGAGAAGTTCTGAGGAAATACGTGGGCATCATAGTTCCAGAGATAAGCCAGTGAGTAACTAACTACCATCCCAGATCTGAAGCTGCCTGAGCCCTAAGTACAGAGCAAGGAGTGATGAGGAACTGAGAGTTTCACCTACTTTGTTTCAATTTCCATAGAAACCTCATGGGAAAGGTAATATGAACCCCATTTTGCAGAAACTGAGTTTCAGGAGACCAAGAGGTTTCCAAATGCATGAAGGTGATAGAATCGGCATCTGTCCCCTCGCCACTCCCTCCTGGCAGAGAACAGCATCACCAGCAGCTTCCTCCACCTGTTACTCTTCCTTCAGGGCCTGGGAAACCCCACAGGGGAAGGTCTGCTCTTCACCAGGTCAATAACAGCCCATTAGGAAGCCTCTGTTTAATAAACCATCAATGTTAAATTATTGAAGGAATAAGCAAGTGCCATGAAGAGGCGGGTCGATAGGAGTAGGGAGGGGGGTGGATGGATAGACGATAAAAGAATATTAATTGAATGTCCACAAGCAAGGAATTCTCTTGGGTGTACTGTACAATTTTTATAGCAACCTCACAATAATACATATCCTCCCAGTTTAGAGGGGAGGAAACAGGCTCAGAGGGTTTATGGGCTGCCAGGGATGCACTGCCATTGAGTGGAGCCTGGCCTGGTTCTTTCCTTGGTACCATGCTGCCCTCAAAGAACTTGAGGTGGAAGAGATGGACTGGGAGGAGCTGAGGGGATGAAGGATGAGGGAGGGTAAGCTCAGGCTTGTCAGCTAGAGGGAAGGAGGGCAGGGTTGGGGGGGAGGGGGACCAGAGGGCTGAGGTGGAGGGAACTGGCAAGTTCATTCTGAGGAGTATCAAGGTTATAAGTGTCACTTTCCTCCTCACAAATGTTACCAATCTTTGCAACATGTTGCTGCTCTCTGGAGGCAGGGAAGCTGATAATGAAAGAAGCTGAGCAACCCTTGAGCCATGGAGTTCAGCTGCTGCCCTTCCCAGCTGACCTAGCCAGTCAGTGCTTGCTGCTCTTGGCTAGCAATGCCAATCCAGATGCTGGGGACACCTTCGTGATGCCCATGTGGGAATAGGAAAACGGAATAATAGAGCTAAGGTGTCAGAGTCTCTTAAACAGACACTGGAACCCATGATTCTAAAGTCTTTAGGAAGTATCAGATTCAATTTACAATAAAAAGTTTACTGTCCACATGACCCTTGAGGCACTCCACTTGGAGTGACAGCTGACACAGCAACCCCTCCCATAGGCCCTGGCTGCTCTAGGATCCAGGTGGAGAACTATTGAGACAATTAGCCAGGCAACCATGCGTCTTCCTCCTGGACTCCTAGTTTTGTAATCCAGGAGGAAAAACCTGCATTTTGAAGTCTTTGCTGGCTGCCCACATGACAAACAGGGAATCCATCCGGGGGGCATGGAACGCCGTCCCCTGCCCTCTGAACATTCCTCCAGGATGCATCATAGACTCCCATCCAGTGTAGCATGGAGAGTTTGCCCACAGTATATGCCCAATAAATATTGGTTGAATGCCTAAGCAAATGAATAACCTGATTTCTCAACTACATTAGTCAGCTTGTGCTGTCCTAACAAAATATCAAAGACTAAGTGGCTCAAACAACAGAAATTTATTTTCTCACAGTTCTGGAATCTGGAAGTCCAAGATCAGGGTGCCAGCATGGTCAGGTTCTGGTGAGAGCTCTCAGCTTGCAGATGGCCATCTCCTCACTGTGTAGAGAGAGAGTGCCCTCTCATTCTTTTTATTATTATAATAATAATAATGGTTATTATTATTATTATTATTAAGTCAATGCTTCCTGATCCATTTTATTGTTCACTCTTGGCAATAGGAGCTTTCCTCTTTTAACCTTTCTTTTATTTTTTTCTTTATTGATTCTTTTTTTATAAGGCCACAGACCTATTGGGTTAAGTCCCCAACCTATAACCTCATTTAACTCTAATTACCTCCTAAAGAGACTGTCTCCAGATGCAGTCCATTGAGGGTTAGGGCTTCAACATACAACAGCTGAGAGGTGCAATTCAGCCCATAGCACCAACCAAAGAAAGGATTTAATAAAGAGGTCATAAAAGGCCTTCAGCATTTAGCATTCCTCTTTAGCAAACCTACCAAAGGTGTCACTTTCCTTGCTCTACCTGAGAACCCCTAAAAAATAGTTTTGGGTTCTAAGGCTGCCAAGACTACACCAGGCCTCTGCAGAGCCTATTAGGGTGGTACTGTTTTCATGGCTGGTGGTGGGAGCCTGGGGTGCTCAGCAGGTTTTTACAGAAGAGCCTGTGAGGAATTAGAGAGGAGTGGGTCCCCCAGGGCTGCTTGAGAGCCCTGACCTTCTCATGTCCTGTCACTCTGCTGTGAGGTCTTGAGACCACTCCCCTCTGTGGGCTTCAATTTGGCCATCCTCGGAATGATGGGTTAGAGCAGTGATTTCTAACTTCCCACTATTCTTGCTTTATATATTCTTAGGGAAAAGCAGATTCTTGCAGTCAAAAGTAAATCAGAAATTACGCTAATGGAGAATTTTACATTCACTGCTAATGGCTGAAACATCTTGAAAAAATGATTTAATATCTGATTTTCTCTATCTTCACCTGAATATTGGGGTTATAACAATTACTTCATTCTTGGGCTTTCCAATATCACTGTGATAACCTGATTGCATTAAGGAACCCCGATTCTTCACCTCTCCCTGTCCTATGGCCTTTGCCTGTGACTCTGTAATTCCTCTCACTGTAAAGAGGTGGGGGCTATCACCTTCTTTGACTCAGAGTTAGGCCATGTCACTTGCTTTGGCTAATGGGTTGTTAGCAAATGTGAGGCAAGAAGAAGCTTGAGAAAACACTTGAAGGATGGGTTTGCTTGCTTTTGCATTCTGCCATCACCTTGAGAATATACCTGGGTCAACCTGGTGGAGGATAAGACACATGTGGAAAGAAGCTGAATTGTCCAGTTGTCTCAGATGAGGCCAGCCAAGATCAACCAACAGCCAGCCTATTCACAGACCATTAAAGAGCTCAGCCAAGGCAAAAAGGAGCTCCCAGCTGACTCATTAAATCAAGAAGCTGAAAAATGCTTGTTGTTTAAGCCACTGACTTTGGGATGTTTTGTTATGCAGTATTATTTTGGCAATCAATGACTGACATGATCGCAAAATAACACACACTAAGTGCCTAATATATGTTTATTTACTCCATCATTCTACCCACCCTCATACCTTTAGATGCAAACTTTGAGATCATTGGGAGACATTAGTTGTGGTTCTGGTGGATTTTAAGCTATAATCTCATTGTGATTCCTGCTTCATATTGATTACAGACACTGACTGCTCAATTTTGATTCAATACTAAATCATAAGCTGCTTAAAAAGTGCTTGCAAAAAGCTGACATTTATGAAGTCTAATAAACTACTTGTAAAAACAGGAGTGCTAGATTGGGAGAAAAAAAATAAAATCTTCATTCAAACAAACATCAGTTGACAGCAGACAGATGGTCAGAATCACTTACTTGTAAACTAGAAAAATTAAGATTTGGCAAGGGTTGTCTGAAAATAACTAGCAAACATCAAAGTTTCCCCTTTCAATGCTGGTGTTTTTCTGGGCCTGACTTCAATATTTTCACAGGCTACTGCATGGAAAAGGTGTTGCAGGCCTCCGTGTTGCTGGCAAGGAAACACTAAGAAATACCAGCAACAATTTATAGGAAGCAAGGCTGCCAACATCCCAAAGAGTGAGCGTTTAGCAGCCAGCAACTGCACATTCCCATAAATCGCCATAACTCAGCATCAGGGCTTCCCTTAAACTGCTGAGGTGTGAGGAAAAGGGATCGGCTTTCATGGGAGTGACTGTGAGTTAATCTCCTGAGGCCAGCAGCTATCTTAATAGAAATGGAATCCAGCCTTAAAACCATATGGCAGGCTCTCCTTGCCTTTGTTAAATCAAGGAATGAGGGTGCTAAGAGGGACTCTGGCTTGGGCTCAAACAAGCCCCATGGGTCCAGGAGAAACACAGGCTTTGGCTGCCTGGTTCTCGTTTCTTTCTGACCACTTGATGACCTCTGAAGGTCTCAGAGAGTGAGCATGTGTGCTGATGAGGTAGGGTGTGTGCTTGTTTTACTATGCACAAGGATTGGCAGCTGACATTGCTCCAAAGATGGCCTGTGTGCTCCCCTTAGTGGCATTGCTCCTACTGCCTCAATTATACAGCTTGTATACAAGCCCATGACTGCACGGATCACAGAATTTGGGGCCCCTGCTTGGAAAGTAGCAGTGTCCTGTGGTAGAAAGATTGTAGACTTCATGGGCAAGACCTTTAGCGTGGGGTTGGCAGAGACAGGCTGTGAAAGAACAAAACTCAGAAGCAGATCATTGCAATGTATGGTGAGTGCAAAGATTAAGATATGCCCAAGGCATTATAGGAACACAGAGGTTACCTGGCTCAGGCTGTGTGACTTCCTAGAGGAAGTGATGTCTGAATTGAGTCTAAAGATTGAATAGAGGAGAAACCAAGATGGCAGCATAGGTAAGCACCTAAACTGCTGCCTCGCACAACAATTTCAAAACTACAACTAAAAGACAGAACGGACACCATCCAGAACCACAGGAAAGCTGGCTGAGTGGAAATTCTACAACTAGAAGGAAAGAGAAAAGCTCATGGAGAATTAGAGGAACAGCAAAGGGTTGAGGTACGGCAAAGGGTCTTTGTGCGCGCAGAGAGGAAGGGCAGCTGAGAGCCTGGCTGACTTTCCTGGCAGGAGGGGGAAGGAAGCACCCGACTGCACTGAACCCCAGTTCCAACTGCACTGAACCCCAGTTCCGGGTGAAACCCCATGGACCCAGGCTCATACAGGGGGAGTCTGGACTCTCAGGTAGAGAGAAAGGCACTCGGAGACTCGGACACCTGGGGGAGCCCCAGCAGGCAGGGGTCTGGAGGCACACGCACCAGTGTGCACAAAGACTGCAGAGGTTGCCACAGGCCTTCCCTAGCAGAAGGGAGAAGGAAGTTCCTGACTGCACTGAACCCCAGTTCTGACTGCACTGATCACCAGGTCCAGGCGAGCCCCTGGGGACCCACGCTCTTGCGGGGGGAATCTGGACTCTCAGGCAGAGGCTTGGGAGCCGGGAAGGCAGAGGTCTGGAAGTGCATGCATGCAAGGGCAGGGCTGACAGGAAGCCAAGACTGTCTGCTCTGCCCTGAGTCTCCACCTCATCCAAGCTGAGCACAGAGGCTTTTGCAATTTGGCAAGTCTAATCCTATAAGGCTGTCTCCAGCACCGAACTTCTCCCAGCTTAAACACAGCTGATCCTCACAGCCAACTGGCCTGGAGGTCAATTCCTCCCAGTGATACCAACAACAATCAAGACTTAACTACAACAAGGCTGTACACACAGTCCACAAAGGGGTGCACCAAGAGTGTCCACCTCAGGTAACTGGGAGGCCGACCCACTGGGCCATATAGGAAGCCTAGCACACAAAGCTACCCTACCAACTCAGGGAAGCAGAGAAAATGCAGCGACAAAGAAACAGATCACAAACGAGAGAAATGGAGGAAAACAAATGACTGGATATAGAATTCAAAACCACGGTTATAAAGCTTTTCAAGAATATCCTAGAAAAGGCCGATAAATATAGTGATACCCTCAAAGATATGAAAAAGGACCAACTAGAAATTAAACATACACTGACTGAAATAAAAAAAAATATTATACAGAGACCCAACAACGGACTAGAGGAACGCAAGAATCAAGTCAAAGAATTGAAATACAAAGAAGCAAAAAACACTCAACCGAAAAAGCAAAAAGAAAAAAAATCCAAAAAGTTGAAGATAGTGTAAGAAGCCTCTGGGACAACTTTAAGCGTACCAACATCAGAATTATGGGGGTGCCAGAAGAAGAGAGAGAACAAGATACTGAAAACCTACTTGAAGAAATAATGACTGAAAACTTCCCCCACCTGGTGAAAGAAATAGACTTACAAGTCCAAGAAGCACACTGAACCCCAAACAAAAGGAATCCAAAGAGGACCACACCAAGACACATCATAATTAAAATGCCAAGAGCAAAAGACAAAGAGAGAATATTAAAAGCAGCAAGAGAAAAACAGTTAATTACCTACAAGGGAGCACCCATACGATTGTCAGCTGATTTCTCAACAGAAACTATGCAGGCCAGATGGGAATGGCAAGAAACTTTCAAAGTGATGAATAGCAAGAACCTACAACCAAGATTACTCTACCCAGCAAAGCTATCATTCAGAATTGAAGGGCAAATAAAGAGCTTCACAGATAAGAAAAAGCTAAAGGAGTATATCACCACCAAACCAGTATTATATGAAATGCTGAAAAAGGTATTCTTTAAGAAGAGGAAGAAGAAAAAAGTAAAGATAAAAATTATGAACAACAAATACATGTCTATCAACAAGTGAACCTAAAAATCAAGTGAAATAAAAACCTGAGGAACAGAATAAACTGGTGAATATAATAGAATCAGGGGCATAGAAAGGTAGTGGACTGATAATTCTCAGGGGAAAAGGGGTATGGGGGGGTACAGGAAGAGACTGGACAAAAATCGTACACCTATGGATGAGGACAGTGGGGGGGAGGTAAGGGCAGAGCGTGGGGTGGGAACCAGGTGGAGAGGAGCAATGGGGGGGGGGGGGGAGGAGAAACAATTGTAATAATCTGAATAAAGATTTATTATAAATAAATAAATACATACATACATAAATAAATAAATAAATAAAATAAAAATTGAATAGAAGTTAATCAGCAGAAAAGGATAGGGAAGGACATTCAAACAATGGAAGATCTGGTGAGCAAATTATTGCCAACCAGCTTCTGTTTGAACCCCTCTAATGATGGAGGTTTGATGAGTATTCTCAAGGGGTTCATTTGTTTGAACCCCTTCAGTGACTCAGAGCCCATTAAAGAGTTGATTCTAGTTAAGATATTCAGGCTTTTGGAAGATCCTTTTTCATAGGGGTCTCTCTATGGCTTTCACCTATTGGTCCTACTCCCATACAGGGCATAGAGAGAAAGCATCTCTTGTATCAGAGACATTGCTTGTGTGTGGAGTGGAGTCTGAACCATGCTGGCTCCTTTCCTTACCTTTACTATGGCCCAATATCCCAGGAGAACAGGGGTCAGAGCCCCAAGGAGGATCAATGAACCCATCTGAAAAACAGGTGACCTTGAGATTGGAGCTGAACTTTAGGGAGGAGGATCTGGCTCAGCTCTGTTTCTAAGGGCTCAACAAACCTGAAGTCTGAAACACCCTACTGGCAGAGTCCATGGTCTCTTAAGTGGATGGCCAAGAAAAAGAGAGGCAGGAAGAGAGTACGAGAGGTAGAGTGTGCCTAGCCCAGAGCTTTAGGGTCCAGGTCCCAGCCGAGTTATTGGGGATCCCCAGGCAATCTCCCCTCAGTGAGCAGTGGGTGGGCCAATGTCATGGAGTGAACACATGGCAAGCATTTGGAGGCACACCTGCCCCACAGGAAGGGCTTACAAGTGTTTGCTGTTGTTATTATTACTTCTCAGAGATGGAGGAGGCAAACCTGTGTGGTTAAGGGAATTGGAAGCAACAGCCAGCCCTAGCTTGTCTCCCCCACCTGCCTGCTAACAGACTGAACACCATTATGAGCTGTCCCTCATAATAAATATCCCCGCAGAGTCAGCTCAGCACCTCTGATCTCTCCTTCAGACAATGAAAATAGCAGTGCCTCCCTCACAGTGCTCAGCAACTATGATAATTAGAGGGTTAATCAATATTAAAGCACTTAGAAGAGTGCCTGGCATGCAGCGCTATATATCTGTTTGGTAACATTATTATTATTATTATTATTATTATTATTATTATTATTATTATTACTAGAGGCTCGGTGCATGAAAATTCATGCACTGGGTGGGGGGGGGGGGTCCCTCAGCCCAGCCTGCACCCTCTCACAATCGGGGACCCCTCGGATAGGGTCCCTAGGCCTGGCTTGAGATCAGAGCCTACCAGGGCTTTCCTTCCCTGGGCTGCAGGCAGCTAGCCTGACCCCCACTGCTACCACTGCTTGCCATCTGTACAGCGCTGTCCCCCTCCCCTGCCACTGGTGGCCTCCCTCTGCAGGTGACAGGCTGGGGTGCAATGGCTTGGCTAGCCTGGGCCTCCCTCTTTCTTTCCTGTTGGGTGGGGCCAGCCCTGTGAGGGGCCGTCTGCCTACCTGATCACCCCTAACCACTGGTCTGCCTACCTGATCACCCCTAACGCCTCTGCCTGATTGCCCCTTACCGCTTGCTTGGGGGCAGGGCCAGCACTGACTTCCGGTTGGTCAGCCTCTGGTTGTTATGACTCAGAGTTTTTATATACTAGGATTATCATCACTACTAATATTATTCCAGATGCTCAGTGAATGAATGTAGAAAAAATTGCAGTGTGTGAGAGATCAGAGGGAGCCCTGTGATTTGCTTTTTTACCGCGCACCTGAAAGACATGGGGAAATATCGCTCTATGGCAAAACAAAGCATGTCCTCACCTCACACCAGTAATGCCTCATTTCCAACTTGATGGTCCCTGGAATCAACGACCTCTTCTTTGCGTCCCCAAGTGAGAGTTCCCCACTGTTGCTCAAAGCTATGAAATGAGAGAGCGCTGCTTGGTGCCAGGTGACTTCCATTCGAATAGCAGTTGCACACAGCTGCTAGGCTCATCCCCTCCTCAGCCTCCTGTGTGAAGTGACCACTGGTGGACATGGCCACAGTAATATTTAAACACTTACAAGCTGCAATTCACCTTCTGAATCTCTCAGTAATGTTTCCTAATTAATCACCCTGTGTACTGCATTCTAAACTAATTAAATTAAAAGTAATTAGATCCAGGGAATTGAAATTAATCTAATTAGATTAGAGGTACATCCAGTGACTGTGGTGAGGGGTGCCATGTAAATTTCCCAATTTCAGTGTAAAAAAGATAAACAGACAGGCTGTTGGGGGCAGAGGGTAGCCTTACAAAGAATGATCGAGGTCATGCAATAATGTTATCAATGAGAATAACACTGACAACAATAGCAAGTGCTGCATTCATTAGGGCTTCCCAGTGTGGAGCCTGCCTAGTCAGTCCGCACAAAATTCCTCCCAAGTAGATGCTGCTGTCCCTGCTCAACAGGTGGGAAAACGGAGATTATGCTGTGTGGAGGATCCTGGAAACAACCCTCATGGTTTGACCCCAGAGACCCTTCCTAACCCTCTCCAACTGGCCTCCCTGACCTGTACATAGAGTTGACTCCATGGATTGGAGAAAGGAGAGTGGTGGGTGGTGACCCACACACACATCCACCAGCACAGCAGTCCCTCAGACTTTTATCCTCTTGTGAGGCACATGATGGGTAATGTCACATGCTCACCACACTCCAGGGTGGTCTCAACCAGACATGGGTGTCAACAACGATGGGGTGTCCAAGGTTCACCCTACTTACAAGCTAACAAGTAAGCCCGCCTTATCTCATGGCAGCTGGCAGACAACACAAGGTTCCTGGGTCAGAAACAAATGATTTTGTTATTCACAGAAATAGCAAGAGCCAGAAAAGCACTATTTTCTTGCCTCAGTTCCTCAAGCCCTAAATCCCATAAGGCAACACAGAAAGGGTCAGACGACACCTGCGCACGCAGTGAGTTGCGTTGCAGACAAGAAACCTCAGGCTTAGGGAAGGTGAATTTTTATGAGGAACCATGAGACAACCTGCCATGTGCTCCGGGGGACACTCTCCTCCGAGGCTGTTTGCTATACCGCATTCTTGAAAAGGGTAGGACAGGCAGGCAGTGCCTCTGATCACTAAACTTGCAGAAACTCCAAAGGCCCAGAGAGAATTGTCTCCCAACAATTTCTACCCCTCGTTTTTAGTCTCAACTTCTGGCAAATTTTCCCTTGAATACACCACTCTACCAGCCACTCTGATTAATTTGACTGACAGGACGTGGGACCAACCTGTTCTATTACTCTCATGCAGTATTTAAGTAAAGCAACTACAACAGGGCTCTCCAAGCAGCAAGAGGAGACCAACCTGCAGTATTGACAGCAGCCATGCTCTCCCCAGAGCCTGGACCCCACCATCTGAACAGAGGCCTAAAGTGTAGGGGCCTATCTGAGAAAGCTACAGGGATTCTGCCTTATGTTTCTGTACTGCCCTTTCCACGTGGCTTCAGGCAGCGATCCAGGTAGAACAGGATGTATTAGAGACCTCACAGGCTCCACCAGGGAAAAGTATAAGGCAATTCCATGGTCTATAATAGCCCGGTCAGTGAGCTGAAACTGAATGAGTATCTTCCAGGGCCCAGGGTGAGATGAGATTAGCTAAAATAGGAGACACATTTTCTTGTGCCACCTTTTCTAGGTGGAGAACCCCCATTAGAGGGAAAACTGGCCACAGTGTGCACAGATAATCAGTTATTATTCCTCTGGGGACCTCAAGGTCTCTGTGACAACTCCTAAGGTCCAAGTCAGTGTGTTTACAGGGAGACAAGTTAACGTCTGGCTTCCACAGAAATATATTCCCAGAGGCAGATATGCAGCCTCTAGAAAGAATTAATTACAATCGTTGGGGTCCCCCAGGCAGGGTCCACACCAGTCAGGGGTACAGGTTGACAGTGCCTCCAGTAGCCCCTCGATGGGTGGCCAGGCTCCCAGTCCAGTTAGTATAATTGAGCCTAGTCTAGGCCAGAATTTTGAGAGACTGCCTGATGGCAACCCATTACCTTCCTCTGTGCCCATATGCTATGTGGGTGACATTCACCTGCGCGGGAATGATGGAGCCACGGCTGTTAGGATGGAGTAGGAAGACATGCCAGGATGCTGACAGGAGTTCTGTGGAGGTTCAGGAGCTGGCCCCTGCTGAACCTGAAGACTTCTCAGTAAGGTTAAGGAAAATGGAGACCAAATCCTGGTCAGAGCCAGCAGGCGGGGGATGCAGACCCACAGTCCATTAAACTGAAGGCACTCAGAGATGTTTTGTGAGGCAGTCTCCAGGGGTGGTCCTGGAAGACAAATCTCATTAATGTCCCTCCCTCTCCTGTACTTCTGGGTGCAAAATATGGAAGGTTATCTCTCTAGAGTCAGGTTGTTATCCTCCCCTCACTGACATTTTAGTAGACAGACATCATTGTCTTTCCAATAATCTTCTCCTCATACTCAGACCCTTAGTCCAGAAGGTTCAGGTGCAAGAGTGACAAGAGCATTTTCATAAAACATACAGAGACCCCTTATAGCCCCACCATAGGAGGAGTAGGTGAGTCATGTCCTCTTCCCAGGGGTCGCTATCCTAATGCTCTAATGTCATGGCAGGCCAACAAGAGAGTCTAGGTGGCTGGATCAAAGTTTGAATCTCCTAGGTAACCTTTGGCTGCCCTTAGGTTGCTGTTGGAAAAGAAAGACACATGATAGCCAGGAATGGTCAAGAACCATCCTGGTCAGGAAACAACTCAGTTTCCAAAATAGATCTGAATAACCCCCCACCCCAGCCCTTTCACTCTGGCTGTTACTCAGGAAGCAGCTAAGAGGAGATGACTGCACTCAGGCTCAGCAACATTCAGTGGCCAAACTGCCTGACCAGTATGTGTGGGCCAGCAGGGGGTGAGGGAGGCGCAGTCAGCAAGGAAAGCAGGGAGGAGAGAGAGAAGGAGACAAGGGAGAGACCTCGCTCCAGCACATGCACATTCAACAAAGTCATCCCCCATATTCCCACCTACAACATCACATTCAGGCAACTTCCCAGTTTCCTTCCAAGCAGCAGGAGGAAACTCACTTTATGGACCCAAAGCTCCATCTTAATCATTTCAGCAGCACAAAGGATAAGTCTGCCTTAAAGGTGAAAGTCCCCACCTCTATCAAGAGAGGAACCACTTGCTGTTTTGAGATGACAGTGTTTCCACCTTCTACTCGCATGGGTCAAGCTCCTCCCTGGTTCTCCTCATAGGCAGCTGGCATCCCACCAACTTGCTGTTTATTGTAAAGAGCTCTACAGTGGCCCCTAACAAACTTAAATGTGATGCACAGGTATATTTTAGACTTCCCAGAGACAAGTACGCATCGCCCATCCTGCAAGGAAGCTTCCATGGTACTAAAATTTATAGCTGAGTTGTTAAAAATGAGACAATGGGGGGGGGGGGGGGGGCAGACTACATTCCCTGACAATCCCTGCACTGCTAGTGTTACAAATTAAGAACAGTGTTCTAGGGCAGCTTGGTGTGGGCATCCAGGTGTGCTGCTCCTGTAGCCTGCCTGTGACCCTCAAATGCCTAGCATGGTGCAGGCAGCTGGTGGCTAGAACCAGGGGCCTCAGTTAGCAATGAAGGCCCACAAGGAGCCATTCTTTGAAGATGTCAATGAGACATGACAGGGAGCAGGATGGTACAGGCAGGATAAATGGGTCTCATCTCTGCTCACTCCAAACCAACAATTAGCCTGACCTTTTCCTCAGAAATTATACCAACTGCAACTTCTACTGCTGCTTTGCCTAATTTGCTTCATTGCTGGTGGGGAAATAAGTCCCAAAGAGGAATAAAAGCAGCTGGTTTCTTTATACCATCAAAGGCAGAACTAGATGCTGCATGGTGATTTTCAAAGCAATTCAAAAAAACTTGAAATTACCAAGAGCTGATTCCCTCCTGCCTTGCTCTCATCCTCTCTCTCTCTCTCCCCCTGACCCTCCCTCTCCCTCTTTTTCTCTGCCTTTAGCCTGACTTTCTTCACAAAGCAAAACTGTCCCCAGCCTCCTATGTTCTGTTTTGAAGCCAGCCCGTGTTTTCCCATGTCACCCCTTCATCCCCCTGGTGTTTGACGAGGCTCAAACACAAACCATTTGCTTTTTCTAAGAAGAGGTTCCAAGGTGCCCACAGGCTTCCCAGACAAGAGGCCACCTCTAGTGTGTGATGGCTGGAGACTGTAATGCATCAGACAGGTAGGGTGGCCCCTGGGGGCCTGGCATGGCACAGTGCATCATCCCTGAGTGCTCCCCAGCCAGAGAAGGAAATAAGGGGGAAAGGGAAGGAGAGAGAAAGCAGGATTGTGCTGCAGAGAGAGACTTGATGGCCTATTATGTCAGTGGTGCCCTTTAGAGCCCACATTTTCTCTGGAGCCAGTTCTAAGGCAACCTCCTGCAGGAAGTCTTCTCTCACCGCCTCTACCCCACAGAGCTCACTCGCTCCGCTTCCTAGGAATTCAGCCTCACTGCCTGCCCAGTCCCTTGGTTCCAGGTGTACCCAGCCTATTGTCTATTTATTACCAACTCTGTATGTATAAGAACCCCAAACACAGCCTGACACAGCATGGAGTTCCAATGAGTGTTGAGCCGACTTCCTTTTCCTTTGCCTTGTCCCCCCTCCTAGAAGTAAAAAGAGACCCTATCACACCAGTGGCCCCAATGCCTAGCCCAAGTCCTTCGACATCTTAATCACAGTCAGATACCAATAACTACTTGTAAATTGCATCGTGGTTTCCTTCAAACGTGGCAAGAGCCTGTTTTTCTCCTTTAATGACCAAAGAAAAAACACATGTTAAGAATGTTTCCAACCTCATCTCTGTTCCTACTTGCCCCAAGTCTGCAGACCAAGTAACCAAATTTCCCTTCACCATTGGATGAAAGGTTGGGCAGTTTCTGATGCAATTAAAAATTCAGTGGTGAAGGGCTCCTCTTTTCCACTTGCTAACTGACTCACTTGAAGAAGCTAGTACCTCCCTGAGTTCCTCCTACACAACATCCAGTTGGGCTGTGCTACTGCCTGGCCAACAAGGTCTATTAGACAGCTCTGAGTTTCTGAAAATAGACCACATGAGAATTTTCCTCCAAAGGAGACACCCCACTGCCAGATCCTGTTGTGCAAAGGGGGCTTTGGTCAGTTGCAAACAGGCCCCATGCTATAAGAGGGGGAACTGGCCCTTTAAACCAGGCTGGACTGATGTCTTCAGTAAGAATTTAACCAGGCCCTAGCTAGTTCGGCTCAATAGATAGAGCATCGGCCCACGAAGTGAAGGGTCCCAGGTTCAATTCTGGTCAAGGGCCTGTACCTCGGTTGCAGGCTTAATTCCTGGCCCTGGTTGGGGAGTGCATGCGGAGGCAAACAATCTATGTGTCTCTCTCATATTGATGTTTCTCTCTCTGTGTCTCCCTCTCCTTTCCACTCTCTCTAAAAATCAATGGAAAAATATCCTCGGATGAGGATTAACAAAACAAAAAAACAAACAACAAAAAAGAATTTAACCAGGATGGTCATGGGAAGCCTCATTAAGGAGGTGACATTTGAGTTGAGGCTTAAATGACAAGACCATGCCATAGAAGGTTCTGGGGATGGTCATTCCAGGATAAAGGAACAGCTACTGCAAAGGCTCTGGGGCAAGAATGAGCTTGACATGTTCAAGGAATTAAGAGAAAGCCAGTTTGGCTAGAATATGGTAGGTCAGGGAAAAACAGAGGTTGAGGAGACAGACTGGTTGTGTGGGGCCTTGCATCCCACAGTAAGTAGTTTAGATTTTAAGTTCAACAAGAAGCAATTAAAGGGCTTTACTTAGCAGAGTGTTATATTGAGGTCATTCTGGTGTAGTATGGAGAATAGATGGCAGGGAAAACAGGATGGAAACAGAATGACCTATTAGGAAGCTGTTGATCATGGAAGATTTGATGGCTTGGGTCAGAGTGATGGGAATAGAGGGAAGTGGACCGATTCAGGATATATGTAGGAAGTATAGCCAATAAATTCCACTAATGAATTGTGATGTGGGGAGGGGAGAAAAGGAAAGAATCAAGGATGGTATGTGTGATTTTTATCTTGAGAAATGGGGTTGGGTGTCAGTGTAACTTACAGGAATGAGGAAGACTTGGGAGATTTATAGGCAAAGCTTTTAGCTTGGTGTAGATGGGCGATTTTCAACCTTTTGCATCTTGTGGCACACATAAAGTATTTAAAATTTTGCAGCACACCAAAAAATATATTATTTGTCGATCTGACAAAAAAGTAGGTATAATTTTTATTCATTCACATCAGATGGCTATTGTGTTGACTGTTGTCATTTTTTTGTTTGACAATCAAATGGAAAGGAGGTCAGTGCCTCTGACTAAATAGTCAGGTTTTGCATATTTTAAAAAGTCTTACAGCACACCATTTGAAAATTGCTGGTGTAGACAATCAGTAGGTGGTAGCCATCATCACCTCATCACTCTTGTAGCTAACAGGAAGCTCAGAGCTCATACCCAGCAAAACCTGCCTTAGATCACAGCAAACTGCCCTTTCAAATTTTCACTGCTTCCCAAGAGGGCCATGGCCAATGACTGGCTGACATGTAGATACAAGGTCTAGCCATCATGCCTTAATTGGGGACCATTCGGAAGGGCCATCCCAGCACCAGACCCCCCCCTGAAGGACAGTTGAGGCCTTAGTCACAAATGCATCATGGAACATCTTCTCCCTCTGCCCAGTTGGCCTCCTCACCTCTTTGTATGTGTCTCCCATGAATATATACTCCCCATCTTCTCACACAACCTGCCTCAGAGTCTGGCTCCAGGAAACCTAATCTAAGTCAATTATTATTGTCATCATTATCATTATTACTAAATTATTTCTTGGATCACATCCAATTTGAAAACTCTACTATGAAGAATTCTAAAATAGTTGCTCAAACTTCTCTAATGTTGAAGATCTGCAGAATCCCAAGCCTCCATCTTGGATCACCACCAACAATCAGTTCCCCAGAAAGCGTTTCCTCTCCTAGGTTTACTGAGAAAATGATCATATTTTCTATGCTTTTTTCAGAAGCACATGTGCAAATTTAGGCCCTGGGTCCCCTGTTGAGAAGAGGCAGGTACCGAGTGAGCTATGAGACATCAGGGATCACAGAGGCCTCTTGATGAACAATCCTAAACCCCTGGCCTTTATGGAGGGAGGGAAATAAGAAAACAACCATTGAGCACCAAAACACAGCCCATATTTTTCTGCTCAGCTGTACACCCTGATTTGGTGTGCATCTTCCTCGAGGCATCTTTTCCTAATTCTGCTCACCAGACCATGCACACCGACACAGGGCCAATTCTGTCCAGAGCAGGTGCTTCTTTCTAATTTGCACAAAAGCTGCAAATAAACAGAAACAAGGTGTCCTGGTGGTTATACACTTATCTCTCGATGCCAAAGCCCCCTTCCATTCCTTACTTGGTCATGTGGGGAAGGAACTCTGCACACCACATTATTCCCCCCCTTCTCTGGGCTCCCACCTTCCCTTGTCACTGGGAGGATAATGGGAGGCAGAAGGAGGGGCAAGGGACTTGATCCACCCCATTTGTCTCCTGTTCCTGGCAGCATCCCTCAGCCATACATTTTACCCAGTAGCCACAGTTGATTTCAATTCACCCACTGTCACACTCTCAGAACGAGCCACAGCAACTCCCCTCAGAGACATCACTGCCAGTCAGCCAGCACCCCCTCCACCAAGCTTTCGGTTCCAGCTCTGCAGTTTCTTTTCTAAACTTCTGGGTTCTAACAATCCATCTCTTTCTTTGTGTCCCCTCTATCCCCCACCCTCCACCCTGAGGGTGGTAGCTACCTTTTTGCAGTTGCGATCTCTGTGTGTCCTCCATACCACTTTCTGCCTTACTAGTCCTTCAACTTTTTTAATCAGTTCTCTGTATTAAAATCTCTCTGCTGAAATCACTTGTGCAGGCTCTGTTTTCTGATGGCTGTGGGTAGGCAGTATCAATAAAAGTAACCTCCATCCCTTTGAGCCTCCTATAGTTTGTGCACTCTTTGTGTATTCATTTATTCATTCAACAAACATTTGTTTATACTACTAGTATAGTCCCTGCATAATACACAGGGTGGGGCAAAAGTAGGGTTACAGTTGTGAGGACATGAAACACAGAGTATATTCTTATCATTTATTAATTGTACTGTTTTTCATATGAACAACTGTAACCCTACTTTAGGCCCACCCTATATATTATAAAGGATTTTATTATACAGAGTGTACCAAAAAAAATGTATACACACTTTAACAGCTGATAGCTCAATTTTGAAAATGGAATAAACTTTAATAAACACTACCTTTGTAATGATTCATAGTCTTTGCATACATGTTTTGGGACACCCTATATACACACACACATATACAGTATATAGATGCTATTTATACATTTTGGGATATGCCTAGCACGTAACTAGAAGTGAATGACTGTGATTCATTCTGGGAATAAGGAATTGGAAGATTATATGGGAAAAAATATTTTTCATATACCCTCTGAGATTTTTACAACAAGCCACCATTACTCATACATTTGAAAAGTAGATTAGCATTCTCATATTCAGTGCCATCTGGTGCCAGGCGGTGGAGAAGGCCTGAAGATACACAGATTTTGCCTCAATGATCCCGTCCCTGCTCAGGCCAACACCACAGACCAGCAGTGCCCACATCTGAGTTTCCCCTTCTCCTGAGCTACAGATTCAGAGAAATATCGCTAGAAGATTAGAAATTGATATTGACAATAGAATCCCCAAACAATAGCAGTAGCCCTGACAGTGTGATTAGAATAAACTAAAGGCATAATGCGAGGCAACTTTAAGACAGGGAATATCCTTGAAAAGTCATGTGCATGGAGCAAAAGCCTGGAAGCAGAGAAAGTCTTAGTAGGAAGAGACCTTAGAGCTGGCAGATCTAACTTTTGGTTATACCCCTGTATGCAACCCCAGAACCTCATCATTTCTACCCCCGTGTATGCGTGTGAGCAGAACTGGCCTTAGCCCAAGCTCTAGGGGTGGTCCTGATCATCCTAACTAATTAGGGTGATCCTAAGACCCTAATTTGCTTCAGGTAACTTAAGGCAATCAGCTGAAAATCCCAGACTTTTGTTGGATGACTATTAGAAGTGGCACTCTCTTTCCAAGTGTGATGAGCAAATATTTAAAAACTTCTCTGGGTCAGGCTCTGACCCACTGGAACCAATGCAGGTTCAATCAGAACAAACCTGGCTCTAAACAATCAGTTTGGTAACTGTGCTTAAGGCTGGAAATAGCCCTGCCTCTCTCTCCCTTACTGAGAAACGTGTGGTTGCAGTAGCTGCTGGCAGCCCTTCTGTGATCATGAGGCAAGCCACACTGAAGATTAAAAGGATACCCAGAGGAAAACTGAATCAAGAGCCCTAGTCAGACTGTGCCAAAGCCTACACTTCTTTATTATTTAATCCTATTGGTGAGGTTTCTATACCTTATGACTGATGGTTACATTGAGGTCCAGATCAGGGAAGGGTTTTATTCAAATTCTTGCAAACCAGGATCACAATCTTTTGTCTCTCAGACTAGTGTGCTTCTAATAAACCATAAAACCTCGCATACCACACTGCCAGCAGCAACTGGGACTTAATAAATGTTTGTTATGAATGAATTAATAAATTAATGAATGAATAAATTGCATATTTGAATGAATTAATTGCTGAATGTGAATAGTATCAGAGGGAAGTGCTGGCAGGGGCACAGAATAAGCAGGGGTTTGGAGGGAGGGAGGGATGACGCAGAGGGGAACAATGAGGAGAAACACCCAAGAGTTTATTCTATTTCAGTCACATGGACACATTTGCAGTACAAAAAGCTGCCTTACACTTCAGGCTTTCTGTGGACAAATCTCCTCTTGCCACTATGTCCAGACACAAAAAATACCCAAAACACAGAAAGTTTTTTGAAGTTTGTTGTAAAAATAACTAAAAGGGTTCTACAAAGGTCTTACTTGGAGAGCCAAATCCAGGCAGGGACTTGTGGTTGAGGAGGCATTCCAGAGTCTCAGTATTGCTCAAATTCTCCTCAGAACAAGGGCAAGTGAAGGCTGTCACAGGCCGTTAGAAAAGGCAGCCCCTCTGGCCTCTGAATCCCATGGTTGAGGGCACGGGGCTGCTCCTGGGCCTTGAGAATACAGTTCGCATTCAATTCGCCCCTTGCCTGGGAACTTTGTGGTATCTGGCAAAATAACAAACAGCAAACAGAACCTCAGTTTTTCTTATATACAAAATGAAAATACTGTAGGCCCACTGGAGTGTATCACAGGGCCAAATGTTTCAATGTTCAGAAACGTTGTATTTTACACAAATTGTATGGTCCATAACTGTATATTATGTAAAGTAGGTGGTGTGGGAAACACCCTGTAATCAAACATATTAATATTTCTGTAGAGAAAGATAAATATTTACAGTAAATGGGATAATTAAGACCATAAATAACCTCATCTCACTTTAGTCAAGCACTTACCACCAGGTGAGTTATAAGAACTTTAAGAACTTTTGGTTGTCAGCGTTTGGATTTTTGGAATTGGGGCTAAGGGATCCAGAACCTGGAACAGCATGTACTGGCATGAGGCTGTCACAGACTTGAATGAGATAAGTCCCCAGCTAGTGCCCAGGAGAAGCACTTCTATCTGGTAATACCAGGTAGGGCAAGCGCATTACCAATGGCAGCAGCTATTTCAGACTGGCTTCCTCTGAAATGTGTTTCCAGGAGTTCCCAAGGCTTTCAGGGAGCCAAGTTTGGGATCTCTTTAGAGCCTGCGCAAAGGGAACAGTGTGCCTATTTGAACAGGCTCTGGGCTGATAATCTCTGAGCAAAGACAGCCCAGCTCTCCTCGCCTCTGGCAGGCCTGGCTCAGCAACCTCCTTCAACCTCCCAGTGAACCTTAGAGGCAGAGAGGTGGCTGTAAACAGGATTGATGGGGAGCCATGGCACTGCTATCTGCTTCATACCAGCTCCATTATGAACCAAAAAGAGAAAAACCATTTCGTTCCCCTCCTAGAAAGCACTGGCAATGCTCTGGGCCAATGGCATCGGTGGTGCTGGGAGAAGAGAGAACACTGAGCTCTAGGTCCAGCTACTAGAATTATACATGGTTTTAATTTCTGACAATCTGATAGGTAGGAAAGCAACTTTCACACTCCTCCTTTAATTGACCATCCCTGTTTTCTATCAAGCTGAGCATCTTTTCTACAGATCTATGTTAATCAGCTGTTGCCAGTGGCTCTCCCTTCTGTAACCCCAGCCCCTGCAGACATGTAGCCTCTCCAGGCTATGAGCCAGCTGAGGTAGAGGAGAACTCTCCCCTCCCCTGCTTTGGACATTATGCTTCTCTTCATCCAGCTTAATGATTGGGTACTGGGCATGGAGCGCTTACAGAGTAACACCCCAAGCTGCCATTCCCCTGGGGTGTCTGGAAACATCATGGTACATGGCTAAGGGGACCCATTTTAAGTTTGGGGCCAAATGTCCTCCATCATATAGCAGGTCAGGATAAAGATGCTACAGCAGAGAGACTGTTCTTTGAGCCAGAGCATGTACAGAGGCTAAGAATTCTCTGAACTTAGTATTGAAGTCAAGCAGATTCCAAAGTCAGAGCTGTGAGCAGAACCAGAATGATTAAGAAACAAGTTAGGCACCTAGGATGCCAAGTTTAAGGAGGTACTCCCCACCAGGGGCCACTCTGCACTTCTAAAGAGAGAGAATGCCTCTTTAAATTTTGCACGTAGGTGCCTTTTTTCACCTTGCCCTGTGTCAGCCCAGCCTGGGAGACAGTGACAGGGTGGGGCCCAGAGAAGAAGGGACAGTCCCCTTGTCCATGAGAATCTGAGAGAGGAAGAAGTACAGACTGAGACTGGAGCCTGCTCTTACTCCTTTGTGACTTTCTAAATCCAACTTACGGCTCAGTCATGTTTAACAAGCCCTTTGGTATCTTTGGAAAGTCCTGTGTCAGTCAGCAGGAAACAGAAACCAGTGTTGCTATTAAAAACAGAAAGGGATTAATACTGAGATTAAAAAGTAAATAGGGAGGGCTGGAGGAGCAGCAGGCTCTTGCTGGGCCTCCAGTGACATCTCCCCAGCACCACAGAAGTGACCACCCGAGGATCTGCTGCCTCTGACCAGCCAGGAAAGTGGAGAGTCAGGCACTCAGTGTGTTCAAGAACGCGGCCCCACCCTGAAGTCCAGGACCAGTGGTGATGGTCACAAAGCCCCAACAAGATGGGAGTTTAGAGCCTGAAACACTGGAGTCCATGACCCCCACCTCCCCCAACTTTGATTACTCCCGGAAATCAGCTAAGAGCAGTAGGAAAGTGGCCTTCACCTCACTTCTGCTTCCAAATCTCAGCTTGATGGCATCTAATTGGCAGAAATAAACTCACTATTAGAACTCTAGTTGCAAGGGAGTCTGAGAAATATCGTTTTTATCTTTTCAACCTTTGGAGTTCAGGAAGGCACTCAAATGAGATGAAAATGGATGCTGAGGGCCAGCAGATGATGCCCAACTTGAGCCTCAAGTTAAAAAGCCCTACAGAGGCAAGTGAGGAGAAACTAGGAAACTTGACCTAATTATTAGAGTGAAGGATCTAGTGCTCACCACAGACGAACTTGGGCAGGGCCTTCACCTGACTGTTCACACTGCTGAGTAGGGCTCAGGTGACTCTCATTGACAATCCCTTGAGCACCCCTGGACAATTAGGCAGCCCAGAGCAGCTGTGACTAAGTCACACCTCCCTTTGCCCATCCTAGACTCTCAAATTGTTAGACAGAAATTATAAATATGTGATGAAACTCAGGAACTTGCCTCCTTCAAATTTTTTGTCTCATTGCTACAACTGCATTTGGAATCTCCACTTAGTGAAATTCTGTCTATCTTGGGTTCTTTATTTTATTTCATTTAAATATTTTTCCAGTATCGCTGGCACTAAGATTGGGACACGAGTTGGCATCTGGTCCAATCATTTGGTGGAGTGTGTGTGGTGTTCCGGGTGTCAGCTGGAGCTCCCCAACCCCTTAAAATCTAGATCTGTGTGGCCACAACCACTAATCCTTTACTTCTGGATGTCAAAGGTCTCCACCAAGACCTCACTGAGTTCCAGGATCAGGGCTTAAGTCCCAGCACTGCCTCTGTCCTGCTGCCCTCCCTCCTGTGGCTCCTCTGCTCCAGGCTGCTGTGGATGCATCTGTGACTGAGAGATGCCCTATTATGGTTCTGAGCACACTGTATGACAAACATCCAGAGTCACCCTTTTTAATTTTAACTTAGAAAAGTGGCAAAGTAGTACTGAGCCAGAGTGCCTTTGACTCTAGCCCTCATAATGCATTTCTGGAGGGCTCTGCCACCCCACACAGCATCCAGCATCTCACCATCTTACTGGCACCGTCTTCCCCCTTCTTTGTCTCTATTTTTTGTTGTCCTTCCAGTTCTTTCATCCTTCCTCTTCTCAAGAGCAAGAGTTAAAATTTTTCCTTTTTTGCCAGTGAGGGTCCAGCTGAAAACTTTGCCTTCGGAGTCTCTCTATCCACTCCAGTGGCCTATCAAGAAATTTCTCAAAGTCAGTGCCCAGCCCGTGTGGAATTTTGGTGTGAGCTGTTAGGACAGTAAATGTTTCATATCTCTCTCTCTCTCTCTCTCTCTCTCTCTCTCTCTCTCTCTCTCTCTATATATATATATATATATATATATATATATATATATATATATATATATATATATTACCTGTAGCTATAAAATCATGTATCTTGATGTCTTCATATATAGCCAACCATGCCTAAGCAGTTCCTTTGGGGGCAATGATTTACAAGATAAGCTAATGCTCAGATCTTTATAAGACCATAAAATGACTTGCCCAGCTCTCTCCAGTTTCCCTTCTCCACCTCCCCTTTACCTTTCCAGAGATGTAGCATCTAGCCCAGGTGTTCCACACAACGCCTTAGGTGTAAATCAACAGTTGTCGTCATGAGAAACCAGCAGAACAGCTGCGCCTGACTTCATGAGTGTTCTCAGGAATGCAGAGGCATCTCATGAGGGCATGGGGGCCAGCCTCTCACTGGCTTGTGACTTGTGGTTTCTTCTAGATGAGTCAGTCAAGATGGTGTTAAATGGTATATCAATGATGCTCTGAAAATAGGTGCCAGTACTCCATGTCCTCACACATAATGCAAACTCCTGGCCTCAGACATACAACTATTCCAGGATCTCTCAATCTCAATACTATTGACACACTGAGCTGTCCTGTGTATTGCAGGATGTTCAGCAGCATCCCTAGCCTCTACCCACTGGATATCAGTAGCACCCTCCATCTCCCAGTTTGGACAACCAAAACTATCTCCAGACATTGCCAAATGTCCCTTGGGATGTCAAACTGGCCCTCAGTTGAGAAGCAGTGCTCTGTATCTACTTAGACACATATCATGTAAACAGAAATGTATATACAAACAATTAAATATTTATGTCCTTATTTAATGTTGGCATCTGGTATAAACTTTTCAATCAATCAGCATATGCACAAAATAGAAATGTGACATATTTCCTTCCTTTCCTCTTAAAAATTAATGTCATCTGTGATAATAGTGACATTTGTAGGGATTAAATAAATATAACCATATATTTCTATAAAGTTGGCATTTATCTTAACCAGCAATGACAAGGAATCTTTTCTACCCTTAATTTATTTCCCATGGTCCTTCTCACCATGACTCCTGACTCCTTCAGCTCTAAGAACTCAGACAAACAAACCACTCTACATTTGTCTCTTTCCAGCCATGGCATCCCAGAGATCCTTGTGCTGACCAATTTAAAAAGGTAAAGAAGACAAGTTGAGATACGATTAATCCCCAGTTTCAAAGAGTTGCTTTCTAAATCAGCCCAAATACAATACATTAGTCAGGATAGGATAGGCTATGGTGCAATAACAAACAATACCTCAGATTGCAGTGCTTTATGGCATCCAAGATTTGCTTCTCTCTCATGCTTCATTGCAATTATAGGTCACACTCTCTGTTACTGTTATCTCATTCTATTGCTCAGTCTGACTAAGCAACTTCATGAGGAAACACACACTAACTCTAAAAGTGTTTGCCCAGAAGAGGATGTCACTTCTGTTGAGATTCCGTTGACCAAATCAAGACACATGCCTGCCTGAGTTCAATAGGCAGGAAAGAAGCTTAACTAGAGAGTGGACAAGGAATTGACAAATAGTAACGACAGCTCAGCACACATGCTGAACTTCTCCCACTGAGAGGCGCCAACCCTGGGCTTCCCACCACTCCACCCTCTTCCTGCCCTGTTTTATGTCAACCTAGTCCTTCAGCTTGGCATTTTCCAAAAATCTCTCTTCTCTCCTAGCCCCAGGTAGAAATGATTCTCAGAATCTTTGTGGTTTATTTAGCTGCCATCAAATATGTGCTTCCTTCCTTTCATCTAAGGCAGTGGTCGGCAAACTGCCGTTCTTCGGCCCCTTGAGTGTGGCTCTTCCACAAAATACCATGGCCTGGGTGAGTCTATTTTGAAGAAGTGGCGTTATAAGTTTAAGTTTAAAAAATTTGGCTCCCAAAAGAAATTTCAATCGTTGTACTGTTGATATTTGGCTCTGTTGACTAATGAGTTTGCCAACCACTGAAGGTAATCAAGACACAATTTTCAAACATTTTCACACCCAAAGTCTGATTTTAACTGAGGTCACACTGATTGCCTTCAAGAACCTGGAACCATCGGCTTTATATCACAGAGCTGCCCAAATGAGATGTTACACTCCTCCATAGGCCAGTTTCCCTCTTAAAATAAGCCAGCTAAGGACCACGGGTCAGGAGAAGCACTGGGAATGTGGACTTTAATGCCTACCTGTGGGCCCTCACACAGGAAGGCTTTGGTTGGGAGACGTGGATGGGAGGCCTTGCTTGAATCAGTGCTGGAGTTGTCACAGTCTGATCTTTGGGAAGCCAACTCTGTAATCCCAGGAGAAAAGAGAAAGAAGGCAGAGTCCACATCTCTTCTTGGAGATTGCCTAGACTCATGCCCATTGGTCACCTAACCAACATCCTAATCATTGAAGCTGACAGAGATGAGCCAAGTTGTCCAAGGAAACACTACTGGTACCAGAATCAGGATTTGAACCCACAGTTATACAGTTGTCTTTCCACAGCTGCTATTGCCTGGGGCATCATCCAGCCCCTGAAGCTCAACCCTACACAATTGTATGGAACACTGTAGGGACATCCCCTCACCCCACAGCAGGCTCATGCAGATAAGGAAAAGGGAATGGTGACAGGCTACCCAATCACACAGCTGAGCAGTGGAGCCAGGTGGTCCAAGGAGAACCCAGTGCTTCTCTGTCCTCTGCCCTGGCCCTGTGTTCTGAGTGGGACAACCATGCAGGGCACTGATCTAGAAGCAGACATGAAGCCATGAGGCAGCTGTTGATGTTTCTATGGCCCCATCACATTGCCTGAACCCCGGGCTTACACACAGAAGTCTGAATGCATGTCTTGTTGGAAGAATAAATATCCTCCCTACCCAAAATGTAGTCTGTCCACCAGCAGCGGCAGCCAGCCAGCCTCATGTGGACCCTTTGAGAAATGCAATGTCTCAGGCCTTTCCCAGAATCAGGGTCTTTATTTTAGCAAGATCCCCAAGGTGTGTGGTGTGTGTGTATGTGTGTGTGTGGTATGTGTGTGTGTTTGAAAAGTGCTGGTCTACACAACTTTTGAGCACTGAGACTTTTTCTGGTCTCAGAATTTTCCAGTTTATAGGCTGTTCCTGCTTTGCCAATGGCTTTACATTTGGAGGTTCCCCCAAATACACGTGGCCTTTGTGTACATGAAGGTGTTACTGGCTCTTCTGTTTCCAAGGAGACAAATTAGGGAAGGCATGAGCCTTTGTTATCATCAACAGCCAGAGAAGGAGGTTCCCAAAGACCTCTTGGATGTTCCTGACTCTGGTCATCCCATTTCCTGCCACAGGATACCTGTTTGCCTTTCCCCTTGAATACCGTGTTTGTAAACAAACCCACATGTGGAATTCACTAAGGAACTTCGGGGTAGGAGCCATGCTTGCCAGGACCCAGCATCCGCATTTTTTATGAAACACTGCCCCTGAGATTAGAGACCTGCTTGAGCACCTACACTATTGTTCTCCTCCAGTGCAATTTAATTTTTTAATAGACATATGTTCCCATTTTTTGATAAATGGTAAAATACTGCTTTCTTTTCTTCTTCCCAACTGAATTTCTAACAACTGGTATACATACAAAATGTTGGTGAGAATAAGAAAAAAATAGAACTTTCATCATCTCACTATTTAGCACACAAGTAGGAACACTGTCTAATTCCCCAGTAAGGAAATGTTCCATCCCCGCCAGGAGTCCATGAGGAGGTGTGCAGATGTGTCCACATTACTTGGTGTGGGCAGGGGGTAAGCTGGAGAAAGGAGGCAGACCCTTTTGACCATATGTGTTATCACTAAAATATTAAAATAAAATAAAAAGACAAAGTGTGATGCCCCTTAGTCATTTCTTTATTGTTTGTTGAAGGGATTTAACATAAAATACTGCTGACCCAGCTGAAATCTTCAGAATTTGAAATCTACATCAGATCCCCATGCGCTATACTTTTGCCTTGCAAATCTCTTCCAAGAATAGCTGGAGTGTCCTTATTAAGCCTGGTTGTAATGCAGCCGTACTTCACACCGTCTGCTCTGGCACTGTATAATTCATGGACTCGCCTTATGAAGTTAGCAAGGGATCCAAACCATGACCAGCCAGTGAACCCAACCTGATACTTCCATTATTTTAAAAGCAACACAGAGAACTGAAACCTGACCCACCTCTCAGCCCCATCCTGCAGGGATGCCAAGCCAGCCTTCCTTAGCCAGGTTCCAGGTCCATCCACCTGCATTTACGCTGGGGCCATCGGGTTCAGTGATGGAAGACTTAGACCCATCTTACACTGGGCCATGACTCATCACCTCTGGTGACAATGGACAATGCAGAAAATAAGCCTGTAGGCCCATGGTATTTGGAGTTGAATTTCATTAATTTTAGCAAAAAAGAGTAAGCCCAATCATGATAATCATCACCATAGTTACAATGTGTGAACTCTTCCAGCCTGCCAGGCCTTGGACCAAGCCCCTCTTTTAAGCCACACAGAAAAGTAGGAATTATTATCCCATTGTATAGAGGACTAAACTGTGGCCCAGAGACTGGTCTAAAGCCACACAGATCGTGACAAGAAAGGCCTGGGTTCAAATGCAGGTCTGTGGGGTGCCAAAGCCCATGTTCTTAGTCAGTGGTCCCCAAAGAGGGTCCAAAGGGGGTGCTTAACCCCCAGGGCTTGACATGGTGATTGGAGCATGGAAAGAAAATAGCAAGAATGTTATATTTTTAAACCTCATTTTAAAGCATCTATATTTGTATATTTTTATTGTATATATAATATACACTGAGTAGCCAGATTATTATGATCTCTGAACCCATAATAATCTGGTCACTCAGTGTATATCCTATATAATAAAAGGTTAATATGCAAATTGTCCCCTCTACCAGGAGTTCGACCAGTAGGCCAGCCAACCTCCCATGTCCTCTCCCCCTGGCCAGGCTGGCCGGACCCCACCCATGCACGAATTCATGCACCGGGCCTCTACACACTGAGTGGCCAGATTATTATGCATTCAGAGATCATAATATTCTGGCCACTCAATGTAGACTTCATTTGAATGTGCACAATGAATAAACCAATTCATATACATATATATTGGTGACTGTGCCATCTTTTTTTTTTCTTGATAGAGAGGCAGAAATTGAAAAGTTTAGAGACCACTGCTCTTGGCTCCTCCTTGTCCCGACCCCTGCCCAAGGGGCTCCAGCAGCCATGCCCACCTGATCTCCTCAGGACCTATTCTGGGATGCTCATCTGAGATCCCATTAGCACATGCTGACGTGTGCTTAACTTGTCTGGCCTGCCCACCATCCTGGCAAATGAAGAAACTGAGGGAATCCAAAGACCATTTCTAATTTAGTGTGACGTCTGGGCCTCACCTTCTCATCTATTAGCATGAGGGGCTTTATCACTGGGGTCCTGCACCCTCAGGAGTTGTGCTTCTGAGTTGGGAGCTGGGGCTGTAGCCCAGGTGGAACGTGTCCTCCTTGTGCTCCATTTCCTAAGTCTGTTCCAATTATAGGACACATTCCAGCTGCTGCCCCTCCAGCCAGGTGTGTCATCTTGACTGTGATGCTTCCCCTCTCCTGGTGTCAAAAACTTCATCTGTGTGGGGGTAGTCTTAGTCCTGCTGTGGATCACCCAGAGGGGGCGGGGGAGGAGTTAATGCACTAGTTGTCATGAACAACCTTCAGAAGAACTTCGTAAATGGACCTCATATCTTCCGCTCCTGTCATCATTTATCCAGCTTGGCAGGAAATGGTGGGGTGAAGGGGGCGACTTCCATTCATTGAGAAGATATTTACTGAACACCTTCAGTGCTAAGCACTGGGGTACCACCACATGTTCAACATCCATGGTCTCAGGGGAGAGTTGCTGCCACTATAGTGGGGAGACAAGGGGAAAAAAAGATCTAATAAGGACGATTCCCACTGGAGATACATGCTCAGAAGACCATAAGAGAGACAGCTGGCCCAAAGAAAGGGGCCTACAGGAGCTAGGTGGTCATGATAAGAAAGAGTCCTCAGCCCAGCAGAGACCCAGAGAGGGGAACTCCATTGGCTTACTCAATGGGACAGAAAAGGCCCAGAGTGGTGCAATAGAGGGAACAGCACAGCACTGTGGCAGGAGAGGCCAGGGAAGTGGATGGGAGCAGATGGGTCTCTAGATTGTTCAGCAATGCATGTACCATTTTGTAGGAAGATTCTTCAACCCTCCTCCTCACCTCTTCCCAGGTGATAATTCTGTGCCAAGAAGAAAACCCACACCTACTGGCACTCCTGTCTCACACAGGCCCAATTCCCCTTTGACAGGTCTGCTTGGTTTGAGCACCCAAAGAAAGCTTTGCCCCTTAAAACCAAGGATTGGGGGAACTAGCTGCAAGCTCATATTGTGCAAACAGGCCCTGCCATTTCACTTTCTGATGATTGACTTGGGTGGCTCCGGCCTCCTCCCCCAGCTTCCTTCTCCATCATAACTGGGATCTTGGCAGCTGACACTTTGGGATTGAGCTGTGGCTGGCAGCCAGTCTCCACAATCATGCTCTGCTCCCCTCAGCAACCACCCACCTTGGCTGTGAAGCCAGAAGCTCACTCACAGGGCACCTCCCCACTCAGAGCAGGCCAGGAAAAGGCCAGCACCTTCACTGAGTTCCTTCCCTCCCTCCGGGTGTCTGGAAGCACCAAAGAACCAACCCAGCCTCCTCTCTCAGCATTAGCAGTCTGGAGGCGGGTGGGGACACACTCAAAGTATAGTTTTCACAGCTGCCACCCACAGCTAGTGACACAGAGGCAAACAGGCTCCTATGAGCCCATCACCTAGACCCAGGTGCCCGCACACATGGGGCCCAGGCAGGGCAGACTTCCTCCTGGATGAGAGGGCCAGTTCATATTGGGGGGAGGGAAGGGGACTATGGAGATGCCCCATGATGTGAACAAGCACATGAGAGCAACCCCTGCTTTGCATTGTGCACCCTGCTATGTGCCTAGTTCCAAGCTGGATGCTTCACACCTAACTTATTGCCTCACCTAAACTTCACACAGTGAGCCTCAGACTCAGAGTTGTTTCTACACCCATTTTATAGATGAGAACACTGAAACTCTGAAAGATCAAGTAAGACCCTAACGTTACAGGCTCTTAGGATGAAGCAGTTGGGGGATTTGAAATCTGCCTTCCTGTTCAAGGGCCCATGCTGCCTCTGCCCCATCCCTGCCCTCACAAGGCCTGAGTCTGCTCACTGTCCACAGTGACCACACCCAGGTCAGCTGCGGGTGCACACAAGGACAGGCTCCCCCTAGGGGCTTAGAGCTGAAACGCAGAGAAAAGACAGCCTCCAGGAAACAATTCTAGAATAATGGAGTATGAGGTTGAATAAGGGAGAAAGTGCATTAAACAGAGTCAGACAGAACTGGGCTTGGACCTGAGCACTCTGAACCCTAGTTTCCTCATCTAAAAATGAGTCCTTCACTGGGCGGACCCCGTGAGCACGGGCACAGTGCTCAGCTGGGAACACGTGTTTCATGATGTTTCCTTGCTTCCTGCTTACCCTTTTCTTCTTTTCTATCCCTCCTAACAAGTGCATGAAGGCTTTGCAGAAGGAAGCACTCTGTGTGGGCTTCCTGGGGGAGCTGGGCTTGCCCCCCTGCCCTGGACCTTTGGTCTCTGATCTCAACAAAGAGGAATGTGTAATTATGTTGAGAGCTTGTTTCCTCATCTGTAAAATGGGAATATTAAGTCACTGGGTGAGTCATGTGGCCTCTCTGGGACCCTGCTTCCCCAGTATGAAAGCCCCCTGTGGCTTGTGCCCAGCCTGTCCCCAGGTCCTGCCCACCCAACCTGGCAGCCTGTGGGTAACAGTGTTCATGTCCAGAGTGGGAAAGGAAACATTTCTGGGCCATATCCTCTTCCCAGAGGCCTTTGACAGAAATAAGAAGAGGGACAGAGAGCAAGGAGGAAGAAATCTGCCTTGAAAAAAAAAATCACAAGCTGTAAATCAAATTCTCCCAGCTAGCTGGTGGCAGGGCAGCCCTTCATCTATAGAGGCACCAGAGCATTCCCTGTCTGGGCTGGGGCAGGGCTGGCCAGGATGCTGGTGGAGAGCAGCCCCAGCAAAGGTAGGATGCTCTGACCACATGCCTAGTCATACACAGGTGAACAGAGATCTATTCCTGACCAATGGTCAGGAGGTGGTGGCAGGTGACAAAACTGGGTGAGGAGCTACAAATGGGTTCTGGGCACCTGGGCATGGAAAGTCTCCCACCCTTGGGTTTCCCACTTTCAGGGCATTACCCTCAACAGCCCACCCACACACCACCTTCACTCCGTGGCCAGTGAAATCTTGTCCTTCCTAGACAGACAGGGATTGACAATCACACACCTTCAGTGGGGCTATAGGATGGGGTGGTTTACCAAGGTTCGGGGCTTGGGTTACTCAGCTTTGATTGGCTCTTGCTATCCAGAGGGCTCCTCAGAGGAAGCAGTCTGAAGAATTGTGGCAGAATTTCCCTAGTCTCTAGAACGGAGCTCTGTTTTGCAGCGAGCTTTCTCCACTGCCCTTCATCACCCTGTCTTCCAGGATTGTCTCCACCAGAAGGAGAGGAAAGGTCTCAGAAGGAAAGTGGAGAAGGGTTGGAGCTACCTGGGTCAAGAGGAATAATCCAGGGACCAGAAGCACCTAATGGAGTTGCACATCCCAGCCTGACCCAACCTACCTCCCCCACCTCTTCCTCCTTTCCCCTACTCCCTGCCCCACTATAGACATTAACTGAGCACCTGCTATGTGGCAACACCATCTGGGTCAATGTTCACACAATGTAAACAAGGCAGGCACAGCTCCACTGAAGCAGAGGGGCCGGGCGGGGGGGGGGGGGGGAGTGGTTAAGAGCAGGGAGCTCCTCACCTTTGAGGAGGTCACCCACCCTTCCAGGGCTATGAGGGCCTGACTGGCACATGGACTCCATCCAGCGGAGGTCCTTGGGGCAGCTGCTATACATCCAGCACTGTGTCGGACTGTGAGGATATGTGGTGAGTCAGCTGGTCTGTGGGTGGGGGACACAAACACACTCAGCTGACTCGCTCACCGGCTGGTACAGGGGGCTGAGGAGGATGAGGAAAGAGGACCCCAGGCACCCTTGCCTGAGGGGCTGCCCAGCCAAACGTGAGGAATGCCCACAGGAGCACACAAGCCACCAGAGGCCCAGGGAAGCACTTACTCACTTCCTCCCCTACCTGCATATTGATATAGAGCCAGGAGTTGATGGGGCTGGGGGATGGCCTCTGCTTCTGCATTATTAGCTCCTGAGGCTGAGAGTGTGAAAAATGAGGCTGGGACCCCAGGCACTTGTCTGAGCTGCTGAAATTGCACTTGTCCACTCTCTGCCTCTGCCTGGCTCCCTCCCACCTCTAGCCTCCTCTCCCACCCTCACACCTGCACCACCCTTGATTCTGTCATTCAAGGAGCAAAGGAATGGACACTAGCAGTGGAATTGCTCTATGAGAGGGCAGAAGAGGGAGTTCAGGATAGAGTCTTACAGGATCATCCCTCACATGGCAGCCCACAGGCATCAACAGGATCGGTGTTGAATGTCTCAGTGTTGAGGCCCAAAGAGGTGCAGCACCCTACCCAAAGTGACACAGCAACAAGGCAGTGCTAGGCCTGGGGCCCAGGTCTCTACAATCATCTCAGACTCCATCCACTCTTCCAAGTGGGTGGACTCCTGCTGGTTTCACTCCCTGACTGGATGCCCAGGCCTGGTGTTCCTCCAGCTCAGAGAGACAGCCTGGTGGGGAATGGGGGAAGGGGTGTGGGACAGAGGGGAGGAGGAGAACAGAAAGTGCCAGCTGATTCATATTTCTAAATGTCATGTTATTTCAGGCATGTTCTCACTTTGCCACCACCTTCATCCACCCCTGCTTGCCATCTTGAAGACAAGGGAAGTGGGAGAGAGAGCTGTGAGGCCATGGGCTGGGGGCTGCCTTTCTTCCCTGCCCCTGAATGAGCACTGGTGGGAGCCAGGAGGCCTGAGTTCTAGCCCTGACTCTGGAGTTGGTTGCTGTGGGACACGGAGCCTGTCTGTAGGTCCTTTCTTTACTTCTCAATGTAATATGGGGCTAGGGAGGTGCTGTGGTTCCCCAAATGGCTGCATATTAGTATTGCCTCAAAACAAAACAAAAAGTAGATTCAGAGAGTATGATTCAGTAAGCCAGAGGGGAGCCTGGGACTGTATGTTTGAAGCATTCCCTGACTCCCACCCAACCTGCTGACTCTGGAGCAATAGGTCTGCTGAGGGTAGTTGGCAAGCTCAGGGCTACATGCTTCCATTCAGACTCTAATTTGTCTTCTGTGCTCATTTACCTCCCCCAAAAGGCCCTCCTTGATTTTTCCACCACATCTGCAACCTCCAGTCCTCATCACTCCTGGCCCCACCTCCCTGCCCATACTTACTTACTGGTGTGTGTGTGTGTGTGTGTGTGTGTGTGTGTGTGTGTGTGTATCCACACACGTGAGTGGACCCTATGTGAGTTCATAAAGGTGAACCCTCACACAGCATAGAGGAAGGTGCTCAGCATTAGAGCCACCCAAGTTCAAAGCTGCTCTGCTTCCTAAGGTTTTGTGACTCTGGGGAAGGGCCTTAACCTCTCTAAGCCTCCATTTCCAAAATCTCTTAAATGGATCTAAACAGACATTACCTCACTAATGTAGTGGGCCACGCTGACCTCCCCACCCAAGTGTATTGCCCAAATGGAAGGAGGAGGAGAAGGGGCTCTTACAGAACAGGGTTAATGGCAGAACGCATCCAGCTGGCCCTGACTCGCTGGGTTGTTGTGGGAAGTTTGGGTGCCTGCCACACCATGTGTGCCGATGGACAGAGGACTGGGCAATCACGGTTCCTCAACAAGGAATAGGTTCCCCAGGTGCCACTCAGGATCAGAATTTTCCCCATATGTCCTTGGGGCAGCTGCTATACATCCAGCATGTACATTCAACTGAAGAGACAAGTAGAGGCACTGTTGACAGAGGCAGGTAGAGTTAAGGTAACCCAAAAGGTTGGTGAGGCTCCTGAAGAGGAGTAATGGCAAATGGCTGTCAGTACCCCAAACCTAAAGAGGTCAGGACAGGTGACTTGTCAGGGCCCCAAAGGAGCCATGGAAGAGGGACTGCCCCACAGAGCAGCAGCCATAGAGGGAGGTAGCCATCCCCAGGCCACAACATCATGGCTAGGAGAAGCAGAGAGAAATAACCCAACCTCTCTCTACTCCCATCCTCCATCTCATTCTGGTACCTTCCATTGGCCATGCCCAGGCAGCAGCCAGAGCCATCAGCAGCCGCAAGAGGTCCCTTCCTGGGGTACGGATCAGAGCAGAGAAGACAGAGTTTTGCATGGCAAGTTGGGGGTTTGAGAAACAAACAGAGACTAGCCAGCTACTCAGGCAGCCTGCCAATCGCCCCACTCTTCCACCCACCCCATCTCCTGGACCCCGCAGGCTCTGAGAGGCCAGTGTGCCTGCTGCATCCTTCAGAAGTCATGGGTTTCAGCCCCACCTCCGCCACAGACTCATGGAGTGACATTAGAAAGTCACCTTTCCTCTCTGGCCACAGTGTCCTCATCATAGGGGGGCTAACCTGGCTGTCCTGGGCTACCTTGTCAAGTCCTGACCTGAGATTTTCCTTCCCTGCCTTCTGTAGACAGGAGAGAACCCCACTCGACAGGAAAACAGGTTTGAAGAACAAGGAAGGCAAATGGAAAATTAATTCTGGGCAGTAAAGAGCAGAGGCTGTTGTTTGTGATGTATAACTTACTCATTGTGTCAAACTGTGTACTGTGAGTAGCAGTGGGATGGCAAGAAAACCGAGATCTATTACTTAGAGTTTAATCTGTTCTCCATGTTAGAGAAGAGAGAGGGAGGGGGAAAGACTACAACTTTAATCACAGGCCCAGCCCAAGATGTCAAGCTGCTCTCGGTGTGTTAGTAAAATGATGTTGTATTACAGGCTTCCCAGACAGCGCCCCATACTGCAGCTTTATCTGCCGAGCTGTAAATTAGCACACCTACTTAACGCTCCTCAGGTAAAACCAGTAATTTAGCTGAAAAATACATACACACACACACAGAGCATGGGGTGTGGGAGCTTTGGAGAGGGAGCTGCTCCCCTTGAACAAGGAAGAGCTAAAAATGTGCAAACCAGGAGGAAAATGACACCGTAGCTACACTTCCTGTCATTAGCACACAGGCCTGGTCCAAGCCCCGAAGCTGGCTCACCTTCCTTTCTACCTGCCTGGGTGCCTCCCCCGACCACCCCTCTCAGCCATGAACCGTAAATTACATCCTGACACCTTTAATTTGTGCAAAGTATGCCTGGCTGCGCCTGGCACGAGCATCCGGCTGCTATAATAAGGTCAATCTATATTCATTGTCGCAGCACTTGATGTGCCAGAGAGCAGAGGGAGGCAGCACTGTGCTGGCTTCTCCAGGCTGGGGAGGGGGTGCAAGGGGAGGCTGCCCGATGCCGCCGCTCATCTCAGCCTGGCACCAGTTGGTTTATCACTTATGCACGGCATGAGCGATGTTAAGATTTAGCTAATCACCATCAGTTATTCATCCGATCACAGCCTGGAGACAGCTGCTGTGCCTGCCTGCTTGAGCCAGAGAGGGAGCCCCTACCCAGGATCACCACAGAGAGACTACTCAGTGGGTCTGATTGTCCCTTCTGGGAAGTAGCCCCTAGTGGTGTAGAGCTCAGGATTGTAGACCCCTAGCCTATTGAAAGAGAAGCTGTTAGGAACACCCCACAGGCAGGGACACTCATGTGGTGTCTGCATCCTGGGGCCCAGCCAGGGTCAGGCATTTCAGGGATATGTCCCAAAGAAGGGTCTAGGCATTGAAGTTATGGAGTTCTGGGTTTTAATCCCAGCTCTGTCTCTTGTAAGCTGTAAGAGCTTCATCTCTTGGCTGCAAATTCTTCATCCAGAAAATGGGGAAACAACTCCATTCGTGGCAAAGAGTGTAAAGATGCAAAGTAATACATGAATAGAGGTCCCAACATGTCTGCACATAGTAGGCACTCAGTCAAGGGCAGTTCCCATTATCACAGCAATAGTGGGTCCATCAAATGTTTTGTTGGGTGATGCATGTCTGTTTTCAAAGGAGAATTCAGACACAAAAGGCTCCTAAAGGGTGGGGCAGGGACTGGTGGATGAGCCTACTTTGAGATAAACTACTTGCATGGACCTGTTTTGAGATGGGTCTCAGATATTGAAATGTCTAAGCTGAAGAAGCCTCAAAAAGCATCTACCCCAGGGCTGGGGAGGATCAAAGAGGCAGAGATGAACCAAATTATTAGTCTTGAACAGGCTGGAGGCAACAGAGGAAGCACAGTGGCCCAGATTGTAGATGTAAAGAGTCTTGGAGATTGGTCAGCCCAACTCTTCATGGTAGAGTTCGGGGAACGGAAGACAGAGAGGGAACTGACTGGTCCAAGATAGTCCAGCCCAGGAGGGGCAGACCTGGGGCTTCAGCCTTCACAACTTCTTCCACTGCCCCACAGGACAGACACAAGGAGAGACAGTCTCCAGGAGAGAGGGTGTTGCTCCTGGGATCACTGGGCACCTATTTCCCTCTTCATGATGCACAAGTTTTCCCAGCTTTGTCCACAGCCATGTGAGTGGTGGGAAGCACAGAACTGAGTCCTACGGCCTTTGGTTGATCCTCAGTTTCCTTATTTGCACATGGGAGCCCTTAGCATCTGCCCCTCAGGGCTAATGAGAGGATTAAGTGAGACCAACTGTTCGAAGTAGGTGGCAGCTGGGCAGGCCAGATGAAGAGCTCTTTACCCTCTAATCAACAAGCTTAGAGTCAAAAGAGGGATGGCTGAGCTGACACCAGCTTAAGGGGTCACCTAAGTCCAGCTACACACAAGCAACCAAGTTAAATACTGAAAACATGCTAGCTCATCCTAGTGCCATGCCTTTGTCCTGGCTGGTTCCTCTCTCAGGAATGACCTTCCCTTCTCACCCTCTCCAGCTCATCCTCCCACCTCTTAGTTAGATCCCACTTCCTCCCCAAAGCCCTTTCTCCTCCTTGGTGTCAGGAATGCCTTCCCCTGTCCACACCCCACCATGCCTCCTGGCTGCAGGTATGCTCTCTATCTGCCTACTAGTGATTTAGCCCCAGATTGAAAGCACTGGGTAGGTGAGGCATTATTTAAGAGCTAGGCCACCTTGGCCTCTCTGGGCCTCCACTGGCTCATCTGCCAAATGGACAGGCAAAGGTGGGGTACTCTTGGTGGCCCCACGCATCACAATCCTATGCAAAACTTCCAGAAAAATTTTGACTCTGAAGGGGCTGTAAGTGCCAGGACAATAGGCATCACCATGGAAACCAGTGCTATTAGGCTGAATTTCTTCATTTCCATAGAATAGAAACTGAGTCCACATTAATTTAATATAAAGAAACTAGAGGACCGGTGCAAGAAATTCGTGCTTGGCGGGGGGGTGGGGGAGGGAGGGTCCCCTCAGCCCAGCCTGCACCCTCTCCAATCCAGGATCCCTCTCACAATCCTGGACCGCTGGCTCTGAATTGCTCACCTGCCTGCCTGCCTGGTCGCCCCTAACCACCTCCCCCTGCTGGCCTGATCGCCCCTCACTGCCGCGCCCCCCCCCCCCCCCCGCTGCCAGCCTGGTTGCTCCCAACTGCCCCCCTCCCTGCTAGTCTGGTCACTCCTAACTGCCCGCCCGCTGGCCTGGTCACCCCTAACCCCCCCACCACTGGCCTAGTCACCCCCAACTGCCCCCCCCCCCGCCAGCCTGATCGCCCCTCATAGCCCCCCGCCGGCCTGGTCACCCCACACAGCCTGCTGTTCAGTCATTTGGTCATCCCTCACTAACCCCCCTGCCGGCCTGGTCGCTCCATGCAGCCTGATTGTTCAGTTGTTTGGTCATCCCTTGGGCTGGGCCTGGGCAGCTGGGGGACTGAAGGGACAGGGGGACTCTGGAGTCAGGTGCGCAGAGCAGCTGGGTGCCGCACGCCTGCCCGCCCAGCGGGGCTGAGGGGACTGGGCACTGCCATCTAGTGGCTGTGGGTGCTGCCATTTTTGAGGGCATGGCTGTCAATTAGCATATTCCCTCCTTATTGGCTGTGGGCAGTTCCATCTTTGTGAGGGCATGATGGTCAATTAGCATATTCCCTCTTTATTAGATAGGATACAAATGTTCTCTCCCACCTGGCCTTGTGTCCTGAGGTTTCTAATCACTTGCCGCTCCCCTGATAGGCCTGTGCCTGTCCACCTCTGGCCAGCCCTTTCCACTCCTGCCCACCTAGATCAGCCCAGAGCTTACATCTCGGCACACCTTTCTGTATGTCACAATTACCCACACACCTGTGCTGTGCAACCTGCCAGGCCACAGCACTTCCAGTGCTCAGTCACCCTCAAAATGAGTTTCATTTCTTATCGAAAAACTTGGACAGCATGGAAGGTGGGGCCTCCATGGCAAGCGGGGCTATCAACCTCCCACCACCAACTGGTGAGTTAACTTGGCTGGATACTTCATGCCTATTAGTCCCAAGCATGACCAGAGAGCTCCAGCCTGACCAGGCCTGGGCTGAGCCCACTCATCCCATAGCAGCCTTATTAGGTTGCTTATTGGCACTGTTATCATCTACTCTCAAGTGACTGTGAAGCTGTTTTGCCGGTGCAAAACCAAAAGTGAGAGAGTCATGGGGCTGGTGTATTCTTTCATAGAGTGAAATCTGAGCATCCCACAGAGCTGTAGGTATCATGCCCATGTGGGCACACCATCTCAGTGCAGGGAATGCAGGACCTGTCATCATAAACACCTAGTTTCCCCAATGTCTTTTTTTAACTTCTTGCCTTGATTGACACCTGACTGTCCCCTAACATACCACTTCCCTGCTCCCTTTCAAGGGTAGGCTAAATTCTCTTCATCCCACATCCCACATCCCACATCCCACATCCCATCCCACAACCCGTGGGGCCTGGAGTGTGGTCAGGAACTCCTAGCTCCTCATTGTCCTTCCAAAACACTTACTCACCTTCACCCTCAAAAGCCCCAGCTCCTCTGAATGCCATGCCACCACTGTCCTTATTGCAGAGTACCCACTGCCCACCTGGGTTGCATCCCTCATTAATTGCACACTTAACCAACACTCTTGCCTTCTGGCTTGCTCTCCACCCCAATGCTGTCACAATTTTTGGTGGCTTCAACATCCACTTTGAGGATCCATTCAGCATTGGGGCTTCTCTGTTCCTCCACCTATCTGGCTCCAACCACCCATTCCCTACCTGCTGCCATGGGTATCACACTTAATCTTGCCACCATGGAAACTGCACCCTGGCATGTCTTACATAGTAGGCACTCAGTCATCTACACAATGTCTACTTGAAGTATCCTGCTGATGACCACCTGTCACTGGTCATCCTTCCAGATTATACTCCTTCTGCCTCATGGGGCCTCCAGCCACTGACCAGTACCATCTCACATCCATCTTTTATGTCCTTTGGCTGCTCAGCACTACAATTGTCTAGCAGTCTTGGTGTGCACTTTCCCATTCTCCCAAACAAGTGTTTCTTCCTTTCTCCTCTCCACAATCCCCTCACTTTCCCCACCCTCACTGGCCTCGTGCCTTGTTCAGAAAACTGCCAATTAGAAAGAACACCATTATCTTCCCATCAGTAAACCCAGTAACCCTTCCATATCTGCACCTACTCTCTGCCTCCCTTCTGCCAACAGTTGGATGAAAGTCACTGCTCTGCCCAAGACAACCCTCTACCTGGGGCCTGGATGCCACCTCTCTCACCTGCTCAAGGACCTGGGTGTCTCCACTTTCTGCATCACCACTGCCTCCCTCTCCACCAGTCCCTATCCATGGCAGGAGGCGTGCATGCTCCAGGATCTCCTATAATAAGCAAAACCCACTCATCTCCAAACTCTCCCCACTGCCATCCCGCTTTCCTGCTCCCCTTCATTACACATTCTGACTCCACTTTCTCACTGGGCATTCTGTCCCTAGGGCTAGAGGTGTGCATGAACACCCCTGGCTCCGAACCGATAGGCAGTAAAGCAAGGCTAGAATCCAAGAGGAGAAGGGAGGACAGCTCCAGGGGAGAAGAAATGACCCTAACTGTGAGGGGTCTCAGAGGTCACACAAAGATTTGTATTTTAGAAGGATATTCCTGAGGCACTAGGCGGGGTGGGCTGGAAGTCAAGAGAGGAGACTCATTAGGAGGACACAGAAGTGATCCAGTGAGATATCAGAAGGCCAGATAGTGGAGACAGAGAAGGATGGATTCTGAGGGCAGAGTGAGGGAGTATAGAATCACCATCAGGACTGATGGACTAATTATCATTTCCAGAGTCAGGAAGGATCAGGTACTGACCTTTCCCTCTGCTTAGAACACTCCCCTTGCTCTTTCTATACTCTTTTATCAACAGGTGCTATCCCATCATGAAACTGACCAGACTGGATATTCCCAAATTTCTTTGACTCTCTCTCCTAAACTAGTTTGATCACGGCACCGCCAGGGACTTCTCAGCACTGCACTCTCAGCTCATCACCTTATCCTTTGTTGCTGGCACATGGTGAGCACTCAGCACACATTCAAGAAAAGGGAGGAGATGATGCAGAGGTAAGAATGAGCTGGAGAAGAGTAAAGGCTGTGGAGGTGTAGTGCCAACCTCAGAGTTCAGCTTTTACCCTACAGGAGACATTAGAGGCCTTACATACAGAAGTGGCAATGACCAGCTCTACATGAGAGTAAACCCATCTGACAGCCATGGAAAATGAACTAGAATGGGGCAAGACTAGAGCAAGAGGGAACAGTCAGAGTCAATTCTGCTACTATAGGCAAAGGAAGTTGACACCTGATCATGGAAAGAGGAGAACAGAGGATCAGTCTTAGAAATACCAAGGAGGTAAGATTGCAAGGTAGGATGATAAACTGGAATATAGTTAATTGGTTGGTGGCTTAGGCAGCTGCATAGATTGTGTCACTTGCTAAGATAAGGTGGTGGGTGGGAGGTACTTTGGACATGCTGAATCTAAGGTAACTGTGGAGGACTTGGGGAGAAATGCACTAGACTGGCAAATGGATATGTGAGGGTGATGCTCAGGGTGGGGCCCAGGACTAGAGATGGAGATTTGGAAGCCACTAGCAAAGAGAAGCAGTGAGACCACAGTGGCATGAAGATCAGGGAGTCGCCTGGAAAGGTCAGCAGCTGGAGGATAGAACCATGGAAAATGCCCACCCTTGAGGGCCAGCAGAGGGAAATGACCCAACAAAGAGACAGAGGAGAAAAGGAAACAGGGAAAACTAGGACAGAGTGTTATCTCAGACACAGGGAAGAAGGTTCTATAAGGACTGGTGGTCAGTGGGGTCAGTACCCGTGGCAGGTAAGAGAAAGGCAAGAGGTCTCCACTGGATTTGACAACATGAAGGTAACTGGTAACCTTTGTTAAAGCAGTTTTCATCGAGTTGAGGGTGGAGGGGCTCTGCTCTGGGCTGAGGAATGAGTCAGGAGTAAGAAAGTACAGGCCACTCAATTAGTTAGTTAATGGATTTGCTGTAATTGTTCTGCACCTTATTCCAAAAAGAAGCAATTTCTCAGCTATAAAATAGAGATTACAATTGAAAGCCAAAAGATGGAAGCAAACCACGTGTGCATTGACGAATGAGTGGATAAAAACAAATTGTGGTCTACACAGTGAAATATTAGTCTACTTGAAAAAGGAAGAATATTCTAAAACATGCTACAACATAGATGAACCTTGAAGACACTGTGCAAAGTGAACTAAGCCAGTCACAAATGAGCAAAGACTGTATGATTCCATTTATAGGATGTATCTAGAGTAGTCACATTCATAGAGACAGAAAGTAGAATGGGGTTGGCCAGGGCTTGGGGGAGGAGAGAACAGGGCACTGTTGTTTCATGGGTATAGAGTTTCAGTTTGGGAAGGTGAGAGAATTCTTAAGATGGTTGGTGGTAATGGTTGTACAACAACATGAATGTACCTAATGCCATTGACCTGAACACTTAAAAATAATAAAAATTATGTTTTATGTTGTGTATATTTTACCACAATAAAAAAAATGCACAAAAGAAAAGAAAAATATATATTACAATGTGGGATAATATAATCACTAGGACTGAGCATTTCATTATGTCCTGAGCTTCCTGGTAACCAAGATATAAAGGAAAATTTTCAAGTTTTGATGTTAAAAAATGGAAAAATACTACTTTTTCAAGAGAACTCAAGTCCGCCCACCCCATCCCTGGCCAGGAATAGATTATAACAGGCATTTGCCTTAGAGATTCTTATAAGAAACATTAATAGCTTTAAGGATAATGTAGAATACCAAAGATGTACAAAGACATATTCATTACACAACCATTTCTGCCTGTGATTCTTGAAGAAATGTGAGAGGAAACCTAACTCAAAAAATCCTTTCTGATAGGATTGAAGTAAATAAGGTCTAAAATGTCCAGGATGTAACTTAGAACTCCCCAAAAGGCATGTCTACATAATGGTGCCTGTAGGATTTACAGGGGAAGGCATCCAAGAGCAGTTGGCAACTTGCTCCCAACTCAGTGGAGAGATCTGGTTTGAGGTGGAGATCTGGATATCAGCACAGAGATCGTGCCCAACACTATGAGCAAGAATGCCAAAGTCAGGGGCAGTGTGGAGCCCCAGAGAATGCTGCCTCGTAGACACCCCCCTGTCCCCAGGGCCTGGACACTGAAGCAACAGACAGCAGCTGTCAGTGAGAACTCATGTCCTCTGACTTGGTTAGTGTATGCCATGGGCCCTGGGCTCTTCTCTGCTCAGGAGGAAGAATGCAATGCTGAACATCAGAAGACCTGGGCGAGAATCTCATGGTCTTACTTCTAGCACTGTGTGTGGCCTTAGAAGACTTCCACAGGCTCTTGAACCTCAAGATTCTCACCTGTAAATGGTGAAAAATAATTAGCAGTCCCTTCTCTGAGAGCAGAAGGGTGGCTTGAGAAAGCTTTAGCCCATATCCACTCCATCTGCCCTCTTCCTCTTCACCATCTCAAACAGACACCTGTCCAAATGGAAACAGGCTGCTCCAGAAAGCCTCCTTTCTGATTGGCTGGCCCCAATGGATAGTTAGGACCTGCCCCTCATTGAGATATTGATGATGATGAGCCACATGACAGAAGAATGCCACCTACAAACCACTGACTCCCATGGGTGACTGTGTCTGTGCCTCAGAGCCAATTCAAGCTATTGAGGCAATAGCTTGATGAATGATGACATCCTTTATCAAGATGGGGAGCCTTGGGGGGTCAGGAGGACAGAAAAATGATGTCTGCAATTCTGCTACACTGCATCTGCTGAGCCTGAGGACATTGCAGGTGGAGAGGCCCAGGAGCCCTTTGCACATAGAGGTCCAAAACTGCCTGTAGGTGTGGGAGAAAGAGAAATGTGATGATCATCAGCATATAGGTATAACTGGAAGCTAACAGCAGAACCCTTTCAAAGGGAAGCTTGGAACTAAAAGTATTAAAGACTTTAACAGTGAGATGACTACTGAGCATTAGGAAGGGTTGGGGAAGATTTGAGATGATCTGGAAGGACCTATGCATACCAGAATTAGCACCACACCCAGCTGCCCAAGCCCACCTGGGATGGTCCCTTACTGTGCTTTGCTCTTGACATGGGAGAGTCTGCAGAGAGCAGCCTTGCATTAGGTTGGAGGGGCTTGCTGGCCGGACCTTTTCAGACACATCATCTCTCAAAACCACAGCCTGGATGGCTATGCTCAGCAATCATGTGTTTAAAAAGCAATAAGACTAAATGTTTTTCCGTTTCCCCTTTGAGAGACCATGTATGATAAATGATAGGCAATTTCATGGTTGGAGTTTCAATTTCTGAAAATATTAGTGCTATTCCCCAAGCTCCACTTCCAAGATAAATTCTTTTTGGCAGCCTCCTTTGTTGTCTCCTAATACCCTGATTCTGAATACATTTGGAGGCCTGGTATAAATTTCATCAGCTCAGCCCCTGGTCTACATTGGAAAGGGTGTTACTCACCTTCCACTCTTTCAGGGTGTTTTGCATTTGTTTCAAGTCAGTGGCATTTTTAAGTACCTTCTGTGTTCCACGTGTTATGGTGGGTATAAAGGAACTACAATCAATCATTTCATCATGAAAAATCAATCATGTATTTAGTCCCTTCGAACTCAAAACAACAACAATAACTCTACAGTGCCCAATACCTCATCCTTGTTCCACACTTGAGACTCAGAGCTAACCTAGTAAAATCAGATGGAGCAAGGTGGAAAAGATTGAGTATTTACTGAGCACCTACAAATGGTCAGGTATGGGGCTGAATGCTTGTCCAATCCTTTGCACAGGAGTCTGAGCTATTTTTTTCACAAAACTCAAAGTTGATTCTAGTATTCACATTTCATTGATGGGGTTAGGGGGGACCGAGGCTCAGAAAGGCTAAGGATCTTATGTAAGAATGTTCATTCCACTGGACCACACTGCCCCTCCTGATGTCAGCAGCCCGGATACTCCCAACAGTCATCATCAAAGCACAGGAATGCCCTTGTTTGGAAACAACAAAGAACCAGGTCCATCAATGGAAGGAGACTAACCTACTTGTCACTTTAGCTTCCATTACTCAGCACCCCTGGCCTGTCCTAACCCCAGGCTCCCTCTGAAGTTTCCTAGGCTTATGTCCTCAGTGTATTACCAATACTCAGGCCCAGCTCCCTTTCTCTTATATTATCATCCCCTCTTCCTAACCAAACCCTCCAGATCATGGGTAATCTTAGATTCCTACAACCTCTCTACCATTCCTTCACCCTTTAGAGGAGATATCTCATGCCCATGATGACATTTCCTTCTCTTATAATCTCATGGATCCCTCAAAAGACTGGCAAAAAGCTGGCATTCCAAAATTTTTGAGAAAAATACTGGAGTAAAATGGAATGTAATGAAGCAAAATGAGATTAAATCTCTCAGTATAGAATGAATTGGAACAGAATCTAATGTAATAGAACCAATAAAAATAGTATGGCACAGATAAAAAGAAGTAGGAAGAAGAAAAACAGAATAGAACTGTATAGAACTGAATAAAAAAGGGTGCAATAGACTAAACAGGCTGAACTAGACTAAGACAGGTTGAAACAGAATTGACCAGGATGGAACAGAATAGACCAGGTCAGAACAAAATGTAACAGGATAGAAAAGATTAGAACAGGATAGATTAGAAAACTATGGTACATCTACACAATGGAATACTACACTGCTATAAAAAAGAAGGAATTCTTACCATTTGCAGCAGCATGGATGGACCTGGAGAGCATTATGTTAAGTGAAATAAGCCAGGCAATGAAAGAAAAATACCACATGATCTCACTCATTTATGGAAAATAAAGAACATTATAACCTGATGAATAAAAAGATACAGAGGCAGTAAAACACCAAACAGACTATCAAATTACAGTGGGAAGGCTGGGGAGTGTTGGGGAGGGAGGGAAATAGATAAACCAAAGGACTTGTATACATGCATATAAGCACACCAATGGACACAAGACACTGGGGGGGGGGGGAGGTAAGATGCAACAGGGGGTAGGGGAGGCTGGGGGAAGGTCAATGGGGGGGGAAGGGAGATATATGTACTAATATATGTAATACTTTAAACAATAAAAAAATTTAAAAAAATAGTCTTCTCACAAGAAAATAAATATGTCCAAATAATCAACCCTGGGTGTTCTGGGTAACAATTAACCCTGGGTACTAAGAGAAGGGCGTTTAAAAAAAAAAAGATTAGAACAGGATAGACCAGACTAGAATAGAATAGAATTCAATAGAGTGACACCGGGTGGAACAAACCCAAACAGGTCTGAACAGAATAGAGTGCAACAAAATAATAGAGCTAAAGCCAAGCGTTATACAACTAGATGAAATAAAATTTAGTCCATTCATTCAACAAACATTTTTCAAGTGTTAATCTGTGCTAGGTAAGAAAAAGTAGACATAGTCCCTGTCCTCACAGAACATACTGACTGGTGAAAGAGACCCAAAAAAAACCACAAATAAGTATTAATAAATATATAATTACAAACTCTGAACTTCCATGAAATACCAGGAGAGAATGGATAGGTGGCCATGATTAAGGATAGAGGTCATAATATTAAAAATAAGGAGGTCAGGAAAGCTGACACCAAAAAATGAGGAGTCGGAGACACTTATAGAAGCAGGGAAGAGCATTCTAGGCAGAGAAAACAGCATGTACAGAAGCCCTGAAGCAGGAAAGTGCAAGAAGTTCAGGGAGCAAGGCCGAGGTGACAGGAGAGCAGAGGGAAAGGCAGGCAGAGGACAGATGCCGCCAGGCCTGGGGGAAGTTTGGATTTCATTCTAAGTGCAATGAGAAGCCACTAAAGGGAGCAACAGTAACGATGGTGTGTTTCATAGTTCCTTTTTGGCTACTGTAAAGGAAAGAATTAGGGCAGGGAGACCATTTAGGCATCTACTGCAGTTGTCCAGGCTGTGATGATGGTGGCTGGGAGCAGAGTGGCAGTGGCACCAGAGGGGAGAGATGCAGCCGACTGGAGAAATATCTGTAAACACAGCTGAAGGATTTGCCAGTGTATTGAACATGGGGCTGGCAGAAAGGAAGATCTGAAGGAGCAGCTGGGGGTTGTGTTTTTATTTCCTGAGATGAAACTAAGCAGAGATGGTTTGGGAAGGAAAATCAAGCTTCCTTTAGAAATCCTAAGGTTCAGACACTGGGTTGGGTCATGTCCAAACAGAGGTGTCAAGATGAATTGGAGCTATAAGCCTGGAGCTCTGAGGAGGGTCTGAGCTGGAGAGTAAGCTGAGGAGGTGTCTGCATATAAATACTACACAATGTCTTGGAATTGCATGCAACCACATGTGCAGGAGTCAATGCAGAACTTCACCAATGCATGTTCCCTGGTCTATGAGCATAGGAATCCCCATGATGCTGTTGAACATGCAGATTTCTGGGCTCCCAGGCCACTGAAATGGATCTCTGGGGATGGGACTAGCAACTACCCCAGAGTGTCTGCATGCTATCTAATGTGGGTGAAACATTGGTCTAGGGAGAGAATGGATGCTGGAAGAGCCCCTAACACTGAGAAATATGTGCATTTGCACATCAGAAAGGAGAACCAGCAAAGAAGACGAAATCAGAGGAAAATCAGGAAAGGATGGTGTCTCAGAGGCCAAGAGAGGAAAAGTGTCAGGACCAGGTGATCCAGGCCCAAATCTCTGCGTAGAATGAGCAGAGGAGTGTGTCTGTGAGGTGTGGCAGTGTGCACACCTCCAGGGAGTTGCGGGGCAGGGAGCTGGGCCATACCAGAGTGGGGCAGGACTGAGTGGGCCAGAGGACAACAAAGTGGGAGAGTTGAACAGATGGCAAGCAAAATCTGTTATGCAAGTCAACGGAACATTTGGGGACAGAACCTCAAACATATTTCACATGTGATTTTGTCCTCCCAGGTCCCAGCTCACAGAGTGTTCTCACCAAGGAAAGTGGACATGCTAATGGTCAGACATTTCTCTGCACATACCAGGATGGCTGCCATTTCCTGCCTTCTAACCATTGGGCTCAGCAACCTCAGATGTCCTCTCCAAGGCTGCTGAGGTCTTCCCTGATGTCCATCTCCCTTCCCAGGCATGGTCCCAGCTTGTCTCTCCCTATTCTCCTAGAACTCCAGGCTGCAACACTGGTACAGGTGCTAAAGGCCCACTGCTACCCGTGTCCTCAGGCCTCACTTCCAAGGAGTGAATCACTGAGGCTGTAATTTCTTACACACAGCAAAAGGGCCTTCAGGATCCCACAGCTCATCCTGACCACGCCCCAGGCAGCTGCTGGGCTATGCCAGGTCCAGAGCCCTGATCCCCAGTGGGGGTGGGGTGATGAAATAGGCACATTTTAAAAGACACATTCAACCTCATATTTGACTTTTATAGCCGTAAATGACAACCAAAAACCTATTGCTTTCATAACGTTAACCTCAAAAAGCAAGCCAACATTTTCTTGTTAGTGAGGCTACTGGAAACAAAAAGAGATCTTCAACTGGGAACAAACCCCTGGGTGTCTGTAGACCACAGTTGGTGAGATGTTTACATTTTTCAAAAGGTTAGATAATCTGGGAGGCAGTGACAGAAGTGAGGCCTATCCGTGCTTCCCCCACATTGAAATCTGCTTCTGCTGCATGCCCCAAGGTGCCACACACCTCAGAAGACGCGGGAGCCCCTGCTATCCATCTGGAGGCACATTCCTGGGGAGGAGCAACCTGGAGAGACTTCCCAGCCCTCCCTCAACCTCTCAAAACGAGTCTGCGGCAGCAGAGGGATTTTCCCCATGAGAGCAAATGACAACACAGCGCCTGTTTGTTTTCGGTGCAGGAAAGAGCTGGGAACATCTGCTCCAAGAAGCCACTTGAAAGATAATCAGTCAGGGATGTTGCCAAAACAGCTGTGTGGCAGGCGGGAAAGGAGAGGGCCTGGAGCTGAGAGGGCGGAGTGGGAGGAGGGGAGCTAGGTTGACAGGGAACGTGGGGGGGCGGGGGAGGGGTCGGTCCCGCCCACCAGACCTCCCTGGGAGCTTTTGCGGGGAGACCCCAGCTGTCCTACCCTAAAACACTGGGTCTGGTCTATGTTTCCTGCAGGGATCCCTCAATTTCCATACAGGACTGACAAAGTTGAATTTACCCTGTGGTCCTGGGAAAAGGCAGGGTCAAAGAAGTCCCCCCACACACCCATTTATATCCCAGTAAAGGCTTACTGCCCTGCAGTCCATTACCATCTTCCCTGTATGATGTAAACAGGACTTACCATGCCCCTTGTTTACCTATGCCAGAGCAGACACAGACCTTCCAAATCCCCATTCTTTGTCTTACAAATAATTAGCTGAACTAATGGATCCCCAGTATTCGAATGGAACAAAATGCATGTTAACCAAATGGGTTAAGTTTCTCTCCTTCACCCAGGCGCCTGAATTTGAACCCACCCTCAGTCTGAGCCAACATACAGTTCCTCTGAAAGGCCCCCCGGCAGAGCAGGCTGACCTGGACAAGCCAATCTCCATATACTGCCCCTTTGACCAAAGACCCTCCTGCATTTGCTTTTTATCGACAGGGCTTGAAGCTCCTCCTGCAGTAACACTTGTTCTGGTGCCTAAGATCCCACCACAAGAATTATTTTTTGGAATTAAGGGTTGAGATGAAACCCAGAAGACTCAGGAGCCTGCCTGCTACCCACCTAGGGGGACAAAGAAGCAAACGACAATCCACAAGCTAATCACAGAAACTGAGGTCTGCCAGGCATGATTTCACAAATACTATGCCCTGGGCCAGGCAACATTGGGGCCCCTCACCCCCAGTGCCTTCTCACTTGCCTGCTCTAACCTCAGAGTAGGACCCAGGACAATCCCTGGCACAGGGGTCCTATAAGCCTTCAAGGCCCTCAGACAACAAAGAAAAAAACCCAGCAAGGAGTCAGGCCCCAAGCTTAATGCAGGGGAGGAGGCCCAAGACAGGGAAGCAGCCCACAGGACTTGAAACCCTTCCTATAATCACAACTTTGCGAACAGGCACTTTCAGAATAAACCAAAACAAACAATCAGAACAGCAGCACCAACAAAATCATGCAAACCCACTAGCAAATAAGTACCCGTGAACCAAGCTCTGGCTGTTCCTACCCATCCTGATCTCAGAGGCAAGCTATGGGGTAGGGGAGACTGTCCCACCCACCAGGATCCAGGTCCCAGGGCACTGCAAGTGAGCAGCAACTCAATCAAGTCCAAAATGATGACAAGAAATGCACTCAGAGTTGGGACAGATTGCTTTATTTGGCCATTTCTGGATTAGCGCATCACCATCATCCATACACACAGCACTGTTTACATTTATTACATTTGCTATGTTCTGTCTTAGTTTGGTTCCTCCCAGAAGGAGACCCTGAGACAAGGATTTGAGGGAAAGTTGTTCATTTGAGAGGTAATCACAGGAAACACCAGGAAAAGAGTGAAGGAGTGAGACAGGGAAGAGAAGGTGGCCAGTGCAGGCTGGGTTAGTGGACAGGTGACTGCTGTGAATAACCATGGCTCATTTGTGAAGTAGTCAGACAGCTTCTATTCATCTAAAATCAACCTGTACCCTAAAATCCTCGAGCCTCCCATCCTGCATTGAGTCTTTCCCCAAGAGTGTGTCCCAGATGGTAGGAAAGACAAGGGCACTTCGAATTCTGGTTTCAAGCTATGTTCTCATGGAATCCCAGGATTCTGGGAGATACTTCACGGGTTCCTGGAGGCAGGAACTGGTGGTCAGGGCTGCAAACTCCACCTTCACTTCAACCAAAACAACTCCATTTTTTTCTGCTTAAAATATTGGGCTTCCACTTACAATATTTTTGGAAAGGCTCAGCAGCTTAAAAATAAAGGTCAGATCTACTTCTGCTTCCAAAAAGATGGCCTAGACATACTCTTCCCTATTTCTCCTGCTAAGTACAACTACATCCATGGACATTATATACAAAACAAACATAAAAAGTCTCTGAAAGGTGGAGAGAAGGAGGACTTGCTAGGAACCTGAGGACCCAAGGAACTGCACACTCACTGATGAGTTCCTTGGGTTTTCTTTGTGCTACATACATTCAAGGCTTGGAGCAGAAGAAGCCAGCCACCCAAACACTCCATCAGCATAGACAAAAGAAGTCCCAACAAAAGCCAGCTCTCTCCAGCCAAAGGGCAAGTAAAGGGATAACCTATCAAGACAGAAAACATTTAAATAATAACCACTCAATTCCAGCCAAAACCATAGGAAAAAACTATGTTCCTGCACCCAAACTATGCTAGCCAAGGTCAAGTAGGAAGCCCAGACTTCCACCCTACTAGTACTTGTCTGTAACAAGGATTGGGGTACAATGTTAGAGGAGGGCTAATGGGGAGACAGGACTTTTACCATAGCTCAGTGGTAACAAGGTCACCTACTTCAAGATAGTGGAGACTGCCAGAACTCCCCACCCCACCCAGTGGTAATGAGGAGCCCCCTCTCACATGCCAACGAAAGCTGATTGGAGAACCTGCACTTCTGCCTCCACTTAGCAGTAACAAGGGAGAACCTCCCACCCCTTCCTGGCTGGAGGGGTATCAAAAAAGCCAGATAAGCCAGAAGGAATTAAAATAAGGTCCAGCCTTGGCTCCGTTGTTTGCAGTGCTGTCAAGTACACGGAAAGGTGGCAAGTTCAATTCCCAGTTGGGGCTCATACAGGAGGCAATCCACCAATCTCTCTCCCTCTATCCCTTCCTTCCTCCCTACCTCCTTTTCTATCTCTAGAATCAATGAAATACATAATCTTGGGTGAGGATTAAAAAATAAAAATAAATAAATAAAATACAATAGGATCAGAGCCTCATAACATAATACAAACGTGTCTAGGTTTTAATGAAATATCACTTGTTATACCAAGAAGGAAGATCTCAAACTAAATTAAAAAGAAGACAACAGATGGCAATGACAACACTGAAATGATAAAGATGTGAGAATTATCTAACAAATATTAAAACTGCCATGATAAAGTGTTTTAATGAGAAAATATAAACATGCTTGAAACAAATGAAAAATTAGCCTCAGCAAAGAAATCCTATATAATAAAAAGCTAATATGCAAATCGACTGAACAGCAGAACACCTGGTCACTATGACACCCACTGACCACCAGGGGGCAGACGCTCAATTCAGGAGCTGCCCCCTGGTGGTCAGTGTGCTCCCACAGGAGGAGCACTGCTCAACCAGAAGCTGAGCTCATGGTTGGCGAGCGCAGCAGCAGTGGCAGGAGCCTCTTCCACCTCCATGGCAGCACTAAGGATGTCCGACTGCAGGGGAGCAGGCCTAAGCCATCAGTCAGACATCCCCCAAGGACTCCTGCATGAGACAGAGTGCAGGCTGGGCTGAGGTACACCCCAAGTGCACAAATTTTGTGCACTAGGCCTCTAATCTTACCTAATAATAGACAAACATGTAAATTGACCATACCTCCGCTATGCCACCAGCCAATCAGGAGTGATATGCAAATTAACCCAACAAAGATGGAAGTTAATTTGCATACACAGGGGCTGAGTGATGGGGGTGGGATGCTTGTGTCATCGTCGTGGTGATGACACAGGCATTCTACCCCACCCCCGGTCTCTCAGGGCCTCTGGGCAGCGTGGGAAGGCGGGGCCGGAGCGGAAAGAGGCAGCTCCCAGGCCTGAGTGGAAAGGAGCTGGGCAGGAGTGGAAAGGCAGAGCCAGCAACCAGGGAAAGGAAAGCCCATTCTAGCACAAATCTTTGTGCATCGGGCTTCTAGTAGAAGACATAAAAAGGAAACAAATAGAAATTTTAGAACTGAAAAATACAATAATCAAAATTTAAAACCCAGTGAATGGGTTCAACAACAGAATGGAGGGGACAGAGAAAAAAATTAGTGAACTAAAAAATAGAATAACGAAATACCAGAAACTACCCAGCCTGTAAAGCAAAGAGAAAATAAACTAAAAATAAATAAATAAACAAACAAACAAACAAACACAGTCTCAGAGATCTGTGGGACTATAACAAAAGATCTAACTTCATGTAATTGGAGTTCCAAAAACAGAAGAAAAAGAGAACAAGATTGAAAAAGTACTAGAAGAAATAATGGCTGAAATTTTCCCAAATCTTAGTGAACCCCAAACAAGACAAAGCCAAAGAAATCTCTGACAAGACTTCTAAATACTAAAGAAAAAGAAAAAATATCAAAAGAAGCCAGAGAAAAATGATACTTTAGCTATAGGAAAAAAATTTAAATAACAACAGATTTTCATCAAAAACCATAGAGGCCAAAAGTAGCACAATATTTTTCAAGTGCTGAAGGAAAAGAAATATGAACCCAGAACTCAGCAGAAATATCCTTCAGATATGAAGGGGAAATTAATATATTCACAGATTAAGGATAAATTTGTTTACAACACAAAATAAAGGAGTTTGGGAACATCAGGAAAAAATAAAGAGCATGATAAGCATGAACATGGGGGGGAGGGGGTTTTCCTTCTGTTATTGAATTTTCTAAATTATGTTTTGTGATTGAAGAAACAATTATAACACTGTCTGATGTGGTTTTAAATGTCCATAGGGGAAATAGTTACGATAATTTAAAGTGGTGGAGAGTAAAGAAATATAAAAGGAGGTAAGATTTCTACACTTTACTTTGAGTAATCAAATTGATGACACCAGTAGACAGCGGTAAGTTATCCTGTATAATACTAGAGGCCCAGTGCATGAAATTCGTGCACAGGTAGGGTCCCTAGCAGCTTCCAGTTGCCAACTGGGTCCTTCCTTCATTCCACACCACCCACTGGTGGTCAGCCCACATCATAGTGAGCAATTGAACTCCTGGTCAGTCAAACTCCTGAGGGGACACTTTATATATATAGAAAAGCCTAATATGCTAAGTGCCCAGTCGTCCGTTCAACCAAAACATAATATGCTAATGATATGCTAAGGCCACTCAACCCCTCACTATGATGTGCACTGACCACCAGGGGGCAGACAGTCAACTGGTCAACCAGTTGCTATGACGTGCACTGACCAGCGGGAGGAAGACACTCCAACCAATAGGTTAGCTTGCTGCTGGAGTCTGGCCAATTATGACTGAGTGAGATGAGCCAGTCATGCCCTGGAGCCCTCCCGTGGTCCCTCCCTGGCTGGCCAACCTCCCGTGTCCCTCCCGAGCCCTGATCATGCACTGGTGGAGTCCCTTGGCCTGGCCTGCTCCCTCTTGCAATCCAGATCCCTCGGAGGATATCAGAGAGCAGGTTTTGGCCAATCCCACAGGCCAGGTCGAGGGACCCACTGGTGCATGAATTCTTGCACCTAGTGTACATATAATGTATTACCTAGAGCAGCCACTAAAATGCTATGCAAAGAGATACAAAGAAATATTCTCAAAACACTATAGATAAATCAAAATGGAATTCTAAAAAATGGCCAAGTAACCCACAGAAAGGCAGGGGGAAAAAAACAGAGAATACAAAAAAAAAAAAAAAACCCACAGAGAAGAAACAGGAAAAAAAAGTAAACCTTGACATACCCATAATTAAATTAAATATTAATACTAATTAAAAAGCATGACCCAACTAAATGCTGCCAACAACATACTCACTTCAAATATGACTTAGGTGGGTCAAAACATAAAAAATAAAGGAAAGGGATATATCATGCAAACATTTGTTTTCAGAAAAGCAAAAGTGGCTATATTAATAATCAGATAAAGTAGACTTCAAAATAAAGAAAATTAGCAACATGATCTCACTCACTTGTGGATAATAAAAAACACATTATAAACTGATGAACAAAAAGATAGATACAGAGGCAGTAAAGCATCAAACAGACTGTCAAATTACATCAGGAAGGTTAGGGAGAGGTGGGGGAAATAAGAGATCAACTGAAGGACTTATATGCATCATATAAGAATAACCAACAGATGCAAAACATTGGGGGGTGAAGGCATGTATGGGAGTGGGGTGGAGGGGGAGGGCAATGGTAAGATATGTACACATATAATATCTTAATTTAAAAAATGAAAAAAAATTAGCAGACACAGAGAGAAACATTATATAATGACAAAAGGATCAATCTACTAAGAAGATATAGATATCCTGAATGTAAATTCATCAAACAACAGTGATGCAAAATATTTAAAGTGAAAGCTGATAGAATGAAAAGGAGAAATAGCCAAATCTACAATTAGAAATACCCCTCTCTCAACAATTTATAGACCGAAAACAAGCAAGTATATAAAAGAAGTGAACACTAACAGCCAACAGGTTCTCATCAACTTTTATAAGACACTCCACTCATCAACTGAAGACTATACATTATTTTCAAGTGCCCCCAGGACATACACCAAAGTAGGGGTATAAAATAAACCTAAAATTTAAAACAATTTAAACAATGTAATGTGAGTTCTCCAACCACAATGGAATCAAACTAGAAATCAGTAACAGAAAGATAACAGGAAAATCTTCAAACACTTGGAAACTAAAAGACACTTTTAAATAATCCATAGATCAAAGAAGAAGTCTCAATGTAAATTTTAAAATATGTGAAACTAAACAAAAATGAAGATATATTAAATTTATGGGGCACAGCTAAAACTGTGCTGAAAGGAAAATTTATAGCACTCAGTAAATACATTAAAAAAGAGGAAAAGTCTCAAATCAATAATCTAAGCTCCCACCCTAAGAACCTCAAAAAAGAAAAGTAAAATAAACACAAGGTAAGCAGAAGGGAGGAAATAATGAAAATAAGAGTAAATTTGATGAAATTGGAAACAAAAATAATTGAACAAATGAATAAAATAAAGAGTGAATACTTTAAAAAGATCAATAGAATTGCCTAATTTCTAGGAAAATTCACAAAGAAAAGAGAGAGAGAAAAAAAAACACAAATTGCCCGTCAGAATGAAACAAGAGTTATCACAACAGACACTGCAGACATCAAAAGCATAATAGAAAATAATCTACACAAATAAATCTGCTAAATTAGTTGAAATAAACCAACTCCTTAAAAATACAAATTAATGCAATTCACCTACTATGAAATAGATAATTTGAATAATTCCATAATCTATCATTATTCAAAGAAACTGAAAAAATATTATTTTTAATTCCCAAGAAACTAATCTCCAGACCCAGCTGGGCTCACAGGATAATTCTACCAAATGGTTAAAGGAGAATTAATACTAATTCTACTAAATCTCTTCCAGAAATTAAAAAGGAAAGAACACTTCCCAATTATTTTATAAAGCTAGCATTACCCTTATACCAAAACAAAAACACAATTATCTTTCATGAATATAGATGGGAAAATCCTTAACATAATATTAGTAAATAGAATTTAGCAATACATAAAAAAGAAGTATACAATATGACAAAATGGGATTTATTCCAGAGATGCACACTGGTTCAATATTTGGAAATTAATTAATGCAATCAACCACCTTAATAGATTAAATTAGAAAAAACACCTGCTCATATCAATTGATGCAGAAAAAGCATTTGACCAAATTCAACAATTCATGATAAAAATTCTTAGAAAAAATAGGAATAGAGAGGTAACTTCTTTAATTCCATACAAAAGCATCAACAAAATACACTTAGCTGACAACCTAATATATAAAAAGCCAGGGGGCATCACAACCTAACAACCAAACAACCGAACAGCAGGTTGCGTAGGGCATCCAGGCTGGCAGTGGGGATTAGTGAGGGATGACCAAATGAATGAACAGCAGGCTGCATGGTGCAAGCAGGCCAGCAGGGGGGTTAGTGAGAGACGATCAAATGACTCAACAGCAGGCTGCATGGGGTGACCAGACTGGTGGGGGGGGGGGGCATTTGGGGACAACTAGGCCGGTGGCGGGGGGGGGGGCAGTAAGGGGCGATCAGGCCAGTGGAGGGGGGACAGTTAGGGGCAACCAGGCCAGCAGAGGGGGGCAGTTGGGGATGACCAGGCTGGCAGGTGAGGGTTAGTTGGGGCAACCAGGCCAGCAGGTGGGGGCAGTAAGGGGTGATCAGGCCAGCGGTGGGGGGGAGGGCAGTTAGGGGCAACCAGGCCAGCGAGGGGGCAGTTAGGGGAGGCCAGGCTGACAGGAGGGGGCAATTGAAGGCAACCAGGCCAGCAGGGGGGGGGGGCAGTTAGGAACAACCAGGCCAGCAGGGGGGGCAGTTAGGGACAACCAGGCCAGCAGGGGGGGCAGTAAGGGGCAACCAGGTCAGTGGGGGGTGGGGGCAGTTAGGAGTGACCAGGCTGGCAGAGGGGGATATTTGGGGGTGAGCAGGCTGGCAGAGAGGGGCAGTTGGTGGCCACCAGGCCAGCAGAAGGGCAGTTAGGAATGACCAGGCCGGCAGGGGGGCCACTAAGGGGTGACCAGGCCAGTGGGGAGGGGGCAGTTAGGGGCAACCAGGCTGGCAGGGGAGCAGTTAGGAGCCAGCGGTCTTTGATTGTGAGAGGGATGTCCAACTGCTGGTTTAGGCCCAAGCCCCGGGATCTTGCCTAAACCGGCAATCAGACATCCCCTGAGGGGTCCTGAATTGGGGAGGGTGCAGCCTGGGCTGAGGGGACCACCCCCCACATGAATTTTGTGCACCAGGCCTCTAGTTATCCATAATGATAAAAGATCAAATCCTTTCCCTCTACAACTGAAAACAGACAAGAAGGTTATCTGTACTTGCCACACTTACGGAACATCGTTCTGGAAGTTTTAGTGCAATAAGACAATAAAAAGGAAATAAAAAGCAGACGAATAAAAAGAAAATCTGCTCTGTGAAGATAGCATGATTGTCTATATAGAAAATATCAAGACTTCTACACACACACACACACACACACACACATACACACACACCCCTCCTAAAACTAATCAGTAACCTTGCATCACAAGATAAAAGATAAACATACGAAAATCTATTATATTTCTATATCCTATCCAATAAAAGAGTAATATGCAAATTGACCATCACTGCAACAAACAAGATGGCTGCCCCCGTGTGGTCAAAGATGGCTGTCCCCATGTGGACACAAGATGGCCAGCAGGGGAGGGCAGTTGGGGGTGACCAGGCCTGCAGGGGAGGGCAGTTAGGGGCAATCGGGCCAGCAGGGGAGCAGTTAGGCATCCATCAGGCTGGAAGGGGAGTGGTTAGGGGGTGATCAGGCTGGCAGGCAGGCTAGCAGTTGGGAGTCAGCAGTCCTAGATTGTGAGAGGGATGTCTAACTGCCAGTTTAGGCTCGTTCCCACTGGGGATCAGGCCTAAATGGGCAGTCAGACATCCCTCGATGGATCCCAGATTGGAGAGGGTGCAGGCTGGGCTAAGGGACACCCCTCCCCCCATGCATGAATTTCATGCACCGGGCCTCTAGTACTAGTAACAAACACATGAACAACAAATAAAAGAAATACAATACCACTTACAATTGCTTAAAAAGGATACTTAGTGTATACATCTAGTAAAACATAAACAGAAATTATATCTTGAAAAATATACAATGCTGATGAAAGAAATCAAAAAAGATTTAAATTAATGGCAAAACATACTTATTCATGGATAGGAAGACTCAACATAGTAAAAATGTCAATTCTCCCAAACTGATACACAATTTTAACACAATTGCTATCAAAATCCCAGAAATATTTTTGTAGACAAGATTATTCTAAAATTTGTAAGAAAAGGCAAAGAAGAAAATAGCTAAAATAATGGTTATAAAGAAGAATAAAGTGGGATGAACCAGATTTGAGACTTATATAGCCACTGTAATCAAAATCTTGTAATGGCAGAGGGATAGACACATAGACCAATAAAACAGAACAGAGAATCCAGAAATAGACACAGAAATAGAAACCCACACAAGTATGTCCAACTGATTTTGACAAAAGCAATTCAATGCACTAAAAGTAGCCTTTTCAATAAATAGTGCTGAAACAACGGGGCATCCATAGGCTTGCTGAGTCAGCGTCCAGACTCATCTGTGTTTTTAAAGAATCTAGATAATGTGTGAAGCAAACAGAACATAATAAGAAGCCTAAGTGTATAAATTGCTCTACAAAATTAAAGGGATTTGGGGAAGGAGAGAGACACAGAAAAGCTTGGTGTTGGAATAAGTGTTGATGGGCACTGAGAATCAGGTGTGTTTAGATGGGGAGAGGCCATGGAGCAGATGGGACTGAGAGTATCAGAGGAGAAGCAATGGGATTTTAAGAAAGATCATAAAGTAGATCTCCTTTAATGCCCTGTAAGAGATGCAATATAAATTGAAATTACTTTTGTTTTTGTTTTCTGGACTATTTTCTTTGAATGTAAAGTTATGGTGAGACTGGGCACTATGAGGCCACACCTTATATTAGAGTTACACATTCTTCATGCTTCCTGTTCACTATGGTTCTGCACAGATAAGCCAACAAGGTGTGGACAACATGGGCAACACCCCAAGGCTTGACTTAGATCCTCAGATCCACCTACCTGCAAATCAAGCTCCCATTCAGCTGTTTGCAGTCCATGAGGGTAGCACCTAGACATCCAATTAGCAATGAGGAGCCTGTCCTTTAAATTTGGGGGTTTGAAAAGTAGCATGACAAAAGGATGATGTAAGAACAATTGGGAGGAACCAAAATGGGGGCCAAATAGACTTGAGGTGCCTGAGGAGAGGTAGGAGAGGGAAGCAGGTCAGGGAGACATGGAAAAGCAGTAGCCAGGAGTCCTGCATTGGGACATAAATATGCTTCCAAACTTAAACTCCTCTCTACAGAGGAGTTAGCCACTCCCAGTACCCTTAGGGCAGTTGATTCAGCTTGCCACACCCTACATTTTGAACTTGACAGAGGAAACAAAGGCAGAGGCTCAGCTTAGGGGTCTGAACAGTCTCAAGGAGCCCTCAGTGAGTGGATTGGAAGAGGAGCCATCCACTTCACTGGACTGAAACCAGACTGATAAAACTCCAGGATCCCAGCTGATCCCATTGGTCTCCATACAAGGATCTCTGACCAATCAAGGGCAGAGTAATATTTTGGGCCACTCATAGAGTAGTAGCTCAAGGTCAGGAAAACACACCCATCATATTCCATGAAAGTGAAACAGCATCAACCCACCTAAACACCTATCAGAAACATACTCTTAAATGATTAAGACTGACAGCTGGTGGACAGGCAAAGAGGGCAGATTGGCCCCCCTACTTGAAGCCAAGGCCTGTGGAAACAGACACAAGCAGTGGACCTATGGATCTCTTGGAGCTTCACGCAGGGTGCCAAAAGTCAAAAGAGGGGTGTGTGTAACAGTGGTTAGCCCCAAAGTACCTAACAGGAATCCCAGAATTGGCAGACAGAACAGAAGAGTGGGGTCCCAAGCCAGCTCCCATGGGGCATTAAAACTTAACTGAAGCGAATGACACTTCACTTTTTTTTTCTATTTTATTTTAATTTTTTTTGCACATTTTCTTCCTCTCTTATCCTTTTTTTCTCCTGTTTTTCTCTCCTTTCTCTTTTTATTTTTCCTTCCTTTTCTTTCCCCCCCTTTTTTACATTGCTCTTCTTTATCTGCTTTATTGATGTGTTATTATTTTAATCTCTGTTGGTTTATTCAGATAGCTAATTTTCTCCCCTGCTCCTACTCAATTTTCTTTTCTCTTTTCCTTTTCTTCACTAATCAATTTTTTTCTATCTCTTCTCTTGCTCTTTTCTTCTCCTAATTTTTTTTAACTTATTTAACTTCCTAAATTTAGACCTATCTGCTCTCTCCTCTATTCTCCTTTTCAAAAAAATTGTTCTTCTTGTATTTTCATTTCTTTTCTCCCTCCTCTATTCTAAACCATGGTCCTTCCCCTATTCCTCCAAGTCCTTAACCTTATTTTATTTTTTTAATATATTTTATTGATTTTTTACAGAGAGGAAGGAAGAGGGATAGAGAGCTAGAAACATCGATGAGAGAGAAACATTGATCAGCTGCCTCCTGCACACCCCCTACTGGGGATGTGCCCGCAACCAAGATACTTGCCCTTGACCAGAATCAAACCTGGGACCCTACAGTCCGCAGGCCAACGCTCTATCCACTGAGCCAAACCAGTTTCAGCCTTATTTTCTTTATTTAAGCTCTGCATCTACAGATTCTGACACCCCGCCCCCTTTATAGGTGATTTTTGTGTGTGCTTTTTGGTTTATTTGTTTGTTTTGTTGTGTTATCTCCCCCTTTTTTTCCTTCTTTCTTTTTTTCCCTTCTTTCTTTTTTTCTGATATTCTTGCTCTCTTTTCTCTTTTTTAATTCTCTTTTCTCTGCTGGTCACTTTTGTTAGAGTTATGAGTCTAGTGAACATTCATGTTCTGATCCTTCTGTGTCATGTCTTGTCTTGTATTTTGTGCTGTTCGGTCAGCATCTCCACAGCATCTGGCATGACATGGTAGGGAGTGAGCTATGTCATTAGACACCCTAGATGAGATTTCATCCATGAATGGGACAATAACATTCAAGACCAAACTATATCAAGAGAACCCAAATAACTCAAGCAGGGTGCCTCCATAGAATACCCAGCCCAGGAGACCTGAGCGACTGCACCACTGGGTCCCACAAAACATCGACTACATAAGACCGACCCAAAAAATCTGGGTGGCATAACAGTTTGATCTAATACATAGAAACACATACAAAGGAACAGAAAAACTGGAGAGACAACGAAACAATATCCAAATGAAAGAAAGAAGGAATCACCAAAAAGGGAACTAAATAAAATGGAGGCAAGTGATTTGTCAGAGAAAAAAATTCAAAGTAATGGTTCTAAGGATGCTCAAATATCTGGATGAGAAATACATGCAACTGAATGAGAATTATAAGGAGCTAAATGAGAAATGCACCAACATGAGAAAGAATCAAGAAGACATGAAGAATGACATAGCTGGAATAAAGAACACAATAGAAGGTTTCAACAGTAGACTAGAAGTTAAGGACCAAATCAGAGAGTTAGAAGACAAGGAAGGAAAAAACACCTAAGTAGAGCAGTAAGTGGGAAAAAATTAAAAAGCAGGAGGAGAGTCTAAAGGAGCTTTGGGACAACATGAAAAGAAACAACATCTGCATAATAGGAGTACCAGAAAAAGAAGAAGCTGAGCAAGGAATAGAAAACCTGTTTGAAGAAATGACAGAAAACTTCCCTGACTCTGGGAATAAAAAAGTCACACAAGTCCAAGAAGCATAGAGAGTCCCAATCAAGATTAACCCCCAAAAGACCAACACCAAGACACACCATAATTAAATTGGGAAATGTAAAAGTCAAAAAAAGAATCTTTAAGGCTGCAAGAAAGAGACAGAAAGTTACCTACAAGGGATCTTCAATTAGACAATCAACTGATTTATCAACAGAAACACATCAGGCCAGAGGAAATGGCATGAAGTATACAAAGTAATGCAAAGCAAATGATTGAATTTAAGAATACTCTATCCAGAGAAGCTATAATTCAAAATTGAAGGTGACCCCGCTGGCATGGCTCAGTGGTTGAGCATTGACCTATGAACCAGGATGTCACAGTTCGATTCCTGGTCAGGCATATGCCCAGATTGCAGGCTTGATCCCCAGTGTGGGGTGTGGAAAAGGCAGCCAACCAAGGATTCTCTCTCATCATTGATGTTTCTATATCTCTCTTCCTCTCCCTTCCTTTCTGAAATCAATAAAAATATTTTTTTTTAAGTTGAAGGTGAAATCAGGAGCTTTTCAAACAAAAAAAAAAGTCTAAGGGAGGTTATTACCACCAAACCAGCAATGCAAGAAATGCTAAAGGGACTTCTGTAAAAATAAGAAATAGAAAGGAAAGAAAGAACAATGGCATAAAGAGTAAAAATGGCAACAAACAAGTACCTATCAATAATAACCTTAAAGATAGTAGGGAGGAAGATGGCTGCCAATGGGAAGGTAGGCTGCAAGATAGTGTGTGAATGAGAGAATGAAAGGAGAGTGTGTGGACATACTGGGAGTGTCTATTTGTGAGTTAGGGACAGCTATATTCCAAGGAACTGTTGGGGATTGCCAAACCAGGTTCCCCTGACCAGGCAGCCTCCACTGCTGCTGAAATCTCTCCTGGAGCAGCTGGCTCTGCCACAGAGAAGGGGAGAGTGGCTGGGATTGGAAGCCTAGCCTTACCTTCATTCTGAAGAATCAGATACCGGCTGGGACCCTATAACCACAACACCCAGGGAATAGCTGCAAACCCACAAACACCAGGTCTCAAGCAGCACGAATACATGGACTAAGACAAGCTCTGCACCTTTTCATATAAATGTCAGATTTTTCCCAGAGAAAGGTGATGTCTGTGATCCAGGCTGGAGGTAGAAATGCACACAGTGAGACCTAGAGGTTCAGAGGAAGTCTGCACCCCACAAAATCCGCAGCTGTTGTGGCCAGCATAGTCTGCGAATGTGAAAGGGGGTCCAAAGGGATGCTGGCAGAAGGGAACTCTAGAAATCAACCCATAGTTGGGCTGGGCACAAAATGGCAGCCTGAAGTTTTACCAGTAAACTGGCTGCACTGTGCCAGGGGAAAAAGATGTGCACAGAGACGTGCATGGAGTCACGCACAGTGCCAGGGCAAAAAAGTCACGAGATCGTGTGCTTACTCTGGCTCTTTTTTCATTTAAAATCCTTGCTTTTGATTACTAAGCCCAGTACATAGGATCACCCAATTAAAAACACTCTCAGAGACTACAGGGGAAAGTTGTTTTTGTAGAACTGGGGATCAGAGCGGGGAAAAATGATCAGAAAACCAGTGCTGGGGAAGCCCATTCCCCCAAATCAGTATTAAGTGTGGCAGGGAAAACAAAATCTAAATACTGGGTAAAAAGGAATTATTGCCCCGGATGTCAATACAGAAACACTGCCACCCAGGAGTTGAATCATAAATTGACTCTTGTATAAATACAACTAAAGGCAGGATGAGAAACAAAGAAATACTGCCTGCTTGAAAACAGCATTGTGGTTTACGACACAGAGGAGCTGTGGAATGCAGGGAACTTCAATACTGTCCTGACTACCTGACAGGAAACAGGCGTGCCAAACAGAATAGCAGAGGAAGTGAAAGATCTTCACTACTGCACATTTTTTATCTTTTACTTAAGAAACTGATTTTTTTTCTTTTTTAACTCACTTGATTTTACCTTTTTAATTATTATATTTTTTATTTTTAATCAGTATTATTACTACTATTATTTTACCTTTTTTAAAGTTTCATTTTATTTTCTCTTTATTTTATTTTGTTTTGTTTTGGGATTGGTGTTCTACATTTTATTATAATTTTTCCTTTAGCATCATTTTACTCTATTTCAACTTTACCTTTTTGCCAACACTCTCTTCCTCACTTTTCCCCTTTTGTTGTCCTGTTTCTCTTACCCAATTCCTGCTTTAGATTTTCCCTATTCCTTCTTTTTACCCCCTGTTAAAAATGTATCCTACTTATATATCTAATTTCTGATCCCATGCTCCAAGTCCATATAAACTTCTCTCTTCTCTTACTTCACTATCCAATTTCCCCCCTTTTTTTTGTTTGTTTGTTTGTTTGTTTTATGTTTTTTTATTTTGTTTGGTTTTGCCCTTCTTTCTCTGTGTCCTATTATTGCTATTTGTTTAATTGTTGATTAGATTGGGGATTTGTTTGTTTGTTTGTTTGCATGATTGTTTCTCTCTCTCTCTCTCTCTCTTTTTTTTTTTTTTTTGCTTCTGTTTTTCCTCTCCTCACTTGTTATTAGTTATTGTTTTTACTTTGCATTCATCTCTGGGTGTTAGCTGTTTTCATTTTTTTTTTTTTTGGATTAGTGCTTATTCTATTGAGTTTTCTCCCCATATAAATAGTTATTTCCCCCTTCATTTTTATTCTCTTTCTTTTCACTCTTACTTTTTTCCTTTCCTCAATATCATTTTTGCACTCTCTTTTTTTATTCCCTAATATTCTTTTCTCTGGTGGTCAGCTTTATTTGGGGTTATTAGTATCATGAATACATTTGTGTTCAGTTACTTGTGCATTGTGCCTTGTTGTGTTGGATTTTGTGCCTTTAAGTCAACACAGAAAAGAGGGAGCTACATAACCAGATACCCGGAGAGGAGAGCTTATGGGGAAACAAAAATAGCCCGCATACAAAGTAAAAGGAGGCATCACAAGTAAATGAAATAGAGGCAAGCTATATGTCAGAGAAGGAATTCATATAAATGGTCACAAGGTCGCTGAAAAGGTTGGAAGACAAATTCAACAATATGTGTAAGAACCAAGAGGAAATGAAGAAGAACCAAGAAGAGATGAAAAATGACATCACTGCAATAAAGAACTCAATAGAAAGCATCAACAGTAGACTAGAAGAAGCAGAGGACCACATCAGTGAGCTAGAAGACAAGGTAGGGAAAAATACCCAAGCAGAGCAGCAACTAGAAAAAAAAAACTTAAAAAGCAGGAGGAAAGCCTGAGGGAACATTGGGACAACATGAAACAAAACAACATCCACATAATAAAGATGCCAAAAGGAGAGGAAACTGAGCAAGAAATAGAAAACCTGTTTGAAGAAATAGTAACAGAAAACTTCCCTGATATAGGGAATAAAAAAACTCACACAAGTCCAAGAAGTTCACAGAGTCCAAAACAAGTTGAACCTCAAAAGACCAATACCAAGACACTTTATAATTAAATTGGCAAACACCAATGACAAAGTAAGAATCTTAAAGGCTGCCAGAGAGAGACAGAAAGTTATCTATAAAGGATCCCCCTCAGACTAGCGACTGATTTCTCAACAGAAACACATCAGGCCAGAAGGGAATAGAATGAACTACACAAAGTCATGCAAAGCAAGGCACTGAATCCAAGAATACTGTACCCAGCAAGGCTATCCATCAAAATTGAGGGTGAAATCAGGAGCTTTATAGACAAAAAAGGACTAAGGGAATTTATTACTACCAAACCAGCAATGCAAAAAAATGCTAAAGGATCTGCTGTAAAAAGAAGAAATAGGAAGGGAAGAAGGAACACAGGCATAAAGAATAAAAATGGCAACAAACAACTACCTATCAATAATAACCTTAAATGTAAATAGATTAAATGCCCCAATCAAAAGAAATAGGATAGCGGAGTGGATAAGAAAACATGATCCATATTTCTGCTATCTACAGGAAACCCACCTCAGAAAAAAGGACTCACACAAACTGATGGTGAAGGGATGGAAAAAGGTTTTTAAGGCCAATGGAAATGAAAAAAAAAATCTGGAGTAGCAATACTTATATCTGACTAATTAGATCTCAAGGTGAAGGACATAACAAGAGATAAGGAAGGTCATTTCATAATACTAAAGGGAGCAATCCAACAAGAAGATATAACTCTGGTAAACATATATGCATCCAATACAGGAGCACTCAAATACATAAAAATACTTCTGGAGGACATCAAGGGAGAGATTGACAGCAATACAGTCATAGTAGGGGACTTTAATACCCCACTAACACCACTGAACAAATCCGCTAAACAAAATATCAGCAAAGAAACATCAAGCCTAAATGACACACTAGATCAGATGGAATTAATTGACATCTTCAGAACATTTCACCCCAAAGCCACAGAATATACATTTTTCTCAAGTGCACATGGGTCATTTTCAAAGATAGACCATATACTGGGACACAGGCAAAGTTTCTTCACATTCAAGAAGAAAGAGGATTGGAAGATGGAGACCGGCAAGAAGGTAGGGAGGGAGAAAGTGTGAAAAAAGTGAGGGAACCATAGAGGAGAGTGTAGACGTGTGTGGTGTGTGTGTGTATGAGCTAGGAACAGTTAGATTCTGCAGGTCCTCCAAGGGGCTGCCAAACCAGGCAGTCTTAGATGGTGGAGCCCCGTGCCCAAAGTGGGCACTTCTGGACAGCCAGTGCGGGCACAGAGACCATGCCACCTTGAGAAACAGAGCTGCTTGAGACTAGGATCCTGGCCTCAGCACCACCCAGTTGTGTCTCAGATGCAAACTAGGATCCTGTAGCCACTGGGGACAGAGAACTGCGACCGACCACAACTTCAGACCAACAGACAAGAATCCAGACTTCCCGGCTGCAGATTCCTGTGAATCAAGGAACCTATCCCCCTCGCCGCAGGATCATGGATAGCTCCATAGTAACTGATAGACCTGCCCCTCGCTCAGGCCGCAGCACCCCTACAAGAATTTCAGTATGGGAGAATTCACATGGGCTGCAGCACTGCTATGGGAATTTGAGCCTGTATACGCACAGAGACTGGAATCTTCTCCCCGCAATGCAATCAGGTGACCAAACCCGAAGCCCACGCAGGGTGGCATTGCCACCTGACTTCAATTCTGGGCAAGCACACACGGAAGTCTATTTTCCACAGCACAAATGGAAGTCTGTTTTCCGCAGCACAGGCATGCCACAGTGCTACTGTGCAACCCAGTCCCCCATGGTGACCAGGACCCAGATTCTCCCAGCAAGAGGCAGCACTGAGCACCACTGACTTGACTCTGTTTCTTATTGTGTGTGCCTGGGATTCCTGACTCAAAACACATTCACACTAAGAGCCAGTGTGAATTCTTGGTGCATGCTCACATAGGGACCCCGATTCTCAGTGAGAAGCTGCACGAGGCAACAGAGACTCTGATACTCGATTCTTGGTGCAGACACAGGGGAACTCTGACCCCTGGCATGCAGTAGGGGACTCATTTTCGGTACACGCCACCAGTGCAGTGCAGGCAGGGTCCATGATTCTAGGTGCACACATGAGACCACACTGAACGCTGGTAACACTGACTCTAGGCGAACCTGGTTCCCATAAACCCACGGCAGCCACATGTCTTAGTGTCGGAGCACTTTTGTGCCACTCGGGTGGTGCAAAGGTCCCATGGCATATGGCCCCGGTCCACGCAACTCCAAGTTTGAACCTTCTGGTGATAGTCAGAATGGGGAGATGACACAATCCCTAGAGGAAAGAAAGGAAATTAGTGAAATTGAAGCATGCAACATGAATGAAAAAGAATTCAGAGTAATGGTCATGGAATTCATACATCGGATGGATGAGAAAAGCAACAACCTATGCAAGAATCAGGAAGGAATGAAAAGTGATATAGCTACAATCAAAAACACCATGGAAAGTTTCAACAGTAGACTAGAAGAAGCAGAGGACCGAATTAGTGAGTTAGAAGATCAGGTACAAAAACAAGACCAATCTGAACAGCAACTGGAGAAAAAAATTAAAAAGCAGGAGGAAAGCCTAAGGGAGCTTTGGGACAACATGAAACGAAGTAACACACTTATAATAGGGCTGCCAGAAAGAGAAGAAGAGCAGCAAGGATTAGAAAATCTATTTGAAGAAATAATGACAGAAAACTTCACGGATATGGGGAAGAAAAAAGTTACACAAGTACAGAGTCCCAAGCAGGATCAATCCCAAAAGACCCACAGCAAGACACATCATAATTTCAATGGCAAATATTAACAACAAAGAGAGATTCTTAAAGGCGGCGAAGAGACAGAGGGTTACCTACAAAGGATCCCACATCAGATTATCAAATGATTTGTCAACAGAAACACATCAAGCTAGAAGGGAATGGAAGAAGGTATACAAAGTGTTGCAAAGCAAAGGGCTGAATCTAAGAATACTCTATCCAGGAAGACTATCAATCAAAATTTAAGAGGAAATCAGGAGCTTCGCAGACAAAAAAAAGGCTAAGGGAGTTTATCACCACCAAACCAGCAATGCAAGCAATGTTAAAGGGAATACTGTAAAAAGAAGAAATAAAATGATAAGAAGGAACCTAGACACAAAAATAGATATAACTACAAACAAGTACCTTTCAGTAATAACTTTAAATGTAAATGGACTAAAAGTTCCAATCAAAAGACATCGAGGGGATGAATAGATTTTTAAAAAGTGACCCATATATATGCTGTCTACAAGAGACCCACCTCAGAACAAGGGACTCACACATATTGAAAGTGAAGGGATGGAAAAATATCTTTCAGGCAAATGGAAATGAAAAAAAAAAAAAGCTGGGGTAGCAATAATTATATCTGACAAAATAGACCTCAAAGTGAAGGCCATAACAAGAGATAAGGAAGGCCACTTCATAATACTAAAGGGATCAATACAACAACAGATATAACCCTGATAAACATATATGCACCCAATGCAGGAGCACCAAAATACATAACAAAACTCCTGGAAGATATCAAGGGAAAGATCAAGAACAATACAATCATAGTAGGGGACTTTAATACACCACTGACATAACTGGATAAATCCTCTAGACAAAAAAATCAGCAAAGACACAGCAATCCTAAATGACTCACTAGGTCAGATGGACTTAACTGACATCTTCAGAACATTGCATCCCAAAGCCACAGAATATACGATCTTCTCAAGTGCACATGGGACATTTTCCAAAATAGACCACATATTGGGTCACAAGCAAAGTCTCCCCAAATTCAAGAAGACTGAAATCATACCAACCATTTTCTCAGACCACAATGCCATAAAATTAGAAATAAATGACAATAAAAACACTCCAAAAATCTCAAACATTTGGAAGCTGAATACCATGCTATTAAATAATGACTGGGTTACCAATGAAATCAAAGAAGAAATTAAAAGCATCCTGGAAACTAATGACAACAAAAAACACAACAATCCAAAATCTATGGGGCACAATAAAAGCAGTCCTGAGGGGGGAGTTCATAGCTCTACAGGCCTACCTCAAAAAGCAAGAAAAAATGGTAGTAAATCATCTAACTCTACAACTCAAAGGATTGGAAAGAGAGCAACAAGAAAAGTCCAGAGTGAGCAGAAGGAAGGAGATAATAAAGATCAGAGCAGAAATAAATGACATAGAGAACATAAACAGTACAAAAGATCAATGAAACCAAGAGCTGGTTCTTTGAAAGGATAAATAAGATTGATGAACCTCTAGCCAGGCTCACCAAGAAGCAAAGAGAGAGGATTCAAATAAACAAAATCAGAAATGAGATAGGCAAAATAACAACAGACCCCAAGAAATACAAAGGATCGTTTAAAAAAATGCTATGAACAACTCTACTCCAATAAACTAGACAACCTGGAGGAAATGGACATATTCCTAGAAAAATACAACCTTCAAAAACTCAAATAGGAAGATTCTAAAATTTTCAATAGGCTGATAACTATGGATGAAATTGAAGCAGTCATCAAAAAGCTCCCAGCAAACAAAAGCCTGGAGTCAGATGGCTTCACAGGGAATTTAAATTCCAAACATTCAAGGAAAAACTAAAACCTATCCTCAGACTATTCCAAAAAATTCAAGAGGAAGGAACACTTCCAATCTCCTTCTATGAAGCCAGCATCACCCTAATACCAAAACTAGATAAAGACAACACAATGAAAGAGAATTATAGGCCAATAACCCTCATGAACATAGATGCCAAAATCCTCAACAAAATTCTAGCAAATCGGATCCAGCAATACATCAGAAAGATCATATACCATGACCAAGTAGGATTTATCCCAGGAATGCAAGGATGGTACAATATCCGCAAATCAATAAACATGATACATCACATAAACAAATTGAGAGATAAAAATCACATAATCATTTCAATTGACGAAGAAAAAGCATTTTAAAAAATCCAACACCCTTTCTTGATAAAAACTATCAGCAAGGTGGGAATAGAAGGATCATACCTCAACATAATAAAAGCCATATATGAAAAACCCACAGCCAACATCATACTTAATGGACAAAAACTAAAACCATTTCCCCTAAGATCAGGAACAAGACAGGGATGCCCACTCTCACCACTCCTGTTCAACACAGTACTGGAAGTACTAGCCATTGCGATCAGACAAGAAGAAAAAATAAAAGGCATCCAAATTGGAAAAGAAGAAGTAAAGCTTCCTTATTTGCAGATGACATGATATTGTACATAGAAAACCCTAAAGACTCCATCAAAAAATTATTAGACTTAAATAAATAAATTTGGCAATGTAGCAGGATACAAAATTAATGCCAAGAAATCTATGGCATTTCTTTACACCAATAGTGAACTTATAGAAAGAGAGACTTAAAAAGCAATCCCATTTACCATCGCACCAAAAAAATTAAGATACCTAGGAATAAAATTAACTAAAGAGGTAAAAGACCTATATGCAAAAAACTATAGGACAGTGACAAAAGAGATAGAAGAAAACATAAAGAGATGGAAGAACTTACCGTGCTCATGGATTGGTAGAATCAACATCATCAAAATGTCCATACTACTGAAAGCAATCTATAAATTCAATGGAATCCCCATTAAAATACGAATGGCATATTTCACAGACCTATAACAAACTTTCCAAAAATTCATCTGTAATAAAAAAAAAGGACCCCGAATAGCTGCAGCAATCCTGAGAAGAAGAACAAAGTAGGTGGGATCTCAATTTCAGATATCAAGCTGTATTTCAAAGCCACTGTTCTTAAATCAGCCTGGTACTGGCACAAGAACAGACAAATAGATACATGGAATAGAATATAGAACCCAGAAATCGACACAAATCACTATGCTCAATTAATATTTGACAAAGGAGGCATGAACATAAAATGCAGTCAAGACAGTCTCTTCAACAAATGGTGTTGGGAAAATTGGACAGATACATGCAAAAAAATGAATCTAGACCACCAACTTACACCACAAAAATAAACTCAAAATGGATACAGGACTTAAACATAAGATGGGAAACCATAAAAATACTAGAGGAATCCACAGGCAGCGAAATCTCAGACTTATGCCGAAGCAACTTCTTCACCGATACTGTTCCTAGGGCAATGGAAGCTAAAGAGAAAATAAACAAATGGGACTACATCAAAATAAAATGCTTTTGCACAGCAAAAGAAACCATCAACAAAACAACAAGAAAGCCCACTGCATGGGAGAACATATTTGTCAATGTCATCACCAATAAGGGTTTAATTTCCAACATTTACAGGGAACTCATACAACTTAACAAAAGGAAGATAAACAATCCAATCAAAAAAATGGGCAAAGGACCTAAATAGACACTTTTTGAATAATGACAGAAGGAAGGCCAAGGGACAAATGAAAACAAGCTCAAAGTCACTAATTATCCAAGAGATGCAGATCAAAACAACAATGCGGTATCATCTCACACCTGTCACAATGGCTATCATTAACAAATCAACAAATGACAAGTGTTGGTGAGGATCCAGAGAAAAAGGAACTCTTTTGCACTGCTGGTGGGAATGCAGACTGGTGCAGCCACTGTGGAGAACAGTATGGAGTTTCCTCAAACAACTAAAAATGGAACTACCATTTGACTCAGTGATCCCACTTCTAGGAATATATCCCAGGAAATGACAAATACCAATCAGCACAATTTACCATAGCTAAGATTTGTAAACAGGCTAAGTGCCCATCAACAGATGAGTGGATTAAAAAACTATGGTACATCTACACAATGGAATACTATGCTGCAGTGAAAAAAAAAAGAGTTCTTACCATTTGCAACAGCATAGATGGAACTGGAGAGCATTATGCTAAGTGAAATAAGCCAGTCAGAGAAAGATAAATACCACATGATCTCACTCATTTGTGGAATATAATGAACAACATAAACTGATGAACAGGGACAGATCCAGAGACAGAGAAGCATCGATCAGACTGCCAAACCTCAGAGGGAAGATAGGGTTAGGTGGGAGAAAGGAGGAGAGATCAACCAAAGGACTTGTATGCATGAATATAAGCCTAACCAATGGACACGAACACCAAAGGGGTGAGGGCATGAGTGGGTGAGAGGGTTTGGGGGTTAATGGAGGGATGAGGACACATATATAATACCTTAATCAACAGAGAAATTTAAAAAAAGAAGACGAAATCATATCAAGCATCTTCTCATATCACAATGGCATAAAACTAGAAATCAACTACAATAAAAATAATCCAATAAAATCAAACACCTGGAGGCTAAATAGTATGCTAGTAAACAATCCTTGGATTACCACAGAGATCAAAGAAGAAATAAAAAGCATCGGCAACAAATGACAACGAAAACACAACAATCCAAAATCTATGGGACATAGTGAAAGCAGTTCTGAGAGAAAAATTCATAGCTCTGCAGGCCTACCTCAAAAAACAAGAAACAATGGTAATAAATTATCTAACACTACAACTCAAAGAGTTAAAAAGAGAGCAACAAGAAAAGCCCAGCCTAAGCAGAAGGAAGGAAATTATAAAGATCAGAGTGGAGACAAATGACATAGAGACAAAAAAAAATACAAAAGATCAATGAAACCAAGAATTGGATTCTTTGAAAGAATAAACAAGATTGGCCCTAGCCAGTTTGGCTCAGCGCATAGAGCGTTGGCCTGCGAACTGAAAGGTCCCAGGTTCAATTCTGGTCAAGGGCACATGCCTGGGTTGTGGGCTCGATCCCCAGTAGGGGCCGTGCAGGAGGCAGCCGGTCAATGATTCTCTCCCATCTTTGATGTTTCTATCTATCTCTCCCTCTTCCTTCCTCTCTGAAATCAATAAAGAAATATACTTTTTTAAAAAAAGAATAAACAAGATTGATGAACCTCTAGCCAGGCTCACCAAGAAGCAAAGAGAGAGGACCCAAATAAACAAAATCAGAAATGAAAGAGGTGAAATAACAACAGATCCCACAGAAATACAAATTATTATGAAAAAATACTACGAACAACTCTATTCCAACAAAATGGACAACCTAGATGAAATGGACATATTTTTAGAGAAATACAAGCTCCCAAAACTCAACCAAGAAGAATAATAAAAACCTGAATAGGCCGATAGCTACTGAAGAAATTGAAACAGCGATCAAAAATCTTCCAGCAAACAAATGCCCTGGTCCAAGCAGCTTTACAGGGGAGTTCTACCAAGCATTCAAAGAAGAACTAAAACCTATCCTCCTCAGACTATTCCAAAAAATTCATGAGGAAGGCACACTTCTAAGCTCTTTCTATAAAGCCAGCATTACCCTAATCCCAAAACCAGATAAAGACACCACAAAAAAAGAGAACTACAGGCCAATATCCTTGATGAACATTGATGCTAAAATCATAGAAAGGGAGTGGACTGACAATTCTCAGGGGGAAGCGGGTGTGAGTGGTGCAGGAAGAGATTGGACAAAAATCTTACTCCTATGGATGAAGACAGTGGCAGGGGGTAAGGGCATGGGGTAGGGTGGGGTGGGCAATTAGGTGGAGGGGAGCTATAGGGGGAAAACAAAAAGAGGAACACCTGTAATCTGAACAATAAAGATTTATTTAAATAAATAAATAAAATAACAAAAAAATAATAAAATAAAATCCTCAACAAAATTCTATCAAATCAGATTCAGCATTACATTAGAAAGATCATACACCATGACCAAGTGGGATTTATTCTGGGGATGCAAGGATGGTACAATATCCACAAATCAATAAATGTGTTACATCACATAAATAAACTGAGAGACAAAAATCACATAATCATATAAATTGATGGAAAAAAAGCATTTGACGAAATCCAACCCTCTTTCTTGATAAAAATTCTCGGCAAAGTGGTAATGGAGGGATCATACCTCAACATAATAAAAGCCCTATATGACAAACCTCAAGCCAACGTCTTACTCAATGGCAAAAACTAAACTCATTTCCCTTAAGAACAGGAACAAGACAATGATGCCCACTTTCACCACTCTTGTTTGACATAGTACTAGAAGTACTAGCCATAGCGATCAGACAAGAAGAAGAAATAAAAGGCATCCAAATTGGAAAATAAGTAAAACTGTCCTTATTCACAGATGGCATGATACTATACATATAAAACCCCAAAGTCTCCATAAAAAAACTACTAGACCTAATAAATGAATTTGGCAATGTAGCAGGATACAAAATTAACACCCAGAAATCTATGGCCTTTTTATACACCAATAATGAACTCACAGAAAGAGAAATGAAAAAAAAAAAAAAAAGAAGAAACCACAATCCCATTTACCATTGCACCAAAAAAATTAAGATACCTAGGAATAAAATTAACTAAGGGCGTAGAAGGGCTGTACTCGAAAAACTACAGGACATTGAAAAGGAGATAGAGGAAGACATAAACAAATGGAAGAACATACCATGTTCATGGACTGGTAAAATCAACATCATTAAAAAGTCCATACTACCTAAAGTAATCTACAGATTCAATGCAGTACTTATTAAAATACCAATGACATATTTCAAAGATCTAGAACAAACTCTCCAAAAATTCATCTGGAATACAAAAAGACCCCTAATAGCCACAGCTATCCTGAGAAAGAAGAACAAAGTTGGAGGGATCACAGTACCAGACATCAAGCTATATTACCAAGCCATCGTTCTCAAAACTGCCTGGTACTGGCACAAGAACAGACAAATAGACCAATGGAACAGAATAGAGAACCCAGAAACTGACCCAAGCTATTATACTCAATTAACATTTGACAAAGGCGGCAAGAGCCTACAATGGAGTCAAAATAGTCTCTTTAATAAATGGTGCTGGGAAATTTGTTCGGATACATGCAAAAAAATGAAACTAGATCACCAACTTACACGATACACCAAAACAAACTCAAAATGGCGAAAGAACTTAAATGTAAGATGGGAAACCATAAAAATTCTACAAGACTCCATAGGCAGCAAAATAGTAGACATATGTTGTAGCAAATACAGACACAGCTCTTAGGGCAACAGAGACTAAGGAGAAAATAAACAAATGGGACTACATCAAAATAAAAAGCTTCTTCACAGCAAAAGAAACCATCAACAAAACAAGAAAGCCCACTGCATGGGAGAACATATTTGCCAATGATATTTCTGATAAGGGTTTAATCGCCAAAATTTACAGAGAACTCATACAACTTAACAAAAGGAAGATAAACAATCCAATCAAAAAATGGGCAAAGGACCTAAATAGACACTTTTCAAAAGAGGACATTCAGAAAGCCAAGAGACCTATGAAAACATGCTCAAAGTCACTAATCATCTGAGAGATGCAAATCAAAACAATGAGATACCACCTCACACCTGTCAGAATGGTTATCATCAACAAATCAACAAATGACAAGTGCTGGTGAAGATGCAGACAAAAAGAAACCCTCGTGTACTGCTGTTGGGAATGCAGACTGGTGTAGCCATTGTGGAAAACAGTATGGAGTTTCCTCAAAAATTTAAAAAGGGAACTACCATTTGACCCAGTAATACCACTTCTAGGAATATATCCCAAGAAAACAGAAACACCAATCAGAAAGGACATATGCAACCCTATGTTCATAGCAGCACAATTTACAATAGCTAAGATTTGGAAACAGCCTAAATGCCCATGAGCAGATGAGAAGATTAGAAAACTATGGTACATTTACACAATGAAATACAATGCTGCTATAAAAAAGAAGGAATTCTTACCATTTGCAGCAGCCTGGATGGAACTGGAGAATATTATGCTATGTGAAATAAGCCTGTCAGTGAAAGAAAAATAACCACGTGATCTCACTCATTTATGGATAATAAAGAACATTATAACCTGATGAACAAAAAGATTGATAAAGAGGCAGAGAAGCATCAAACAGACCGTCAAATTACAGTGGGGAGCATTGTGGGAGGGAGGTAAGAGATCAATCAAAGAACTTGTATCATGTGTATAAGCATAACCAATGGACGCAAGACACTGGGGAGTGGTGAGAATAAACATATATGCACTCAATACAGAAGCATATATATACTAGAGGCACGATGTGTGAAATTCATGCATGGGAGTGTCCCCTCAGCCCAGCCTGCACCCTCTCCAATCTAGGACATCCCTCTCACAACCTGGGACCACTGGCTCCTAACTGCTCACCCACCTGCCTGCCTGCCTGCCTGATCGCACCTAACTGTCCCCCCCTGCTGGCCTGGTCACCCTCAGCTGCCTCCCCCTGCAGGCGTAGTCACCCCCAACTGCCTCCCCTGCCAGCCTGGTCACCCCTTAGTGCCCCTCCACCGGCTGATCACTCCTCACAACCCCCCTCTACTGGCCTGGTCACCCCGCACTGCCCACCCCTGCCGGTCTGGTGACCCCCAACTGCCTTCCCTGTAGGCCTGATAGCCCCACGCAGCCTGCTGCTCAGTCGTTTGGTCACCCCTCACTAACTCGCCTGCCAGCCTGGTTGTCCCACACAGCCTATTTGGTCATCCGTTTGGTTGTTTCGGATGTTATGGTTGCTTAGCCCTTTATATATATAGATATACACTTCTAGAGGATATCAAGGGGGAAATTGACAACAATGTATTCATAGTAGGGGACTTTAATACCCCACTGACATCACTGGATAAATCTTCTAGGCAAGAAATCAACAAGGAAACAACAATCCTAAATGATACTCTAGAACAGATGGAAATAATTGACATCTTCAGAACATTTCCACTCTCCTTCCTCTGTTTTACTCTTTCCTCTCTGCTGCCTTTATTTTCCCCCTTATCTCCATTTCTTTCCTTCTTTTTCTCATCCCATTATTTCTCCTCTCTTTTTTCCCATCTCTTTCTTTTCCTTTTTGTCTCTTTTTCTGCCTCTCTTTTCTCATCCTATTTCCATTTCTCTGTCTCTCTGTTCTGCCTCCCTCTCTTATGTTCTTTCCCTATGCTCACATAAACTCACGTATGAATTTTTATGAGACCAAGGTCTCAGGGAGACTCGTGGGAAGAGTTCAAGCTGACTGGCGTCAACAGACCTCCTTAGCCACCTTTGGTGGGTGATATATTATCAAAATACATTAAGAGGCCATCCCACTGACAGCAAGCTCAGGTACTATATCAAGGTACCAACCCTGGGATGATGAACGTCCCATAGATCAGGACACCATCACTCTGATTACACTCCAGCACCATGTGTCAGAGTGCCATAGGGATGTGATGGACAGTGGGGATTCATCACCAGCCAATGGCCCATTCCCAACACAACACTCATATCCAGGAGATGATTTAGGGCCAGAGCCAGGACCCCTCACAAGATGCACACACATCAAAAGTGGCCTCTTGTCTTTCTACTTAAAGGAGAAGTTTAGGGAGAGAAACACTTGTAGAGTACAGCTTCAAGGTCAAGGGCTTGATAATCACACACACTTGGTTTCAAATCCTGAATCCTTCACTTAAAAGCTATGTGACCTTGGAGCAAATTTTCCTCTCTCTCTGAGACCATTGTCTTGTGTGTAAAATAGGGATAATTATACTAGCCTCCCAGGATTAAAGTGGGGCTCAAATAATATATGCAAGTATAGGACCCAGGTCCTAAGACCAACAACCAAGCTGTTCAGTGTGCACAGAGCAGGAGCTCCAAGCCCAAGCCTCCACCAAGCTATGGCCTTCTGTACCACCTTTACATTCACCTTTCTCCTTTCTCCCTGACAACTCCAAGGCCTGAGGAGGAGGTCCTAAGGACACCCATCTCAAGTCAGCCAGCAGCCTGTCTTTCAGGATTCCCATCAATCCATCTCTCTACTCATTTTTCTTTCCATCAATAGGTGCTGAATACCCACCAGGTGCCAGACCCTGAGTTGTATGTGTGTGTGTTGGGGTTTTCCCTCAAGAATGGGTGTCCTTATAGTCATTTCAGTGGGAAGGTGGAAGAGGTTTATCTGTGACATTTGCTGCAGTCACCAGCTAGGACTCTGCTTGTTATAGACTATGTAAGCATTTGAGCAGTCTACACCCAGTGGACTGGAGGCCAAGGGAAGGAGAGAAGCCCAGGCAGCAGTTCCTTTGTCTCTCTGCAGAAGCAGAAACAGCCATCTGGAAAGGCAGTTGACCCTTCTGTGGCATTTTGGTTCTGAGGAATCCAGATATGTATCCCAAGTATTTTTCGCAAGAAATCGCCAAAGTTTTAAAGAGGATCAAGCAGATGCCATTGGCTTTCTTTTTTCTTTCTTTTTTTTTTCTTCATTCTCCTTATTCCTCTGTGCTTCCTCTCCTTTTCTTGCCCCCCTTTTTTCTCCTTTCTCTCCTTTTTCCTCCCCTCTCACTCTTCTTTGTTTCTTTTCCCCATTTCCTCCTCCTGCTTTTCCCTCTCCTCTTCCTCTCTTAGTCTTCCCATTCCAGGCTCCCTTTAATTCCATCGTTTCTCCACCCAGTTTCTTGTCTTCCTTCTTTCTTGTGTGTTTTTTTTTTAAATATATATTTTTTATTGATTTCAGACAGGAAGGATGAGGGAGATAGAGACAGAAACATCAACGATGAGAGAAAATACATTGATGGCTGCCTTCTGCGTGCCCCCCTACTGGGAGTCGAGCCTGCAACCTGGATATATGCCCTGACTGGGAATCAAACTGTGACCTCCTGGTTCATAGGTAGACACTCAACCACTGAGCCACACTGACCCAGCTTCCTTCTTTTTCAACTTATCTTCTTTCATCATTCTCTCCGCTTTCCTCCCTGCTCCCCTTCTCTCTTCTTTCTACCTCTTTCTTTTTCTACTCATATTTCTCTCTCTCTCTCTCTCTCTCTCTCTCTCTCTCTCTCTCTCTCTCTCTCTCTCTCTCTTTCATCTATAAGAAAAACTAATTAAAAGGAGAGAGAGAAAATCATTTGATAATGTCTGGACTGCCAGAAGCTGAAAGAGGCAAAGGCCATTTTTATTACCCACATTTCTCGTCAAAGCTAAAGGAAAAGTTGCTAAGACCTGCTGGCCCCTCACACCTCAGTTTACCTGACACAAAGCCAAACAGTCAAAGGCAGAAGGGCTGGAGGCAGGTACTGCACCTAAGCCTTTCCAACGCACCCAACCCAGCCCCACCACAAGTCCTGCCCACGTTCTCGCCCTTCCCCCTCTCCCCACTGCCTGACCAAGCTACCTGTCCATGCAGAGGCCTTCACTTGTCTTTCTCTCCCCCTCCCCATCCCTGGCCTATAATCTCCTTATCTTCACTTTCACAAATCCTCCCCAACCTCCCAAGCTGAGTTCAAATCCCACCGCTTTCTAAAAGCCTTCCTTGACCACCCCTGCTATCAGAAACTTCCTATCTCTAAACTGTAAAACCACAGCACCCCAGTACTACAAGATCCTAAAACTCACCTAGCCCAGCATCTACCCAACCAGAACATTTTTGGGACTTTGGGAAGTTAAATGACTTATATAAGCAAGTAATATCTGTTAGAACAAACAAAAATATATCCTCTGTAGCTGGGAAATTATATATTGCACTCTTTCCCATCATTTCTCAGTTAAAGTATAAGTTTCTCAAAGTCAAGGATCACAACTGAGCATTCTTTTTATTCCCTAAAGTGGCCAACATCAGCTGAACACATAGTAAATACTCAACAAGGATTTGAATGAGTAAATAAATGAATGAATGATGGCTAAATGAATGGGGTGAGCAACTGAATAAATGGGACAAGTGCAAACAAAGAGTGATTCAGAGATTGAGTGAATAAAACAAAAGACAGTAGAAACAAATCATTAAGCTGTTGTTTTAATAACTCAGGCAGGGTAAGAAGTGCCAAAGAAATGTCTTTAGTAATGATTCTTTTTTAACAATGGAGAAGTCAGAAATGATGCTGGGACAAGCTGAGGTTGAGAGGTGTTGGAGGTTTGGATTTAGAATCCAAACACCTGAGTTAGGTACCATCTGTGCCTCTCATATGACATCACAGTGATCCCTACCTGCCTCCCTCTCAGTATTACATGAGATCAGGGATAGCAAAGTGTTTGGCAAACTCTGAAGTGTCGCATATATACTTAATTGTGTATTTTAATCAAAATATGAGGTCAAAGGAAGTCGATGGTAGACCAGGCTGTGTCTGTGTGAGCAAGGACCTGGGCCACACCGTGATGAGGAGAGCACAAGACCACACTGGTGTTGCCTGTGTTCCAACTTGGCTGTTCTCCAAACCACAGACACTCAGGACAAGCACGTAGGGGCCATGGAGCACATTAGCTAACCAGGGACTTGCTCCTGGTTGCAGGCAGGAAAGGCTTTTTACCCCCTATGTACTGACTACAAAGAAAATGTGGGGTGCCCACTTGGGCCCAGCCCACCACTCTTGCCCACACCCCCTTGGACCCTGGAACTTTCAGCATCTACATCTTGCTACAGCACACTACTGAAGGAGGGTATTAGGCAGAGGAAATAGAAACCTTGGGGCCTGATTCACACATACCAATATTCAGAAATTCCCCAAAGCAGCCTCCACACTGGGGACCCTCCTACCCACTCAGCTTCCCCAGGTGCCTCTTGATGGATGTCCAATTTGCTAATGGTGGCCATATGGAAGGCACAGCCATGTGGAGCCCTGTGGGACAGCCCCCTTCACTGTAACCGTGGAGGCCCATATTTAACCAGAGCCTTGGACCCCTGATATCAGCTACACCAGAGATTTTCAAGTTCTTTTTAAGCAATGGATATCTTTTTTAAGTGGAAGACCTTGTGAAACCCCAGATATTAAAACAGGTTAAGACGAGCTGCCTCCAGTTGGATTGGGGGTAAAAAGCCTTCAATCCCTCCTTCCTCCACCCTCACATACTTGGAATCAAGAGTGCACTCTTGAAGGCACCTGAGTCATTTCTACAAATTGCTAGGACAGTGCCAAACAAAGACCTCTTTTTAAGAGTAGGTAAACTGAAGCCCAAAGGGGGAAAAAAATATGGGCCAAGATCAAGCAACATAATGGAGAAGTAGAGTTGAAATCCTGGTTCTATCTGACAACCCAGGACCTGTGCAGAAGCAAAAGGGCTATGCTCATGAAAATTACCTTCCAAGTCTGTGGGGTGGTAAACAAGAACCAATAGGAATCATCAGGCAGTCTGCTTGGACAATGTGGCCTTACCCCACAGCCTGCTCCTAATCTCGACTCTTACTGGTTACTCATAGCATCAATTAATCAATGACAGCATGACAGTTCTAGCTTCTGCTCTAACTCTTACCTTCCAGAGACCTTGAGCCAATTACTGTCTGACTTGAGCTCAACTCATGATCTCTGGAATCCCTTCCAGCTTCAGTACTCCACATACAAGTAATGAGGAGGAGCTTTGTTACCTACGGCTGGCATTGAAATTCCTCTAAGGAGCAAAAGGTCACTATTTGGGAAGATACCCTAAGCAGCAAATCATGAGGTCTGAAGGCATGGGCATATGCCAGACCCAAGATCATAGGGGCAAAGACAAATTTTCTCTGCAGGAAAAGAGGAAAGGAATCAAGGATTGCTTAAAATGGGGAAAGGGAGGAGGGAGAGAGAGAATCAGAGAAGGGGGAAATTGTGGAGCAGAAGATGGTACAAAGCTGTAGCTACCTGAAGTAGAAGGCAAGAGAGAAGCATTGGGGGGTGGGGGTGGGGGTAGCCAAAGGTGCATTTTAAGAATGGAACCACCTAATGTCCAACTTGAAGTTGTTTGCATTGTTGTGATATAAATCCTGCCTTCATTCCCACCCCCACCTCTCTATGTATCTTCAAATAAATTTGCCTCACCCACGAATGCTTTGTGCCAGCACATCGTTCTATGGAAAATGAGAAGAGGCTGAGCTTCCCATCTGGGTACATGTTCTGTGAGATGTTGATAGTGGGTGTGAAAGCAAGAACCTGAAGCAACAAGAGCCAATAGAATGTGAATCTCCTAGACAGTCTCAGAAATCTTAAGGTCCCTAGATCTCAGGAGAGAAGTTGGGGGTGGGGGGGAGTGTTTAACCTGCATCTCAAGAGGCAGAGAAGAATTTGACATGTGAGCTTATTTCAATCATATGAAATGTTTATGTTGTAACTACAATGTGTCCAACCATGAGCCATGGTCTGTGAGATCTGGGAGAAGCAGGGGGCAGTGACCATTACATTTTAGTGTGCCTACGCAGGGACACCCTTGGAACTTGTTAACAATAAAGGTTCCTAGGCTCCACTCCATAGATTCTGAAGAAATGGGACTTTGACAAACACTGGATAAGGTGGTGACGTGATTCCAGCATTCAAGGAGCTTACAATGCCACTGACTACTTTAGTAACAGGATTCATCTGCAGGCCTCTGACCATCCTCTGGCCACTGCCATTTCCTGTTGGTCAAGAGCCTACAGGCCCAGCTCCTAGCAACCAATATCAGCAAAGAGCCCTGGGATGTGAGCTCCAGATGGTCAACACTATTGTCATTCACACACTATTGTCTCTGCAAGTGTTAGTCCTTGGAATGCTGTACCTTCTAGATGGAAAAACGCATTGACCTGAGCTCTAAAACCCATGGTACATGCCTAATCTGATGTCTCCAATGTCCCAGCCTATTTCTAGGACCTAATTTATTTCTTACCTGGACTGATGGCTCCACTTGTCCTTCTCTGCATCGGCTGACTCCTCTGAAATAACCTTGACCCTCTTGCCTTGCCCTTCTCCTAGGACTTCCCTCGGACACAGTTCAATTGAGTGTTGTAAAACAGAGAGAAAGATTTCTCTAGCAGAGCCAAGCACAGCCTGGGGTGCTGGAGCCAGATGGAGATCAAATCACCAAGAAGCACACCCAAGAAGTCAGTTCAGTGGGAGAGAGAGGGAGCTCTGTGGACTGGGAGGTTTCTGAGAAGGAATCAAAAGGGAAAGAAAGGAATCAGAGTTCTGTTTATTTCATTCATGCATGCAGCAGACATGTGCTGAGGCCTTTCTGCATAGGGATACAAGCCTAAGTGAGCTCAACTTTTTTTTTTCTGATCTGATTTTTTTTATTGTTTTAAATATTACAAATAGTAGTACATATGTCTCCTTTTTTTTCCCCCCATTGACCTCCCCCCGACCTCCCCTACCCTCCAGTACATGCCTTCACCTGCCCGCCCTCCCCCCCACCACCCCGCCCCAGTGTCTTGTATCCATTGGTTGTGCTTATATGCATGCGTACAAGTCCTTCGGTTGGTCTCTTACAGTCCCCCTCGCCCAACCTCCCCTGTCTTCCCAATGTAGTTCGACTTTTTTAAAGGAGTGCACCATCTAGCAGGGGGTGGAGTTGGTCCTTGAAGGTGGATGAGATCCTGAGCAGTTGAAAGTTGATGGAAGGGCACTCTGGACAGGGGAACAGCTTGAGCAAAAGCATGGAAGGATATGTCAGGCTCAAGAGCTAATGGGTTGACCAACCTGAGTGCATTTGGAAGTATATGGAATACATTCTAATTCAGCAGACCTTTTCTGTACTCTGAGCTGGTTCCAGGCTAAATGATGGAGACATAAAGGTGAATAAGGCATTCTCTGCCCTCAATCACTAGAGCCTGTATTATCATTCTAGAAAGTGCAAGGGAGACACATGGCAGACACCTCCTCTCACAAGGCATTGCAGGCAGTCAGCGTGGGTTACACAATGCGGCCAGCAGCCTCACCGCCCAGCCAAAGGATGTGTCTGCCGCTGCTGTACAGATTGTCGCTGTCAAGGAGGGCTCTAGCCGCTTGATAAGAAATGAAATTTATTTTGGGGAGATAACCTCCCTGTGCTGCAATTAAGTCCCTGGCTCTGCCAGGGGAAGGCAGAGCCTTAATGAAAACAGCCAAAGAAAAATCAACAGCAGGGCTGGTGCTCCTGAAGACATTCTAGCCTAACTGTACTAGCATAAAGCACCCACAAGGCAGGGTGGGGTGCGATCCCGGAACATGCTGCTTCCCCTTGCAAAATGACCTGGTCAAGCAGGCCAGGGGAGGAAACTTTTCTCAGACTTGTGCAGTGAAGGCTTCTCAGAGCAGGATCGGGAACTGTGGAGGGTTTTACTACTTTCTGTTTTTGTTTTTTGTTTTGCTGTTTTGTTCCTAGTGAGGTCTAAAAAGTCAAAGTCGTTCCAGGTGATGATGTTTTAAACTGAGAAGACAATATAATAAACAATATAAACTAATGAAAAAAATAGACCCAGAGACATAGGACACATCGAACAGACTGTCCAACCTCAGAGGGAAGGCAGGGGAGGGTTTTGGGTAAGAGATCAACCAAAGGACTTGTTGCATGTCCATGGGCATGCATATAAGCATAGCCCATGGACACAGACAGTAGGGGGGTGAGGGCATGTGCTGGGGGAAGGGTACGGCCAGGGAGAGGTCAATGGGAGGGTGGGGGGGGGGAAGGAGACATATGTAATACTTTAAAAGGAGACATATGTAATAAACTGAGAAGGCAGCCTGGAATCACCAGCCAGAGCTGAAGAACAACTCGTTGATGGGGTGAGGGACTTTGGAGGACAGCGCCCTGACAGGGAGTCAGGGAAAGTCTGGCCCCAGCACTGCTCCATCAAGCTGTGTGACTTTGGGCAAGTCCCATCCCCTCTCTGGGCCTGCTCTGTAGTTAGCCACCTTCCTTTCCATGCTGGACCAGGGCCCATAACTATAAGAATAAAAAATTATTACTTTTAAAGAAGTAGAGGTCGAGGGAGAGGGGCAAGAGCTGAGGCGGTGGGCAGAGCAGGAGCTTCCAGAAGCAGGTCCTAATCTTTGGCCAACATACTGGAGTTGTTGGAAAAAAATGGAGCTATGCCAGGAGTGGTTCCCTCAGAAACAGACCATGTGTGTGGGGAGGGTGCACTTCATTTGGTTTGGGGTCAGGCTTGGTTTCTAGCTCCCACCAACATAGTCTGAGGCTGAAATAGAATCCTCCTGCTGAGCATTCTCTGAGAACCTCCTACACACCCTGGAGAGGCTGAAGGAGTGGAACTCAGAGCAGGACCAGTGTGTCCAGCTTGGCTTCAATTCAGGGAGAGGGCAGAGAAAGATCCCAGGACTTTCTCTCTACTCCTTTGCCAGTAGATAGTTTAAAAACCAACCCCTTGAGGGTTCCCACGGAACCTTCAGAGCTAGCAGAACAGTCTTCCACAGGCTGGCCTGCCCTTGCCCAGCATTCAAGGCTCCCTGATATTCTCTGAGCCCTTTGACTTGCCTCCTCAGGCCTCAGCCCCATGAATTAGATTTTTCTCAAAACACAACATTCCCAGAGGCTGGACAAAGGTCAAGAATGCTTGCTTTTGAAAAACCTCCCCATTGTTTCTCTCCATTGCCTTGTTTTATGTCCTTGCCAGAACCCAAACCCTTGATCTCCTGTCCAAGGGGGTCTGGGTGATGGCAAAGCCTACTATTGACCAGCTGTCAAACCATCGGGCCACACCTCCACAAGTGACTTATCGCAAGGTCTCTACCCTGTGGTCAATTCAGAGCTTTGGTCCAGGGGTCGAGTTAGATAGAAGGGAACTTGACTGGCTGTGAGGATAGAATGTCTGATTCTGTGGAGGAAGTGGGGAACTCCTACCCCTTCACCCAACTTGAGAGAACATTGCTGATCTGCAGCCTGAAGGGAACATGTCCCAGGTGTACACTGGAAAGTAGCCCAAGTAGGCATCTTTGCACTCAAAATATTTTTTAAAATAACAATGTAGGTGAAACTAGCAGGAACTCAAAACATGTTTGGAAGAAAGAGTGAGAGTTATCAAAAGAGGGAGAGTGAGAGGAAGGGGGTGTGTGGGAGTCACTTCACTTCCTAAAGGCTCAGTTTTATCATCCATAAAATGGGAATGATGCCAGCACCATCAGGCTTGCTGTGGTCATTAGAAGGCATTGCTTCTTTGGAAACGCCAATACAAAGCTGCTGCTCCAAAATGTCAGAGAGGTGAAGGAACAGCCTAATGATGCAAAAGCTCATGATAGACAGAGCCAAGATTGGTGCCCAGGGAGGTCTGGCTCTAAAATCAGTTCTCTCCACACAAACTGCTGCATCCCACACTTGGGGACAATGTCACCGAGTCTAACACTTGGTCCTTTCAGACAACACAGTGACTCCCACCCAGAGTTGCTCAGAATTTGCACAGACCCCAAGTAATGACCCAGGGAAAAACCAGTTCATGCTGGGACTCACCAGAGGAAATAACCTCTTGAGAAGTTGAAGGAGGAGGTGCGGGGAGACCAGTGAACCCCAGGTTTCTCTTCAGTCTGATGCCACCTAATAACTTCAGGCTCAAAGGTACTTTGGATTCACTGCCAGGGAACCTCCCAGTCTTTATCACCTCCCACACCCCAAGTACTATATGGTTTCTCACATGTTTTTCTTTTTCCTTTAAACCGTCTCAGTGCCAGTACAGAAGTTCCCAGGCCTCCCTTGTAGCATCAGCCAGGAGCTGATTAGCAGGCCCTGTGGTCACTCCAGGTCACCTATGCAGAGAGGTAGGGGACCCAGGCCCTGCTCTGGGGATGGCTAGGAGGCCATCCTCTGCAGAGCTAGGTTATCTAAACACATGCATGAGGAAATGAGATACTTCCCAATCAAGATCAAAATTAACATATTTTGTATAATTCCCAGGACACAGCAACTTTAGTTTCTTTTAAAATGTGTGATCCAGACAATAAGGGTTCCTTTTCCTTCGATAAACAAAGAGATTCCAGTGACCTGGAAGCTTCCCGGGGTAGGGGTGAGAGTATGCTGGCCCAGGGCAGGTGTCCCAGGCACTGGCTCTTTAGATTCATTTAATCCTCAAGACCACCCACAGAGTGTGTGATCCTTTCTCTTTCTGCCAAAAAAACCCTGAAACTCCAAGAGTATAAAGACTTACCCAAGACACACCAGACTCCCACTTACTAGTAAGGCTGCTTGTATTCAAAGCCATGGTCCATTCCTTTCTGTCTGGGTTTTGTAAGTCTCCCCAAACAAGAACCAATCTCCTCCCTCTCTGCCCAAGACCATGGTGCTCCTAAAATCTCCTGGCTCTGAAGTCCTTTGCCTAATTAAAGACAAAGATGGAACACCACTGGATCTGTTTTCAAGGCCCCTATAGAGGAGCAAATGTTAAAGTCAATAATCCAGGCTGAAGACATTTTCAGTATTTTTGGTAACTATCAAAAACGATGGCCTGAGCCGGCTTGGCTCAGTGGCTAGAGCGTCAGCCTGCAGACCAAAGGGTTCCAAGGTCAATTCCAGTCAAGGGCACCTACCTCAGTTGCAGACTCCTCCCCAGCCCTGGCCCTGGTCAGGACTCGTGCAGGAGGCAACCAATCGATGTGTTTCTCTCACATCTATATTTCTATCTATCTTTCCCTCTCGCTTCCACTCTCCCTAAAAATCAGTGGGAAAATATCCTCAGATGAGAATTAAAAAATAATAAAAAATGATGTGCCAGTTAGCAACCAAAGATCATTCTGGGCCCATGCCAAACATGATGCAGGATTCAAGGTGTAGGAAATAGCAGAGAACAATGTCTGACAGTTTTTAATCATGTACACAGAAGTGTGGCTCCACCACTCACTGCCTGACATCAGGCACGTGTTTTAATCTCTCTGAGGCTCCATTTCCTCATCTGCAAAATGGGAACAACAATGTCCCCTTCTTATAGAGGTACTGTGAGGATGAATGAGGCAATCACAATTACTGTGTAGCTCAGAGTCCAGAGGACAAGCACTTCATAAATGCTGGTTAATATCCTTGTGGTTGCAAGGGAGGCTAGGAGCTAATATTTATTCAACAACTCCTACGCATCCATGACCATTCAAGACAACCTTTGATCCTCAATCTAGTTAGTCCTCTATTATTATTTTCATTTTTTAGATGATAAAACGAGGTTTGAGGACTCATCACACGATTATTCACCAGCAAAGTGAAGATATGGAGCCAGGTCTGTTTGATATTAGGACAAATAAGAACAGATCAAATCAAGCAAGTGTTTTTCAAGTGTTGTTGGGATCCCAAAATTTCTAGGATGTCCTGCACCAAGCTGTACAATAGAGCAATCCTGTGACTGTGTCAATGTTCTAACTGTGGCCAGCACAGTAGGGCACTTCACTTGAACTAGTGGCCAAGGAACTTAATTTTTAATTTATTTTAGTTTATTTAAATTTAAATAGGCACAGGTGGCCAGTGGCTGCCCTATTGGACAACAGAGGTCTAAACCAGGGATGGGAAATGTCTGGCCCATGAGCCCTATAAGGCCTGAGAAATCATTTGGTTTGGCCCCGCCAAGGCATTAGGGATGAGTTATTTAAATGTTTGAACAAATATAGCAGGCTAATTTTTAAGTTGATAATTTTGTATGGCCCTAAAATGATGTTATAAATATCCAAATGGCCCTTGACAGAAAAAAAGGTTCCTGACACTGCTCTAAACTATAGCTCTGTCACCCTTTCTAACCTTGCACCCAAGCCTCTCCCCATCCATTCCAAAGTCTCCCTGATAGTGACTCACTTGTTCGAGTGCCCCTAGCCCTGCACTCCCAGCTCACATCCCATATCAGTCCCCGTCTCTGGCATCTTGGCCTTGGTGACACTTCCTGCCCCCTCACCCTTATTTCTCTGGCTGTGACCTTCAGCTTTCTCTGCTAACTCCAGTGCTCTCATTCCTATTGCATCTGGTGAAAATGGCCCACACCAGGTCCCGACCCTCAGAACAGTCACCCTTACTTTAATCCCCCCCAAATCTACCAACACCCAGGTCTGGGTCCAGATGCCTCTGGGGACTGGGGTAGGAACAACAAAGGGACAGAATGTTCAAAACAGACACAAGAAATCCTAAGATATTTGCTTGTTTCCAAGTGAGAAATAATAATAAATTAAGGTTCCTGCTTCAGGAAACTTAAAAGAGGGGAAACGATACACTGCAAACACAAGAGAGAGAGAGAGAAAACACTATCCTTGCAGCAAGCAGAACACAAAGAAGCATTAGCTCCTCCAGACCAAATGTGCTCCCAGGTCTCAGAGAAAAGACAGGCCTCTCTGGCCTGGACTCCACAGGGCTGCTCCAGAAGGCGAAGGGCTGCCCTCCCGGTGCAGGCCCCAGCTGCCTCCACCCGGCATGAGGAACATCTTGTCCTCCACCTGCAGGGGATGGACAGCAGAAGGAAAGAACAGGGCCCCGTGTTCCTCTGGATTCCTGTCTTCCAAGCAGAGGGTTAGCAATGACCAGTTTCTCCAGTGAAGGCCATGGCTCCTACCAGGCAGCATACTGCAGGCACACTTCTCTCGTGCCTTCAGGCCACCCTGCCAGGTCCAGAGCGCTGCAACATCTCTTGTTGCTTCTGTGCCCAAGCCACTCCCTTCTTTAATGCTATTCACTCTTTCTAATGCATCATTTCCAGGACCTCAACTAATACAGGGTCTATGCTGGCTCTTAAAAGATGAGTAGGGTGGGTAGGGACTGGGAGGAGGGGTGCAAAGGGGAAAGTGGGAGATATCTGTAATACTATCAACAACAAAAAATATACTTAAAAAAAATAAAATCCCCTACTATGACTGTACAAAAAAAAATGAGTAGGAATGAGGCAGGCAGAGAAGAAGAAAAACTCAGCAAAGCAGAACATGAGGACAGATGAGCAGGAGCAGAAGAGCCAAAGTCCTGCTCAGGAGGCTGGAGAGGGACTCTGGGTCGGCAGAAGCTGAACCTGGAGCTGGGGCAGGGCTGTGGAGGCCTTCATCTCCAGGAGCTGGGACTGTGAGAGTAGGAAACCAAGGGATCCCTGTCAAACTAGGATGATGCACTGTTTCAGGAACCCTCATGCATTGAAAGTTTCTATGGAACCAGCTATGAGCATCACACAGGCAACTGGCTTTTAAGAGTCTCATGAGCTAGCCAGGTGACCACTGGCGAGAGCTACACTGGCTTCCCTGACAATTGAGTGAGTTAAATTCCATTAATATTAAAGTACATCTATATAACCATCTATGGAGTCAGAAATACAATACTTCTGTTTGTTAGACAAGAACATTCAAATCCTGCCTCTTGGTATCTTATTGGCTAAGCAAATCCAAGGTCACATTACATAGTACAGAACTGTAGATATATCATAGTAATCACTGCACTTCTTAATTTACCTCTGCATAATTCAAATCTACTTTAGTCTGGGGAAGACAAGTTTCTAATACCTATTTTATTCCAGATGCCATTTGAACAGTCTGGCATGCCTAAATGCTACATACAATATAGACCCTTTCTGCCTTTATAGCCAAGAGATTGTAGGCACCTTGGCTGATATTTGCAAAGACGAAGCTCTCAGAGCAACTGTGGCTCCCTTAGCTGAAGGCATGCAGAGATCTTTAATGAAATCTACATTGATACACAAAGAACTATGCTAAAGACAGGTGAAAAAGTCTGACTATATTTCCCAGCTTTAAAAAAAAGAAAGAAAGAAAGAAAAGAAAAGAAAGAAAGGAAGGAAGGAAGGAAGGAAGGAAGGAAGGAAGGAAGGAAGGAAGGAAGGAAGGAAGAAAGAAAGAAAGAAAGAAAGAAAGAAAGAAAGAAAGAAAGAAAGAAAGAAAGAAAGAAAGAAAGAAAAAAACTTTGGCCGAAGTTTTGGCAAAATACCATGATAGCAAAAAGGGTTTTGCATCATTTGCTCCTCCTGTTTATTTGCCAAAGTATCAGGATGACAGTATTTTGATCTTTAACAGTATTTTTTGTTCTGAAAATTCAATACATTATTCTTATTTTTCACAAATGCTTCTTTTGAGTCATATAACTTTAGCACTATTTGTCTAAAAGTGAATTAGACAACAATTAAAAAGTAAATGAGTACGGTCTTTAAAATAAAACTTTAAATTGCATACCTAGCTGAACTATATTTTCATAAATTTCAATTATAACATTAAAATCAAATAAGAAGAGAGGATGACAATATTAATGGCCTTTAAATATCCTATCCTATTCAGAACTTTTTTCCAACACCATTTATCCCCTCTATGCCTCTCCCACCTCCCGCCTCAGCCCCCTCCCAACACCACCCTGTTTAACGGTATTTTTTAAAGAAAGATTTTATATTGCTTCCTTTTTCACAGGTAATTGATAACATTAATTACCTAAGTAGACCTACAATTTCAAGGTTAAGTTCCATTGCAGACTTGCTTGCATTTTTTCCACAATCTTAATTCATGTGGATGAAAGTCCACTGTAAAGAACATGCAGAAGGTGAAACATAAATGTTCTAGTAGCCCACTGGGAGCATTATCAATTAAACTACTGCTTTGTGAAAATCATCAGCAAGTGAAATTGACAAAATTTAAAGAATCTATGTATTTGCCAATGGAGTATAGAATGCTACAGCATGCCTGCACATTTCCCTATAGAATGTTATATGTTCATTTTCTTTTTGACAATTCCTGTCTCTATATCTTAAGCAGAACATTCTTTATCCAAATTAAAAACTATTTAAGGAACACTCTGTGACAACAGCATTTAGCAACATTAACACCGTTCACTGAAGAAATAAGGCAGCAGAAGTTGCAATACTTGCTGATGATTTAATTTCACTAATGCCAAATAACAATGTGGACATTTGAAGTTTGCTTCTAGTTTTCAAAGTTGTTTGTGTTGACTGAATATCTCTTGGTGCTGACATGTTTTACTTTAGAGTACAAATTTGTAAGTTTGCTTAAATAGTTTTGTTGTTGTTGTTGTTGTTATATCAGGAAAGAATGATAGTGTGGAAATGAATAAAGAAAACACAGACCCCCCCCCCATGACCAGTGTTGCTCAGTGCTTAGAGCATTGGCCCATGCACCAAAGGGTTGAGGGTTCGGTTCCCGGTCAAGGGCATGTACCTGGGTTGCAGGTTCAATTCCCAGCCCCGGTCGGTGCATGTGCAGAAGGCAACCAGCAATGTGTCCTTCTCACATCCATGTTTCTCTCTTCCCCCAGCCCTTCCATTGTCTTTAAAAATCAATGGGGGAAAAAATCCTCAGGTGAGGATTAATAAAAAATTTTTTAAAAAGAAAGCACAGCCAAAATCGTTTTGGCTCAGTGGATAGAGCATCAGCCTGCGGACTGAAAGGTCCCAGGTTCGATTCTGATCAAGGGCATGTACCTGGGTTGCGGGCACATCCCCAGTAGGGGGCGTGCAGGAGGCAGCTGATTGATGTTCCTCTCTCATTGATGTTTCTAACTTTCTTTCTCTCTCCCTTCCTCTCTGTAAAAAGTCAATAAAATATATTTTTTTAAAAAAAAAAAAGAAAGAAAGAAAGCACAGATCCCTACAGTTAGAGAGTACCTTGCATTTCTAACAAGCTGTATCTCTACTTTACAACCCCAGGAAGAGGAAGGAAGATTTTTCTCCTTGTCTAACAACAAGCCCAGCTAATGGGAACCATTGCAAATCAGCCAATGAGAAGTCATCATCACCCTGAACTTTCACTTTCCTCTAATGGATTTTCATTCCTTTTACTCTATAAAGTAACATTCCTCTCCTTTGTTTGCTAGATTTGCCTATAGTTTTGCTACAGCATGCCAGTCCTGAATTGCAATTTTCTGCTATTCCTGAATAAGCCTATTTTTGCTGGTAAAAATAACTGGCTGTTTTAAGTTTAAGGTCAACAATACTTAGTAATTAATGTAGCTTCTTATTTTTATTGTAAATAGGAAAAGTGCCACATTAAACTTACATTTTGAACCCATTTTTATGGTTATGCCATTGCATTGAAGAAGAATCTAAGGTATTTGTACTGTGAATAACAAACATAAACCATCACAGTTCTTCAGAAGGGCAAAAGGAGGAAATTGAGTGCTCCAACTTGTGCTATGTAGCATACCATGCATGTTACTACATTATTTATTTTCATATTCCAACAACGTTGAAAAGCAAGAATGTTTATCATCTTTTTACTAGTGAAAGGACCTTCACTCAGGGAAGTTAAGTAACTTACTCAAGGTCAAATAACATGGCTAATTTTCAAGCTGGGTCTGTCTGGCTGCAAAACTCTCATAAAGTCAGAGAGGGTTCTTTCCCAAGAAACCCAGGGTCATGGGATGGTTGCTGCCTGCCTACTAACCATCTCAAATGGTGAAGCCGGGGTCACCGAGGCAGGACTTGGCCTTCTGACATGATCTGAGGGCCCATTTGGCATCAGTCCAATACCTTGGCATAGCTCTAAGAGCTGCCACATTTGAGTTGAGGGCACTCGCAACATTAGCTTTCCAATTATGCTTGTGAGTTACTTGCTCAAAGGGCCACCCTGATGCAGGGGAAAGACCTGTGTGTGAATCTGAGATCCACCATAAAGAGACTTTGGGCTAGGCACTAAAACCCACTGCATCTGCAAAAATCTTTTTTAAAAATAGTTTAAATAGGTGCCAGGGTGGGAAATAATCTATCTACCAAAAAAGGCTGTCTAGAGGAATAAACTAATTAATCTGTGGAAAGTCCTTGGGAAGGAGCATATACACAGAATGTATTTAACAAATGTCAGTTGCATGTGAAAGGTTTTAAGCCTGCAGTGAAGGAGCACTGCCCCTGGTTCAGAGTGCTGGCATTGATCCTTGCTGTCCCAAGGGTGGCCAATAGACCAACAGCACTGGGAGAGTGTTAGAAATGCAGAATATAGGGCTCTACCCCAGACCTACTAATGCAGAGTCTCATTTTTCACAAGATTTGAGCATTCGCATTCAACAGCATGAGTCACAGAAATAGAAGCAAAGGTGCTGTTGAAGGTCATCCAATGCAAGAGTGGTAATAAATGCACAGGGGCTGTCATTCCTTTCCTAGTGACCAGGGTAGACATTGCTAATCAATCAGGGAATTCTTTTTCAGTGAGCTGGGAAACAGCTGCATCCTTCACAATGCCCTCCGGGAACATACTCTTTCCTTGAAGTTAACATGGGTATGAAACCTTACTACCCCTGCCTGCTTTATTTATAGGTGGGCCTTATTTACACTGTAAGCTTATTTTCCCAACTTTCCATCCAAGTTTACATTGTTTCCCCTACAAAAGTGTTCAATAAATTATATGGTTACACTAATTAAACCGAAATTGAGTGTCACTGAGGTTAAGTGCTTCTTGATATCAACAGTGACTCTCCCCAAAGAGCAGAATCCTAGTCCTCTGGCTCACTCTTCTGTCACAGTCCCTCTCTGTTCCACCACCCACATCAATGTTTTAGACTAAGTGAAGGAAGATTTAAAACTTCACAAAGAACCTAGGACATTACCCTGATGCATTCAAAATCCAAAGTAGAAAGTGTAAGTGTTTTAAATGCTCTGAAACCTTGGAGCACACTCCTGTGTGCCCTGGCAACCCAGCCCTGTCTCCTGCTGAGAGCTGGAGTCAGCATCTCAGCCATCAGCAAAGGATGGCATGCTGAGCAGCCTCTCTTCTGTGGTCTTCACCCCAAATGCCAGCCTCAAATTCTAAGTGCAAAGAGCTCCATAATAGGAGTGATTTTCTGAACTTAATTTGTGTTCACATGTAATAGGAGACTGATAGCCCCCACTAAGCTGCTGTGCCAATCAGCCAGGGGGAAGCAGCCTGAGTTTGTAGAAGGCAAATGATTAAGAACTAGAATACAGTGTAGGCTGGATCCATACATACCAGCTGGATCCAATTTTAAGTGAAAATTAATGGCAAATTCTTGTAACCACATTAAGGGCCACTGTCGTTCATTTGAAATCAGTTAAACATGAAAACCATCTTGAGTTCATGGAATATAAATATTTGTTTATATTTTTTGCCAGTGCCCCAGAGAGACTAGAAGATGTTGGCAGATTGGTGTTCTATAAACACGCTCACGAAAGGGGAAAAATAAAGAACCTGACTCTTGTTAGGTTAAATTATTTGTCAACTTTTCCATTTCCTTAGTCAGTAGATAAACAGTAAGCAGATGTCAGAATCTAATTGGTTCAAGGAAGGATTGCTCAATGACTTATGGTGCTTGTAATTTTTATGTACTGTCTGGAAACAACACTTTCTTTGATACAAGAAGCAGAAAATTTCCCAGTCAGTTTCTCTTCCCATGGAGGTGGAGCCCCTCCCAAAAAATACATCTATGTACAGTCACCCTTGATATCAAGAAGCCAGCAAGAAGTCCCTGAAACTATGCTTTGGGTACATCAGTTGGGAGAGTACCTTTGGCTTTTCAGAAAAAGAGGAGAGGGGGAAAGAAGGAGCGAGGGAGAAACAGAGCAGAGAGGATGTGGAAGATGGAGATGAGGAAAGGGAAGAGCCAAAAGATGGAGAGAAGCAAAGAATAGGGGAAGATTCAGAGAAAGGTAGTGTTTATGGAGGGAGAGGACCAAATATGGTCCAATCAAAAAGGCCTGTTCGTTAGAGTCAAGCTCACGATTTGGTTCCATCACTTTCTACCTATGGCACTTTGGACCATTCTTGTGACCTCCCTGAATTCACTCCTTCATCTGACAATTGGATAGAAGAATCCCTGGCTCCATCACAGGCTTGTTCTGAGACATAAAGAGTAAGAAATAGGAACATCTCCAAATTTTAAAACACTATACCATTGCTTAATTTTTTACAGAAGAGCAGAGGGTGACAAAGTGAAGTCTGTGGAGGTGGGAGACAGTTCTCTCCATTTTGTGTCATGGTCTATCATTAGGAGTCCCACAACAGTGCTGCCTGGTACCCAATGTGTTTCGGGTTCAATAAAACATCTCTTTTAGATGCTACTACAGAGTTCCCCCCAGAAGAAACACACACACACACACACACGCACATACATGTACACTGCTCTTCGTGAGATTCAGATATGTGTCCAAGGAGCCAGGTGAGGAACAGGCTTGAGAAACAATTGTCACCATTCTGTGCTCCTAACTTCAGTCCACTTACAACTGGGTAAAACGTGTGTTAGCGGCCTCTCCCTTCAGGATGAATCTCTTCCCTGGAGGACTGCCCACCACCCCTTGCAAACTGACCCCTGTCAGGGCATCTCACCAGTTAGCAGGCATGCCAGCATGGTCAGTAAGACAAACTCACATTCCTATTGTGTAATTTATTAGGTAACCTGTTCCAAAGAACCAATCTACTAACAAGCTATGGAGCTCTCACTCTGAGACCACACAGCGAGGCACACAGCGAGGCAGGGCCAGAGATGCATCTTCTTCACACTCTCTCCTTGCGGGTTTTGCTAACAGTTTCTTCCTCTTCTTTGCTCAAGTCTGGAGGTCGCAGTAGCTCTGCTATAACCTGCTCTGGTGACTGAATTAGTCCTTGTGATTCTCCCAGTCCCAGACAACACCCTAATAAGTGGTCCTTCGTAAATAAACCTTCCTTAAAGGGAAAGCCATAGGTGGTCAGTCATAGGAGAACAAACAGGTGGATGGTGCAGTGGGGCTGGTAGTGGAGGGGTGGCAGGGTGGGAATGAACTGAGCGACTCAGAAAGTCTTCCAAGGGAAGAGGCAGGCGAATTTGGGTTCAAGCCTGTCTCGGAGTACAAGAACTTTACATAGGAAACAAAAGGGTGGGAGAAGTCATTTTAACCAGGAGACTGGTGTGGAGACAGCCATTCTACCTGTGTGTTGGAAGGAGATCTTAGTAGAGAATGAATGAGGGTCACAGTTGGAAAAACCAATGAAGATGATAAGGACCTTGAGGGTGAGACTGAAGCCTGGGGCTTTATTCCAGGAGAAACAGAAGATTTGGGATGGTTCTTGAGCAGGCGAATGATGGCCTGTTTTAGGAACACTGATCCAGCAGTGGGAGCAGACTGTAGTGTAACCAATGGGGAACCCTATGGAAAGAGCACAAAGAATAGTCCCCAAAGTGACTCACCCACCCCCATTGGTCGGGGCAGAAGTAGTGCAGGTGTCACCCCCAACGCAATCTCACAATTTAAACCAGCCTCAAAAGAGCAGACAGCGAAGTGTGTCACATCCTGAAAATACAAGGGAAAACACAGATTTGGGAGAGATCTCCTCAAAGCCATCCACCCACACACCCCCAAAATAAGGGAAGGCAATCTGTTTCTCCTGGCATCTGATTCAAAATGCTCCTGAGGCCAAGAAGACCTAAAAGAATACCTCTGCTAGTGTGCATGAGAACAGTCCAAAGGCAAGCCATCTGTCTCAGGCTGGACCAGTGTGGGGAGAGATACAGTAACCCCCAAAGGGGTGCTATTTTAGAGTTTCCAGGAAAGCATCCCTGACTATCCTAGCCACTAACTAGAGATTTGTATGCTTAGTTCTTTGATAAATAGAACCCCCTTCCCAGGTGGTGAGGGCCACACTCTAAGAGGTTCTCTGTCACTGGCATCTTGGTGTGGACACACCTGAGGTGGGAGGAAGCTAGGGGCTCTGATCACTGGAGACAATGATGATACAGTGAACACCTGAAAGTTTAAAGGGATGCAGATTCTAGAGACAGAGACCCCTCAAATTACCTGACAAAACTTCTGCTTCTGATTGGCCCTATATATCCTCCTTGAAAGGTTGCTTTTAGTCCCAGATGGGCCCAGGAAGGGGCCCTCCTTCCTTAGGGGGTCTCCTCAGCACACTCTAAGGTCCACATCCCTGACCATCCCCAGTCAATGTAAGAGTAATTGTAGAGCCTACGGAGTTGGTGGGTGGGTGGGATGGTTGCATGGACTAAGGAAGAAGAAGTCTGAGAGCTTGGATGAAGACTGGAGGGGACTGCATCCAAGCTCTGGAACACTCAGATATTTAGGGGCCCAGTAGAAGAGACAGAGCTTATAAAGGAGGAGGGACCAGTGAGCTAGAAGGAAAAACAGAATGTGAGCATTACAAAGCAGAGAAGAGGAAGCGGTCAGACACCTCAAATGCTCCTGGGGGGGAAGAGGGCAAGTATCATGATGATATATACAGAGGTCATCGATGGTCTTGATAAGAGCAGTTTCGGTGGAGTAGAGGAAGCAGAAAACTGATTTCAGCATCTCACCTACCTTCTGAGGTAGATATGTTTATCCCCATTTTGTAAAAAAGGGAGCTAAAGCTTTGGGTTTGACTTAACCAAAGCCTATGGTTGCCTCTTACCCAGTTACTTGTTAGACTCTTACCTTGCCATTGCAGATGAGTTTGATGGTGATGCTGATGATGACAGTGATGCCAACGTCAGCATTGATGTTGATGCTGTTAGTAATGCTAATAATGGTGGCAATGATGACAAAGATGTTGGTGGTTGTTCAGATGGGGAAGTTGATAATGATTGTGATGTAAAAATCTGGACAAATCTGCAGAATCAGATTATCAATATCTATATTCCAGCCAGTCAGTAACACATAAATAAGTCTTTCAACCTTTGAACCTCAGTGTTCTTAGCTAAAAAACAGGGAAAATATTGCCTGCCTCACAGGACTATTGTAGGAATTACATGCTGGGAAAGCACCTTGAAGTATCTTGAAGCACCTGGCATCTTATAGGCCCTGAATAAATGTCTGTTTAACTTATTTTTCTCCAGGGCCAATTTAGGGAATGCAGTGGACATCACTGAATGGGCCTTAGCTTTGCTAGCTGGGCCCATCTCTCCCCTATCCAACCTCACTCTCCAACCAGAGAGCAATCATGGTCATTTTGGTTACTGGCTTCTCTCATCACTTTGCACCCACACCTTGCTTTGGCAGTGCTGCTCTCACATCTGTCCTCTTGGTGGGTGAATGCCTTTGAGACTCTAAAAGGGAGAGGGCTGGGAGATAAAAATGAACCCTTACCAAGCACTCTTTTGTGTCCAGCTATCTGGTCTCATTGAGCTGGAAGAAAGAGAGTGTAGGCTTATGAGTATGGGATTTGGAATCAGATGTGCCTGAAATTCTGTACCTCCCTTCTTCAAGTCCTGACTCAACTAGCGCCTTTTTCGTAAAGCCTGCCCTAACCACCACCCCCACCCATAAGACCATCCCTATCACCCTTATTCTGCTCCACTTTTTTTCATTCCCTTTCTAACATGCTATATGTTTTTCTTATTATTATGTTTGTCTGTCTTCCCCTACTGGAATGTAGTTCCAAAGGACAGAGGCCATTCCCTGTTTCTTCCACTAATGCATCCCAACACCTGAAATAGTGCTGGCACCTAGGAATTGCTCACTGAACATTTGTAGGATTAATGGAGTACCAGCTGAACCCTTAGCCACATTCAATAGCAAGTATCTTACCCATAATTGAAGTTGAACCAGATCTGTCTGGCTTTAAAACCTTCATCTATCAACAAATGCAAGTTTCTTCCCAATCACAGCCCCTCACCTAATCTCACCCATCAGCTCTAGAATCCTTTCATTCTGAAGCCCCCCCCCCCCTCTTAGATGAATCCATTAAAGCAGTGATTTTCAACCGGTGTACCACAAGAATTTTTAAAACATACAATACCTAACTATGTAGTCAGGGGCACTGACCTCTTTCCCTTAGATTGTCAAATAATAAAATGACAATAGCAAACACAACAATAGTGGTCCTGAACCACTATTGTGAATGCCTTGTCTTGAACCATAAATATATAGGTCATATAATAGAGTTGCATCTTATTGGTCATGTCACATAATAAGGTTGTATCTGATTGGTTGATTCTTGCTACCAGAAATCCTTATATACAAATATAGGCACCTGAGTTTAGAACAAAAAGGTAGGTAATTACTATTATTATATTTTTGTAAATCAACCTAAATTATACCTATTTTTTGTCAGATTGGCAAAAATACAAATTTTTGGTGTTTCAACAGAGATGTATAGTGTATGTGTGCAAAAGGTTGAAAATTGCTGCTTTATAGGACCAGGCTGCTATTTGAGGAAGGTGAGCATTTCCTGGGCTCTAGAGACCCTCAGGCCCAGCCCCGGCACCTCCTCTGACTAGAGGAACACGTGCTTTGAGGTAAACCAGAGAGAACGACCTGGCCCACGGGCTGTGCTGAAGGGAAACCCTCTTGGTTTAAATGCTCTTAAAGTCCAAGGGGCAGGAGACAGGTCCATTCCGTGTTTGCTCCGAGGGGTCCACCTACTGGGAAAACACAGGTAAGTCAAACAAGCCTGTTTGTTCTCCCAGCACAGCAAACAAAACCCAGAACTAATTCCCCTCCAAAGCTCCCCCTACCTCCACCCCCTGCCCCCAGAGGCATGATTAAAGTAATGGGAAGACAAATATTTTACTGGAGAAAATGATAAGACTTCAGTCAGGAAAAGCAAATAGCATCTCCAAAAGGACAGCTGTGGGGTTGGCATGGAGCTGTCCCGGGAGCAGTTAGGAAAGATTCTGGAAGGGAAGGAACCTGTAGACTCCTGCCTTGAAAGGATGGGTTGAGGGAATGGGGGAGCTATTCTCAAAGCCCCTGGCACATCAGGAATAGGGGAAGCTATGTTGTTCATCCTCCCCACTATTAGAGTTATCATTATTGTTATTGAGGAGAGGGAATTCAGGCCACATGGTCCAGTCCCAGAACTGGCTGGAGCTTGAGCTGATAGCCAACATGCTTGGCTTGAATAGTATCATGTATTCATTCGTCCATCCATTTATTCATCATCCATTCATTCATTCATTTGATCAGTCAGTCAGTCTTTTTCACCCATGTATACTGATCACCGACCATGCACCAGACTCTAGACAGTACTATGTGATCTTGAGCATCTCCTCTATCCCCACAGATCCTCTATGTTCTTATCTGTAATGCAGGTTGGTGTTGGGATAAAAAGTGATGTTCAAAAGGCCCTTGGCACTGGATCTGGTTCATAATCGTCTTTCCAGTACAGTCACCTCAGTAACCTCATCTAGCTGGCTGTGGGGCTTTATCTCCAGTTCTTCCCTCCTCTCTCCCCAGGCCCCAGCCAGGTGTCCTTACTGTTCCACCGGCCTATACCCCATTCACTCTGTTCACTTGGCTTTAATCTGTGCTGTTCTTCCCACCTCCAGGATCCTTCCTGCAAGCAATTTCCACTCAGTGGTCCCAGGAGGACCCCAATTCAAACAGTCTCCTCACCAAACTTTACATCCGATTGTCCCCCGAAACCAGTCCTCCTGTACATTTCTGTGACTGTATTTCCATCCCAGTAGAACCCTTTAGGAACCTGGGAGTCTCCACGTGTCCCCTTCCTGCTCACCAGCCTTTGCTCAGCCCTCTTGCAATTCCCACCTCACCTTGCTCACTCAGGATTCTAGCTGGACACCCACTTTCTTCCTTACCTTTTAAACCTCATATATCGTACCAAGACTTTAAAACTCCACTTCAGCACTTCTTCCTCCAGAAAGCCCTCCCTCATCCCCTCAGGCTGCCACCTGTCTTCCCTGTGCTCCTTCCCAGAGCACCTGCATTTAACTTGACAGATACATCATCATCCCTGTCTCCCACTCTCATGGTGAGCTCCTCCAGGCTCAAAAACATGGTACATATATGTGTGTCCTTGGGATGTAGCCAAGGACTTGGCACTTGGAGGACTTGAGAAAAGCATGTGGTTCATGACTCAGGGTTAAGTCCCAAAGCTGAGACAAGAGCTGGAGGCTCTATCAACATGAGACAAGTGGATGCACCCACCAAATGGGGGAGGATGGAGGAAAGAGGAGGAAATGCACATGCTCAGAGAGGGAGGAAAACAAATGCTAGCCAGGGAGAGGGGGTGGAAAGAGGTCCCAGGCAGAGGCCTGGAAAAGGCTTTGGTGACCCCTGGGAGGTTATAGGCCTTTTTCTACAGATATGGAAAGACCCTAAGAGGGTCTTAAGCTGAGATGGAGCATGATCACACTGTGTTGTAGAAAGACCCTGTGGGGTACTGTGCAGATAGACAAAGGGTCAACAAATAACTGATGTCAAGGTCCATGGGAGAGGTGCAGAAGCAGGTGGTGACAATAGGGTGGAGAGAAGCAGATGGATGCTCAGGTATTTGGGGGTGGAGTCAACATAATTTGGTGATAGGTTATGTGGAGGGAACAAGGAGAAAGAGGTTATGAATGGCCCATGAATGAGTAAGTTCTTTATTCAAAGGTTCCTGGGCTTCCAACCAAACCTCTCACGATGATCCCTCACTTCCCCAAAATGGAAACTAGAGTTCAACCCACAACAGCCATTCTTCAGGCTCTGTCTTCCTCTCCCAAGATCAGCTACCAGCTATCCCTGTCAGAGGACTCAATTGTCAGAAAGTCTTCCTTTCACTAGGCTGAAAGTAAATCTCTTGCTGCTTCCATACAGGGGTCCTGGCTCTGCCCTAAGGCAAGGGGGACATGAAGGGGTGAGAGGCAGCAGGGAGGGAAGACAGAGAGAAACCAGCATTTATTGAGCACTTACTATGTGCCAGGCATAGTAAGAGGCACTAAGCCTATGTGTTTTGAGTTGCTCTTACAATACTCTTTGAGATAATAGATATATTATAATTGTGGCTAAGGGAGTAGCATACTGCATGGGTTCCAGTGCCATTTCAGACACTCTCTACCTTTGTTATCTTCAGCAAATTGCTTAACTGCTCTGAATCTCAAGTGTATTCATCTAAAACATAATAATACTCATTATCCCTAATTCACTGTGTAGAGACTGTGGGCATAAAGCACTGATTACAGTTTTCAGTACTGGTTCAATACATATTACCTATATTTTTGGTCTCATCTACAAGTGAGAAAACAACACATGATCAAGTGCTGGGGCTAGATTCAAACCTAGATCTCTTGGCCCCGACCAGCACTTTCTTTCATCCCCCATCCTGCCTGCAGTGCCACTAAGAAGGCAGTCTACAGGCCCTGCCCAATGTTGTTCAGATGGTACCAGAGTCAGTGGCTGGTGCTCTGGGAAGAGACAGCCTACGGGGAGCAGGAATGGGGACTGAGAGTGAAGTCTCTGATCTTCAGTGAGGCAAGAGGAGGACTGTGGAGCACCTACTCTCTGCAAACCTTTGTGTCAGGTCCTGTGAGAGATAAAGCATTTCCTCTGCCTTCAAAGAACTTGCAATCTACTTGGGGAAATGAGAAACACAAATAGGAATCTGTTACTTGCCAATAAATGGCCATATATGGGTTGGACAAAAGTACGTTTCCATTGTGAGTACACGAAAGAGAGTTTATTCTTGTATTATAATTTATTAATTAATGTATTGTTTATTTGTATTACAAATGTAGCCTACTTTTGCCCCACCCTGTAGCTAGATCAACACCTATTGCATTTCATCTTATTGTGATATTAGCCCAAACTATGAAAACCACAGTCCTAACTAATGTCAAGGCCTGCATCGGGGTTCAAAATGATGAATGCCCAGGAGCTGCCGGACTTGGCAACAGACCATGTGAAAAAGACCCGGGATTTAGGTGGCCCCAAAGCTTCATGTGAGCCCACACAGGGCTGGGGCTGCTTCAAAAGCAAATGTGATCCTGGGACCAGACAGAGATGTAAATTTCAGACCACCAGAGGGAATGGCGTAGGTCTCAAACTTAGTTTGGAAACTTAGAAGCCCTGAGTGCCATGTTTCACCAGGAGTGCAGACCAAGACTGTCACCCAAGAGGTGAGAGGTCAGAGAGCTGTGCCCCTTGAAGAATTGTCTAAAGATAATTCAATTAGAGGCCTGAACAGATAAAGGAAAGCATGGTTGTGTGTGGGCACCACCTTCGAATACCTGTTATGTGTCTGAATCTGCCTAGAAAGGCAACAGAGCCACATCCCTGGGCCAGCTCCACCACTTACTGGGTTGAGGAACTTATCAGGTTACTCAATTACACTGAACCTCAGTTTTCTCATCTGAAAGATGGGAAAAATAGAGTTGTTGTGAAAATGAATATATTTGGCAGAGCTGGACACATAGCAATAAAGCTTAATCTCCTTCCTTCTCTAGGACATTGAAGGCCTGTCTGGAAATGTGAGTGAATTATCTGTGGGGGAGGGGAAGCAGGTAGTCACAAGGTCTCATTAGCACATTTGTGGAGGACAGAGTCCCAGTTCCACCAGGAATGAAGGGCCCCAGAAGGAGGTTCTACAAAGGGACTTGGGAAACCCAGGGTCATGGTGTAAGCAGCAAGGATTAGATGTTGAAAATGAGGAGGGAGCGCACCAGGGGGCTCCAGGGTTTCCTGAAGACAAGCCTCCCCATATTGCACTCAGCTTCTCCCCAGGACTTCGACAGAAATAGCCATCTCCAAGGTCTTGGTTTGGGTCCCCTCAGAAGCAGACCTAAAGAAGGACATGGGTACATATAGTTTAGTAAGTGGGAGGTGATCCCAAGAAATGAGAATGGTGATGTGGGACTAGGATGGGGAGAAAGACAGGGAAGGAAGAAAAGCCGACCAAGTGCAATTAATGAGCAGGTCACCACTCTGGGCAACTGAGGTCCATCCCTCTGGGCCCCACTGAGGAACAGAGTGGACTGAGATCCCAGGGGCTGGGAGGCTTGGTTATTGACCCCCTCACCCCCACCCCAACTTGCATTCCCACTGGTGAGGATTGCCCTGGCAGCAGTTGCTCTCCCCCATTTTCAGGTGGTGTCTGCCAGCAACCAAGCTGTCCTGGGATAGCCCTGGACAGAGAAGCTGAGACAACAGATGCTAACACTGTGTTCTGGGAATAGTCTATGGCTATAGGGCAGCTCCAGTGAACCCAGGGGCATGTGGTAGAGAGTCTATGAATTTTCTGCATTCATCAGTGACCTCTGAGAGCTCCAGGAAGCAGGGGCCCTGTCCAACTTGCTGAGCACAGCGAGTGAGGGGCCTAAAGGTGATTGGCAGGGTGCACAAGGTGGGGTGCTGGGATGGGGGATTGAGGAATAAACAGTGGAAGTTTGAAATGGCTGTGAAGGGGACTGGGAGATAGGGCTGATAACTCATAGGAGGATGCCAGGTATCAGCAATCTTAAGGAAGTGCAGATTCCTAGCATGGGCATGTAGCAGTGATCCCAGTGTATTGGGGACAACCTGGTGCAGGAGCAGAGAAGGCTGACCTCTGTTTTATCAGATAGGTGTGAGCAGTGGGAGGCCAGCAGGAACAAGGGACAAGGGCAGGCACCAGTGAGAAAGTGTGGTTCCTGCAGTCTGGGCTGACATGAAGACAGGAGGAAATTGATGGACAGGACGAGAAGGGCCAGAGCCTAGGTGACTTGATGAGGGGGCCCAGGTACAGCGAGTGAGGGGCCTAAAGGTGACTGGTTGTGGCAGGGTGTAGGATACTATCAAGTTGTATTCCAGAGAGAACCACACAGAGGATGACCAGGTTCAGATGGTCCCCAACCTGACTGATCATCAGCATGGCAAACCCAGTGTCTGGCTCCCATTTCTGGAGTTCCTGGGACCTGAGAATCTATATTTGAATGGTTTTCAAGTGGCACTGATGACCAGTCAGCATTGGGAATCCCTAGCATGTGGGTTAGAACTGGGAGTAGAGGAGGTACCATGGAGTGGTGGTGATGGCCATCAGATCTGAGAAGGTTTGGGAAGCATATGAAGTATGGATGGCAGTTGTGTCATTCACAGGGAAACTGAAGTCCCCTGAGGTGGTGGCAGTCCTGTGGGAGGAGGAAGAACGTGATTAGGTGTCAAGGCCCTAAATGGAAATAGGGGTGGGTTCTCATGGAGATGAAGGTGGTGAAAGGTGTGGTGGCCTGAGCCTCAGGTTGTAATAGAGCAGCTGCATTCCTGTGAAAGGATGGAGCTGAGAAAAAAGGCAAAGACCAGCCTACAGGCCGCCCATTCCCTCAGAGCCAGTTCCAGAAGCACTGACCAGGTTTATACTCTGCTCCCAGCCCTTTGTGAGTTGCCAAAAGACTCGAAGGAAGGAAGAAGCCTGTCTGCCACATCAGGAGCTCAGCATCCTGTGGGGGAGGGATGTTGTCTGGCCCCAGCCCAACCCTTGGACTATTTCCAGCTCCAATAAAATAAGAGTGTTGGCCAGAGGCTTGAGGAGCTTTTAGCAGGAGGCACTTTGCAGCACTCTGTAAAATTCTAGGGTCCTGCACTCTGCCTTGGACCTTGCCCCGAGCTGGCACAGGCACTTGTGGACATGTCGGACTCAGTGCCCTTGTCTCAGACAATGGCTGCAACAGCGAGGACCACTTGGCAACCTTGAGAGCAGACATGGGTGATGGGGGAGCAGGTGGGACAGAAAGAATTAGACAGGCACAGAGTGGTGACTGTGCATGACGGGGCACTTTGGGAGGAATCTCAGAAGCACTTGAGAAGATGTTGCAGGTGTCCCTGCCTGAGCAGCTGGAGAGAAGAGTGTGCTCTGTGCTGGCCTCAGCTGCACGCACCCTCTGGAGAGCCCGGGACACTGAGCCCACACACACACTAGACCAGTTCTCAGTGGGTTGTCTACATCACAATCACCTTCCTGCTTATCTAAAATGCAGATTCTTGGGCTCCACTCCAGACCAACTGCATCAGAAGCTCTGGGAAGTAGGACAGAGAAATAGTAATTTAAACAAATCCCAAAGTGGACTCCGTAACTGTAGCAGCATTTCTGGCATGCTGCCTGATCCCAACTTCCTGTTACCTCTGAGAAAAGTATCATCAGGCCCCTTACATAGATGAGGAAAGGAAAGCGCAAACAGGCTATGTCATTGGCCTAATGAGGTCTTACTGCTACTGAACTGCTGAGTGGAATTCAAAGCCAGGTTTTTTGATCCTATTGCTGATGTTCAAAAATTATGGTGGCTTGAGAAGTGAGGGCATCAGAGACTATCTGGTGGGGGCTGGGCCATGAACCTGGGCAGGATCAGGCAGGTGAAAGGTGAAGGGCATCAAGGATAAACAAGGGCATCAAGGAGAGTCTGACATGATGCACTGTTACCACATACACATTTGTCTCATTTAGTCCTCATAATAAACTCCGGGCTAAATGCTACTATTCCCACATTGCCGAAGGGACAACGCCAGCTAAGAACAGTTAATCACCTAAGGCAGTGGTTGGCAAACCGCAGCTCGCGAGCCACATGCGGCTCTTTGGCCCCTTGAGTCTGGCTCTTCCACAAAATACCATGACCTGAGCGAGTCTATTTTGAAAAAGTGGCATTAGAAGAAGTTTGAGTTTAAAAAATTTGGCTCTCAAAAGAAATTTCAATCATTGTACTGTTGATATCTGGCTCTGTTGACTAGTGAGTTTGCCAACCACTGCCTTAAGGGAATGTGGCCAGTAGGTGAGGGACATGAATTAGAACTTAGTTACCCTGGATTGAGAGTCAAATCATATTCTACTACAATTGTAAGTTTTCTTTTTTAAACAGCAGAAGCCTCTATTCAAATGAAAGCTGACACAGAACCTCAGTATGCAGGAGAGAGAAGAATGAGGTCCTCTGGCTGGAGCCAACATGTAGGACCCAGAGCCGCCCTCCGCATCCCCACTGCTGCGCTGAGGCTTCATGGACAGCCCCAGCCCCGCAGGAAGAGAATACACCTGCAGGGGGTCGGAACAAGGAAGCAGGAGCAGGGGAGCCAGGGGAAGGCAGCGGCGGTGGAGGGTTCCACTGGAGTGGGCTATGCCCCAAGATTATCTCCCCAGATGCTCCAAATATAGATCCTATTTCCCCACATGGCTCCACAAATGGGTGGCATTGTAAAAAGTGTGTTCTCAGACCTACTGACACCTACCCTTGGCCTTTGTGCTATGGGTCTAATCATGCTAAGCAGCCCCCAGCCAAGTCTCTAAAGAAATGCAGCGGCGAGCTTAAGAGTGCAGAAAGACTCCTGCTGCCTGTGAGAGGACAGTAGGCAAGTAACTTTGGGAAGTAGCACATGTGTCAGGTCCTCGCATACCTTCTCCTAACCCTGTCGAAGAGACAGAGGTGTGAGGAGGAGAGAAGCGGGTGCAACAAAGGCCAAATGGGGTGGTGCATAGAGAAGTATGTATTACCTTTGGGGGAAAAAATTTTTCTGCAGCTGCTCAGCACACTAATGCTGTCCAGCTCTGTTCTGACTGCCCGTGTCCATCCTTCCTGACGGTAAATACATTTCCTTCCTTCTCAACGTCTGAGCACGCAGGAGCTTTCCCCCTCTACCTCCTGGAGCCCAAGCCGATGGCTATGGTGATCAGGACTCCATGTCCTCGTGGCTGCTCAGAGATGGGACCTCCTACTGCTCCATCAATGGGAGCTGGGATCAACATGTAGGAAGGTACTGTCATGTCATTATTTTAATTAATAACCCACCCAGCCCCCGCCTTGAGAGCCCAGTCTCTAAAGGGAGTTTCCGTGGCCAGAACTGCTCAGTGAGGGCTGTCTGGCCACCTTCCTGCCAGGCTATAAGCATGCTCTCTCACCCCTCCCAAGGGAGGGCCAAAGGGGAGCCTGGATGTGACCTGCAGAGCTTGAGGGGATACAGCTTGTCCCCAGGGAGGCCCTTGTGGCCCTTCTGTCCTTTCTGCCATGTGCCTTCCCACAGGGCCCAGCTGTGGCTACTTGCAGGACTCAAGAACTCACAGGCCAACCCCGGGAGGCAAAGAGGAGATTGTGGAGCCAGGGACAGACAGATTATTATAAATAGACCTGAGAAGGTCACCGGCCAGAGTGAAAACTGCGAGAAATTCTCCCTCCCTCCCTCTCTCTCTCTCTCTCTCTCTCTCAGAGAACAGGAGTAGCTTTCAAGACAGGGCAAGGGTAAGGAGGTGGCCAGAGACACCCAGCCAGCAACTGACAGGCTCTTTAACTGCAGAGGCACCTTACACTGCATGTATTTCTTAAAGAAATTGCTGGCTTTCCTCAGCCCTCACAGAAGACTGGCCGACCAAACTGGTGAGCAAAAGGGTCGAGGAGGCAGAGGAAGCTCTTCTCACCTTCACACCCTCCTGTTCCTTGTCCTGGCCCAGGGCAGAGTCAGTGGGTCTCAGCCAGGACAGATGGCGCCAGAGACATTGGGCAATGTCTGGAGACATTTCTGTTTGTCATGCCTGTGGAGGAGGTGCTACTGGCATCTAGTGGGTGGAGACCAGGAATGCTGCTCCATGCACAAGAGGACATCCTCCCCACAACAAAGAGTTAACCAGCCCCAGTTGTCAATAGTGCTGAGGTGAGAAACCCAGGCCTAGGCCCTCTCCTGGGCCTCTCCACCTCCAGACAACAACTCCTTGCCCGTTTATTTCCAGGGCCCGCCGGCAGGCAGCCGGAGCACACAAGTACTCATAGCTACGCAAATAGCAACTCCTTATTTGCCATGTTTGCTCAGCCAATATTGACTTTGCAGCCTAACATTGGTGCTATTGAGCCAGGGTTATTCTCAATATTGTTTGAGCAGCATTAGAACAGCCTTTGATAACCGGCAGCAGAACAGGAAGCTGTGCCTCCCTCCTCAGCAAACCCCCACCACGGCTGCACCCCTCCGTGGGATGCTCCTGTAAAGACAGAGGGTCCTGTGTGCTCATGGACTCAAGCAGACCTACTATCTGCTCCTCCACTGAGCAAACACACCGAGGTTAGAGAGGGAGCGTGCTCTCCTGCTAAGTCAACACTCAGGGAAGCCAGAGCGACTGAAAAAGGTTACACAGGTAACCTTTTGGGGGGAGGGGGTCAGTGAAAATGATGATGGGGCAGCCCCAGGTTATAAGCCCAACCCTGTAGGTGGCATCTATAGGGAAAAGTCCACAGGGACTGGGGTTCATTGGCTCCAGCTGACTAAGCAGTGAGATGGTGAACCCATCCATCAACCAAGCACCCACTAGGTGAAGGCATACTAGGTGCCAACACTGCCAATTAGGACCTGAAGCTAAGAGTTGAAAGTCCTCATGGATAAGCTCATGAGGTTGCTATGTTTTAATGATGAAGACTTAGAAAAACAGCTTCCTTCTTGGGGCTGGTCTTTGCTGCAAGGGAGCAAGCAGCCATTGGGCGCGAGTTCAGAACTGAGAGTAACCTGCTCCTCAGAAAAGCCTCCTCCTGCCAGCTGGGCTCCAGGCCCTTTCGCAGGAACCAGCATTGAATATGCCTCTGTGAAAGCCTCAGGATTCAATCTAGCAGAGGGACTAGTGGCCTCTATTCATATCTGGGTCTGAGGCTGGGCACCAGGCTCTTCCTGAGAGCCATCTTGGAGAAGCAGATCTGAACAGGGGAGAGACACCAGCAGCCAGGCCTGCTCAAGCTGCATGGGTGACATAAGAGAGAGGCATATCTCCTGCCTTCCAGAGGAGGAGCCCAAAGGCACAGACAGAACTGTGAAACCAGAGTGCAACTAAGGCTACTGAGTAATTCTAATGACAGGAGCACAGCCACCTCAGAAAGTTGTGTGCCACCTGCCCAGCCACAACCAGGAACTGCTCAACGAGACTAGACAAGCCATAGAGTGTTCAGAGATGAGAGAGCATGTGAAGTAATTGGGGTGTCTTTCCTTGCCCGCAGTAAAGCAAAGCTAGACTTAGCTATGCATCTAGATCTGAGCCCATGGTATGTCTCTAGGTCGACATTAAACAAGTTACCAGAATTATCAAGGGGGCATTCTAAAAATTAGCTCTGGCCAGCCCTAGTGTCTTGGGAACACCAAAATGGTCATTTGCAAAAATTGGTCATTAACATTTTCTACTAACTGCTCTCTCCAAAGACTTGGAAAATGAGGGGTGACTCCTCAGAAATGAGCTATTACAAGGCCCTTATGATGAGCTGGACTTTAAACTTCAGAAGCTATTCATTTTTAAAAGTGTATGGTGGGCATTTTCTACTCACTTTTGAATATTGTTATGCAACAGCCAAGTCATTCAAGTTTTCCTCAACAGCAAACATGTTAGCCAATGTGCCAGCCAGTCTGTGTCCCCTTCTCTGAGGAATACCTTTCCATCCACAGGAATGGTCCCTGAAGTCATGGTTATGCACCTGAATAAACCCTGTTGGAACAGAGATGGACACCGACTGAGGGAAGGCACCCCATTGGCTGATCATTGGCCAATCAGATTCCTTCTTCTGTGAATTTGGGTTTAGATTATTCATGTTGAGTCCATGATCTCAGAGATCATGTCCTGATTGAGGTAAACTTTTTTGGAACTATAGAAGGCCAGTCTGCAGAGAAAAGAATGAACAGACCTACTGAGAGTGGCTGAGATAAAAGACCACAAGGGCCCAGAGAGGGAGGAACACAGAGCACAGGCAAGCAGCTGTCAGGTCTCAGGTAACTTTTTAGTAGTCCCACCTGATGTATCTCACAGACACTGGGTGGTCATTCCTGCCCCCTGGGTTCATTGAGATCCTCATAGCCTTCCAACACATTTTTTTTTATTTTTTAGTAGTAAGAACTAAGTTCATAACAATTCTGTTTCTTGCACCAAACTATTATTGACTTAGACACCTATTAAGAAATCATGTGTTTTCTGGACTGCATTTGTTCAACACTGAGTATCTCGCCCCTCCTTCCCCACGCTTAGATCTAATTTGACCCCTTCTTCTCCTGATGTTTTCCTGTCTTTCATATTGGGTGCTTCCTTTTAGTGTTTCAGCAGTATGCCCTGGCGATCAGCAGGTGAGTAAGCTGTGTAACCTAGACACCACCTTCCACTCTGTGTTTTGTTTGCTCCATCTATTTCAATGGAGGCCATTAGCCTACCAGTCAATAATTAGTCATTCAACAAACATCCATCAAGCTATTCCCCAACCCCAGCAAAGATATATTGAAAAAAAAACACAAATAAAAAATAAAACTTTGAAAACCCCAGGGAGCATATTTTTCCATTTTCCTGTCGCAACAGAAGAGCAATTGTGATGTGCTACCAGCCCTAATGCAGCTAGATATCATCAGTTACACCAACAATCCAGTCCAAAAGAGGTGTCAACTCAGGCACAGCTTTTACTTTACTGATTGTGGAGTGGTATTTGCTCATGGTTGCCCATGAAGAGAAACCAATCGGACCCAGTTAATCCCCAAGAGAAGTGAAAATGTAGCTGTACCACCTGTAGTGTTAGGGTTTCCCGCCTGGGCTCACAGCTGCCCTGACCCACCACAGGAGACTGGGAGGAATCATCCCATCCTAGTTTTATTGGGTACCATTTTACTCTGTGACAAAGAATCTCAAGAAAACATCACCCATCCCCATAAGCTTTAGTATTGTTCTACCTCTGGATTATATTATAACAAAGATATTATAACTACTAATATAGTAAATTAAACTTTTTAAAACATGTAACAAATCACTCAGCTTTGACCTTAATGAAGTCAACACCTATATGTAGGTATCTTACCTAGCACAGGTAGTAATTTTACATAGACATGTCCCTAGCATACATATCAGTTTCTAATTTGCTTATTTATCTTATTTGCTGCTTTACTATGTGTAAGTAATATTTCACAGGCTCATGTTTCCCCCACACATAACCTCCAACCCCACTCAATGCTCTACCCAATTATTACCACATGGAGTGCTCATTTCCCGCCTCTACTTCTCCAGCCCCCTCAGTGCCTCGCTGCTACTCAAAGGGCCCATGACCAGGCAGGGAAGTCCCTTCCACCCCAGCTGTACACCATCACTCCTGCCTTCATGCCCCATCCATGCCCATGCCCACTCTGCTGGACACCATCCACTGCCTTTCTAGGTACCAATATCTCACCACAACACTCTAGGCCTTTGCAGAGACCATATCTTTGTTGTACATTCTTAAACACCCAGCCCCTAACATAGAATATAATCCCTAGCAGATGTATCAAAGTACTGGGTGAAAGAATAAGTGAATAAATGAACTAGTGCTTTGTGAACAAATGAGCCATTGGGGACCCTGGCTTCCTTTTTCTGCACCTGCTTCGCCTCCACCCATAGCACTCTCTGCCACACTCGCCAACGAATGTGTTTTGAGAACTCATTCCCCAGACACCAGTGCCAGAGTTCTGCAACCTGCACACAAGAAGAGCCAGGCTGCAGGGACTTGTGGCTGATTCGGTTCATGGATCCTCGACAGAAGAAGCAGCCAGCCCTTTTCCTGCAGTTGCCCATTCCCTCTCACTTATTCCTGTCCCAGCTCTAGGTTCCCTTTCCATCTTTCCAAGAATGTTTTAATCGCATCTGGGTTTTTCCTTTTCTCGTTGACTTAAAATGGGTATTGAGCACCTGCTGTCCCATATGCAGAGACAAATTCGAGAGAATCCCTGCCTTTGAGGAGATTATACGTTGGTGGGGCAAAGAACTAAAATTAATACAGTGATACCACTTCCTGGAGCAGAAGACTGGAGACCCTCATTACAAAGCCTAAGTGGCATTTCCAGCTGTGCTGTCCTCAGTTCCTCGGGAGCCTGCAGGAGGGATCTGATGTCCTGGTCCAGAGGTGTTCCATCAGGTTAAGCATAGCTCTCTTTCTGCCTCTGCCTGCCAAGGAGACTCCCCACCTCTACAGGAGACCCATGCAGGTCCTCAGACTCAGAGGGTACCTGAAGCCCCCCTATCTCTGGAAAGGTTATGGTTGCAATAAAGCACAAGGTTGCCAGGAGTTGGGGAAGAAGTGGTAAGGTGAAGAAGGCAAAGAAAGGGGCCTGGAGGCTCCAATGACCCACTTCCATAGGCAATCAGTTCTGCCAGTGGGGGGAGGGTAGAGCCAGGGAAAAACAAGGCATTGGCAGGCATATCCAGGTCAGTCTCTTCCTCCTGCCCTCACTTCATGCCATGAAGGATGTAAGAGCTCATTTCCTAACCATCCACATTACTTCCAATCTGTAAGGGAGCCTAAAGCCCTCTAATCTGACCTACTCAGTTTACAGCTAGAGAAACTGAGCCCAGAGTAAAGTAAAAGGACTGAGTCTCTCTTTCCCTTTAATTTTGCATTGACTCCTGATTTGCAAAATGACATTTGAACATGTTTATCTCCCTTGAACAAATAACTCCGTTTCTGAGAAACTCCTCTAAGGAAATAATCCTTAACACAGGAAATGCTTTGGTCACAGAGATGTTCATCACAGCATTATTCCAACTAAAAGTGCCAGAAGAGGGGGCAAGCTAAGTAATTTCTCTCGATAGAAAATAGGTTGCCATTTATCCACTAAATATTTTAGTGCAGTTCAGATTTTAATAAATGGGAAAATTCTGTTACCATATTGGAGGGGAGGAGAAGATACACATTTTTATGTGAGCCAACTATGTGAGAAAAGCTACTACATAAAACCAAGACTGAGCCAGACCACTGTGCCTCAGTGGTTAAGTATCAACCTATGAACCAGGAGGTCATGGTTCCATTCCCGGTCAGAGCACAAGCCCGGGTTGCGGGCTCGATCCCCAGTGGGGGGCATGCAGGAGACAACTGATCAATGGTTCTCTCTCATCATTAATGTTTCTATCTCTCTATCCCTGCCCCTTCCTCTCTGGAATCAATAAAAACATATTTATTTTTTTAAAAAAGACTGAAAATAAAACTTGTGTATTTTGTTTTGTTTCTTGGGTATTTTTAAATAGCTATTGGAGGTAGTGAGACTCTAAGGGAGTTCCCTCAAAGAAATCTTAAGGATTGGGGAGAGGGGAAATAAAGTGATATTTGGGATCTAATTTACTGGTAAAGGAAAAGTAGTTCCTAGCAGCATGGTCAACTGAAATTGCTTCTCATAATTATTACAAAGGACATTGTCAGAGTCACCCTTTTCTCAAATGAGCCTGTAGGACCCCTGGTAGGCACCAGGTACTCATTGGGATGCATTTATTTATTTAGTTAGTTAGTTATTCATTCATTCATTGACTCATTCATTCATTCAAGAAATTTACTAAGTACCTACTGGTACTAACAGTGTCAGGCACTGTGTTGGTTGCTGTGGCTACTTAAGCAAATAAGGCAGATGGGATCCCTTGCCCTCACTGAGCAGTGTCTAATGGTGGTGACATTAAAAAGATCTGCACATAACTAGCATAAGCTATGATAACAGCTATAAAGAATGTTCTATCGATTGAGATTGAGTTTGGCTATCGAGAATAGAAATCCAACTATGGTGTTGTAAACTAAAGAGGGTTTTATCTCTTACATAAAAGGAGTTTGAAAATAGACCGCCCAGGGCTGCAGTGATGACTGTCACAAAACTCTTGCTATGCTTCTACTCTAACATAAGAGCACCCTTAATATCCTTAACATAAAGGCCCAAAACAGATGTGAGAGCTCCAGCCATCATATCTTTGTTCCAGGCAAAATGAAGGAAAAGTGCAAAGAACAAAATGCAAAGAGAAAAAGTAGTCTGATCTTCCTCAATGTCTCTAAAACATTACCCAGCAACTTCCTAGCAGTCAGGAAGGCTGTGAGACATAGTCTTTTAACTGTATGGGTTGCTTCCCTGTTAAATTGGATTTGACAAAAGAAAGAACTAAGCATGTATATTAGAAAGGAGCCAGCAGTCTTTGTCTCAGATGATACTGTGAGAGCAAAACACAGGGGGATTCAACTAGGTCAAGGTAGGGACTCAAGGCCATAACATCTAAACAGACCTAAAGGATACATGGGAGCCAGCTAAGCAGAGGGGTATGGGAAGAACTCCAGGCACAGGGAACCAAAAGCTCAACCCAAGAGGACAACTGAGCAAGGCCGAGGGAGAGCACTGGGTGTAGTTTTCAGTCCTGACTCTGCAGGAACATAACAGCCCCTCTGGGCCTCTCCAGCTGTAAAGTGAGCACTCTGCACTCGGATCCGGTGAAATATTTATTAGGGCTCTGCGAGTTGTGCTGGGGCAGGGAGAAGGCACACCGCTTTATGCCATAGCCCCTTCTCTCAGGGCTTTCAGACAAGATGGACAGGAGGCTCATCAGTTTGAAAGCTGTAAGGGGAGACCAGGATCAAGCAAAGAAACCAGGCCCCACTGGAGGGTTCAGAGGAGTTCACATCTGTGCACCGTCAGCCTTGCATCAACCCTGGATGTTCCCCAGCAGAGCCAGCACTTCTCCCTGGGGGCTGGGGGGGTCCGAGCATCACCGATGCCTCTACATGGACATGATTCCTTAATGAAGCCACAGAGTGGGGCTTTTGCGGGGGCGGGGAGATCGGGAGAACCACCACCTTCTGAGCATGTTCTGCATGCCAGGCACTGCGCAGCGTTGCAGTTATCATCTCATACAATCCTCATAATTGCTGCCTCAGGCAGGTGTATGTTATTCCCCTTTCACAAGTGAGAAAGCTGAGGCTCAGAGAGGTAATTTGTCCACATGACGATTCAGAGTGACTGTAAACACTGGTGAGATGATGCTGATGGGAGTCCTTTAAAAACCCCAAATCTCTGTGACCACACGACTTCAGTCGAGCCTCCCGTGGGGCCTCGGTTTCCTCATCTCTAAAATGAGGGCACTTGGCTTTGCTACTCTCAGCGCTACTCATAGCTGTCACAGCACTCAGGCATCCAGTGTCTGCCTTCCCCTGGTGTCTTGCCCTCTTCCCAAAAGCCCTCTCTGGTGCTGTTAGCCCAGGTGACAGGCAAAGATTTGACCCAAGTCCCTCTCAAGCCCTCCCAACCACCATGGACTGCCTCAAGAAGACTTTATGAATGCCATTCCCTGGGCCCAGGTGGACACTGCCCCTGGCATCACCTCTGTCCTCTCCAAGGGGCAAGGAGTGTGGACAGGTGGTAGCTCAGTGTCAGCTGTGGGAAGACACATTATTACTATTCAGGTCAAAACATCTCCCTGTGTTTAAACAATTACAATCCATAATTTTAGTTGCCATCACAGTGGAACAAGCCCACTGTGGTTTTAAAAAAACAGTGACTGCTTTATTTAGCTAAAGCAACCGCAGCCGGGGACCACTGGATTCTCTGTCAAAGAAAATGCCTCAGCTTTGGCTTCCCAACCTTCTCTTAGCCTGTCTCCCTCCCAGTCCCACATACACATACAGTCCCACTGCCCCCATGCCACACCTCTGTCTTGAACTGGGGTCCCCACACCCATCCCTAAATTCTTCTATAGCTTATTCTTCCTCCTCTTTCTTCTCCAATCCCTATCCATCCTTTAAAGCCCAGCCTGGGACCACCTCTTCCAGGAAGGTCACCCTGACTACTGCAGCACCATGGGCCTCTCCCACCTCTCCAATCCCATTACTTCTCCATGTGATTGGCTTACAAATCTCTCGGTTTGGGGTCTGAGAAGAGAAAAGAAAGGGAAAGGGAAAGTAGACTGTGGAACAGGAGGGAGAAAGATGGGCCACAACACGGTCCTGGGTACTATATTCCTCTGCTCTAGGGAAAAAGGAGTCAGGAAAGACTGAGCCATGTCACCAGGTCCTTCCTGCTCAGAGGGATCTCCACAGGAGTAACGCTCTCCTCTCCTAAGCACTGGGGAGCAGAGGGGGGAGAGGTACCCTGTTCTCTCCCCGTGATGCTGATTTAAGACAGCTTTATCAAAGGCCCCTGTTGGCTCTGTAAAGCTAGGACTTCCAGGAGGTCAGAGGCTAGGACCAGAGGATCCTGAGGTACTGAGAATATTCATAGCACCTCACTAAATGCTAGAGGAGATGTTGAATTTTTATTAAGAAAGCACAACTCAGTGTATTTCCAACCAATATGCTTTTTAAATAGGAATCTGGCCATGAAGTTGGGCATTCAGGGATTGGAGTCCTTGTTTCTCTGCATGAGAGAGGGGGCCACAGTCACCTGGCCCAGGAAGGCTGGGGACAGTTGGCCCATCTGAGAGGGCCTAGCAGCCCCTCCCACACAACTTGCTTTTTGACTTTAACTCTTTAGAGCTTCCCACTACTCCAGGCCCAGGCTCCAAGACAGACACTCCTAAAAAGATGAGTGACTTCAGAAATCAAGAAGTCAAACCTCTATCTCATCATGAAACCCTTACAACCTCCCTGGTGAGTAGCGGTCCAGAGACAAGATTATTATCCCAATCAACAGATGAGGAAACTGGGACTCTGAAAGGTGGCAGTTCCTCAGAGGCTCCAGCTAGGGTGCAGTAGGAGAGGATGAGCACATGCCCTCTTGGTTCTTGAGTCAGTGCTCTCCCACCTTTGGGTGTTGTGTCGCTTTTCCCATTCCCATAGGACCTGGCGTTTAGCTGTTTGCCCACCAACACCCCCACTACCACAATGCAGCACCTAACAATCAATGGCTTAAGGTATTAGTGTCCAACATTCTGAAGCAAAGACATGTGCCACTACCGCACGATACATGGTCAGGGAGTCTCAGTTTACCTCCTGGTGTCTTGGCCTCCTACTCCTAAAAGGTTCCAGTTGAACTAGCTTCCCTTCAGCTCCAACATTCTCTGGTTCCATAAAATCTATAATAATAAAAGCATAATATGCTAATTAGACCAGACATCCTTCCAGACGACCTTCTAGATGAAGTCAGGGCTGCGAGGGAAGCACAGGTCCCGGGTGCCAGAGAGAAGCCAGTGCCAGTACCAGAGGAAGGAAGACCTATTTTTGCATGAATTTTGTGCATCAGGCCTCTAGTGTTTATTAAAGGGCAGAGGAGGGAAATGTAATTTAAAAAAATAATTCCATTTATTTTTATATGTCTTATTTTTTTAATGTGTTCTTCTTTATTTTACAGAGGAAAGGAGATGGATAGAGAGATAGAAATGTCAATGAGAAATAGAAACATTGATGGGCTGCCTCCTGCACGCTCCCCACTGGGGATCAAGCCCACAACTCAGTCATGTGCCCTTGACCAGGAATCAAACCAATAACCTCTTGGTTCTTGGGTCAACTCACAACCAGTGAGCCATACCAGCTGGGCCCAAGGATATATTGTTGTTGACTTTTTTTTTTTTTCCAGAGAGAGAGAGGAAGTGGGAGAGAGAAAGAAAAAAAAAAAAATATATATATATATATATATATATATATATATATATATATATATATATATATATATGGGAGAGAAACATCGATCAGTGGCCTCCCACACTCGCCCCAACTGGGGATTAAACCTGCAACCTGGGCACGTGCCCCAACCAGAAATCAAACCCACAACCTTGTGGTGTACGGGATGATGCTCCAATCAACCAGAGCTTACTTTTTATATTTTCCTATCCAGTGACATGGGGGCAGAGAGAAGGAATCAGTACAGAACCAGTTCACTGCCCCCCAAGAAATGGGTGGAAAGGGTGGGACACCGGTGATAATCCAGCAAATTCCTGCTTCCCACTCCGCAGCCTGCCTAAGGTTCTTGAGCTAGAGACCCATATGGCCCAGCCTGCCCCCATTCACTCAACCTGGACGAGCAGGTAAAAGGAGCTAGACCAGGTTCGAGCAACCCTTCTCCCTGAGGGGCCTGGCTAACTCTGGGCTCTGCCAGGATGAGGCACCTAAGGGGATTGCTTGCCCAGGCTGCCCATTCCTGAGCCAGCCACAGCCCTGACAGCTGATGGTGTTGCTGAGGCCTTCCTGAGGTTGCTGCAGCTGGCCAGACCTTCCTCCAACATTTATTTGTTCAACTGCAAGTCCCACCCTCTCTATGCAACCCCCCAACCACCCCACTCCCCAGAGCTGTTTCCTTCCTGGGATCCCTGACAGACCTCACATTCTGTGTCACCCAGGCAGACTGCTACTCCACCTTATGGAATGTTTGCTGATTGAAGGACTCCAGCCCCCAGCACAGAGGTAAAGACCTGAACCTGGGACAGACCAAGGAGGGAAAGCAAGTCAGACTCTACTGAGGAGTGCCAAGATGTCATGAAGAGAGCACCCAGCAGGCATTCACCCTTCCCTTCCCTATGGCCCAGCTTCATTCGTTCATTCAAAAACTGTTTACCCAATGGCCAGGCACAGTGCTGAATGCTGTGACACAGCAGCTAACAAAGCATGGTCTCTGACTTCACAGTGTTCATAGACCAGTCCATTAAACAAGTTCACAATGAATTAACTAACTGTTGTTATAGCTGATGCTTTGAAGAACAAGTGCAGGTGCTAGGACAGAACATTTCTCAGGGGGAGCTTACCTGACCGCAGGTCACAAGAGTTTCACAGAAGAAGTGATGTTTTATGTAAGACCGAAAGATGGTCTTTCCTGGGGAGATGAGAAGATGGAAACAGCCTGTACAAAGGTCCTGAGGCAGAAAGGAGCATAGAACATCCCAGAACTCTATAGTCAATGTGGTTGGAGCTCAGAGCCATTGGAGGGAAGAAGGCACTACAATAAGGCTGGAGCAGCAGCAGAACTTTCCAGGCCAGCAAAGGATCTAGCCTGGGCAGGTGGGAAGCCCATGGAAAATTTCAACAAAGTAAGAGCTTTCTGCTTTTAACTTGGCTATGGCAACTTGTTTTCCTGGCCTAGACCATCTTTCTTCTAAAGTAGCAATTTTCAACCCTTTTCATCTCATGGCACACATAAACTAATTACTAAAATTCTATGGCATGCCAAAAAATATTTTTGCTGATCCAACAAAAAGAATAGGTGTAATTTTGATTCATTCGCACTGGATAGCTATTGTTGTGTTGACTATTATCAGTTTTTTATTTGACAGTCTGACTGAAAAGAGGTCAGTGCCCCTGACTAAATATTCAGGTAATGCATATTTTAAAAAGTCTTGTGTCTAAAAGATAGCAAATATCAGGACTTGCTCTTCCTATCCATAAATCATGCCATATTAACATCCTATAGCTGCACAACTCCGTGAGTGACAAAAACATCATCAGGTAGGTGTTCTGTACATGAAGACATTGAGACTCAGTGAAATTAATCAACTTTCCAGGAGGTCAGCTGCACAGGTTCTGTTCAAGATATCATGAGCACCAGAGAAAAGGCAAAAAGAAGTAACATTTGTTAGGTATACGTATGGAATAGTTGCAAATATAAGTGAAGCCTGCTAAAAGGAAAGTCTAGCAATAAAAAGTATGATGCATTCCAAAGCATATGAAAATGTTTGGTATTAGTCTGCTTTTGTTAATTTCCTACTGCTAGGTATAGGTACAAATACAAACTTAGATACAGATATAGTTATATAGATGATAGATATGGACAATCAGGAGTTTAAATAACTGATTTTTTTCTCATAATTCGACACCTTAAGCTGCTTATTTCGGGTAATTAGCAAATCTCATGGTCCTACGTGCTGGCAACAATACAATTCTAAACTCAATTTTGGGTTTTAAAATTAAGTAAATAAATAAATAGTTAGATCTCTTCACTTAGAAATGGTCACTATTTCAATATCTGTTGCAACTTCAACTAAAATGCTAAATAATAATAACAAAGGCATGAATGCTAGATCACAGCCTAGGTGTGCAAATCCATTTCTTTAGTTACCCCAGTGCAAGGTCTCGAGCCCCTCAGAGGAAGGGTCTGGGCCTCTCCTCCACTGGGGACCCACTCTCATTGCCTGTGTTCCAGGGCAGACATGGGGCTAATTTGAAGAGAGAGAAGACAAAAATGCATTTGAAGAGAAAGCCCACCTAGAAAGCAGAGCAGAGGCAGATTCAGGGGCTGGATGGGGGTGGGCAAGCCTAGCCTTTCCATATGAAATATTGAGTGCTGGAGTCAGGCTCAGCATCCAATATTTGATATTCATGCAAAACTCTACTGCCAGAGCGGCTGCACAAAATCGCAGGAAACAAATTTAAAAAATGAATCCTCAGTCCTACAGCGAATTAGTCATTTAATGAATTGATCATTTGGCAAACTGGCTTTTAGCAAATTGATTTGGGGTGTCTAGGCGTGATCCTGGAAAGCTGCTCCCAAAAGGCTATCCACCATCCAGTGGAGTGTGCAGAGGCTTGTGGATAGACACAGCTCCCATGGAGCAGACCTCTCCCCTTTTCCCCAGGAAAGAAACGTCCAGGCATAGTGGGGGCCCAGCAGGAGATGCAATGTCAGGGGTGCAGGAAAGCCTGGCTGTCTTTCAGGGAGGCCGTATGTCTGGATCCATGGGAAGCCCCTGTCCCGCCCACATGGAGGTTGCAGGGTGGGACTTCAGCCACTCTTGAGAAGGGGAACAAATGCGTACTCTGTGCATGGGGCTGTGGGAGGAACTTTACGTTGAAGAACTGGTGAGGAAAACGGGCTCAGAAGCGAGGGACAACTCACCTCTGATCCCACAAGTAGAGAGTAGCAGCCAAGACCTGCCTGACTCCGGAGGTCTCCTTACTTCCCCCACATCAGGCTGCCTCAAACAAACAGCAATACTCCTGTTTCTATGAGGCTCCAGCTGGCGAGGGCTAGCTTCTCAGAGTGCCCACTGGGGCTTCACTCACATACTAGGATATGGTATTCCAAGGCTCTCTGTCCAGAGGAGCTAACTGAGGCTTAGAGAGTAAATGTGAGAATTCCATAAGGTAACCATCAGTAACAGATGCCTATGTATCCTTCCAAAAAATAACTTTTAAAAACCAAGGTCTCTCCTGGGATATGTATGCATAAGCTTTCTAAAAACTAACATAAATGGATTCATACTTACACATTCTTCTCTATAGCCTCTTTTTTTTCATTTATTAAAGCATCACTTACGTTTCTTTCACCCCCTCTGGGTAGCTCAATTGGTTAGAGCAGGGTCGGCAAACTCATTAGTCAACAGAGCCAATATCAACAGTATGATTGAAATTTCTTTTGAGAGCCAAATTTTTTAAACTTAAACTTCTTCTAACGCCACTTCTTCAAAATAGACTCGCCCAGGCTGTGGTATTTTGTGGAAGAGCCACACTCAAGGGGCCAAAGAGCCTCATGTGGCTCACAAGCCGCGGTTTGCCGACCACTGGGTTAGAGCATCAGTCACATACATCAAAAAAGTTGCTGTTTCTATTCCCGGTCAGAGCACGTACCTAAGTTGTGGGTTCAATCCCCGACTGGGTCCATACAGGAGGCAACTGATCAATCTTTCACTCTAACATCAATGTTTCTCTCTCTTTCTCTCTCTCTCTCTCTCTCTCTCTCTCTCTCTCTCTCTCTCTCTTCCCCCCCCCCCTCACTCCCTCCCTCCCTCCCTTTCTGTCTCTCTCAAATCAGTAAACATATCCTCAGGTGAGGATTAAAAAAAATTTTTTAAGCATTACTTACATTTTTAACTTCCCCATTACATCCTGTAGTAAGAAAACCCTATTTTCCTACTGGGATTGCACCTGTTTTTAGGTCTTACTATTGTATTCAGCTCTCTAGAACATTTCCAAATAATATAATCCAATGACTTTGTGAATTTCTCAATTTATTAATATTAGTACAACACAAAACTTTTCCCATATCTATATATATAAAACCCTAATATGCGAACAGACCAAATGGCCAAACAACCGAACAGCCGGTCACCATGACATACCTTGACCACCAGGAGGTGCATGCAGAACATGGTGGGCATTGGCAGCAGGCAGCAGAGTGTGGAACATGGCAGGCATCAGCAGTGTCAGGATGGTGGATCAAGTGAGCGGGGGCAAGAGACCAAGGCAGGGCACAGGTTACTGTCATCTGGGAGAGTCTCTGGTGGTTACTGAAAATTCTTTGCTTCTGCATGCCCCAGTCCTGCTGGGCACTCACACCTGTTGCTGACAGCACCAGCCCCACTCTCCCCCGCTGCTGGTGCCAGTCCCAATTGCTCCGCACCTTCAGCAGGTGCAAACAGGGCCAGTGCCAGGTGTGAGCAGGGCTGCTGTCAGCACATGGGAGCAGCGGCAGTGGGAGCAGGGCTGCAGGCAGACAGGGGACTAGGAGCCGCAGCAGGAGGGGCCGGGCAGGGGCACGGAGAATGGGCCAAGAGCCACCCCTGTGCCCACTGCAGCCTCAGAGCCTACAGTTCCTTTCAAGGTGCACAAATTTGTGCACTGGGACCCTAGTGATAAAATAAAATATAACTTAAAATATTAGGTTACCTGCCCTAGCTGTCCTGGCTCAGTGGATAGAGCATCGTTCTGCAGACTGAGGAGTCCCAGGTTCGATTGTGGTCAGGGACACGTGCCAGGGTTGTGGGCTCAATCCCCAGGAGGGGGCGTGCAGGAGGCAGCTGATCAATGATTCTCTCTCATCATTGATGTTTCTATCTCTCTCCCTTCCTCTCTGAAATCAATAAAAATATTTTTTTAATGTTAAGTTACCTTATGTTTCTATTTTCTGGCTTAAAATATTTACTTTATTGTATCCCATGAATCATCTCCTCACTGCCATCCTCAGCACCAGCAGTTGGCCCACTCCATTATCACTTCATAAGTTTGAGAGTTTGATGACAGCTAGAGAACAGCCAATCCACTTTGAGAAGGGATGCTGGACAACAGATAGGACCCTCCACAGGCCAAATTTCTTTCTCTCCAATGAGCCTCAAGAGCCAGCAGTTCACATTCAGCCTTGGCTAATTTACAAATGATTGCATATAATGGACCTTGAAGTCATTTATGGGTAGTTAAACCTCAAAGCTTAATCTGTGAGACCCAATGATCCCTGGCACCTCCTTATCCAGGCTGCCCTAATCTGAATATCTGTGTGGATGCCTGATGATGGATGGGGAGGCCTATGTGGGGCCTATACTTGAACCATACTCATCTCAGCCCCCAAGGTTCACTGCAGGCTAGAGGGCTAGCAGGGTCGTCAAAAAACCACTCATACTTAAGGTACACCATTCAACCAATTTTTATCCATATGTTCTTTTTGGCTATAGCACATGCTCTCCAAGGCTTCCTCTTGTTTTATGATTCTGTGGCCCAGAACCCTTTGGGTCACAACGTCCGTAAGTTGTAATAGAATAGTCATGACATGAAATCAGTAAATCCTGACCAGCAAGCTAAACATTCAATGGTCATTTAGATGGCTGTCCTACTGAGTGGGCACATCACAGAGTCCATCAAAAGAAATGAAGAGTAGGATGGAGCCCAGAGAGTGCCTGGGCCATGATGTCGATGATGGTGAAATGATGTCAGAGGAAGAAGAGGAAGAAGGGCCATCTTTACAATATTTTAAAGTTCTCTTACTTTATCTTTTCAAGGCACATGGGACAGGCATAAGGAGTCCTAAATTACAGAGGGAAAGTTGAATCTCATCAAGGTTAAGTACCTCATCCAAGTTTACCCACTCATTTAGAACCCAGGTCTTTCATATCCAGGAGCCACTGGTCTCTGATGACCATTTGCTGCCCAGGGGTTCTCTTACACACACACTTCAGGACAGTGACTTTGCCCAAGTAAATGGCTGATGTGCCATTGCTGCCAAATAACAGATAAGGCAACCTCTAGGGTCAAGATGATAAGGTAGAAAAAGAACCCTTGATCCTACTTGGTATAAACTCTTCCCAGGATAGAGAGAGGGGGGCTAAAGACATCACGGAACCCAAAACAGCAGAGCCCACTGACTCTAGTGCAAGGTCTGGTGTGGTGGCCATCCTCTGAGCCTGGGGCACTGATACCCACCATCAGCTCCACGCTCTCTTCCCCTGCAGACAGTGGGAGATGGGGACAAATATGGTCAAAGGCAGGTTCTTTCACAAGTCTGCCTACTTGTTCTGTCCCTAACACTTCGTGTTTTGTAATCATAGCACCTCATGAGCACTTTGTCATTTTTTGTTGAATTAATGCATGCATGCATGAATGAGTGACTGAATGAAGAAAACTCAGGCATATGTACAGCCCTTACTACTTTTCACATCACCTTTGCATCCATAACCCATTTTATTTGTAGGATACCCCTCTAAATGCAGGATTTGAATGTCTGCTTTACAGATGGGGAAACTGAGTCCCAGTAAGATGATTTTCTCACCTGAGATAATGGCAGAGCCTGGGTTAGAATCCAAGCCAGGGCTCCTACTTCCTTCCCTATAAAGGCTGCTGACCTAGGTTTAGATGTCCAGATACCCAGCCCTCCAAAGAGAGAAGCTTTGCTCCAGAGCCCAGCAAGGTAGAGATATCTCATCACCCAGCTCATCATTGGAGGCGAACTGTGGGAAAGCTCCCAACAAAAAGGAGCTCTCACACCTAAGCCAGGGAGCACTCATGACTTTTCAAATAAGGACTCCACATTTTCCCCAGGTTAGCTAATCATTTCCAGATCAGGATAAAGACTGGAAAAACCCTGTCATTACCTTTCTGATTGTGACTCACTCTGGGGGCAGGGAGGTGGGAGAGGTGAGACACCCAAGTCTCAAGTCTCATTAGTTCCCAAAACAAAAAAGTCTCTTCTTTGATCCCACAGTCATTCGTTCAACAGATGTTTCCTGATCGCGCACTCTGATTGGTATTGAGTATCCAGCCCTGTGCTCAGAGCTGTGAGGCTGGATTGGGCAGGGCAGCCTGCCACCCACAAGTCAGCACCACAACCAATGTCCTCTCCTGACGTTCCACCATCATCACTCAGGCCAATAACCTTCCTGCCAATGGTCAAAACTTGTCTGCCTTAGTCTGTGCCGCCATTGGAAATGTTAACTATTCCTTCTTCACAGACTTCCCTTGACCTCCATCACACCATTCTCCTACTCATTGCTCACTCCTTTCTCTGTATCCTCTACCCACTTATTAAATGTCAGTGCTCCCCAGAGCTCTTACTTGGACCCTATTTTTTTTTTGTCTCTTTTTATTCACTCCCCTTTAATATCTCATCTGCACCACAGGAATTCAAATCCCACCCAAATGTTGATGATGAGCAAGTCAGTTTTTCAAACTCTACACCAAATGCTTGTTGGATATCCTCTCCTGAGATGCCCATGGGTATTCAAAACATAGCATATCCACCCCTGAATCTACCAACATCCAACCTGTTCCTCTCGCACACCCTGAAGAGTGGTGAGGGCCTCCAAGCTTTCAGTCGCCTGAGCCTGGGACCTAGGAATCAGCCCCTTCTCTCCCTCTGCCACACCACCACATCCAAATGGTCATCCAGTTGAATGGCTCCTACCCACCCAGGATCTCTCAGAGCTATTCCTCTACCACTCCCCCCTGTGCTCCTTAATTGACCTCCTCTTCCTCTTTTCCTGAACTAGGACAATAACTTCCTCATTGGTCTCCACACAGCCTACAAGCTGCAGCTAGACTGCTCTGGCCTGCATCCCAAGGCCCTCTGGGATCCAGATCCAACCTCAGCCTCATCTCTATTCACATACATTGGCTCCAAAAACGCTGAATATTTCCAACCCCAGAAGGAACCCTGTTCTCCCCACACCCCATCTATTTTTAGGTGTTTCCTCTTTCCCGGAAGATTCTCTCCCACTCTTCCACCCCCACCTAGAGAACTCCTACAGCTTTTCCTTCGGTACTTAAACTTTACCTTCTCTGAAAGCTGCATTCCCCTCACCTCCCCAGGCAAAGCCAGGTTCTCCCCAAAGCCCTAGGCACCTATGAGGCCCAGGGAAGGCCATTATCACAGCACTCAACACCCTAAATTTCAAGACCTTATTTACAAGTCTCACATTCCACTAAACTCAGACCCTTCAAGGACTGTGTTCTGCTCTTTTATTTTATGCTACAGACCTGGTGTACAAAATTTGTGCAAAGTGGGGGCAGGGGGCTCCCCTCAGCCCAGCCTGCACCCTCTCACAATCCAGGACCCCTCAGGGGATGTCCAACTGCTGGTTTAGGCCCGATCCCCCAGGATCGGGCCTAAACTGGCAGTCGGATATCCCTCTTGCAATCCAGGACCCCTGGCTCCTAACCGCTGGCCTGCCCACCTGCCTCATCACCCCTAACTACTCTGCCTGCCTGCCTGATCACCTCTAGCCCCTCTGTCTGCCTGTCTCATTGCCCCTAACCACTCTGCCTAATCACACCTAACCACTCTGTCTACCTGCCTGATTACCCCTAACCGCTCACCTGCCTGCCTGATCACCTCTAAGCACTTTGCCTGCCTGACTGATCACCCCTAACCACTCGCCTGCCTGCCTGATCACCCCTAACCACTCACCTGCCTGCCTGATCGCCCCTAACCGCATCTACCTCAACCCCTGCCACCAAGGCTTCATCCAAAAGGTCTTTCAGCTGTCAGGTCTAATTAGCATATTACACTTTTATTATTGTAGATGCCTAGCCCCTAGGATGTTCTGCCATCATGGGCCTCAATGAATGACTGAATGAATGAACAGTGCAGGTGGGTGGACTTGAAATAAAAAGATATTCACCAGAGACTGAATATGGCAGTGCCAACTAGTCAGGAGCAGGAAAAACCACCAGAAACCCATCTGCCAGGCCTTAAGAAGTTTACAACCAGCTTGAGAAAGACAAGGCTCATAAAACATCTAGCAAACTGGAATGGCTTACAATTAGCTCTGCAGTGCCCAGATTCCCTCTAGAACTCAGAGGAACAGGGGCACTGCAGAGAGCTGAAGAAGTGTCAGGAAGGAGCCTGCCTCTGTGCTACAACCCGAACCTTCCAGGGTCTGAGCAGAACAGGAGCTGAAGAGTTGAAGGAGACACTTTGCTTCTCCAGCAAAATCCCACCCAGAAGATGCTCCTGGGCTCTTGCTGGGGAAAACTTGATATCTTCTTTCACCAGGGAGCCTGTTGATAAGGGTTGGAAAGGGGCAACAAAGGCATTGTAAGCATAAGATAGATGTCCCCACTGCAATCCCCAAGGTCATGATGTAGAGTATTCATCTGCTTGACTTTCCCAAAAAACAGGCCTGACTAGGGCTCCAGACACTAGGCCAGAACACTGGGAGGGACTAGCACCAGGAGACTGGGAACAGCACCCAGAGAAGGCAGGGAGGGAGAGCAGGAAACTCAAGTACTATTGGCAACCTCTTCTGTTTGACTTTGGGCCTACCAAGGTTAGGTGTAATAGTTTTGATCTGACCTTGGTCTTTATATGATCTGAAAGAATGCAAATACTAAGACGCATGCCAACACTAAAGAAAAGCAAGCAGGTAATCCAGCCACTCCTGGAAAAACTTCACACCAGCTAGTGACCTTCAGTGGCCCAAGTTTCCCCTATCATGCACCATTTTCCCTCTTAGTATCCCCCTCCTCTCTTTCCCTAGGGCTAGGCTGTCTTCCCATTCCTGAGTAGCAAAATCTGCCCCCAGAAACAGTCTCCTAAAGCTGGAAGGGGCCTAGATCTTGGCAGGCTCCAAACCCCTTTTCATAGAAGAGGACATTGAGGCCCAGGGAGGGAAAGGGATTAGAGACAATCACACAGCTGCCCGACTCCCAGACAAAGCCCATTGGGCTGATTAAGCTCTCAGACCCTTCATGCATGCGCTAGTGTCAATCTAGGAACACCTGCTAGTAGTCCTGCCCCTCCAACTTCCATGCCCACCCTAGCAGAAAGAGAAATGGGGCTGGGCCATGTTTCAACACAGATGAAAGCTTTGTGCTAACAGACGGAACTATAGTGGAATTTGAGGCATCCTAAGAGAAGCCTGGGCCAGGCCTGAGGTCACAGGGCTCCGGCCATGGGGGGCGGCTGTATGTAAGCAGTGCTGGTGATGCTTTGTCCTGGCCTCCCTGCCAGCCTCACTCTGGTGTGATGATGGCAATCAAGGCAGAGCCAGGCTACATGAGAAAGTGAGAGTAAGGCCTGCTCTTTAGAGGCCATGGTGGGGCCATCAGCTCCACCATGATGTTCTCTGAAGCCTATTGTGGGGGAAGGGGAGTGAGCCTGCATGTTTCAAACATTTGCCCACAACTACAGTGACATGAAAAAAGAACGGGCCCTGGGATGTCTCCTGCTTAAGGCCTGAGTGCCACCCTCCTGCAGTGCCAGCTCCACCAACACCTGGTGGTGGCACTAGGCAAAGGAAAGTGGAGACAGACCTCTGATGCCCTCTGCTGTTCAGCACTCTTGTCCCACAGCCTGAGGGATGGCACAGAGGCTGGCAGGAGAGACCCAAGAAATGTCACCTGTGCCCAGGGTTGCCCCAACTTATAACAGCCCTTCCATCTACTTTCCAAAAGGATCCAGAGAAAATGCCACACTTGAGCCCTGGGAAGGGTAGGCTCTGCGCCCCAGGGTGTGTCATGGCAACAAACAACCCCAGAGTGATATGGCTTCTAAACAAAGCTGACACCCAGGTTTCCTCTCTCCAGGATCCCAGAGAAGGGAGCAGCCACCACCTTGAAAAGTCAAGGTGGTGGCTGCTCCCTTCTCACAGCTATTGTGAGAGGACAAGTGACTGAAGGGCCTCAAGTAAACCATTAAACTCCCACTCACATATCATTGGTCAGATTCGGCTTCATGGCCCCAGCCTAACAAGGGTTCTAGATGTGCTCAGAAATCAGGGAGCTAGAAATATTTAGAGAACTGCATTCATGATGACTCATGGTTCATTTGCAATTTGGGTCATTCTCCTTCCTGCATGTACAATACACCCACCCCTCCCCAGGGAACAGCCCCAAGTCCCCTGTGAGACCAAAGGGGATAAACAGCCAAACTGGAATGATTCTTGTTACCAGGTTCAGGGTGGTATGGTGGGGTTTCCACATCAGCAGTGAAGGTCAGTAATCACTTTGTCACCTACAGGTCTAGCACCTCTTGATGCAAAGACCAGCAACCTAAGAATTAAAGTTATCTGCCCCCAAAACTGTATATTCAATAATATAACAAGTACAAGATAACATCAATAATTGCACCCAGTTAGAAGGAGGAAAAGTGGACAACAACCTCAACAGACACTGCTCCACATCAATCCTGATACCCCACTGGGCAGACATTTTCAGAGTTGCTGCCCTGGGAGTGGGCCATTTTCATGATCAGCAGCCACTCCTCCTGGTTCTTTGTTACTCTGCTCCCCTATCCCCTGTCTGGCTCCCTGAGTTTCTCCATATTCCAAACTTGAGGATGTTTGTAGCCCTGTAATGGCCACCCTACACTGAGTCTGCTGGACCGCCAAGTTCCAGCGTGACACCAATTGCAATGTTCCTTGGGTCTTAGTTCAAATTCCAGAGAGAGAGAGAAGACTCATCTGACTGGCACACAAGTCATAGGCACACAAGTCATAGTTACCATCCAGCTTATGAATGGGCCCTCTCAAGAAGGGGCCACATGCTTCCTGGGTCACACTGGAAGTAAGAGTGGGGAGGCCATGAATGATTGTTTTATTTGAAACAAATTGGAGTTGCCTTTGAACAACTCTGGAAAAGACACAGTTAGGGGAAGAAAATGAGGGTTGGCCTTCTCCCACCTCAGACTGCTAATTTCTTTCATTATTTGTCTAAGTCTCAGTTTCCTCCTCTGTGAAGTGGGATGATAATCTCTGTCCTTACTCTTCTCCACTCACCTTTTGGCCCCCCAGGGCCCCAATGAAACCAATCACGGATTCTAGCTGCCTGAGCTGCATCACCTTCCAAGCTTACCTGTTGCCTCTCCCAGGAACATTTGCATTTGTGTAGAGAAATCCTGGAGACTGAATAACCAAAGGAATAAATTTCTAATGGTGAAATATAAGGCAGTGAGCGAGACCAAAGGGGATAATATTTTGGAAGATGGGAGGCAGGAGAGACAGATCAAGATCCACCTAGATATGGGTTCTTCCCTCTAGGGTTGATTTCTATTTTGTCCTTCATGGGAGAAATTAGTCAAGGACAAATTTGAATGATCCTTGTTACCATAATACTCAGGTCATTTTTAGTGGTAAACTCGCTTTTGAGAGCTATATGGGCACAGTACTTGTGTAGCTATCCACTTTCTCGTCCCATGTTTTCTAAATTCTAACCAAAAGTGACACAGACATGGTTTTGATGAGGGCTAACCACTAGGGCCCACATTTCTCACCTCAGAGAATGTGAGTGCTGGGTTTTCCCTGGGGACTCTGCCTTTCCCCTGCACCCCTGACCCACCTGTCTAGCCCTGGGTCTGCAGTGGTCTACAGAGCTGGCTTATCTGTTCACTTCACCCTGTTTCTGAACCAAAAGTCACATCTCAGGTGAGGCTTGCACCCATTCCTGTGTCCTTGCACTCAGAGGCCCCTACACAGGTTTTGATAAGCAGGGATGGCATTTCCCCCAGTGACAGTACTGACTCCTCAGCTGGGCACTGGGGCACTTCCTGCCTTGTGTCCCTGCAACTTTGCTGCCCCTGCCCATGGCAACTTCCTCCTCAGATCCTTGTGGATCTCATCATGGTCCAGTCCCTGGGCTCTAAGAAGACAAACCCCTTTCTTCCCCACCCACCCTCCATACCCAAATCCAATCCTCCTTCCTCCCCCTCTGTGATTTGGGGCAGATTGCATACATTTTCTGGACTGTGACCTTACTCTAATGTGAGATTTAGAGAAGGCAAAGTTCCCCAATTCTAGATCCCTCCTTCCCGCATCCCCTCTAGGGTGTATGGGAAACAATGATAGGTATACAACATGGCCACATTTATTATTTTATTTAAATCTTTTGATAGCCCCCAGGGGAATTAACATATATGCTTAAGGTCACACAGCTAGTAAAAAAAAAAAAAATTTAAGAACTGGGATTAAATGCAGGTATCCAGGTCATATTCATCTTCTACCTCAGCGATGATGTCTCTCCCACACCCTCTGGCTGATGGCTGAAACCCCTAGTTCCCAGGGAGACTACCCCTCATATGCCAGAGTCTACAAGACTATACTCAGGGTGTAACCCTCACTTCCCTCCCCTAGGAATGGGCACAGAGGCTCATAGAGCATCACCACAAAGTGGTTGCCTTGGATCTGAGTGAACTGTAAGAAAAGAAATTATGACTTTAAGGCTATCCACATGTTCCCCTATCACTGGCCTGGATCTCTTTGGAGCAGCTGGGCCAGTTCTAATTTGCAAGGCCTGGCTAATCAGTACCCTGTCCTCCTACAGTGACAGCCCAGGACTCCCTGGGGCCAATGCCTATAGGTCTCTCCTCCTAGTGCTGCTTTCCTGGTTCACCACAGGTGCCACCCAGGGTCAGAAGTTAGTGGTGCCCTTCTCTTCACCTCAGTTTCACTTTCTGTGAAATGGGAATGATCTTCAGTTTTCTGTTACCTCTCTCCTATAGGAGTGGAGGGGAAGATGAGGGGGCATGAGCTGGTATTCCTTACAGGACTTTGATCTCTTTATAGAGGTGATCCTATATAATAAAACCCAAATATGCAAATTGACCGAACAGCACAACAGCTGACAGAACAACTCGTTGCATGACATGCACTGACCACCAGGGGGCAGATGCTCAACACAGGAGCTGCTCCCTGGTGATCAGTGTGCTCCCACAGGGGGAGCACCCCTTAGCCAGAAGCTGGCTCACAGCTGATGAGCATAGTGGTGGTGGTGGTGGGAGCCTCTCCCGCCTCCTCTGCAGGCAGGCAGTAAGGAGCGAGGAGTCCCGGACTGCAAGAGCCCCAGACTGCAAGAGGGATGTCTGACTGCTGGCTATCCCCCAAGGGGTCCCAGACTGTGAGATGGCACAGGCCAGGCTGAGGTGCCACCTCACCCCACACCCATCCCACTTCCCTCCCCTTCCCCACAGTGCACAAATTTTGTGCACCGGGCCTCTAGTATCTAAATAAAAGCTAAGAGCAGGAGTGGCCTCAATGCTACCCAATAAAAGAACTCCAGGAGAGAAACTGATTCTCTGCATGTTCTGGAGAATTGAATTTTCTGGAAAATTAAGGCCCCATTGATTTCCATTGTGTGGTTCCAAACCCTTCTACTCTTCCTGAGAGTCCCTTGCTGGGACCATGCCTGGATCTGACCTTGCTGGTGTGCATCTGCCAGGCTGAAAGCAGCGCCTCCCAGTGCTGGACTGGGCCAACTGCAGGAGATGGCATTAAGTGGACTTGGAGCCCAGATGGGCTCAGAGTGGCATTCCAGAGTCATTTGTCTTATTTCACTTCTTTGGTTCTCAAGGAGGTCACATCTGGTAAAAACTCCAGATATGTGGGGCTGCAATTCATTGTATCACAGCCATAGAAAGGTGCACTGAAATCAAATGTGTATGGATAGCTGCTATTATCTGTGCAAATAGTCCTAGTCACCATGAGCTGGTACCTTTGCCACTTTTATAAAAAGCTCTCAGAGACATTGTTTCCCCATCTGTAAAAGGAAAGATTTGCTTTTCCTTGTCTTGAGGTCCCACTAGGTCTAAAACTTGCTTGGAATAATAAAACAAAATCAGCCTTAGGGGGAGAGACACTTCAGGTTTAGTGGGGTAGATAATGGGACCAGGATGCACCCCCTCCCCCAATTTTTCTCTCACTCTTAACTTTCCTCTCATAGTCCCTAATGTGTAGCCCAATATTGCCACCACTTACAAGAAAATCACCTACTATTTTAGAACCCTAGGCCCCTTCCTATAATTGTCTGCTTCTGTGTTGATCAACCTTCAGTAACATGTTAAGCTGCGAGCTTCCTGAGAGAAGGGATCACACCTACCACCTGTACTAGAGTTCTCTAGAGAAACAGAATTAGTAGGCAATAGGATAGATGATAGATAGATAGATAGATAGATAGATAGATAGATAGATAGATAGATTGATAGATAGATAGATGATAGATAGATAGATAGATAGATGATAGATAGATAATAGACAGACACATATATACCTATATATACTCACATATATGTATGTAGACACACACATATATACATATATTTACACATGAGTATTTATAGATACACTAGAGGCCCGGTGAACAAATTCATGCACGGGTGGGGTCCCTTGGCCCAGCTGGTGATCAAGGCCTATCAGGGGGGCCAGCCCTGGGGAGAGACCCTGGGAGGTTGGCCAGCCAGGGGGAGGGGCCACGGGCAGTTGGCTGGCCAGCCTCGCCCTCCATTGGGGGGGGCTAATCAGGACCAGATCAGGTCAGTTGGCCGCCACAATGCACGTCATAGCAACCGGTTGTTCCACTGTTTGGTTGCTGGGCTTTTATATATATAGATATACTCGTGTGTGCGCACGTGTGTGTGTGTGTGTGTGTGTGTGTGTGTGTGTGTGTGTATACAGAGACAGAGAATAGTGGAAGGAGGGAGAGAGACAGATATTAAGGAATTGGTTCATGCAATCATGAAGCTGGAAAGTCCAAAATCTTCAGACGGGTTGGAGGTAAGAGTTAATGTAGCAATCTTGAGTTCAGATTCTAGAGCAGCAGGCTGGAAACCCAGGTTGTTTCTATGATGCAGTATTGAGGAGAATTCCCTCTTCTTTGGGAAACTTGGTTTTTGCCCTTAAGGTCTTTTAACTGTTGGATGAAACTCACCCATTTTATGGAGGGTAATCTGCTTTACTTGAAAGTTACTGATTTATATTTTTATTTTTTTTTTATTGTTTGAAGTATTACAAATAGTAGTACATATGTCTCCTTTTATTTCCCCCAATTGACCTCCCCCCAGCCTCCCTTACCCCCCAGTACATGCCTTCACCTGCCTGCCACACCCCCTTCCCCCCCCCCCCCAGTGTCTTGTATCCATTGGTTATCATTATATACATGCATACAAGTCCTTTGGTTGATCTCTTACAGCCCCCTCCCCCTCCCCACCCAACCTCCCCTGCCTTCCCGCTGTAGTTTGACAGTCTATTCAATGCTTCTTTGCCTCTGTATCTATTTTTCCCCCATTTCTTTCCTTTAAAAAATCTTGCCTCTGCAGACTAGAAATAAACATATAATAACAAAAAAAAAAATGTTTGAGTCCCAATTTCAATGTACAACAGTTCTCAGTCCCCGTTTCAATGTCAAACAGTTCCTTATGTGTACATGTCAGCAATGATATCTGGATGGTGGGCACATGGTGGCAATGCAGGTCCGACCCTCTCTGGTTTGGTCCTAGGCAACCTGCAGCGATGCACAGCTGTTGACTGCTAGCGTGGCAAGGCATCATCAGCGGCTTCCATCTCTGGACTGTTTCTCCTTTTGTCTTCGTGGTTGGAGCAGACCAGTCAATTCCTCTCTGTTGCAGGATTCCACATGGTCTTGGAGTTGTTTTCTGAAAATATACAAACATATTCTCGACCACAAGTTAATAAAGAAATCTTTTCTATATAATTGATTTGGGATCCTTTTTATTTTTGCCCAAACTATTTTCCTTTGTCTTATTTAGACACCATGTGTATTTTTCATGGGTGTCTTGCTGTTAGCATTACAAATGAAAATTAATTTTGTAAAGTAAAAATTTTCTAGATGTAATTTACTTATAGGATATTTTTCCTTACATGATATTACCCTACTATCCCCCCCCCTTTTTTTGATTAATAGAGGCTTTTGTAAGTTTTATAATGCAGTCTTGATAACTTTAAATTTTATTTTTCCCCCCAAAATATGACTGCTTTAGGTTCATTGCATGTTCAGGAATTTTACCATGAGATGAACTACCAATAGAAATTTTAGTTATTACTTTAGGAACAGCTTTTTGTCCAGTACAATTACATTTACTTGAATATTCACTTAGTTTAATTAGCCTATTTAAATTAATCTGAAAACTTGATTACTATTTTACTATCAAATTTATTTTTATAAATAAATCTTTATTGTTCAGATTACAGGTGTTCCTCTTTTTGTTTTCCCCCTATAGCTCCCCTCCACCTGATTCCCCACCCCACCCTACCCCATGCCCTTACCCCCTGCCACTGTCTTCATCCATAGGAGTAAGATTTTTGTCAGGTCTCTTCCCGCACCACTCACACCCGCTTCCCCCTGAGAATTGTCAGTCCACTCCCTTTCTATGTCCCTGATTCTATTATATTCACCAGTCCATTCTGTTCTTCAGATTTTTTATTTACTTGATTTTTAGATTCACTTGTTGGTAGGTATGTATTTGATGTCATTTTGTTGTTCATAAGTTTTATCTTTACCTTTTTCTTCTTCTTCCTCTTCTTAAAGAATACCCTACAGCGTTTCATGTCTTCTTCTTCCTCTTCTTAAAGAATACCCTTCAGCATTTCATGTAATCCTGGTTTGGTGGCGATGAACTCCTTTAGCTTTTTCTTGTCTGTGAAGCTCTTTATCTGACCTTCAACTCTGAATGATAGCTTTGCTGGGTAGAGTAATCTTGGTTGTAGGTTCTTGCTCTTCATCACTTTGAATATTTCTTGCCACTCCCTTCTGGCCTGCATAGTTTCTGCTGAGAAATCAGCTGACAGTCGTATGGGTACTCCCTTGTAGGTAACTAACCGTTTTTCTCTTGCTGCTTTCAAGATTCTCTCTTTCTCTTTTGCCCTTGGCATTTTAATTATGATGTGTCTTGGTGTGGTCCTCTTTGGATTCCTCTTGTATGGGGTTCTGTGCGCTTCCTGGACTTGTAAGTCTATTTCTTTCACCAGGTAGGGAAAGTTTTCTGTCATTATTTCTTCTAATAGGTTTTCAGTATTTTGCTCTCTCCCTTCTTCTGGCACCCCAACAATTCGGATGTTGGTACGCTTAAAGTTGTCCCAGAGGCTCCTTACACTATCTTCATATCTTAGGATTCTTTTTTCTTTTTGTTTTTCTGGTTGGGTGTTTTTTGTTTTTTTCCCTCATATTTCAGATCTTTGGTTTGATTCTTGGGGTACGTTGATCTACAGTTAAGTTTCTGTATATTCTTTATTTTAGACAGTGTATGCTTCATTTCTGACTGGTCCTTTTCCATTTTTTTGGCATTCTCATTAAGGTCCTTGAAGGTCTCACTAAGCTCCTCAGAAGTGTCATCAAGTTTCTCGGCGGTTTTTAGAAGATTCTTGAGTAACCTTATAAATGTGGTTCTGAACTCTGTGTCGTCCAGTAGTTTGCTTTCCTCCGTTTCTTTCATTCGTGGCATGTTTCTTTGTCTCCGCATTTTGGCTGCTTCCCTGTGTTGATGGAGTGGCTTTGTGTGGTAGGTGACCTATAGGGGGCAGTAGCTCAGCCTCCCCAATCACCTGATGTGGACGCTCTTGGTACACCCCTTTGTGGGCTGAGTGCAAAGTCTTGGTGTAGTTAAGCCTTAATTGCTGTTGGTACGCTGGGAGGAATTGACCTCCAGGCCAATTGGCTGTGAGGACTCGCTGTGTCTATAATGGAAGAACTGCTGTGCTGGGGACACGCTTATGGTGCAGGACTTGTTTCAGTGGGGCATTGGTGCTCACTGAGTCTGCCTCTTGAAAGTGTCACTTATGGATGTGAGGAGTTGAAATCTGGTTTCTCACACTGACCACTAGGTATACTGGCTTCTGGATCTCCAATGGGGTGCAGGTCAGCTATCGTCTGAGTCCACCCAGCAGGAGCTACAGCGAGAGCTACAGTTTTCTCCTCTTTGCTTGGGGTTTGGAGGTTTTGGAGCTCTCTGACCCAGGCTGCAAGTTTGCTAGGTTAAGCTGCGATAGGGCGGGGCTTTCTTCTGCTAACGCTGCTGCTTGGAGCTTGGGTGGGTTTGTAGGTTGTGCAGGGCGGGGTCTCAGGGTGTCACTAGGCTAGGGCGTGGCAAACAGCAATGGCTGCTAGTTAGCCGGCTCTGTGTCCCCAAGGGCGTCCCGGAGTCCCGTGCCACAGTGCCGTAAACAATTATTCCTGCGCGCAGCGCTGCAAGTAAGCCACCCTCACTGGCAGACAGTCCAGCTTTTCCCCGTAGGAGTTTGGGTCCCCCGCGTCTTCCCAGAAACTGTATTTCAGAGTAATCGGGGGCTTGTCTCACTTTGAGTTGAAAAAAGCAACGCCTGCCGCCAGCCCGGATCACTTGCCTCCATACCTCAGCTTTTCAGCACTTGTGCACGTCTCAATGCTCTTTTCTCTTTCCTTCTAGTTGTAGAACTTCCACTCAGCCAGCTTTCCCGTGGTTCTGGGTGATAGACGTTTCGTCTTTTAGTTGTAGTTTTGAAATTGTTCTGCGAGGCAGCAGTTTAGGTGTTTACCTATGCCACCATCTTGGATCTGTCCTGCTGGAAGCTTTTTGATGACTGCTTCAATTTCTTCCATAGTTATCAGCCTATTGAGATTTTTAGAATCTTCCTGAGTAAGTTTTGGAAGGTTGTATTATTCTAGGAATGTGTGCATTTCCTCCAGGTTGTGTAGTTTGTTAGAATAGAGTTGCTCATAGTATTTTTTAACAATCCTTTGTATTTCTGTGGGTTATGTTGTTATTGCACCTCTTTTATTTCTGATTTTATTTATTTGGGTCCTCTCTCTTTGCTTTTTGGTGAGCCTGGCTAGAGGTTCATCAATCTTGTTTATCCTTTCGAAGAACCAGCTCTTGGTTTTGTTGATCCTTGGTATTGTTTTTTTGGTCTCTATGTCATTCATTTCTGCTCTGATCTTTATTATGTCCTTCCTTCTGCTCACTGTGGGCTTTTCTTATTGCTCTCTTTCTAATTCTTTGAGTTGCTGAGTTAGAAGATTTATTACCATTTTTTCTTGTTTTTTGAGGTAGGCCTGTAGAGCTATAAACTTCCCCCTTAGGGTCTCCTCTTGCTTTTTAAGTCTTCTTTACAGTTGTTGCTGTGTTTGTGTGTTTTTTCCTACCTTGTCTTCTAATTCGCTGATGCGGTCCTCAGCCTCTTCTAGTCTACTATTTAAGCCTTCCAATGTGTTCTTTATTGCAGCTATGTCATTCTTCATCTCCTCTTGGTTTCTTTTCATGTTGGTGACATTTTCATTCAGCTCCTTATAGTTCTCATTGAGTTGTGTGTATTTGTCATCCATCCATTTAAACATCCTTATATATAAGGATGTTTACTCTGAATTCTTTCTCTGTTAAGCTGCTAGCCTCAATTTCATTTAACTCCCTTTCTGGTGATTCCTCTTTCTTTGGGTATTGCTTTTTTGTCTCCCCATGTTTTCCTCTAATGTATCCAATTGCTTTGCTACCCAGGTTCTTTTGGTGATGGTGCTACTGGTGTAATCTCTCAGTTCTCCTGGGCTTGTTATACTAGTGTAGCTCCCTACTTGAGCTATTTGGGTTCTCTTGATGTAGGCCTGCGAGCTTGAGAAGCACAACTGTGGTGTCTAGAAGTCTGCAGCTGTGGAGGGGAGTATCCCAATTTTTGCTGTCTTCCACCCTTAATTGAAATCACGTGTGCCCAGTGGGGGTTCACAGTGACACCAAGGAACTGTCTGTCAGGGTGATGTGGCTCAGGGGGCTTACACTCTGGAAAGGGGTAACTGTGGTGCCCAGAGTTCTGTAGTTGTGGGGTGGGCAGACTCAGCTTTTGCTGCTGCGCCTGTGGTGGATAGGCGCTTTCTCCCAGTGGCAGCTCACAGGAGCACCCGTGGTAAGTTTGCCAGTGAGGCACACTGAAGCACTCTGAAGGGCCCTGGCAGTGTAGCCACAGAATTGAGGTACCTAGCTTCTAAAGATTTCTCTTTAGAGCAAATCCTATGGCCTCAGGGAGTATTCAGATTCCACGGTGTTAATCAGGGTTGTATATTGGTTGCCTGGAGACTGGAGGGAGGGGCTATCTCTCAGGAGAAAATGGCGACTGGGGCTTAGATGTGACTCAGCACCAGACTGGCTACCACCTCTCCTGGACCGTCCGCTGCCTACTCTCCCCAGATTCCACAACTCCACCCCTTCTCCAGCACTTCAGCCACAGGTAAGTCTCTGTTTCCGAAAGGTCCCACGAACTAGGTTCAGTGGAAAAAGGCGCAGGCCCCAGCGTGAGGAGGAACCTCGTCTCTGCAAGTTCCTCTCTTGCTGGCTCTGTGCGGTCCGGCAGCTCTTTAGGGCTGCCTGTAAGCTAAGATCCCAAATCCAGACTCCAAGGTCTAAAATCCACTACCTCCCACAGTCCCGTTGACCCTTTTTTACTTATTTTTTTTAGTTAGACACTTTGCCTGTCCTCAGGGACGCAGCTTGGCGCCATGTAGTTTCTCCCTGACCTTCTGGGCACAGAGGTCCGGCAGATTCTACTGCCTAGATCTTTGATTTTACCTTTATCCAGGGAATCCCTGCCCTTCCTGGCTGCAAACTGTCTCACCAGCTGCGCCTCCTTAGCCAATTCGAGCTGGATTCTACTCGCTCCAGCTGCTCCCTCTATTTGCTCCGGGACAAGGCTCAGGACACGTCCTTCTATTCTGCCACCATTTTGTCTCTCTCGAAAGTTACTGACTTAAATGTTAACTACCTCTAACAAACACTTTTATAGCAACATCTAACCTGGTGTTTGAAAGAGTGACTGGTCACCATAACCTAGCCAAATGACACATAAATTAACATCATACCCCTTGTCATTCACCTTTGTGTGCCCACCTGGCACTTAGGGGTGGCCAATCTTGAACAGATAAACAACAAGGAGTCCTAAGTATTCCATGACATATTTTGATTTCTCTTTTCTTTTACATTTCTCCCCTTCCCATTTTTTATTAACATAGGTCTTCTAGGCCCAAAGACTCAGCCTCACTTAGCACCATTGAAGCTGGCACCTTGACCATATTCAAAGAGGTAACAAACCTGGTCTTGACTCCTGGCTTCACCGCTCATTCACCCAGAGACTCTGGGCAAGTTTAACTCCTAGAACATGAGTTCTATATCTATGAAGTGGGTGCATATGCTGTTCTTGTCTCAGGATTTTTGTGAGGCTGTGTGGGACAATGCATGTGCCATACCCAGCTCAGTGTCTGCCATGAATGAAGCATCTCATCATCTTAGTAATGATTATTTTATTGCTCTTTACACACAATTAAAACTCACTAATTCAGATCTATCAGAGAGGGCAGTCAATGGCTACAAAGTCCACATTAAAAAATAAATTTAAAATAATGTTGTTTTATTACTTTAAAATATATTACTCAATCCGGGCTAATAAAGTATTGGACAGTGAACCCTTGGGGGACTTATATTGATGAACAAATAAGGACAATTTGAGGTTAAACTATCAATTATTGGTGTGAAAAAAATGTGTATTCCAGAGTACTTGAAAAATGCTTCCAAATAGTGCATTGCCCTCTTTAGATTAAGTGTTTCCCTTGCAATTATCTTAATGCAATTTATTAATTCAACAGCTTCTTGCCACCTTGAGAAGGCTCCATGCAACTTCTGCCCAGGACTGACCAGACTTCTACAAATTCTGACTTGGTGGTGACTGAGTATAAGTCATTAGGTCAAGACCTTTATTTTAAGTTCTTTCCTTTTCTCAGAAGCCTGTTTCAAGGTTGCCATCTTGGTCTGTAACTCCCAGAAATTGAACTGTTTCTGTCCCATAACAATGAGGCTGGACTTGGAAGTGGAAGCTTAGGCTCCGGCCTCTGGCAGACTCAGATTCAAATCCCAATTCTGGCTTTTGAAAGCTGTGTGAACTTGAACTTGGACAAGCACTTACCTTCTCTGAGGCACAGTAAAGTGGAGATAAGGTGACCTGCCTCACAGGGCTGCTACAAGATTAAATTAGGTGATATATCAAAAGCAGCTGAACAATATGTGACTTGGCACATTGACAGGCCCTTGTACAGGTGCCAAACCTAGAGATGAGTGAGGAGGTCCTGGCATGGTCTTAATAAGCTCTGAGGGTAGGGGATGCTGAAATTATTATTCTGGTGCTAGGCCAGTCCTTGGGTAAGTGATGAGAGTTGCCTACAAACAGACTATGATCTCAGGGCAGAAGCCCAGGAATTATTGTCATTATTATTATTAGCAACAAAAATGATGATATATATCTTACAAGAGCTATCCAGCTTTTCTGAAAGCTCCACTGAGACCATTTATATTTGAGGGAGGCTGTGCCAGGGCAATGGTATTCATCTGCTCCTCTAGACAGTCCTAGTTTGGTTTGGTTCAGTCACCAGAGAACCATGTGCGCCAAGTGAGCTGAGCCCCTGCAGAAAGCCCTTCCCTGTGTGAAACCCTAGATCCTGCTGTGAATCAGCCTGGAGAACCATCTGAAGGGGAGTCTCGTGGGAAGCCTGGGAGCCTGAGATCTACCGGCATTTATTAAGCACTTCCTCTGGGGAGGGGCTGGAGCTTTACAACACCTCACTTTGTCCTCACTACATCCAGCCATAAGGTTGGACTCCTGCTCCCCACCCAATTTCTCAAAGGAGGGAGCTTGAATCCCAAAAGGCAGGGGGGACTTGCTCTCAAGTCACAGAGCTGGTAAGTGGTAGCTCTTGGATACAAACACAGCGTATGATCAGAAAACAGTGCCTTCAAAAGACTTCTCTCTCAGCCATTTCAGATTCTACAAGGCTCCCAGCCCTTTGCAGACCCTCTATGGAAAAAATCTCCCACCCTTCCTCAACCTTCCCTAAAGACTGTACCTGCCTCTCTCTTAGAGCAGCTTCTGCTTCCAGCCATGCTCATGGTGAGGGCAGGCACTGCGTCTTGTCTTTGTTTCTTACTGGTAGTGCCCCACACAAGGCCTTGCCCTAAAGAAGCCTCTTAATACATGTTTGTTGACTGTGTTGATAAGAATTAATAAGAATTTCCCAGAGGGCCTTTGGAGAAACTTGGTAGCTATGTTCCTCTTTAAGATGACCCCACTCTAAAAACAAGTGTCTAGAAGCAGACAGAGGGCTGCTTTGACCTGGGACAACCTCCCCAAGTCTCCCTGCCAGCCTCCAAGCCTGAGGACAGGATGAGACAGGGCTGTGGACAGATGATGAACAGCTGAACCCCGCTGACTTGAGCCAGCCTAAATGAGTGTCTGCTCCTTGCAATGTAATAACCCAAGTAGAGGTCCCTTTTCAAGGGAGCAGGAGCCAATCAGGAAAGGGGGTGTGATGTAACTGACTTTGCCACACTTTGGTCCTTGAAAGAGACCCCCAGCCCACGTAGCCCAACCAGAGATAGCAAATCAGCAATATAATCGGAGCACTTGACAACCAGGCAGGTCATTTTTAAACTTACTCCTCTTCCATACAACAAAATTAGTTTTATAAAAATCATGAAATGCAATGAATAACAATAACATAGATGCACTAAATATGCTAGTTGGTATTCAGAATTTTCGTTAACTGCACATGATTTTGAATGCATTACATATTTTAAATATATCCTCCTCTTTTTTTCTTTTTATTTTTCTTTGTTTGAGCTCCACTAAATTTATATGGTTTCATATTGGTACAGGTGCCCCACTTGAATTTTTTTACAGTTTCAGAACAATTATGAACCAGTTGCCAGTTTCACAATACTGCAAGAGATTGCAAGTTACTCCATCTTCCAACAGGACAAAAAAATACCCTGATTTATACACTCCTATCAGTTTGAACTTTGATCCTTTGGTTACAGTCTAGTATAATAATAATTTATGTAAATAGTTATCCAGTAACTAGTGAGAGGATTTTAATAAGCCCAAAATGTCAACAAAAGATATAATTTGTTAATTGTATTTTTTAAATCTTTATTGTTGAAAGCATTTACATATATCCCCTTTTTTCTTCCATTGACTCCTTATAGACCACCCCTGCCTCCTGCCCCAGGCCTCTACCACCCTATGGGTCCATGGGTTATGCATTATGCATACAAGTTCTTTGGTTGATCACCTCCCACCCACCCACCCACCCCCCAGCTTTCCTCTGAGATTTAACAGTCTGTTCCATGCTTCCATGTCCCTGGTTCTATTTTGTTCATCAGTGTATTTTGCTCATTAGATTCCACATCTGAGTGGGATCATGTGATACGTGTCTCTCTGACTGACTTATTTCGCTTAGAATAATACTCTCCAGATCCCTCCATGCTGTCTCAAAGGATCTGAGATCCTTCTTTTTTACTGCTGCATAGTATTCCATGGTATAAATATACCACAGCTTCTTTATCCACTCATCTACTGATGGGCATTTGGGCTGTTTCCAGATCTTAGCTTTTGTAAATTGTGCTGTTATGAACTTAGGGGTGCATACATTCTTTCTGATTGGTGTTTTGGGGGTTTTAGAATATATTCCTAGAAGTGGGATCACTGGGTCAAATGGCAGTTCCATATTTAATTTTTTGAAGAAACTCCAGACTGTTTTCCATAATGGCTGCACCAGTCTGTATTCCCACCAGCAGTGTAATAGGGTTCCCTTTTCTTTCTTTTTTTTTTTTTTTTTTTATACATTTTATTGATTTTTTACAGAGAGGAAGGGAGAAGGATAGAGAGTTAGAAACATCAATGAGAGAGAAACATCGATCAGCTGCTTCCTGCACATCCCCTACTGGGAATGTGCCCACAACCAAGGTACATGCCCTTGACCGGAATCGAACTTGGGCCCTTCAGTCCGCAGGCCAATGTTCTATCCACTGAGCCAAACAGTTAGGTCTAGGGTTCCCTTTTCTCCATAACCTCTACAGCACTTGTCATATGTTAATTTTGTTGATGGTAGCCATTCTGACAAGTATGAGCTGATACCTCATTGTTGTTTTAATTTGCATCTCTCTGATGATCAGTGACTTTGAGCATTTTTTCATATGCCTCTTGGCCATCTGTATGTCTAGTATCTATTTAGGTCCTTTGCCCATTTTTTAATTGGATTGTTTGTCTTCCTTTTATTAAGTTGTATGAGTTCCTTATATATTTTGAATATTAACCCTTTATCAGATGCATTATTGCCAAATATATTCTCCCATGCAGTGGGCTCCCTTTTCATTTTGTTGATGGTTTCTTTTGCTGTGCAGAAGCTTTTTATTTGATGTAGTCCCATTTGTTTATCTTCTCCTTAGTTTCCTTTGACCTATGAGATGTACCTGCAAACATATACTATTACAAGAGATGTCAGATTTTGCTGCTTATGGTTTCTTCTGAGATTTTTATGGTTTCACATCTCACATTTAAGTCTTTTATCCATTTTGAGTTTATTTTTGTGTATGCTGTAAGTTGGTGGTCTAGTTTCAATTTTTTGCATATATCTGTCCAATTATCCCAACACCACTTATTGAAGAGACTGTCTTTACTCCATTGTATGCTCTTGCCTCCTTTGTCAAATATTAATTGAATATAATGCCTTGGGTCAATTTCTGGGGTCTCTGTTCTGTTCCATTGACCTATTAGCTTGTTCTGTGCCAGTACCATTCTGTTTTGATTATAGTGGCTTTGTAGAATAACTTAATATCTGGTATTGTGATCCCTCCAACTTTGTTCTTCTTTCTCACAAAAGGTATAATTTTTTTTTGATAAGTCTGTTTTCTGGATTTTGTTCTGTCATTTTAAAAGAAATAAAAAACAACTTTTAATTTTAAAAATATTAAAATTTAGTAAAATAAGTCAAGCATGAATTAAACTATACACTTACTAACAAAAATAGCACACCTGACAGTTCACACAATTTTACCACTTTAAATTTTAAACAAAAATACTCCAGTAGTTACCTAGAATGACTGAAAGAACTCAAGTTGCATTTTTTCATCTTTACAACCACTGCGCTATCATTGTTCATTTCAAATCTACTGTTTACTAGTAAACACAAAAATATGTGATGCCCGGGGCTTGGAAGCACTAACTATATCCAAAAGGAATGCATGATGTCACCTGATAAAGTAATTCTTAAATGCATGTGGGAGGTCCACGTTTTGGGAGCCACCTCTCCAAAGTAAATTCCATGAACAATAAATGTTGATTAAAGGATAAGTGATAAAATTGTCCAAATGTGAAACTTATTTACTTATACTCCTACATATTCTGCAATAAAATAATTGTTTATACTTTAAGCCAAAAAAAAGATTTTTCATGAAGAAGTATCTTATTGCTGACATTGTTTACAATTGTCAATGTACAGTGGCATTAAGAGCAGACCTAATTCCAGTCAAATTCATTGTTTTTTTAAACTCCTCTGCACCTGTTTATTGTGTGCACCAGATGACGGTGCCCGTCGCACCACCCTTAGTATACAAGTCAAGATACTCTAAACGATGCCTTGAGGTGTCGTTTTAAGCTGGCTAACAGGAAACACTATAAATTTTTCTTCACAGACAGTGAGAAGCATGTAACTGATTATGTTGCCTTTATTGCATTGGCTCCAGGAAGTTCAGAAACAAGTTTATAGTTCACCATGTAGGATCTTATGGCATTTCAATTTCTCCCCTTATCAACCTCATGCATACCTGTCCCAACTTTCCTCGTATTGTTTCAAAGGTTTCAAAATGAACTCCCACAGCCTAATTAACTTACAGAATCCTTCTGCAAGTTTAAATTTTGACTTTAGGTGGTTTCAGGTAGGGCACAAAACCTCCAGTTTGCCATAATCCCCACCACTCCATAAGAACTGCCTTGTATGTAGCCTGTCTCTTTCATATCTACTCTCTGCTTAGCCTCTGAAAGTGGTTCAGTTTTCAAGCCACTTGTGTTTTTTTTCTTTCTTATACCTCTTTGTAAGCCAACTCATATCTTTGGTGGAGTAGGGAGGGAACTCAGTCTAGCTTAGTTTGGTATGAGAGGTGCAGGAATCTGGGAAGAGAGGCACCGTGTATCTGGCACTGTGCCAGTATCTTTTGCATCCTCTCATTCAACCCCTCAATAATCGAATGGGAGAAGTATTGGTACCATTTTATAACTGAGAAATTGAGGCCCCCCAGGAATTAAGTGCCCCCATCTTGATGGCAGAACCAAGATGGAAACCCAGCTGGTCTGGAGACAGCTTTGTCTACCCCATGAGAGTGCTCCCCAAGGGAGTGGAGGATGCCCTAGGGAGGAGCTAACCTTCTATTTCTCCTGCCCCTGGCTTCCTGGCTCCACACATAGATCCCACAGAGCTGCCCATCAGGAGGCCAGGCAATGCCAAGCCCTGGGGCCACTGCACAACAAGCCACCCTCAGGCCCTGTCCTCAGAGGTGTGCTGGGTTAATGCTATGCTTTCTTTAAATTCTTAATAATTTTTTAATAAAAGGCCACATAGCTGCCACTTTAGACTAAAAAGTGACCATGGCAAGTGCTGATGAGGATGCGGAGAAAAAGAAACCCTCATGCACCGCTGGTGGGAATGCAGACTGGTACAGCCACTGTGGAGAACAGTATGGAAGTTCCTCAAAAAAACTAAAAGTGGAATTCCCATTTGACCCAGTGATCCCACTTCTAGGAATATATCTCAAGAAACTAGAAACACCAATCAGAAAGGATATCTGCACCACTATGTTCATAGTAGCACAATTCACCATAGCTAAGATTTGGAAATAGCCTAAGTGCCCATTAGTAGATGAGTAGATTAAAAAACTATGGTGCATCTACACAATGGAATGCTATGCTGTGGTAAAAAAAAAAAGAAGGAATTCTTACCATCTGCAACAGCATGGATGGAACTGGAGAGCATTATGCTAAGTGAAATAAGCCAGTCAGAGAAAGATAAATATCACATGATCTCACTCATTTGTGGAATATAATGAACAACATAAACTGATGAACAAAAACAGATCCAGAGACAGAGAAACATCAATCAGAATGTCAAACCTCAGGGAAGGTAGGGGAGGGTGGGGGTAAGGGGGAGAGAGCAACCAAAGGACTTATATGCATGCATATAAGCCTAACTAACGGTCACAGACACCAGGGGGATGAAGGCATGAGTAGGGGTGGCGGGGGAGTCGGGTGGGGGGTGGGGCAATGGGGGGATAAGGACACATATGTAATATCTTAATCAATAAAGAAAAAAAAGGAAAGAAAAAATAATAACAAAAAGTTACAGTGGCAAGATGGCCCAGCACCACCAGACTCCTGTGCCACTGGTGTGTAGTGGACACCTTGCCCTTAGCAAAGGCTTCTGGAAGTCATCACCTCAGACCCAGCTCCTCCTCTTAGACACTTAGGCCCAGAGTCCTTGGCTTCACTGATGCCCTGCTCTGCCTGAGCTTTGCTCTGGACAGTCGCCACAGCAACCAGAGATTGGTCTCTGCAGCTAAATGAGTCAGCAAATATTTATCAAGCATTGTGCTAGGAACTGTGGGGGAGAATTGTGTGGCTTTGCCAGTTTTATGGTAAATTGTGCTGCTATGAACATAGGGATGCATTTTTAGTAATAAATACCCTAAAAGAAGTGGGGGGAGGAGGTATTTATAAGAACCTATTTCTCTTCTGTCCTGGAAGCCATGAGGTATACAAAATACTAGTGTAGCTTTTTACATGCACAAATTTTGGAGCTAGATATTTTTGGGTTCAAATCCAAGCACTACTACTATGTGTGATAGTATGCTAGTCACACTTGCCTCAATTTCCCCTTTTCAAGGGAAAAATGCTTCCCTTTGCCCATCTCATAAGGCTCTTTAAGGATGAAATGCGCTAATGTGTAACAAAGAGCTTTGTTGACTGTGCAAATGTTAGGTTGTTCTTTCAATAAACATTTATTAAGCATTTACTCTGAGCCAAAGCCTGAGTTAGGCATTAGAGTTTCTCAAATGTAAATGTCCTAGGCTCATTGAGATTCACCCTTTTTTTTCCCAACTGAGTTGAAATTCACCTAACATAAAATTAAGCATTTTTAAGCAAACAATTCATTGGCATTTAGTGCATTAACAACATTGTGAACCAATACCTCTATCAAGTTCCAAAACTCAAAAAGCCTGTACCCATTAAATGTCACCCTCCTGTTAGGGTAGATTTTCTCTTGCTATCATTTTGTCCTTGTCCGGAATTGATATTCTGGGCTTGATAATATCCTAGTGTCCCTTTGATCTCCTAGGACTCCAAGCCAACTCCGGGTCCAAGCTCCAGCTTCACAAGATGAAACCCAGTTTCCTTCGCCAGTGCTGGGGAAACCAGGAACCTGAGCCTGCCATTTTTAATTACCAGGGCTGCATGAGCAGGTAATCGCTGTGTGTTTCACCAAATTACCTCCCATAAAGGAGCGTTGTGTTTGCTCGTGTGTGCTCTTCTTTCTTGGAATCAGCTCCTTGTTTGTAGCATCGTCTCTTCCCAGCAGCCTGTGCGCTTGGCGAACATCCGCCCTTGTCAAGCTCAGGGAGAGTCAGGTGCAGGAGGAGGGGGCCATGTTTGGGCAAATATTGGACTTGGCCACATTTGCTGTCCCTATCAGAAACCTGGATGGTGTTATTGATTGACAGATGCGGGGACCAACTGTTTGGAAAGCTGAGCCCCCTTGGATTGGGGTAGGTGTTTCAGCAAACAGCCCTAATACTGGGCAAACAGGCCTGTTGGAAGAAGTGCCTGGCATGTTAGCAAAGCAAACCGAGCGCTGAGCAAACAGCTTAAAAGAATGTGGCCACCTCCACGTAACCTCAACCGAGGTATTGATCCCACTGGAGGGAGGAGAGGGGCAGAGCGGGGAACAGAGAGATACAAACCCAGGCAGAATGTAAATGTTATCTTTAAGCTGCGCTGTCAGGGCCCTAATGGGCATCTGTTTGGAATTTGTCTTCTTGCAAATCTTTAAATCCAGGTTAGGACCATGCACAGAATTTAATAACAACTTTTCAGAAAGCTCGGGGCTGGGAGCTGATTTCATTCTTCATAAGCCCAACTGGGACTTCCTGTTCTTGTTAGAGGTAGCAGCTTTACATTGAAACTTTCTAGGTGCAAGTTCCAAGCGAGGAGGAGGCAAATCTGAACATGATTCAGAAGGCTTCAGCAGAGTAGAAGAAAATCCAGAAATAAAGATGCTTTATCTGACCACTGAGTTCTCCATGCATGAGAGCTGGTCAGTGGAAGGAATCCCAGAATCAATGCCAAGACACCTGGTTTTGCTGCAGCTGCTGGCTCCACCTGGCTGGGCCTTCCATCATCATCTCCCAAGGGAAGATAGCATACCCAAAGGCCCAAGCTACACTCTGGAGCCAAAAACACTGCCCCAGTGTAAGGAGGTGGGCTGTTTTCTGGGAGACCCTGGCAGGTGGCCCTCCAGGACTCTAGACCCTCTGACATCACCACATGGCAATGGAATGGACCATGGCTGTGACTATCATCTATTATTCAAGGCAAGTGACTGACTGGACCTGAGTGTCCTTGTCCAGAAGTTGGTTGGGGGAAGGGATGTTTGCAAATTGCTTGAAAAGTCTAAAACCATTGTTTATTGCCTTCTAACATTTCTGTAAAATAATAGAGTAAAAAATACATACTTGCTCCTCAGTGTCTCAAATGAGGTTGGAGAGCTGTGAGCAGATGTCATTACTGTTCACCATGTCTTCCTGAGAAAAGCCACAGGAAGAACAAGATCTGCTCCCTTGCCCTCCGACCCCTTCTCCAGCTTGGCCTGCTGCCCTGGTTGTGCAGGCTGAGCCTAGGCACAGCTCAGCCATGTACCCCAAACAGTGAGTGGGAAAACCTATGCTGGGTCCTGGCCCATCAGGAAGACTGAGGCCTATTTTCAATGGAGCCCATGAGCAGTATGGGTAACCCCAGGTATTACTTGATACAGCATTTTATAAGAGTAAAGAAGCTTATAAACCATTTTGGCTATCTCTGGCATTTCACATCTGATCTCACAATGATAAGAAAAATCAAAGAAGAATGTGGCTCTGAGAAGGGGGCATTCCTAATTTTAACAGATCTTTAAACATGCATTTAAGCATCTAACCGAAGGATATAAGTGAAGTAGTTAAGAGTATGAGCTTCAGAGTCAAGTGCCTTGGGTAGAACCCCAGCTCTGCCGCTTGCTAGCTGTGCGGCCTTGGGCAAGTTATCTAACTTCTCTGAACTTCAACACTCCTCCCTATAAAATGGAAATAATAATACATTTCTGAAGGGATTGTGATAAGGATTAAATGGGCTACTGTATGTTGGTCTCTCAGTGCATCCTCTCACCCCTCAGTATATAGTGGAGACTTATTACTGTTTCTGTGACATAGGCAGGACAGACCCTGGTGAAAACAAGTTGCCACTGCCAATTTGTATCTGTTGGGGGATGCCACTGTTCCCAGTGAGAAAACCCACCAGCCTTGCCTAGAAAACTTACCATCGGGCTGGGGTCAGCACAGAGTGGGTGCCATGCAGGCAGAGAAATTCACTAAGCATCTGAGAACACCACCTGTGGGAGTTTCTCAGACTGCTTCCACTGCAAATAGACCACCCAAGGTTCTGAGCTCCAGGCAGTGAGGAGGCTGTGAAAACAAAGGGTCCTCCACTTGTAGATGGGACAGCAGAAGCCTCAAGAAAGGGAGACACTTGCCCAAGGTCATAGAGAGGAACAGTTATGGCAATAAGGAAAGTCTTCAAAGGCAAAAACCACTGACAGGTTATCAGGAAGAAGTTAAAGCTAGTCTTAAAAAGGAGTGGGAGGTGACCTGATTCATCTCCCCTCACCAGAAAGTTATTAATTAATGAAAGTTTCTCTACTACAATTAGAAACAAATATGTGATCTGTACCTGTGTTGACACACTTGCTCTCAACCTAATGATTAACCAGCCCTCAATGAAATGTGTATCTCAGCAAAGGTTGTCTCAAAACCATTTGCTTTGGGAACAAGAGAGTAAACACAAAGACACACAAACACCAGGGTAACCTATGGCATGGGTTAAGTAGAAATGACTCTATTCTCCCAATCCGCACGGCATAACTTCTGGGTAAACATGGAAGACTCCCTCCTCCTCCCTTAAGGAGAAGGCTCTTAGGCTAGGTCATGCATTTGGCCAAAGTCCACCATGGCTGAACTCCCCCACTTCATGGCCCCAAGGAGCACAAGCAGAGGCCCCTGTCAAGCCCCCCACTTTCCCTCCCTCCTGCCTCTCCCCTCAGTTCTGTAGACAGTGACATGGATGCTCACTGCCAGGAACCAAAAAGATGTTGAAAGTAAAAATGGGTAAACTTGTTAAATGCTACTACTGCTGTTTTCAAGGGATAAGGACACTTACCCCCACTGGCCTAGAAGTACAGGCACCAGGCGCCCTCCCCTGATCATCCTCAGGTTCCAGACCTCACTCTCACTGCTGAAGGACAAAGTCCTCCTTTCTTGAAGGGAAGATGCTGGGCACTCTGCAGACCTGGAGGAGCTTCTGTCTGGGGGCAGGAGTGGGTGCAAGGCCTGGAAGCAGAGGTCCAATGAACTTGCACTGTGGAAAGGGGTTTACGAGCACCTTGACCCAGAGCAGATTAGAGGTCCACGTTTGGACGCAGGAGACCAGAAATCCCTTTTGAATATCTGCTTTGCCTCATGGCAGAGCCGTCCCCTTGGAAAGCCTAACCCACAGGGTAGTGAAAGGCTCAGCCCCTAATTCCCCTGCTGTTACTTCGTGTGGCATATGGCACGTTCCTGCAGCTGCTGAAAATGCAGGGCCTGGAAAAAGAAGTTCCCTCCTGAATTCCCACTTTCCCATCCTATTGCTTTCCTCATAATTGCCCAGACAATTAGACTGGATCCCCTGATAGAAGAGGTTAATCTTTACAAGCCAGGAAAAGAGGGAGTTATTATATGCCGAGCCCATCTACCCAGATTCATAGTCACGAGCACTGTTTTTGAAAAGACCCAGGTTGGAACAGGGTTTTGACTTGAGAAGCGCCAGCTAATTACAATACTGTGAACTACACAGTAGCAGCAGCCTTACAGATGAATCACTGAAAAGATTGAGTGATGCTGAGAATGCTCAATTAATGATCAGCCCTGTAAAAATGCACATTCACAGCAGTGCCCAGATCTGGCCCTTTAGCTAAAATCACTGTCCTCTTTTTAACCACGGGATCTTCCATACGGAGTTTAAATATTTTCAGAACTTCCAACTTTGAAATAAGTAAACAAATCTACTCCAAACCAGGACTGACTTCATGTTTATGCGACCCCTGCAAGTCACTCAGGGCCTGAGTTCAGAAGGGCCCCTCATGTGATGTTTTAATAATTTCTGAACAAAGGCCCCCAGTATTTTTATTTTCCACAGGGGCCTACAACTTATATCACTGGTCTTCCACCAAACTCTTAAGACAAAAATAAGATGATGCTCACTGAAAAAAGAGATAGAGGAAGACGTAAACAAATGGAAGAACATACCATGTTCATGGATTGGGAGAATCAACATCATTAAAATGTCCATACTACCCAAAGCAATCTATAGATTCAATGCACTCCCCATTAAAATACCAACGGCATATTTCACAGACCTAGAAAGAACTCTCCAAAAATTCATCTGGAATAAAAAAAGACCCCCAATAGCCACAGCAATCCTGAGAAAGAAGGACAAAGTAGGTGGGATCTCAATACCAGATTTCAAGCTGTATTACAAAGCCACTGTTCTCAAAACTGCCTGGTACTGGCACAAGAACAGACATACAGACCAATGGAATAGAATAGAGAATCCAGATATCAACCAAAACCACTATGCTCAATTAATATTTGACAAAGGAGGCATGAACATACAATGGAGTCAAGACAGTCTCTTCAATAAATTGTGTTGGGAAAATTGGACAGATACATGCAAAAAAATGAAACTAGACCACCAACTTACACCATACACAAAAATAAACTAAAAATGGATACAGGACTTAAACATAAGACGGGAAACCATAAAAATACTAGAGGAATTCACAGGCAGAGAAATCTCAGACATATGCCAAAGCAATTTCTTCACCGATACCGCTTCTAGGACAATGGAAGCTAAAGAGAAAATAAACAAATGGGACTACATCAAAATAAAAAGCTTTTGCACAGCAAAAGAAACCATCAATAAAACAAGAAACCCCACTGTATGGGAGAACATATTTGCAAATGTTATCACTGATAAAGGTTTAATCTCCAACATCTACAGGGAACTTATACAACTTAATAAAAGGAATAAAAAAAAGGGCAACGGACCTAAATAGAATCTTTTCGAAAGAAGACAGAAGGAAGGCCAGGAGACACATGAAAACATGCTCAAAGTCACTAATTATCCAAGAGATGCAAATCAAAACGACAATGCGGTACCATGTCACACCTGTCAGAACAGCAATCATCAACAAATCAACAAATGACAAGTGCTGGCATGGATGTGGAGAAAAAGGAACCCTTGTGCACTGCTGGTGGGAATGCAGACTGGTGCAGCCACTGTGGAGAACAGTGTGGAGTTTCCTCAGAAAACTAAAAATGGAGCTCCCATTTGATCCAGTAATCCCACTTCTAGGAATATATCCCAAGAAACTAGAAGCACCAATCAGAAAGAATATATGCACCCCTGTGTTCATAGCAGCACAATTCACCATAGCTAAGATTTGGAAACAGCCTAAATGCCCATCAGCAGATGAGTGGATTAGAAAACTATGGTGCATCTACACAATTAATACTATGTTACTATAAAAAAGAAGGAATTCTTATCATTTGCAGCAGCATGGATTGACCTGGAGAGCATTATGTTAAGTGAAATAAGCCAGGCAATGAAAGAAAAATACCACATGATCTCACTCATTTATGGAAAATAAAGAACATTATAACCTGATGAATAAAAAGATAGATACAGAGGCAGTAAAGCACCGAATAGACTGTCAAATTACAGTGGGAAGGCTGGGGAGTGTTGAGGAGGGAGGGAAATAGATCAACCAAAGGACTTGTATGCATGCATATAAGCACATCAATGAACACAAGACACTGGGGGGATGGGGGGTGGGATGAGGACATGCGACAGGGGGTAGGAGAGGCTGGGGGAAGGTCAATGGGGGGGGGGAAGGGAGATATATGTACTAATAATATATGTAATACTTTAAACAATAAAAAAATAATATAATAAAAATTTTTTTTAAAAAATAAGATGATGCTAATAGAAAGTGAGACACAGGAATCCACAGTCAGGCCCCTTTGCCTCATTTGAATCACAATGCCCCATATTTTAAAAATTCTGAACAAGCCAAGTCTGAGCTACAGAATCTTTTCTTTGCTTTTCTCTTTTTAATTTAATTTTATTTTATATTTTTCCATTACCATTTATCCCATCTATACCCTCTTCCACCCCCACTCACATCTCTGCCCTCACAATCACCACACTATTTTCCATGTCCATGAGCTCTTTCTTTTTTTTCCTTTTTTGCAGAATCCCTCCACCTCCCATGCCTGCTCCCCACCCCAGAGCTGTCAGCCTGCTTTCTATGAGTTTGTATCTATTTTGCTTTTTAGTTCAGTTGTTTCCTTAGATTTCACATGAGTAAAGTCATATGGTACTTTTCTTTCTCTCACTGGCTTATTTCACTAGCATGATGTTCTCCAGGTCCATCCATGTTGCCCCAAAAGTTAATTTTCTTCTTTTTTGGCCAAGTAATATTCCATTGTGTAAATGTACCATGTCTGCTTTATCCCTCATCTACTGATGGGCACTTGGGCTGCTTCCAAATCTTGGCTATTGTAAATAATGCTGCAATGAACATAGGGGTGCATATATTCTTTTGAATTAGTATTTCAGGTTTCTTCAGATAAATTTCCAGAAGTGGAATCACTGCGTCGTAAGGTAGCTTGATTTTTAATTTTTTGAGGTAACTCCATGTTACTTTCCACAGTGGCAGCACCAATCTGTATTCCCACCAACAGGGCACAATTGTTCCCTTTTCTCCACATCCTTGCCAACATATTTTGTTTGTTGATTTATTGATGATAGCATTCTGACAGGTGTGAAGTGATATCTCATTGTGATTTCAATTTGTATTTCTTTTATGATTAGTGACATTGAGCATCTTTTCATATGTCATCTTTGGAGAAGTGTCTATTCAGGTCCTTTGCCCATTTTTAAATTGTATTGTTTGGGGGGGGGGCATTATGTTGAGTTTTGTAAGTTCCTTATAAATTTTGGATATTAACCCCTTAGCAGATGTATCATTGGCAAATATGTCCTCTATTTAGTGGGTTGTCTTTTCATTTTGTTGATGATTTCCTTTGCTGTGCAAAAACATTTTAGTATGATGTAGTCCATTTGTGTGTGTGGGTTTTTTTTTAGTTTCTCTTGCTCAGGGAGGATATATCAGAGAAAATATTACTACATGAAATGTCTGAGATTTTACTGCCTATGTTTTCTTCTAGGATTTTTATGCTTTCAAGTCTAACATTTAAGTATTTAATCCATTTTGAGTTTATTCTTGTGTGTGGTATAAGAAGGAGGTCTAGTTTGATTTTTTTACACGAATCTGTCTAATTTTCCCAAAACCACTTTAGCCCATTGTCTATTTTTACCTTCTTTGTCAAATATTAATTGACTATAAAGGCATGAGTTTATTTCTGGGCTCTCTATTCTATTCCATTGATCTCTTTGTTTGTTTTTATGCCAGTGCCATGACACTTTTATTACTATGGCCTTGTAGTATAGTTTGATATTGAGTAGTGTGATTCCTCCAACTTTATTCTTCTTTCTCAAGATCGTTGTTACTATTAGGAATCTTTTGTGGTTTCATATACATTTTTGGAATATTTGTTTTAGTTCTGTGAAATATGCCATTGGTATCTTGTAAAGAATTGTTTTGAATCTGTAGGTTTCTTTGGGTAGTATGGACATTTTAATGATGTTTATTCTTCCTATCCATGAACACAATATATGCTTCCACTTATCTGTATCTTCTTCAGTTTCTTTCTTCAGTGTCTTACAGTTCTCTGAGTACAGATCCTTTACATCCTTGGTTAAATTTATTTCTAGGTGGGTGGTTTTTTTTTAAGCAATTGTGAATGGGATTGTTTTCTTGGTTTCCCTTTCTGATTGTTCATTATTGGTGTATAAAAATGCAACTAATTTCTGGATATTTATTTTGAATCATGCTACTTTACTGAATTCATTAATCAGTTCTATTAGTTTTTCAATGGAATCTTTGGGGTTCTTTATAAACAGCATAATGTCATCTGCAAATAATGACAGTTTTACTTCTTCCTTTCCAATTTGGATGCCTTTTATTTCTTCTTGTTGTCAGATTGCTATGGCTAGGAATTCCAGTACTATGTTTAATAAGAGTGGTGAAAGCAGATGTTGCTGTCATGTTCCCGACCTCAAGGGGAACGCTTGTAGTTTTTGCCCATTGAATATGATGTTGGCTATGGGTTTGTCATATATGGCCTTTATTATATTGAGTTATGTTCCCTATATTCCCACTATTCTGAGAGTTTTTATCATAAATGTGTGGTGGATTTTATCAAATGCTTTTCCTGCATCAATTGATATGATCATGTGCTTTTTATCCTTCATTTTGTTCATGTGGTATGTCACATTTATTTACTTGCAGATATTGTACCAACTTTGCATTCCCAGAATAAATCCCACTTGCTCATGGTGGAGGATATTTACTATGTATTGCTGGATTCAGTTTGCTAATGTTTTGTTGAGGATTTTAGCATTTATGTCCATCAAGGATATTGGCCTATAATTTTCTTTTTTTATTTTTTTAAATAAATCTTTATTGTTCAGATTATTACAGGTGTTCCCCTCCTCCACCTGATTCCCCACCCCACCCCATGCCCTTACCCCCCGCCACTGTCTTCATCCATAGGAGTGAGATTTTTGTCCAATCTCTTTCCGCACCCCTCACACCTGTTTCCCCTGAGAATCGTCAGTCCACTCCCTTTCTATGTCCCTGATTCTATTATATTCACCAGTCCATTCTGTTGCTCAGATTTTTAATTCACTTGATTTTTAGATTCACTTGTTGATAGATATGTATTTGTTGTTCATAAGTTTTATCTTTACCTTTTTCTTCTTCTTCCTCTTCTTAAAGAATACCCTTCAGCATTTCATGTAATCCTGGTTTGGTGGCGATGAACTCCTTTAGCTTTTTCTTGTCTGTGAAGCTCTTTATCTGACCTTCAACTCTGAATGATAGCTTTGCTGGGTAGAGTAATCTTGGTTGTAGGTTCTTGCTCTTCATCACTTTGAATGTTTCTTGCCACTCCCTTCTGGCCTGCATAGTTTCTGCTGAGAAATCAGCTGACAGTCGTATGGGTACTCCCTTGTAGGTAATTAACTGTTTTTCTCTTGCTGCTTTTAATATTCTCTCTTTGTCTTTTGCCCTTGGCATTTTAATTATGATGTGTCTTGGTGTGGTCCTCTTTGGATTCCTCTTTTATGGGGTTCTGTGCACTTCCTGGACTTGTAAGTCTATTTCTTTCACCAGGTAGGAAAAGTTTTCTGTCATTATTTCTTCTAATAGGTTTTCAATATTTTGCTCTCTCCCTTCTTCTGGCACCCCAAAAATTCGGATGTTGGTACGCTTAAAGTTGTCTCAGAGGCTCCTTACACTATCTTCATATTTTTGGATTCTTTTTTCTTTTTGTTTTTCTGGTTGGATGTTTTTTGTTTCCACATATTTCAGATCTTTGGTTTGATTCTTGGGGTACGTTGATCTACAGTTGAGTTTCTGTATATTCTTTATTTCAGACAGTGTATGCTTCATTTCTGACTGGTCCTTTTCCATTTTTTTGGCATTCTCATTAAGGTCCTTGAAGGTCTCACTAAGCTCCTCAGAAGTGTCATCAAGTTTCTCGGCGGTTTTTAGAAGATTCTTGAGTAACCTTATAAATGTGGTTCTGAACTCTGTGTCATCCAGTAGTTTGCTTTCCTCCGTTTCTTTCATTCGTGGCATGTTTCTTTGTCTCCGCATTTTGGCTGCTTCCCTGTGTTGATGGAGTGGCTTTGTGTGGTAGGTGACCTATAGGGGGCAGTAGCTCAGCCTCCCCAATCACCTGATGTGGATGCTCTTGGTACACCCCTTTGTGGGCTGAGTGCAAAGTCTTGGTGTAGTTAAGCCTTAATTGCTGTTGGTACGCTGGGAGGAATTGACCTCCAAGCCAATCGGCTGTGAGGACTTGCTGTGTCTATAATGGAAGAACTGCTGTGCTGGAGACACGCTTATGGTGCAGGACTTGTTTCAGTGGGGCTTTGGTGCTCACTGAGTCTGCCTCTTGAATGTGTCGCTTATGGATGTGAGGAGTTGAAATCTGGTGTCTCACACTGACCACTAGGTACACTGGTTTCTGGATCTCCAATGAGGTGCAGGTCAGCTACTGTCTGAGGCCACTCAGAAGGAGCTACAGTGAGAGCTACAGTTTTCTCCTCTTTGCTTGGGGTTTGGAGGTTTTGGAGCTGTCTGACCCGGCCTGCAAGTTTGCTAGGTTAAGGTGCGATAGGGCAGGCCTTTCTTATGCTAAATCCACTGCTTGGAGCTTGGGTGGGTTTGTAGGTTGTGCAGGGCGGGGTCTCGGGGTGTCACTAGGCTCAGCTTTTCAGCGCTCGTGCACGTCTCAATGCTCTTTTATATTTCCTTGTAGTAGAACTTCCACTCAGCCAGCTTTCCTGTGGTTCTGGGTGATAGATGTTTTGTCTTTTAGTTGTAGTTTTGAAATTGTTGTGCGAGGCAGCAGTTTAGGTGTTTACCTATGCCACCATCTTGGATTCTCCTTGGCCTATAATTTTCTTATTTTTGTATGTCTATCTGGTTTTGGAATTAGAACAATGTTGGCCTCATAAAATGATCTTGGGAGTCTTCCCTCCTCTTGAGTTTTTTGGAATCGTTTAAGAATGGTAAGTGTTAGTTCTTCTCTGAATGTTTGGTAAAATTCACCTGTGAAGCCATCTATTCCAGGGCTTTTGTTTGTTGGGGGTGTTTTGATTACTGCTTCAATTTCACTAGTTGTAATCTGTCTATTCTGATTCTCTGATTCTTCCTGATTTAGTTTTAAAAGATGGTATGTTTTTAGGAATTTATCCATTTCATCCAGATTGTCAAATTTGTTGACATATAATTGTTGATAATAGTTTTTACAATCCTTTATATTTCTTTGAGGTCAGTTATTACTTCTCCTCATTCATTTCTGATTTTATTTATTTGGGTCCTCTCTCTTTTTTTTCTTGTTGAGTTTGGTGAAAAGTTTCTCAATCTAGTTCATCTTTTCAAAGAACCAGCTCCTGGTTTCATTGATCTTTCGTATTGCTTTTTAGACTCCATTTTGTATTGTTGTTGTTTGTTTTTTGTTTTTCTCTGATCTTTATTGTCTCCTTTCTTCTACTCACTTTAGACTTTTGTCTTTTTCAAGCTCCTTTAAGTGTAAAGTTAGATTGTTTATTTGAGCTTTTTCTTGTTTCTTTTGATAGGCCTGTAGTGCTATGAAGATCCCTCTTAGGACTGCTTTCTCTGTGTCACACAGATTTAGGGTTGTTGTGTTCTCATTTTCATTTGTTTCAAAATACCTTTTGATTTCTTCTTTGGTCTCATTATTAACCCATTCATTGTTTAGTAACATGCTAGTTAGCCTCCATATCTTTGTATGTTTTTTCGGTTTTCTTTTTGTGATTGATTTCTATATTCATAGCATTATGATCAGAGAAGATGCTTAATACAATCTCAGTCTTCCTAAATTTATTGAGACATGTTTTGTGTTTTAACATGTGGTCTATCCTAGAAAACATTCCTTGTGTGCTTGAAAAGAATGTATATTCTGCTGCTTTGGGGTGAAATGCTCTGAATATATCAATTAAATCCACTTGATCTAGTGCTTTCATTTAAGACTGTCATCTCCTTGTTGATTTTCTGTCTGGAAGATCTATCCATTGATGCCAATGGGTATTAAAATCTCCTACTATAACTGCATTACTGTCAATCTCGCCCTTTATGTCCATCAAGACTTGCTTTACATATTTAAGTGCTTCTATGTTGGGTACAAACATGTTTATAATAGTTATAGCCTCTTGTTGGATTGCTTCCTTTTTCAGTATGTAGTGTCCCTTGTCTCTTACTATAGACTTTGTTTTAAAGTCTATTTTTATCAGACATAAGTATTGCTACCTCATTTTTTCAATCCTTTCCATTTGCATAGAATATCTTTTTCCATCCCTTTACTTTTAGTCTGTGTGTATCTTTCACTATGAGATGGGTCTCCTATAGACTGCATATATATGGGACTTGCTTTCATATCCATTCAGCTATCCTATGTCTTTTGATGGGAGCATTTAAGCCATTTACATTTAAAGTGATTATTGATAGGTACATATTTATTGGCATTTCATTTTTTAACTATCTTCCTCTCTTCCTTTCTTTCTTTCTTTCTACATTTCTTTCTTGCTTTCTTTCTTTTTTCTTTGTCTTCTTCTTCTTCTTCTCCTGCTTCTGCTTTGGCTTCTTCTGCTTCTAGCAAGCCCTTTAACATTTCTTTTAATACTTGTAATACTGGTTTGATGGTAACAAACTCCTTTAGCTTTTTCTGGTCTGGAAAGCTCTTTATTTTTCCTTCTATTTTAACACATTGTGGACCAGCAGTTTTAGTGCTAGCTTTACCCAGTGACCAGATAAGTTTTTATTGAATGAGTACAAAAAATATTTTTACATAAATGTTAAAGGCACGCCTTAAAATTAAATACCCATTGCATTTTGAAGTTGTTTATTGCATGTTCTTATAAGCTAATATCTTTTTAAAGTATGATACTTTGTAAAACACTGTGTAATCTGAAAACACATGAATTCTCATGATTCATCCGCAATGTGTTAAATGATAACCTTGCTGGGTAAAATAGCCTTGGTTGTAGGTCCTTGTTTTGTATCACTTTGAATGTTTCATGCCAGTCCCTTCTGGCCTGAAATGTTTCTGTTGAGAAACCAGCTGACAATCTTATGGGAGCTCCTTTGTAGGTAACTAGCTGCCTTTCTCTTGTGGCTTTTAGTATTCAGTCTATGTCTTTAACCTTTGCCATTTTAATTATGATGTGTCTTGGTGTGGGCCTCTTTGGGTCCATCTTGATTGGAACTCTGCAGTTCCTAAACTTGTGTGTCTTTTTCCTTCACCTGGTTAGGAAAGTTTTCAGTCATTATTTCTTCAAATAGGTTCTTGATCCCTTGTTCTCTCTCTTCTTCTGGTACTCCTATGATGCAGATATTGTTATGTGCCATGTTGTCCCAAAGGTCCCTTAAACTATCCTCACTTTTTAAAATTATTTTTCTTTTTTCTGCTTTAATTGGGTGTTTTTTCCTATCTTGTTTTCCAACTCACTGATTTGATCCTCTGCTTTACCTAGCCTACTATTTATTCCTTCCAGTGCATTCTTTATTTCAGATATTGTATTCTTCATTTCTGACCCATCATTTTTTATGGTTTCTAAAACTTGTTCATATGTTTGTATAATGTTTGTCCTTTCTTATACTGCTGTACATCCTTATAATCATTACTTTGAACTCTATATCTGACAAATTGCCTGCCTCCATCTCATTTAGCTCTTCTTCTGGAAAATTCTATTGTCTTTCATTTGGGGCCTGTTTCTTTGTCTCCTCAATTTGGCTGCCTCTTTTTGTTTGTTTCTATGTCTATGGTAGATCTACTATGACTCCCAGTCTTGGTAGGGTGGCCTTATATAGTAAGTGTCCTGTAGGACACAGTGGCATAGCCTCCCTGATCACCTGAGCTGGGTCTCTAGGAATGTCCCTTGTGGGTATTATGTGGGTCCTCCTGCTTTAATCAAGTCTTAATTAATATTGGCCTATTCATGTGTGTGATCAACCTTCAGGCTGGCTGACTGTAAGGCTCAACTCCAACACAGTGTGGGAGCTGCTATGCAAGTGCTGCTCACGCAAAGTGGAATTTGCCTCAGCAGGTTATGGTGCCTGCCAAGTTCTCCCTGTGCATACACTGCTTGTGAAATTTATTAGATCCTGTTCTATTGTTGTCTGAATCTGGCCACTGGTTGTATTGGTTCTGGGGCCTCTTCAGAGGGACTTTGGTGTAGGCCAATATTCTAATACTGCCTGTGACTGGCCCTAGGTAACCTGTTTGGAGCTATCATTGATACCCAGCTTGTGGTTCTCTCTTCTGGGTCTAGGTATGAACATCAAAGCTGGCTTTTACCAGCACTGAGTCTAGGGGCAGGTCAGCAAAAGTCTCAAAGCACCCAGAGATCCACCTCAACCTGCAGGCTATCTGTTGGGCTTAGTCACTGAAAGAGCCTCTGGCTGTTCACCTCAGCAGGGCATAAGCTCCACAGGATAGGCCTACTACCTTCCCCGATGCTGATCCCACTTGTAGGGCAGTGCTCTGCCTGAGAAAGATGGCTTCTGCAATGTGGGGGAATGACTCAGCACAGAGATCCTGGCAGCTGACCCTTCTGCTCTCTCCCCAGAGCCACCAACCCCAGAATCTCCTCACACAGCTCTATCCATTCTGTTTTCCTTCCACTATAGACCAGGGTGAGTGGCTACAAACAAAATTTTGTGCATTGACCCTTTAAAGAGGGTGGTGCCTGTGTTTCTAGCCATCTCTCCCTGGCAGACAGAGATCCTGCTGCTTTCCACAGCTAGATGTTGTAGAGGTACCATCCTGGTCTAGTGCTCTAGGCTGGGGAGCCCAGCTTGGGGTTTAGACTCAGACTACTCAGGGGGAACCCCCCACAGATGAAATTTCCCTCTGGAAGTCCAGATGTTGACCATGGGAATATGGCCAGCCCTCTCATGCCTCAATACTTCCTACAAGTCATGATGTGGCTCCTTTTGTATGTCCTTGGTTATAAGGCTTCTCTCCAGCTAGTCTTTATTTGGTTATTCAGGATGATTTTTCTAAAATTTAGTTGTAATTCCAGTTTGGTCCTGAGAAGAGGTTAGTATATCTTCCACTTAATTCACTGCCATCTTGGATCTCCCCTCATTTGTTTTTCTTTTTTGAGGAAAGGATTTTTATTACATTACAAATCCCTTATGAGTAGTTCTGACCTTGTCATCTGAACTGACCCCTCTCCTCCCAACCAAGCTCTGTCAGAAAAGCATCTTTGTGACCTGCTGTCTGCAACTCGAGGAGGGGGAACCAGGATGACAAAATCAGCCTTTCCCAGACTGCTTCTCAGTGGTTCAAAACAAAAATATTTGCTGAGAGAGAGTCTCTATGGTTAAAACAAGTTTTGGAAACTCTGGATCAAGTAACGTTAATGTTCTGAACTACAAGACTTCTAAGAACCTTTAAAGAGTTCCTGGAAATTGTGACTCTCCAAGCATAGGCTAACCCCGTGGTCAGCAAACTGCTGCTCATGAGCCACATGCAGCTTTTTGGCCCCTTGAGTGTGGCTCTTCCACAAAATACCATGGCCTGGGCAAGTCTATTTTGAAGAAGTGGCATTAGAAGAAGTTTAAGTTTAAAACATTTGTCTCTCAAAAGAAATTTCAATCATTGTACTGTTGATATTTGGCTCTGTTGATTAATGAGTTTGCCAACCACTGGGCTAACCAAACTTCCCCAACTTATTTGAGTACATTGTTCTAACAACCCACCCATTCAGGGGTGTGTTTGTGTCACACATTCATTTATTTGTGTATTGATTTCTGAGCTAAAGAATTTTATTTATTTATTTATTTTTTTTTTGAGGAAAGGAAATTTTTAGGACCTTCAGTGCCCGTCACCTGCCAGAGGTCATTCCAAGGCTCTGGAAGTGCCCTACAAAGCCTGTTCATATGTTTGTAAAAGTTAGATATTATTGTATTTGTATTCCTAAAAAGAGCCCCTAAAATTACATGAACTTTTTACCCCACAAAATGTGCATCCTTTTCTATACCTATTCCCACATATGGAGGCCCCATCTCTACATCATGCCAAATATCTTAAAATGCACTTGCCTCTTCCATTTAATATCCTATATAATAAAAGCCTAATATGCTAAGTGTCCAGTCATCCATTCAACCAATCAAAGTGTAATATGCTAATGATATGCTAAGGCCACTCAACTGCTCATTATGATGTGCACTGACCACCAGTGGTGGACAGTCGACCAGTCAACCAGTAGCTATGATGTGCACTGACCACCAGGGGCCAGATGCTCTGACAGTTAGGTTAGCTTGCTGCTGGGGTCCAGCTGATCAGGACTGAGCGAGACAGACTGGACATGTCCAGGAGCCCTCTCTCCCCAGCTGACCAACCTCCCGTGTCCCTCCCAGCCCCAATTGTGTACTGATGAGGTCCCTTGTTCTAGCCTGTGCCCTCTCGCAATCCAGGACCTCTCAGGGGATGTCAGAGAGCCAATTTCAGCCGGATCCCGCAGGCCAGGCCGAGGGACCCCACTGGTGCACAAATTCGTGCACTGGGCCTCTAGTAATTTATAAATAACTGTAAGAGTTAAGACAAAGATGGCATGATGTCATTTGCTTAGTAGGCTTTTAATTAAACATTCTTTCACACTAGTTTTGATTGTTTGCAAGGAATGTTAATTTTGTAGACAACAGTTTTTTTTAATTTCCATGTCACAATCATTTTCTTAGCTCCAGGGAAGCTTGGAGGCCATGAGTACCAGGTCTTCAATGCATAATGGACAAAAAGGTGCTGCACTCACCAGGCTCTGCAGTTTGAAAACGCTCTGCTAGACATTTTCATAGCCATTTTCAATTCTGAGGAACTATCTAGCTAATGTCTAATTCAGACTAAAGAGAGATTAGAGTGGTGGGGAAAGAATAAGTCTGGACTATAGAAATTGAACTTTAGAGAGCAGATTTTTTGTGGATGACTGCTGATCTCCCATACTGCTGACAGTATTAAAATAAATGCTCATTATGATTCAACCCTGTCTCTGCTTAATTGGCTCAAGTAGTGACAGGCAGCATGGACCCATTGACTGTCCAGTTACATATTCTGATGACCCAGATGGGATGTAAGCAAGAAACTCCTCTAGGGTGGGTACCAGGGATCCTGCTTGCTGCCTGGACTGGGGTTTCCTGGGGCTGAGGCCTGGACTCTTATTTGCAGTGCTGCCAGGAATTTTCCTGTTCTGAGTCCCAGCCACAGCCTCAGCAATCCCTGTCATCTCACCTGAGACCTAAGTTGAATCAAGCATGTTTGTATGGCAGGAGAAGCACTTTCTGCCTCTCGTCTGGGCTTCCTTGTAAGGAATTATGTACTATGTATGGCAGTACTTTGTACTGTATGGGAGGCATTTTACTACCTCTCCTCTGGACAAATCTGCTCAGCTCGGGGTGGCAAGGGACCTCAAGTGGTCCTTGCCTGGTCTCTGAGCCCTTAGTCTGATCCACTCTGGGACAAGAGACATTGCTCTGCTTCAGTCAATTTTAAATGCAGGGCATTCTGAGGTTTCTGTGGCTGGACAGACGAGGAGCATGGTGTGAAGTTCCTGTCTGTGGGTTGTGCATGCCTGTAAATATTGTACATAGAGTGTCTCTGTTGATTGTTTTTGTGTGTGTGTCTTTGTTTGGTTTAATTTGTTTAAAGATGGGCATATTTCACTTTGTTAGGGACCCTAGCTACAGGTTCAGTGGCAGGCTGAACCCATGGCTGGGAATGCAGGAACTTCCCAGCAGCTGCCAAGAATTCTTAATCTTGGAGACCCTTCCTGCCCTCCATTTAAGGCATCAGCCACTGGAAACTCTTAGCTAGGGAAAGTTCTTGTCTGTCTGTAATGTAACTTGGTTACTGGTGTTCTTTGCTTGCTTTCTTATATTTGGGGGACTTAGTGTGTGCTTCACCATTTTATGAACATAGGAAATCCTCTGTCTCTGCTATTTGGGCTTTGTGCCACTCACAACCCATTTGTCGTGCTGAGTTAGTGTGAGATAAGATTCTAAGGCTAATGTCCCAGTCCACGCTTTTGTGAGTACTCATTCATTTACTGTATGGGGGTTTTCTGTTTCTGTTTTTCAGATCTGTTCTTATGGTATATGCAATATTTCATATTGTTAGTCTACTCAGAAAGAAAAAAATATGGGAAATAAAACTTTCAACCCCCCCCCCAAGTCTTTTTTCCTAGGAGGCCTGGATCTATAGAAGTTCCTCCAGCAAGCTGCAGAAATAGCAGTGGGGGGGGCCACTTGAATTTTGCAAAGAAAAAAAAAATAAAATAGTACTTTCACATTAAAGCCACTGAAGGCCAGTGAGTTATCCCTGTTACAGAATTTGCCAAGAAAATGCCTTGGGTAATAATAATTGGCTTTAAAATCCCAAAGTTGTTAAGGCAAAATAAATATAACTAAAATGAAGGGTATATGATAAAGCTTTTTCGGTGATAGTTATATGCCTAAGCAAAGTTTTCCAAAGTCTTTGGTAACTTAAAACTTTGGAGTTTGCTGGGTTAACTAATACAAATCCTGTCTAATAAAGAGGGAATATGCTAATTGACCATCATGCCCTCACAAAGATGGAAGCACCCACAGCCACAAGATGGCAGCGCCCAGTCCCCTCAGCCCCCCAGCCACCCAGGGCTGGCCTGAGGCACAGGCAAACCTCAGATGGTGGCTGCCCAGCTACACAAGGCCGCCCGAGGCTCAGGTAACCAGGGCTGGCTGAGGCTTGCACTGCTGACAGTTGCAACAGCAGAGGTGTGATGGGGGTGTCGCCTTCCCCTTATTGCTGGGTTGTCTCCTGCCCCTGAGGGTTCCCGGACTGTGAGGGGGACAGGCTGGGCTGAGGGCCCCCCACTCCAGTGCATAAATTTTCATGCATTAGGCCTCTAGTTATTAAATATCTAGGTATTTTTGAATAACAGAATACTGAAATATTAATCTGAATTTGCCTCATTTGGAGAATCTAGAGGATGGATTTAAATCTGTTAATGAATGTCATATATTTTATTTGAAATATCTCTTAAAATTTGAATGTATTGCTATTGTTACTTACATATCACCTAAAAATTAAGGTTTATAAGGGTTAAGAATTCTAACCCTTGGAAAGAAATTATGGTTTTGATGTAATAGAAGGCATGAGGCATGGAGATGCATTTTGAAGAAAAAAAGAAAGTGGATTCTAAAGTTGGCTATTTCTGAAAGTTGTAAAGTTTGTGAAGAAAGGTTTGTGAAAGTTGTAAAATATTTATAAAGAGAAATGTTGAAAGGAAGATATATAAATGACACAGGCCAATAAGCCAAGAGTAGTAGAATAGGGAAACTGAGATGATTAAACAGCAATTTGGAGTTAACTAGTAAGTCCTATCTTCCCTAAATCAAGGACACTTAAGAGTAAATGATTTGCATTTTGCCTACCTAACCAGAGGGTAAATAGCTTATATCAATATACTCAGGAGACAGATAGCAAAAATCCAATTGGTGTCATTTGCTGACCACATCCAAGGACAAAGAAGTTAGAGAATAAACCTCATTTTGGTTAGTCCTTTTCTAGTCTAGTCTATTAAAAGTTTTTCCTGGTTTGCCTAGGAAGCAAAAGTTCTATAAGTTATTGAAATGATTTGTTATATTAATTAAGCACTTGATTATTTTTTTTAAGTCATCTTCTTAATCATGGGAACTGAAGTTTGCTAGGCTATATTTGTGTCTAATTCCCTTTTGTCAATTTGATATATGATCTTTTGGTAAAATGAGTTTGACAATCTTTCCAGAATTTGAATTTTAAGAAACTTTTCTTAACCTCGAATTGGCTTTAGGTCATTGCAATAGGCCCTGGAATGCCTCAAGCATTTGTTTTCTCTCATGAAGGAAAAGTTTCTGTTTAAGATACATGGGAAGTTTTGTCAAATAATAATAACTATATTATGCTTTCATTTATAGCTCTAATTGTTAGTCTGGGATATTGTATTTTGCAGGAAAGACAAGATTCCATGTAATTTGCATTACTCTATAAAGTATCTGGATTTATAGAATTACTGGTAGGAAAAATCAGGAGAAACAAAAATTTGATTATGGGGCTGAATGAACAGAAAATAATTATATAGGTTTTATAACTTTTGTTGAAAGTATTACTGATTCTTAAACTTTTTGTTTTTTAAATATAAGGAAGCATTTTTAAAGCAATTTGGTAAATTATATATTTTTCTCCCTACCTGTCCCTCCAGAACTTGGCAATTCTTAATAAGTGGCAATACATTTCTTTGCATGAATTCAATAAGACCTGTTTCCAATTGTAGCTATATTAACCAAGACTTTGACTGGAATGTTATGTCCAAGAGAGACATGCCTGGACTATGGATGTCACCAGAAAGCTTTAAGAAATGAAGCCAATAAGATTACCATGGAGAAAGCCTGGTACCTTGCTTGGTCACATGGTTCATGGCAGTCTTTCCAGGTCACGAATCAGGTTGTTTTCCTGAGAGATGGCAAAGAAGGAACCTCAGACATCATTGGGGACCTCAACTTGAGGAAGTCACCCAAATCTACAGGTATTGCAGGCAAACCTGATGACAGCTAGGTGGCTCAGCTTCTTTGCTCTGTGGGGTTAATTAAAGCTTGGCATGAAATTCCAATAAAGCATATCTTTTTTAAATAGCCTATATGTGATCAACAGTTATTCTTATTGTGTTAATGCAAACCATCAGGCCAAATTGTAACTAGACTTACTATAGTAAATAAATTGGTCTTAATTTGGCTCTTTAACAAAAATGAGGGTGATTTTAGGGAGAAAAAAATTGTGTTTCAATAAGAAATTATTAGAACTAAAATGTTTTTTCCTTCCACCAGGCCATTTATTATAATTCTTGCTGTTCTAATTTTCACCCAATGATACTAAATTTTATAACACAGTTTGTCTCCACCAGGTTACAAGCCCTACTCACATTCAGGACCATGGCCACCTCCTTCCATGACCAGGCCTCATCGTCCTTCTGACAGAGCAAGGATCTCTTGGCTCTGAAGGAAAACTTCATCCCTTTTCAGCATGAAGCAGTTACAGAAGAGACCCTGCATCTCTTTTCTCTGAAAAAAAATTCAGAGCCACCATCCTTGAGAGTATGTAGTAGGCAGTTAAACAGACATGAGCAGAGAAAGGACGATGGGCCAACTAGAAGAGAAATGGATGGGACCCTGAGATGTTCTTCTCACCACTCTGACTGCTGTGAAGCTGGCAATGGAGGAATCTATTAAGCAGATCTTTACATCTTAAAGATCTAGTAAGAGTTGAGACACCTATTGATAATATATAGAATTATTCCATTCATTTGGGGGGGGGTAGTCATAGATGGGGACCTTTATATGTTGGGACCCACTGTCTGGGAAAAGGATGCAGGGATGTTTCCTCTAAAGGTTAATGCAGTCATTCCCTGTGGTGAATGTCTGACTTTTACTGGGTGTTCTACTTATTGTCTTTAAGTATCTGATAACTACAATATGAATTTTTCTGATAATTTCATCCTCTCTTAGAGTAATGGACATACTAAGCTGCTGGTTGGTTGGTTTCTGATATGTGGGGTAAATATTTATCCCTGTTCACAGCACCAGGGGGCCAGGTTCCTTAGAATAACTGACTGTCTTTATGCCCCAGAAACATCACAGGGTCTGAACCCAAAGAGACTTTCTCAAGATGGTGGCACCAGACTGCAATGACAATCTCCACCTGTGGAGCACTGCTGACTGTATTGCTTTGACCATTTTTGTCATGATGATAATGGTAGGCTCCCTTAACGTAGAAGTGACCTTGCTGGCTTGTAGCATGGTAAAAGCCCTGACTGCCACCTCCAGGGCTATATTAGTACATGGGATAAATCAAGAGGTGAGCCAGGTCAGGGAGGCAGTTCTAGAAAATTGGGCAGCAATAGATTATTTGCTGTTGCAGCATAATCATGGTTATGAGGACTTAAAAGGAATGTGTTGTTTTAATCTTTCTGACAAATCTCAGTTGATAGAAAACATATCCAAGATCCTGCATTTGATGTATTCCATCCCTGGGAACTGCTTTCAAGGCAGAAGCAGATGCCTTGAAAGTCCAGCAGGATGAGATTTTTCATCTAAAACTAATATCATTGATGAGATGATGGGGAAATGTTAGGGGCAAAAATAGAATATTGGGGACTAGCTATGGTTATGGGAAATATTATCATGCTCTGTTAACCATGATTGCCTTGTGTTGTTTAAAGAAAGGACATTCTGACCTTGCTAGGAGTTGTACACTCCCATGAACTGGGAGTCAATCTTGGAACCATTCTTATTCAGGAACTGCCTATTATCATGGAAAGATTAACAACCTTGTTGCTCAAACAAAGGAGTCCCACCCCAGCCTCCTACTTCCCTATGCCTGTGCTCTGTACTTCCCCATGTAATCTTTGTCCTACCCTATATAAACAACTGGCTTATGAGGGGCTCAGAGCAGATTTTTGTGAATGACCTGCTGTTCTCCCATACTGCTGGAAGTATTGGAATAAACACTCATACATGATTCAAAAAAAGAAAGAAAAAAAAAACTGAACTTTATTATTGTCAAAAAACAGCAGGTGTTATCAAATGAGACAATGAGGGGCTTCTTTTCTTAATTTCTTTATTGATTAAGGTATTACATATGCGAGCTTATTTCCACATTACCCCCCACCTCCCATACATGCCCCCACACCCCTGTTGTCTGTGTCCATTGATTAGGCTTACATGCATGCATATAAGTCCTTTGGTTGCTCTCTCTCCCTTACCCCCACCTTCCCCTACCTTCCCTCTGAGGTTTGACCTTCTGATTGATGTTTCTCTGTCTCTGGGCCTATTTTTGTTCATCAGTTTCTGTTGTTCATTATATTCCTCAAATGAGTGAGATCACGTGATATTTATCTTTCTCTGCCTGGCTTATTTCACTTAGCATAATGCTCTCCATCTCCATCCATGTTGTTGCAAATGATAAGAACTCCTTCTTTTTTACCGCAGCGTAGTATTCCATTGTGTAGATGTACCACAGTTTTATAATCCACTCATCTGCTAATGGGCATTTAGGCTGTTTCCAAATCTTAGCTATGGTGAATTGTGCTGCTATGAACATAGGGGTGCATATATTCTTACTGATTCGTGTTTCTAGTTTCTTGGGATATATTCCTAGAAGTGGGATCACTGGGTCAAATGGGAATTCCATTCCTAGTTTTTAGAGGAAACTCCATACTGTTGTCCACAGTGGCAGCACCAGTCTGCATTCCCACCAGCAGCGCAAAGGGGTTCCTTTCTCTCCACATCCTCAACAGCACTTGTCATTTGTTGATTTGTTGATAATCGCCATTCTGACAGGTATGAGATGGTACCACATTGTCCTTTTGATTTGCATCTCTGATGATTAGTGACTTTGAGCAGTTTTTCATATGTCTCTTGGCCTTACTTCTGTCTTCTTTTGAAAGGAGTCTATTTAGATCAGTTGCCCATTTTTTTATTGGGTTGTTTATCTTCTTTTTGTTAAGCTGCATGAGTTCCCTGTAAATGTTGCAGATTAAAACCTTATCATTGATATCATTGGCAAATATGTTCTCCCATACAGTGGCCTTTCTTGTTGTTTTGTTGATGATCTCCTTTGCTGTGCAAAAGCTTTTTATTTTGATGTAGTCCCATTTGTTTATTTTCTCTTTAGCTTCCATTGCCCTAGAAGCGGTATCAGTGAAGAAATTGCTTTGGCATATGTCAGAGATTTTTCTGCCTGTGGATTCCTCTAGTATTTTTATGGTTTCTCCTTGTATGTTTAAGTCCTTCATCCATTTTGAGTTTATTTTTGTGTATGGTGTAAGTTGTTGGTCTAGTTTCATTTTTTGCATGTATCTGTCCAATTTTCCCAGCACCATTTGTTGAAGAGACTGTCTTGACTCCTTTGTATGTTCATGCCTCCTTTGTCAAATATTAATTGAGCGTAGTGATTTGTGTCGATTTCTGGGTTCTCTATTCTATTCCATTGATCTATATGTCTGTTCCTGTGCCAGGACCAGGCAGTTTTGAGAACAGTGGCTTTGTAATACAGCTTGAAATCTGGTATTGAGATCCCACCTACTTTGTCCTTCTTTCTCAGGATTGCTGTGGCTATTGGGGGTCTTTTTTTAATTTCAGATGAATTTTTGGAGAGTTCTTTCTAGGTCTGTGAAATATGCGTTTGGTATTTTAATGGGGAGTGAATTGAATCTATAGATTGCTTTGGGTAGTATGGACATTTTGATGATGTTGATTCTCCCAATCCATGAACATGGTATGTTCTTCCACCTGTTTATGTGTCCTCTATCTCTTTTTTCAGTGTCCTGTAGTTTTCTGTGTATAGGTCTTTTACCTCCTTAGTTAAGTTTATTCCTAGGTATCTTAATGTTTTTGGTGCGATGGTAAATGGGATTGCTTTTTTAGTCTCTCTTTCTGTAAGTTCACTATTGGTGTATAGAAATGCCATAGATTTCTTGGCATTAATTTTGTATCCTGCTACATTGCCGAATTCATTTATTAAGTCTGATAGTTTTTTGATAGAGTCTTTCAGGATTTTTATGTACAATATCATGTCATCTGCAAATAAGGACAGCTTTACTTCTTCTTTTCCAATTTGGATGCCTTTTATTTCTTCTTCTTGTCTAATTGCAATGGCTAATACTTCCAGTACTATGTCAAACAGGAGTGGTAAGAGTGGGCATCCCTGTCTTGTTCCTGTTCTTAGGGGAAATGGTTTTAGTTTTTGCCCATTGAGTATGATGTTAGCTGTGGGTTTATTATATATGGCTTTTATTATGTTGAGGTATGATCCTTCTATTCCCACCTTGCTGCGAGTTTTTATCAAGAAAGGGTGTTGGATTTTGTCAAATGCTTTTTCTGCATCAATTGATATGACTATGTCATTTTTATCTCTCAATTTGTTTATGTGATGTATCACGTTTATTGATTTGCGGATATTGTACCATCCTTGCATCCCTGGGATAAATCCTACTTGGTCATAGTGTATGATCTTTCTGATGTAGTGCTGGATCTGATTTGCTAGAATTTTGTTGAGGATCTTGGCATCTGTGTTCATGAGGGATATTGGCCTGTAATTCTCTTTCATTGTGTTATCTTTATCTGGTTTTGGTATTAGGGTGATGCTGGCTTCATAGAAGGAGATTGGAAGTGTTCCTTCCTCTTGAATTTTCTGGAATAGTCTGAGGAGGATAGGTTTTAGTTCTTCATTGAATGTTTGGTAAAACTCCCCTGTGAAGCCATCTGGCCCCGGGCTTTTGTTTGCTGGAAGCTTTTTGATGACTGCTTCAATTTCTTCCATAGTTATTGGCCTATTGAGATGTTTAGATTCTTCCTGATTGAGTTTTGGAAGGTTGTATTTTTCTAGGAATATGTCCATTTCCTCCAGGTTGTCCGGTTTGTTGAAATAGAGTTGTTCATAGTATTTTTTAACAATTCTTTGTATTTCGGTGGGGTCTGTTGTTATTTCACCTCTTTCATTTCTGATTTTGTTTATTTGGGTCCTCTCTCTTTGCCTATTGGTGAGCCTGGCTAGAGGTTCATCAATCTTGTTTATCCTTTCAAAGAACCAGCTCTTGGTTTTGTTGATATTTTTTATTTTCTTTTTTTGGTCTCAATGTCATTTATCTCTGCTCTGATCTTTATTATTTCCTTCCTTCTGCTTACACTGGGCTTTTCTTGTTGCTCTCTTTCTAACTCTTGGAGTTGTGGGGTTAGGTAATTTATTACCATTGTTTCTTGTTTTTGCAGTAGGCTTGTAGAGCTATGAAGTTCCCTCTGCAAAGTGCTTTTAAGAAAATATTGAATTGATAGCTGTCTCTCTGTAATGCCCCTCCACTGACTGTAGGGTTTAGGCCTTTTTCATGGTCTTGAAATTTACTATTTATCCACTGGTATTTCCCAGGTTCCTGCTTTCTGCTCATTCCTGGATAAGGAGCTGTGGAGGCTTAAAGAGAAGACCTAGTTTCCAAAAGCCAGCTAGCACACAATTTGGGGAGCTAATGGGCCTGTGTGGAATAATGAGCCAGTGAGTGGCAACAGGATATCATTGAATGTGAAATTGTGTGATACTCCCTGTTTCCTTCCCAGCCAAAATCAGTGACAATTTTTGCCACTCCCAAGATGGTTACTGACACCTATAGTTTATTGGTCTCTCTGGTTTAGGAGCTTGGAATGATCTTGGCTAATTCTTACTTGCTCCCTCCCTATCTGGCCCCTCACCTAGTCCTGCAGAGTTGTCACTCACAAGCACTTACCACCCTCCATCTTATCTCTGATCACACTGTTGCCACCATCTTCATCTTGAGATCCAGAGTCCCTCATAATTCGGTCCCACATCACTCTCCTCTGACTTTGCCTTCTACTCACAGCTCCTCTATAAGCCCAGCTCTGGCCACATGGCTGTACCTACCATCTGCCTCGGCTGCCTTCTGCCTACTCCCCTTTATGCCTTTGCTTCTACCATTTCTCCCTTCTTTCTTTCTTTTTATTCAAATTCGATCACTTCTTCGAGGTCTGTGGAAGCTTGCCTTCTCTGTGGTCCCTGCATCTGAGAATGAACAGGTTACATATTTCCCAACAATTGAAGTTTTCTCTTGCAAAACTGCCAGCTACCCCCTGAGCCAATCTTGGTGTTTAAGGATCACTGCTCCCTATAATAGAAAAAAAAAGGGCTTGGGTTCAGAATACCTGGCTTTGTATTGTGATTCTGCCACTTACTAGCTGTGTTTTCTCTCTCTCAGGCAAGTCCCTGACTCACATGGGCCCTTGGTTTCCATTGGAGGAGTAATACCATCCACCTCCCTGGATAGCTGATTAATTAAGATAGTGAATGTGGTACGCCTTTGCCAAATTGAATGCGTTGTAACTATTGGTTATTACTATGTTCATGTCTTCTTTTATTTAATTTATTTTTAATATATTTTCATTGATTTCAGAGAGGGAGAGAGAGATAGAAACATCAGTGATGAGAGGTAATAATTGATTGGCTGCCTCCTGCATGCCCCACACCAGGGATCAAGCCCACAACCGAGACATGTGCCCTGACCAGGAATTGAACCATGACCTCCTGGTTTACAGGTTGATGCTCAACCACTAAGCCATGACGACCAGGCCTCATATCTTCTTTTAAAGAGAAGGAAGCTGGGCTTGAAACCTTTTAATATCCTTGGAATTTATATCAGTAAGTAGTTATTGAGCACCTGCTGTTTGTCTAGCCCTGTGCAGTACACTTAGGAGGTTAAAAGTGAAGGCATGGTTTCCAGCCAATGAGCTCACACTTTGGGGAGAAAATGAACACATATGGGGTAATGAGGCTGTGGGATTGGACAGGGTATTATTAAATTTGTTGTTGTGTTAGCCTGCCTGAAAACATGGTAGGGCTTCTGAGAAGTGGGGTAGAGGGCTAGAATGATGGAGGAAGGCTTCCTGGAAGAGGCAGCCTGGAGCCAGAGCTTGAAGGGTGGGTAGCCGCTGGGCGAGTGAAGAGGAAGCAGGCAAGTTTTCTCTGGGCAGGGCTAGCTGAGAGAGGGACTCCCCTTCAGTCTGGAGCTGTGCTGGGTGAATATTTGCATCTCACCACAACTAGGGGGAGGCTGTTTGGAAGTGGGAGGGCTGCTCCTAGATAGTTCCTCATTTGCAGATGAGATAGATGCTGCAGCTGGGCACTGATTGTTAGGAGGAAGGAGTAGGGTGCTTGCAGGCTTATATGCATTTGACAAGTGAGAAGAATTAGCATTTGGATTCAGCATTCGTTGGTTTGACCTCCTCTAGCTTCCTGGAGAGGGGCATTCCTGAGCATTGCCTCCCCCTGATGCAGACCAGGCATAAACCGGCAGTGGGGGCTCCAGAGCGACTCTGCAGAAGGGGCTTAGGAGTGGTGCTGGTCTGGGTGGCACAGTGGTATATTCCATTCACAGGTAGATATAAATTCAGAGAGGGGCTGATGGAGGTGATGCTGGGGCTGAACCTCATAAGCCATCTCTTGGTGAGACCTCTGATTCTATAATCTCTTGGGCTTGCTGTTATCAGTTCTATGCATTTTATTGGTTGACTAATTCAGGTACCTACTGTATTGCCAGGGTGCCATCACTTTCCCAGTTCCTGGTGAAGTTAAAGATATGCTATCAGGAGTCCTTTCAGAAAGTGACTGTCTCCTGTCTAATCTTTATATCCCCACATCTCAAGCAACCTTGACCCCCAGCCTGTTCAGGAAGGCTGCCCAGCTCACTGGGAGAGCAGGTGATAGATAGCAACGCTGAGGTGCTGCTCACAGTCTTCTTCGTTCTTTTATTTGCCCAGCCTTGAGCAAACAAGTCAATAAACTACATGGCCTTTGGATATTGAAAATGCAAAGAGAAAGAGTCCAGAAGAATAATAAAGGAGCCCAGTTTGTGTAGGAGGAGATTACACTGTCTAATTCCACCTAAAGGCACGAGGGTTCCCCAAATAAGAAGTGGTTATCTGAGGCCTGGGGGAGAGAGTCTGGTATCTGAGTTTCTCTCTTAGGTTAACCTTATTTGACTGGATGCTGACTCAGATTTTGTAGGCGGGACATACATAACCATTTTAGCTAAGCTCCATGAATGGTACAAGACAATGGCAGCTGTCAGAAACTCCAGCCTTATTAGGAGACAAAGTCAGGGAAGAACAAAGCAACTGGGGAACAATAAAGGCCCAAACTAAGAGGCAATGGTTCCCTAAGCGCAGACACCTCTTCCAGGAAGCCTCTGTCCTTCTCCTGGTGATCAATTGCTTCTTCCCTCTTCCTCTGCAATCCTCGACACTTGGTCGGCACTTCTGTCATTCTGAATTAGGATTATACCTTCATATAATAGGTTCTTTATATGTCTGTCTCTCATTAGTCCAGGGGTCAGCACAATATGGCCAATGTAGTTTTTGCAAAAAGTGGTTTACTGGAACACAGCCACACACTTATTTGTGCATTGTTCCTGGCTGTTTTTTGTGCTAGAAGGGCAGTTTATTCTTGCAATAGAGGTGATCTGCAAAGCCAAAAATACTTACTATTTGGTCTTTTACATAAAAAGGATGCCAACTCCTGATTATACAATCATAGGAGGGGAGGGGAATTGCTCTTATTCATATATAAACCTCTAGGCACACTGCTTTGAGCAATAATGATTAATTAAAGGAAGTGGTGTCCAAGCAGGAGAAAATGAAGAACATCAAGGGGAAACAGTTCAATCACTTAAGAGCAAGAATCATTTTCAAGGACTTTAAGCCTTCATTTATATATTAGGAGCTGAGAAGCTAACTGTACAACAATATTGTCCCAACTTCAAGAAGCCCCTTATTGGAAGTTCATAGCTGTACAAGCCTACTGCAAAAACAAGAAACAATGGTAATAACTACCTAACCCCACAACTCCAAGAGTTAGAAAGAGAGCAACAAGAAAAGCCCAGTGTAAGCAGAAGGAAGGAAATAATAAAGATCAGAGCAGAGATAAATGACATTGAGACCAAAAAAAGAAAATACAAAATATCAACAAAACCAAGAGCTGGTTCTTTGAAAGGATAAACAAGATTGATGAACCTCTAGCCAGGCTCACCAATAGGCAAAGAGAGAGGACCCAAATAAACAAAATCAGAAATGAAAGAGGTGAAATAACAACAGACCCCACCGAAATACAAAGAATTGTTAAAAAATACTATGAACAACTCTATTTCAACAAACCGGACAACCTGGAGGAAATGGACATATTCCTAGAAAAATACAACCTTCCAAAACTCAATCAGGAAGAATCTAAACATCTCAATAGGCCAATAACTATGGAAGAAATTGAAGCAGTCATCAAAAAGCTTCCAGCAAACAAAAGCCCGGGGCCAGATGGCTTCACAGGGGAGTTTTACCAAACATTCAATGAAGAACTAAAACCTATCCTCCTCAGACTATTCCAGAAAATTCAAGAGGAAGGAACACTTCCAATCTCCTTCTATGAAGCCAGCATCACCCTAATACCAAAACCAGATAAAGATAACACAATGAAAGAGAATTACAGGCCAATATCCCTCATGAACACAGATGCCAAGATCCTCAACAAAATTCTAGCAAATCAGATCCAGCACTACATCAGAAAGATCATACACTATGACCAAGTAGGATTTATCCCAGGGATGCAAGGATGGTACAATATCCGCAAATCAATAAACGTGATACATCACATAAACAAATTGAGAGATAAAAATGACATAGTCATATCAATTGATGCAGAAAAAGCATTTGACAAAATCCAACACCCTTTCTTGATAAAAACTCGCAGCAAGGTGGGAATAGAAGGATCATACCTCAACATAATAAAAGCCATATATAATAAACCCACAGCTAACATCATACTCAATGGGCAAAAACTAAAACCATTTCCCCTAAGAACAGGAACAAGACAGGGATGCCCACTCTTACCACTCCTGTTCGACATAGTACTGGAAGTATTAGCCATTGCAATTAGACAAGAAGAAGAAATAAAAGGCATCCAAATTGGAAAAGAAGAAGTAAAGCTGTCCTTATTTGCAGATGACATGATATTGTACATAAAAATCCTGAAAGACTCTATCAAAAAACTATCAGACTTAATAAATGAATTCGGCAATGTAGCAGGATACAAAATTAATGCCAAGAAATCTATGGCATTTCTATACACCAATAGTGAACTTACAGAAAGAGAGACTAAAAAAGCAATCCCATTTACCATCGCACCAAAAACATTAAGATACCTAGGAATAAACTTAACTAAGGAGGTAAAAGACCTATACACAGAAAACTACAGGACACTGAAAAAAGAGAGATAGAGGACACGTAAACAGGTGGAAGAACATACCATGTTCATGGATTGGGAGAATCAACATCATCAAAATGTCCATACTACCCAAAGCAATCTATAGATTCAATTCACTCCCCATTAAAATACCAAACGCATATTTCACAGACCTAGAAAGAACTCTCCAAAAATTCATCTGAAATTAAAAAAAGACCCCCAATAGCCACAGCAATCCTGAGAAAGAAGGACAAAGTAGGTGGGATCTCAATACCAGATTTCAAGCTGTATTACAAAGCCACTGTTCTCAAAACTGCCTGGTCCTGGCACAGGAACAGACATATAGATCAATGGAATAGAATAGAGAACCCAGAAATCAACACAAATCACTACGCTTAATTAATATTTGACAAAGGAGGCATGAACATACAAAGGAGTCAAGACAGTCTCTTCAATAAATGGTGCTGGGAAAATTGGACAGATACATGCAAAAAATGAAACTAGACCAACAACTTACACCATACACAAAAACAAACTCAAAATGGATACAGGACTTTAACATAAGACAGGAAACCATAAAAATACTAGAGGAATCCACAGGCAGAAAAATCTCTGACATATGCCAAAGCAATTTCTTCACCGATACTGCTCCTAGGGCAATAGAAACCAAAGAGAAAATAAACAAATGGGACTACATCAAAATAAAAAGCTTTTGCACAGCAAAGGAGACCATCAGCAAAACAACAAGAAAGGCCCTTGTATGGGAGAACATATTTGCAAATCTTATCACTGATAAAGTTTTAATCTCCAATATCTACAGGAAACTTATACAACTTAATAAAAGGAAGATAAATAATCCAATAAAAAAAATGGGCAACGGACCTAAATAGACACTTTTCGAAAGAAGACAGGACAGTCAAGAGACACATAAAAATATGCTCAAAGTCATTAATTATCCGAGAGATGCAAATCAAAAGGACAATGTGGTACCATCTCACACCTGTCAGAATGGCGATTATCAACAAATCAACAAATGACAAGTGCTGGTGAGGATGCGGCGAAAAAGGAACCCTCATGCACTGCTGGTGGGAATGCAGACTGGTGCAGCCACTGTGGACAACAGTGTAGAGTTTCCTCAAAAAACTAAAAATGGAGCTCCCATTTGATCCAGTAGTCCCACTTCTAGGAATATATCCCAAGAAACTAGAAACACCAATCAGAAAGGATATATGCACCCATATAGCATATATCCATATATATATATGGCAGCACAATTCACCATAGCTAAGATTTGGAAACAGCCTAAATGCCCATCAGCAGATGAGTGGATTATAAAACTGTGGTACATCTACACAATGGAATACTATGCTGATATAAAAAAGAAGGAATTCTTACCATTTGCAGCAGCATGGATTGACGTGGAGAGCATTATGTTAAGTGAAATAAGCCAGGCAATGAAAGAAAAATACCACATGATCTCACTCATTTATGGAAAATAAAGAACATTATAACCTGATGAATAAAAAGATAGATACAGAGGCAGTAAAGCACCGAATAGACTGTCAAATTACAGTGGGAAGGCTGGGGAGTGTTGGGGAGGGATGGAAATAGATCAACCAAAGGACTTGTATGCATGCATATAAGCACAACCAAGGGACACAAGACACTCGGGGGTGGGATGAGGGCATGTGACAGGGGTTAGGGGAGGCTGGGGGAAGGTCAATGGGGAAAAAAAAGAGATATATGTAATACTTTAAACAATTTTTTAAAAAGCATTTTGCAGTAGCTTCCCAGCAATGAAACACTGCCCTTCAAGGTAGAGAGTGCTCCATCACTCAAGGTATTCAAGCAGAAACTAGACACTCTCAGAGGCTTCATGGGAGGAAACCCTGCACTTGGAGGGAGACCAGACAGAACCACTCCTCCAGCCCTCCATCTCTCAGATGCTATGGTTCAAAATGCTGTGAATTTGATCTCCTGTTTCCCTGGCATGTCCCATTCAGAAATAGTCAGACTGGCTTAAAAAAAGCAATCCTCCTGCCTCTTTCTATTTTTTTCAAATTCTTTAAATGTCAAGTTCCAGACCACTACTCTGCCTTGCCGGGTGTTTGGATACCAAGCCCATGAATGCTGGGCTTAGAATAGCCTCCTGCGTGGCTGGAGGATGGGCCTGACTTCATGCATTCCTAATGCACATCTATTTTTACAACCACGAGACACATTGCCTTCTCTCGAGGCTCACATCAATATCACATGGGGACGCTGACACAGGGCCATCTGTCCCCACAGACGCATTCTTTTGGGAGAGGACCAGGAGGAGAAAGATAGGCATTTTTGTTCTAAGTCTGAAAATTGACTTAAGATATGATAGATTGTAGATTTGAGCTGGCCAGAGACCCTTTTGCCAATCCCTGTTGGGAACAGTATCTCATTTTTTTCATCTTCTTCTGAAGTTTAGCAGTCTGTCAGTCAACCCACACAATCATTCACTCATTCACTCCCTTATTCACTCTTCATTCTCACACTCCTTTGCCTAGGGCATGCCATTCCCATTCAGGATCACACCTCCTTTCACCACAATTGACTCTTCTTGAAATCTATGATGCAGAAGGGCCTGGAGAGAGGGGGAACATGACCAGGAGGGTGAGCAGGTGAAGCAAGTCCTCTTTGAGTGTCTTTAATGCATCCAGAGCTTCACCCAAACTGCAAGTCTGACCAGGTGAAGTTTTCCCTGAAAAGGCTGCCTGCTCTGAGACAGGGATGGGTCCGGGCATGGGGGGATGACTTCTATGCTGGAACAAAAACAAAATGGTCACAAGGGAAATGAGGGCCCTGGGTCATGGCAGCTGTGGACCCCAGAACCTGGCCTGAGCCAGCTCTTCTAAGAGAGCCCCACACTCTGGCGAAGGAGATCTGGGAATGAGTCTGAAGGAGAGTCCACTGGAAGCTTGCCCATCTGGGGCTTGTTCTGGACTCTGGTTCCCAAAGCCTTTGGGGGCCCATTGTGCCTTCCCATCTCCCTACTCTGAAAATGCTTCCACTTTTCCTAGGACATGTTGCTCCCCATCCCTGGTGGTCCTGGTAGCCTTATCAATCATGCAATGCCACCTTCCCTAGGTAAAGGTCCTGCCAGCCAATGAGAATACATACCTTTCTAAAAGGGACTACAGTGATTAACTCAGGGAGTCATAAATGATCCTGGGGTGACCAATTAGAGGCTTCCCTGGGACTTTTCTTCCAGAGTTAACAAGGAAGATAAACGTTCTCAATTGCTTTTGCTAAATTGAGAGACTGTGAGTCTGAAACCACCGGTGACCATCCTGAAGCTCGTTCCCCTCCCCTTTCCCCCCTCCCCGACGCCCCCCCCCCCCACCATTTTCTCAGAGTAATTGAGTTTAAACTTACAATCAACAGTTTCTTCACTGGTCTGCACTTAGAACTAACTCTTTGGGGCATTAATTAATGGGATCACAGGATTGCTCGTGCTCACCCTCTGAAAATTTGCAAACTCTTAACTGGAATGAGTACTGCAGAGGCAGCCCCAGGAACCCTGGTCCAGCCCCTGGCGGTGCCTTTTAGACCTGACCAGAGGTGCCACACTCGAGTGCCAGTTGCTGCAGCCAGCAGGGCATCTTCTTGAGCCCCCTCCAGACCTCAGCTGCCCCTGACTTGGCAAGAGTCCCATTGGTGCTGCAGCTGCTAGACCCATGAAGCATGTTCTGGCCTCAAGTGGCTGCCACTTTATTCCAGCTCTGGGAACAGATTGCACAGACCCTTATACAGCTGGGAAAAGGCTCCTGGAGAATCTGAGTATGTGGCAACACATACCCTGCTCTTTTGGCCACTAATGGAAGGGGCATTATTTATACTCAAACTATGTCAGCTAGACTATAAGGATTAGGCCCAGCCTCCAGGCTATTGGGGGACCCACCCCCACTTCACACTTGTGGGGTGTGATTAAAAGCCACAGAACACACAGATAAAAATAAGACAAGATGGGAATCCAAGATGGCGGCATAGGTAAACACCTAAACTGCTGCCTTGCGCAACAATTTCAAAAATTCAACTAAAAGACAAAACGTCTATCACCCAGAACCACGGGAAAGCTGGCTGAGTGGAAGTTCTACAACTAGAAGGAAAGAGAAAAGAGCATCGAGACGTGCACGAGCGCTGAAAAGCTGAGGTACGGAGGCACGTGATCCGGGCTGGCGGTGGGTGTTGCTTTTTTCAACCCAAAGGGAGACAAGCCCCCGATTCTCTGAAATCCAGTTTCTGGGGAGACGCGGGGGACCCAAACTCCTACGGGGAGAAGCTGGACTGTCTGCCAGTGAGGGGGGCTTACTTGCAGAGCTGCGCACAGGAATAATTGTTTACGGCACTGGGGCACGGGACTCCAGGACGCCCTTGGGGACACAGAGCCGGCTAACTAGCAGCCATTGCTGTTTGCCACGCCCTAGCCTAGTGACACCCTGAGACCCCGCCCTGCACAACCTACAAACCCACCCAAGCTCCAAGCAGCAGCGTTAGCAGAAGAAAGCCCCGCCCTATCGCAGCTTAACCTAGCAAACTTGCAGCCTGGGCCAGACAGCTCCAAAACCTCCAAACCCCAAGCAAAGAGGAGAAAACTGTAGCTCTCACTGTAGCTCCTGCTGGATGGCCTCAGACAGTAGCTGACCTGCATCCCATTGGAGATCCAGAAGCCAGTGTACCTAGTGGTCAGAGTGAGACACCAGATTTCAACTGCTCACATCCATAAGTGACACATTCAAAGGCAGACTCAGTGAGCACCAAAGCCCCACTGAAACAAGTCCTGCCCCTAAGTGTGTCTTCAGCGCAGCAGTTCTTCCATTATAGACACAGTGAGTGCTCACAGCTAATTGGCCTGGAGGTCAATTCCTCCCAGTATACCGACAGCAATTAAGGCTTTAACTGCACCAAGTCTTTGCACTCAGCCCACAAAGGGGTGTACCAAGAGTGTCCACATCTGGTGATTGGGGAGGCTGAGCTACTGCCCCCTATAGGTCACCTACCACACAAAGCTACTCCATCAACACAGGGAAGCAGCCAAAATGAGGAGACAAAGAAACATGTCACGAATGAAAGAAACGGAGGAAAGCAAACTACTGGATGACATAGAGTTCAGAACCACATTTATAAGGTTACTCAAGAATCTTCTTAAAACTGCTGAGAAACTTGATGAGACCTTCAAGGAGCTTAATGAGAATGCCAAAAAAATGGAAAAGGATCAGTCAGAAATGAAGCATACACTGTCTGAAATAAAGAAGATACAGAAACTCAACTGTAGATCAACGTACCCCAAGAATCAAACCAAAGATCTGAAATATGTGGAAACAAAAAACATCCAACCAGAAAAACAAAAAGAAAAAAGAATCCAAAAATATGAAGATAGTGTAAGGAGCCTCTGGGACAACTTTAAGCGAACCAACATCCGAATTTTTGGGGTGCCAGAAGAAGGGAGAGAGCAAAATATTGAAAACCTATTAGAAGAAATAATGACAGAAAACTTTCCCTGCCTGGTGAAAGAAATAGATGTACAAGTCCAGGAAGCACACAGAACCCCATACAAGAGGAATCCAAAGAGGACCACACCAAGACACATCATAATTAAAATGCCAAGGGCAAAAGACAAAGAGAGAATATTAAAAGCAGCAAGAGAAAAACAGTTAATTACCTACAAGGGAGTACCCATACGACTGTCAGCTGATTTCTCAACAGAAACTATGCAGGCCAGAAGGGAGTGGCAAGAAATATTCAAAGTGATGAACAGCAAGAACCTACAACCAAGATTACTCTACCCAGCAAAGCTATCATTCAGAGTTGAAGGTCAGATAAAGAGCTTCACAGACAAGAAAAAGCTAAAGGAGTTCATCACCACCAAACCAGGATTACATGAAATGCTGAAGGGTATTCTTTAAGGAGAGGAAGAAGAAGAAAAAGGTAAAGATAAAAATTATGAACAACAAAATGACATCAAATACATACCTACCAACAAGTGAATCTAAAAATCAAGTGAATAAAAAATCTGAAGAACAGAATGGACTGGTGAATATAATAGAATCAGGGACATAGAAAGGGAGTGAACTGACGATTCTCAGGGGAAGCAGGTGTGAGGGGTGCGGGAAGAGCTTGGACAAAAATCTTACTCCTATGGATGAAGACAGTGGTGGGGGTAAGGGCATGGGGTGGGGTGGGGAATCAGGTGGAGGGGAGCTATGGGGGAAAAAATAGAGGAACACCTGTAATAATCTGAACAATAAAGATTTATTAAAATATAAAAAAAAAAAAATAAGACAAGATGGTCTTGCCTTGGGGGAGCCCACAGCCCCCTATTAGGAGACCTTCTTCTGAACAGAAAGCTATAATGCAGTGTGCATTAAGGCATATTTTTGACTTAAAAAAAATTTTGTGGTAAAATATACATAACGAAAATTTACCATTATAACCATTTTTAAGTGTACAATTCATTTGCATTAAGTGCATTCACAGTGCTGTGCAACCATCATCACTACTTCCAGAAGTTTTCATCATCCCATATTGAAACTGTATCCATTAAATAATTAATCCCTGGTAACTACTATTCTGCTTTTTGTCTGTATGTATTTGATGATTCTATGTCAGTGGTCAGCAAACTGCGGCTCGCAAGCCACATGCGGCTCTTTGGCCCACAAAATACCACGGCCTGAGCGAGTCTATTTTGAAGAAGTGGTGTTAGAAGTTTAAGTTTAAAAAATTTAGCTCTCAAAAGAAATTTCAATCTTTGTACTGTTGATATTTCACTCTGTTGACTAATGAGTTTGCCGACCACTGTTCTAGGTAATTCATATACATGGAATCATACAATATTTGTCTTTATAACCCTGTTTATTTCACTTAGCATAATGTTTTCATGGTTCATCCATGTTCTAGTATGTGTCAAAATTTCCCTCCTTTTAAAGGATGAACAATATTCCATTGTACATACAGTAGACCCCCCTTATCCACAGTTTTAATTACCCACGGCCAACCACAATCTGAAAATACTAAATGGAAATTTTCAGAACAATTCATAAGTTTTAAATTGTGCACTGTTCTGAGTAGCGTGATGAACTCTGGCATCATGCTTTGTCCAGCATCTCTATGCTCCCACCCTGTAGTCATTTGTTATCCATCTCTGTTATCAGATCAATTGTCACAGTGTCACTGTGCTTGTGTTCAAGTCACCCTTATTTTACTTAGTAATGGCCCCAAAGCACAAGAGTGGTGATGCTGGGCAATCGGATATGCCAATGAGAAACCATAAAGCACTTCCTTTTTGTCAAAGGGTGAGTACAGTACAGTAAGATATTTTGAGAGAGATAGAGACCACATCCTCATAACTTTTATTATAGTGTGTGTGTGTGTGTGTGTGTGTGTGTGTGTGTGTGTGTATGTGTATAAAAGCCAAGTGACTGGAACAATACAATTGAATGACCGGAATGACCAGAACAACTAGTCGCTATGATGTGCACTTGGGGGCTAACTGGCCCAATTGGGGCCCCGATCGCCCCCCAACCTCCTGTGGCCCCAGCTGATCTGGCCCCCATTCAGTACCCCCGACCCTGATTGGGGACAGGGCCAGCTGGCCAACCACCCGTGTCCCCTGCCCCCAGCCTGATTGGGGGTGGGGCTGCCTGGTCAACCTCCCATGGGCCTCCTTGGCTGGCCCTGCTCCCAATCAGTCTCTCCCACTGAGGCGGGCTGGTCGGACCCACCCATGCACAAATTTGTGCACCAGGCTTCTAGTATTATTATAATTATCCTATTTTTGTTATTAGTTATTGTTCTTAATCTCTTACTATACCGAATATATACATTAAAATTTATCATAGATGTGTGTGTGTGTGTGTGTGCGTGTGTGTATGAAAAAACATAGTATGTATAGGACTCAGTACTAGCCTAGGTTTCAAGCATTCACTGGGGGTCATAGAATGTATCCCCCATAGATAATGAGCAAAGACTGTATACACCACATTGTCTTTATCTATTCATCTTCTGATGGGCTTGTTTCTACCTTTTAGCTATTGCAGATAATGCTGCTATGGACACTAGTGTACAAGTATGTTTGAGTCCCTGATTTCAGCTTTTGGGGTTATATACCAGAAGTAGCACTTCTAGGTCACAGGTAGCTCTATGTTTGACTTTTGAGGACAGACTGAGGTACATGTAGAGCAGGATGAATGAATGGCACAAGGAGAGGGATCAGAGAGCAGCAACTTTAGGTTCAGAAGACTTCAGTTGGAGTACCCAGTTGGCCCCTCACTGTGGCTTTGGACCTACAATTAAGCTTCTGTATCTGCCTGTTCATTTATAAAGTGGAGATGGTACCTCTACCTCCTAGGAATGTGATGAGGATGAAGTAAGTGGTAGAAAGTCATCACAGCTGGCCCAAGAATCCTTCTGGTAAAATCAGTCTTGGTTTGAGATAATACCTTAGCAAGTGCTTCTGACAGAAGCAGCACTGTCGCAGAGGGTTGTGTATGGCAACTACCTGTCCAAAGGGGGAAAGGGGGCTGAAACCTAGCCTGCTGCACACTCATCAAGCCATGGGACTCAGCATAGGGCTGTTCCTGACCTGGTCCCACACAGCAAGTGAAAGTGGGGCTCTCAATCCATATCTGACCTTTCTCTCTCCCAGCGTCTATGGCTCCCCATTGTCCTAGGATAGAGTCTAAAGTATATTGCATGGCTTACTAGGCTGCAGATCCAACCCTTACCTGCCTCCATAGCCCCCATTCTGGCCACGTTCTCCTTGAATCCTGTTCTCCAGCTCTCCTGATTATCTTTCCATATTTCAATGTCAAATAGTCTCTCACGCGCAAACACTCTCTGTCTCTTCATTCTTTGGATGGGAAAATTGAACCCCTGTCAAGGTAGACAACATGCCCAACGTCACACTGCTGGCCCAAAGCACAGTCAAAACCCATACCCAGTAAACTCAAAGTCTATGGTCTTCTGGCTACAGGGCTAGAGATGACATCAGGCTAGAGTGCAGAGAGCGTTAGGTCTCCAGAGAGCTAGGGTGTAATGTCAACTCCACCCTCACTAGCTTGGCCCTGCTAGCTTCATTTTCAACCCAAGGATCATTAGGGAATATTGCAATGGGAGTATATTATTGCTGTTATGTGGGAGTTGGCTATTCTGGTGCCTCTGCCCCCAATAGGAACTCTGTTGTGCCTTGTGAATAAAACCTGTAAACTAAAGCACAATTTGAAATGGAAATTTCCCTGGCCAGATCAGCTCAATTTCCAAAAGCCTCGGACATCAAAGTGGCCCCAGTATCTGGGGACTGCTAAAGCACTGAATGAAACAGACATCCAACTCCAGAGTTCAGTTCCTTAACAAAGAAAGAAGCAAGCTGAGTTTCTGACACTGCAGAAATCTATTTTACAAAGATTTAAAAAACAAGAGAAGATGAATTTCCATCACTTCAACCTGCAAATTGAAGCTCTTCCGTGGCCTGGCTGGATGCAATTGCACTCTGTCAGTCAGGTCAGGGTAGCGGGACCCCCTCCAGAGGAGAGGTCAACTCCCCAGGGGTCCTTGGGCTCTTGATCATCCCAGCCAGGATCTAGGCTGCTTTGACTCACAATAGACAGTCCTCTGGGACAATTGTTTGAGCTTCTGTAGAAATGCTGGCTGCTGGCAAAGACAATATTCTCCCAATAGCATACATGGAGTCTGAATGCTGGGGACGCCATCCTAAGACCTTAAGCTGAGGGCAATCCACTCACCTACTCCCCAGCACCAAAATGAGAAGGGGCCAGACAAATAATAACTCTCCCCTAGGCTCTCTCTCAGGGCAGGGCCCCGCCTCCACCTAACCATGCCTTCAGAAACTGCATCCTTTTGCCCCCTCGCTCAGCCCCAAATCGGACATGGCACCCCGTAGATACCAGTTCAAACTGTCATTATCCCCTGCTTAAAGATAGAGCTTTCCTGTCTGCAATGGGGGAATATGAATATTTGCCTTTGTGTCAGCTTTGTATCAAGATATTTTGAGTTACAAGTAACAAACAAATTGCTCAAAATGGTTCAAGCAAAATCTAGCCAACAGCCCAGCTGGAGTGGCTCAGTGGTTGAGCATCAACCTATGAACCTTGAAGTCACAATTTGATTCCCAGTCAGGGTATATGCCCAGGCTGTGGGCTCGATCCCCAGTGTGGGGCATGCAGGAGGCAACTGATCAATGATTCTCTCTCATCATTGATGTTTCTATCTCTCTCCCTCTCCCTTCCTCTCTGAAATCAATAAACACATATTTAAAAAACACAAAAACTTAGCCAACATATCAGAAAGTCCAGGATTTTATCTAAAGGCTCAGCTCTGCTCTCTCCTTAAGGAGGCACCACTTACCCATGGCTCTCAGAGAGGCTCTCCTCTCACAGTCACAAGCTAGAGATAGAAACTCTTGGTCTTACATCGTCTCAGTTGCACATTCTTGAAGGAAAAGTAAGATCTTGTTTCCAAGCATCATTGGTTCTCCTTGATCATGTGAACATCCCTGAGCCAACCCCCATTGCCAGGGAAATGCTCTGACTTGCCAGGCCTCAGTTACACATTATACCTCTGCACTGGGGTCACCTACAGAAGCACAAGGAAGGAAAGTTGGGGAGGATGCCCCCCCCCCCCGCAAAGGAACTGGGACACAGTGACCAAACGAAGGGCAAATAAAACCTGGGTGGCCACCATGACCTCACGGAGTGTCATGAGGAAGCAGTGGGATTATGTGCCTGGCACATGGAATATTCTCAGCATCAGCATGATTAATTTTGGGGGACATAGTTGAGCACATGGTTATTTTTAAAAGCTAGAAATTCCCAAAACAATCAGATAAATACAAACCATTATACTCCTTAAGAGTTCTTAGCAACTTTAAATAATGGCCAGTGAGTGCCACCCATGATTTTATTTTACATCTGTAAATTAAAATGTTTTCACATGTCACAACTTTCTAATGAGCAACATGCAATATCGCAAAGAACATCTCAGTTTTAAATTTAAAACACTCTATTAAAGTTAAAGTCTTTGAGTGAAGAAATATTCTAGTTTATCAGAATTCTTGCAGCTCTCCATCTGGTTTCACAGACAAAACTCAGGCCCAGGTTTTGGCCCAGGTTTTTACTCAGGTCTTTTCTCTTTCTTTGAGTTTTTCCCATGTCAAAGACTTCCCACCTCAACTAATACGTGAGCTCCTAAACGGCTGAAAGCCTGTCTACACTTTGCCCTGAGTCCCCGAAAACAGCCTCTCAGAGTGCAGATTCTAAGTTGGTTGTCTGGCCTTCCTGACTGACAGCACAGCCTGGGTCCTGAGAGTTGGCAGATCTCCCATCTGTCTGCACAGCCTGCACACACCCAGCCTTGCTGCCAACCAGGGGTTAGCCCCGGCCATTAGAGACTCCATTTGTGCCACTAACAGGAACTTTGGCAACAGCTCCAGCAGCAGGTGCAAAGCCAAACAGAGCCCCGCTCTGAAGAGAAATCTTTTGCTTGGTTAAGTCAGCTGTAGAGACGGTGACGAGTAGGAGGGGGAACAGTTCTTTCTGCAAGTCAACACAGATCAGGGAAAGTGTGGGCCTGGCCATTTCCACCATTAAGTCAACCAGTCGGATGGGTCAGCTGGGTGGCCACCTTGTCACAGGGACTTAGATGGCCCCACCTGCTCCCCTCACTTCCAAGGAGCCCTTGCCCCACCTCCAAATCCAGGCTGCCCTCCCTCCCTGAGAGTGGAAGCACCTGTGGAAGAGAAGAAATGGGACCACCTTTTAGATCCCTTCATCCATGGACTAGCGCAGTGGTCGGCAAACTCATTAGTCAACAGAGCCAAATATCAACAGTACAAAGATTGAAATTTCTTTTGAGAGCCAAATTTTTTAAACTTAAACTTCTTCTAACACCACTTCTTCAAAATAGACTCGCCCAGGCCATGGTATTTTGTGGGAGAGCCACACTCAAGGGGCCAAAGAGCCACATGTGGCTCGCGAGCCGCAGTTTGCCCACCACTGGACTAGTTGAATCCCCATCACCTGGAGCTTTCAGAAATGCAGAATCTCAGTCTCTGCCCCAGACCTACTAATCAGAATCTGCAGTTTCACAATTTCCCCAGAGGCTCACATTCAAGTCTGAAAAGCACTGGTTTGGAGAGTCAGGCATTCATTTAATCATTCTGTCATTTTTATTAAGCATCTACTATATGCCTGGCACTGTTGTGGGCTCTGGCAGTACATCAAGGACAAAAGAGAGAAAATAGCCTAGTTCTTGTGGAGCTTATTTTCTGGTGGAAACAGACAATAAGTGAGATAAATACATAAAATAGATAGTGCACTAGTGGGTGATAACTCCTAAGGGGAAAAACTAAGTGGGGAAGAGAAACAGGGAATGTGGGCTAGGGAGGGTGGGCAGTTGTAGAGAGAAAGCCTCCCTGAGAGGGGGTTTTGGAGTGAGAACCACCCTCCCAGCAAGAGAGCCTGAAGGAAAGCGGGGGAGGGAGACCAACAGTCCCAGTTTGCCCAGGACTGAGGGAATTCCTGGGGCATGGAACTTGCATTTTTAAAATCAAGACAGTCCCAGGCAAATAAGTACAGTTGAGCCCAGGGGAAGGGGACACCATGCCGGGGCCTCACTGCTCACAGTATGGCCCTCCTTCGCCCGGCAGCATGGAATCACCTGGGGAGTTGTGAGAAATGCAGAGTTTCAGGTGCCACCTGGATCTTCTGGACCAGAATATGCATTTTCATAAGGTCCCCAGGGGATCTGGGTGAATACAAGCTCCTTCTAAACCTTTGTCAGGACTTGGGCATTTACTCTGAGTGAGATGGGAAGCCATCATAGATGACATGCTTTAACATTTCACAGGCTGCTGCACTGAAAATAGACAGAAATGAGAGGGGGCAATTAGGAGAGAATGCAATAATCCAGTGAGCAAGGATGGTGGCTTCTGGTCCCTGGCTGGAAGGAGTAGTGGAGAAAGCAGTCAGGTTCTAGATGTGTTTTTAAAGGGGTCTGGGAGAAACCAGGTGCTGACTAACTGAGAAGATGGCAGGCTTATCTATATATATACACTATAAAAGCCTAAAGTCTCTGAGGAGGTAAGCATATGAGATAGTCTCTAAAATGTGCTGTCATTTGACCCCACCTCCCTGGTATTTCTTGCAGTAATCGCCTTCCCTTCACTAATATTTTTGGGGGCTTAGTTTAGGGAAGTCCCTATGCTTGGAGGAATGAGGCCCAGTGCATGGACTGTGCTCTCTGATTAATTCTGTGCTTTTGGATGCTGGAGTGTGGCAGGGAGGGGGTATGTAGGCTCCAGGTGGGAATTTCCTCTTGGCTCCTTAGACTGCTTGCTTCAAGGAGAAGTGTATGGCCAGAAGAGGGCCACAGCTGGGCCAGGTCCAGAGCATGGAACCGCTTTCTAGCCTAAACTTCAACGACATCTTCATTCAAGCCCAGATATATTTTCAATTTCATTTACTTTTTATTTGACAAAGTTTTTCATATATTTTCAAGTATACCAAATAGGTCTAATCATCTCAAAATTTCTTATTCATAAGGAGAAAGAATAAATCCCCAAGGCATTCCAGGGGCCCATCAGAATAACTGAAAGCCAATTCTAGGTCAAGAAAAGTTTCTTAAAAGTTAAACCCCAGGAGAGAAGACAAAATGGTGGTGGAATAGACGGATGTGTCCTGAGCCTTGTCCCAGAGCAAATAGAGTGAGCAGCGAAAACAAGTGGAATTCAGCCTGAATTGGTGAAGGAGATGCAGCTGATGCAGTTTACAGCTGGGAAGGGCAGAGGTTCCCTGGATAAAGGTGAAATCAAGGATCTAGGCAAGAGAGTCTGCTGGACCTCTGTGCCCAGAGGGTCAGGGAGAAACTACGGGGTGCCAAGCCTCATCCCTGAAGAAAGGCAAAGTGTCTGACTGTGAAAAAAGGGTCCAGAGGACTGCGGGAGGTGAGAGTTTTGGACCTTGGAGACTGGATTTTGTATTTGAGCACAAAGGCAGCCCTGAAGAGCTGGCTGGACTGCACAGTGCCAGCAAGAGAGGAGCTTGCAGAGATGCGGTCCCTCCTCACACTGGAGCCTGTGCCTTTCTCCACTGAACCTAGTTCATAGGACCTTTCAGATACAGACACTTACCCAAGGCTGAGGTGCAGGAGAAGGTGTGGAGTTGTGGAATCTGGGGAGAGTAGGCAGCAGTCCAGGAGAGGTGGTAGCAAGTCTGGTGCTGAGTCATACCTGAGTTGCCATTTTCTTCTGAGAGATAGCTCCTCCCTCCAGTCTCCAGGCAACCAATATAGCCACACCCAGATCCCACCCTGAATAATACAAAGGAATCTGAATACTACCTGAGGTCATAGGAACTGGCCTAAAGAGAAAACTTTAGCCCCAGCAACCGGAAACTGAGAAACAGTACAGTCCAGACGACTGGAATCATAAGCCAATCTAAGGAACGACACTTCACTTTTTCCACTTTTATTTTTTTTTTATTATCCCCTTTGTTTTGTTTTTTTTTTCTTCTTTTCTTCTGTGTTTTCCTGTTTTTGTTTGTTGCTTTATTTTCTATTTCTTTTCACATTATTTTTCAATCACTATTTTTTATTTGCTATTTTTAATTTTTATACCATTTTTTAAATCAAATTTTTTTTTGGTAAATTTATTTTTTTCTTCTCATTCTCATTCTTCTCATCCACTTATTCCCTTTCTACTTCCTCAATATGAAATTGAGATCCTCCCCATATTCAGCCAATTCTTAATCTTATTTTCACTATATAAGCTCAGCCTCTACAGATATTGCCCCAATCCTCTTTGCTGGGTGTGTGGTGTTTGTATTTTTTTATTTATTAATTTTTGGTTTATCTGTTGGTTCTGTGGTGTCTTACCCCCACACACATTTTTTTTTTCCTTTTGATTTCGTTGTCTTTTATCCCCTATCTTTTTCTCTCTCTTCGATAGCAATTGTGCTCTCTTTTCTCTGCCCTAACTCTCTTTGCTCAGGTGGTCACTTATATTGGGGTTATTGTTGTCATGTGTACACTTGTGCTTAGTTCCCTCTGTGTTGTGTCTTGTTGAGGTGAATTTTATCCTGTCTGGCCAAGGGGCTTGAGAGCAAGCCACATAACCAGACACCTGGAGAGGAAACTCCATCCACGAACAGGTCAGTAATACCCCAGACCAAACTATAGAGGCAGGAAGAAAGCAACATTGAGGAGAAGAGCATGAGTGAGGGAGTAAAAGAGCAGTGTGTGGTCAGGTGGGGTGTGTGTGTGTGTGTGAGAGAGAGAAAGAAAGAGAGAGACAGAGAGAGAGAGAGAGAGAGAGGAACAGTTAGATCCCACAGGACCTTCAGGGGCAGGCTAATCAGGCTCGCCTAACTAGGCAACTTCTGCTACCATTGCAAACAGTACCAGGAGTCCAGCTTGTCCTCAGAGGCCTAGCCTTTTTGAAGGGGAGAGCTGCTGTAACTGGGTTCCCAGCCTCAGTTCCACCCAGAGTACCCTCAGATAACACCTGGGACTCTACAACCACCCCTTCCAGGGACATGCTACCCCTAACCTAGGCTGTGATCCCACAGACAACGAAGCTTCAGCCACCCCAGGTGCAAGCTCCTGTGAGTTCGGACCGGTCAGGTTCCCCTCTGACCAGCCCAATGCTTTAGTCCAGGGCACTGCAACCACGTAAGCAGCAGACACATGAGTAGCCCACTCCTGTCCAAGGAACAGCAGCCCTGCGAGCAGCCCACCACAGGCCTAAGAGCAGCAGCTTCACGTGGCCTGCCCCTGTCCAAGGAGTAGCAGCTGTGTGAGCAGTCAATTCCCCCGTCTGAGGAGTAACAACCACGTGAGCAGCTTGCCCCATCCGAGGAGCAGCAGCCACTTGAGCAGCCCACCCACTACTGAAGAGTGGCAGCCCCACGCAGCCAGCCCCACTCTGAGGAGCAGCACCTGCATGCAGCCCAAGCCCTGCACCTGTCCGAAGAGCAGCAGCTGTGTCGCACAAGCAGCCAGCCCCCTTCCAAGGAGCAGCAGCTGTGCAAGCAGCCCACCCCAACCAAGGAGCAGCAGCTCTGTGAGTGGACTGCCCCTTTCCAAGGAGCAGCAGCCACACAAACCTCCTGCCCCCATCCAAGGAGGAGCAGTTGTGTGAGCCACCTGCCCCCATCCGAGGAGCAGCACCTGTGTGAGCAGCCCACCCCTTTCTGAGGAGCAACAGACACACAAGCCGCCTGCCCACATCCAAGGAGCAGCAGCTGTGTGAGCAGCTCACCCCCTTCTGAGGAGCAGCAGCCACACGAGCAGTCTCCCCCTACATCTGAGGAGCAGCAGCCACACAAGCAGACCACCCATGTCCAAGGAGCAGCAGCCCTGTGCAGTCTACCCTGGGCCAAAAAGCAGCACCACATGCAGCCTGCACCTGCCCAACGAGAAGGAGCCAGGTGAGCGGCCCATCCCTGTGCAAGGAGCATCAACAGCATGAGCACCTCACTCCCATGTGAGGAGTAGCAGCTGCACAAGCAGACCACCCCTCCATCGGAGGAGAAGCAGAGCACGAGCAACCCACACCCGTATGAGGAGCAGCAGCCCTGCAAGCAACCTGGCCCTGTCCAAGGAGCGGCGGCATCATAAGTAACCCATCCCATCTGAGGAACAGCAGCAGCACGCAGCCAGCCCCCATCTAAAGAACAGCAGCCATGCGAGCAGTCTGCCCTTGTCCGAGGAGCAGCAGCCATGTGAGCAGCCAGCCCCCAGCCAAGGAGCAGCAGACACAAGCAACCCATCCCCATCCAAGGAGCAGCAACCTCATAATCAGCCCACCCCCGTCCAAGGAACAGCAGCTCTACAAGCAGACTCCCCCACCAGCCAGAGGAGACACCACTGCTACAAACAGCATTCACCAGAGGAGCCGCTGTCAACTGAGAAGCAGCTGCTACCGTAACCACCCAAGGAGCAACCACAGCCAGAGAAGCCACTGCCACCCAAGGAGTAGCCCCTGCACAGCTCAACATTTAGATCAGTTGGTGAGACCAAAAATGGGTAGACAAAGATACCCCCAAAGGAAAGAAAAGGAGGAATCGCCAGAAAAGCAGCTAAGTGAAACAGAGGCATGCAAGATGCCAGAAAAATAATTCATAATAAGGGTCATAGAGTTCATAAACCAATGGAAGAAAAAATCAACACCTTATGTAAGAATCAAGAAGAAATAGATGAAAAAATCAACAACTTATGTAAGAATCAAGAAGAAATGAAGAGTTATATAGCTGCAATAAAAAACACCATGGAAAATTTCAACAGTAGACTAGGAGGACTGAATTAGCAAATTAGAAGACACGGAAGCAAAACACAGTCAAAATGAATTGCAAATGGAGAAAAAAATTAAAAGACAGGAGGAGAGACTAAGAGAGCTATGGGCCAACATGAAACGAAGCAACATACAAATAATAGGGGTGCCAGAACAATAGGAAGAGGAACAAGGGTTAGAAGACCTATTTGAAGAAATAATGTCAGAAAACTTCCCTTATGTGGTGAAGAAAAAATCACACAAGCACAGAGAGTCCCAAACAGGATGAACCCAAAAAGACCCACACCAAGATACATCATAATTACAATGGCAAATATTCAGGTCAAAGAGAGAATCTTAAAGACTGCAAGAGAGAGACAGAAAGTTACATGCAAGGGAGCTCCCATTAGATTATCAAATGATTTCTCAACAGAAACACATCAGGCCAGAAGAGAATGGAAGGAAATTTACAAAGTGATGCAAACCAAGGGACTGAAACCAAGAATACTCTATCCAGCAAGGTTATCATTCAAAATTTAAGGGGAAATAAGGAGCTTCTCAGACAAAAAAAAAACAAACACCCTAAGGGAGTTTATCACTACCAAGCCAGCAATGCAAGAAATGGTAAAGGGATTGGTGTAAAAAGAAGAATAAAAAGGTAAGAAGGAACACAGACACAAATAATAAAAATGGCTACAAATAAGTACCTTTCAATAATAACTTTAAACATAAACGGTCTAAATGATCCAATCAAAAGACATCGAGTGGCTGAATGGATAAAAAAACATGACCCATATATATGCTGTCTACAAGAGACCCACCTCAGAACAAGGGATTCATACAGACTGAAAGTCAAGGGATGGAAAAACATCTTTCAGGCAAATGGAAATGAAAAAAAGCTGGGGTAAGAGTACTTATATCTGACAAAATAGACCTCAAAGTGAAGGCCATAACAAGATATAAGGAAGGCCACTTCATAATAATAAAGGGATCGATACACCAAGAGGATATAACTCTGATAAACATATATGCACCCAATGCAGGGGCACCCAAATACATTAAAAAAAAAATCCTGGAAGATATCAAGGAAGAGATCAACAACAATACAATCATAGTAGGAGACTTTAATACACCACTGACATCACTGGATAAATCCTCTAGACAAAAAATCAGCAACGAAACAGCAATTCTAAATGACTCACTAGATCAGATGGACCTGATTGACATCTTCAGAGCATTTCACCCCAAAGCCACAGAATATACGTTCTTCTTAAATGCACATAGGACATTTTCAAAAATAGACCACATATTGGGTCACAAACCCAAATTCAAAAAGATTGAAATCATACCATCCATCTTCTCAGACCACAATGGCATAATATTAGAAATAAACTACAATAAAAACATTCCAAAAAATTCAAACACTTGGAAGTTGAATAACATGCTATTAAACAATGATTGGGTTATCAATAAGATCAAAGAGAAAATTAAAAACATCCTGGAGACTCATAACAATAAAAATACAACAATGCAAATGCTATGGGACACAATGAAAGGAGTACTGAGATGGAAGTTCATAGCTCTACAGGCCTACCTCAAAAAAACAAGAAAAAAATGGTAATAAATCATCTAACTCAACAACTCAAAGAATTAGAAGGAGAGAAACAAGAAAAGCCCACAGTGAGCAGAAGGAAGGAAATAATAAAGATCAGAGTGAAAATAAATGACATAGAGAGGACAAAAACAATACAAAAGATCAATGAAACCAAGAGCTGGTTCATCGAAAGGATAAGCAAGATTGATGAACCGCTAGCCAAGCTCACCAAGAAGCAAAGAGAGGACCCAAATAAACAAAATCAGAAATGAAAGAGATGAAATAACAACAGACCCCACAGAAATACAAAGGATTATTTAAAAATACTATGAACAACTCTATTCTAACAAACTAGACAACCTAGAGGAAATGGACACATTTCTAGAATAATACAACCTTCCAAAACTTACTCAAGAAGATTCTAAAAATCTCAGTAGTCTGATAACTATGAAAGAAATTGAAGCAGTCATCAAAATTCTTCCAGCAAACAAAAGCCTGGGGCCAGACAGCTTCACGGGGGAGTTTTACCAAACATTCAAGGAAGAACTAAAACCTATCCAACTCAGACTATTCCAAAAAATTCAAGAGGAAGGAACACTTCCAAACTCCTTCTATGAAGTCATTATCACCCTAATACCAAAACCAGATAAAGATAACACAATGAAAGAGAATTATAGGCCAATATCCCTCATGATCACACATGCCAAAATCCTCAACAAAATTCTAGCAAATCAGATCCAGCAGTACATCAGAAAGACCATACACCATGACGAAGTAGAATTTATCACAGGGATGCAAGGATGGTACAATATTCGCAAGTCAATAAACGTGATACATCATATAAACAAATTGAGAGATAAAAATGACATAGTCATATCAATTGATGCAGAAAAAGCATTTGACATAATCTAACACCATTTCTTGATAAAAACTCTCAGCAAGGTGGGAATAGAAGGATCATACCTCAACATAATAAAAGCCATATATGATAAACCCACAGCTAACATCATACTCAATGGGCAAAAACTAAAACTATTTCCCCTAAAACAGGAACAAGACAGGGATGCCCAATCTCACCACTCTTCTTCAACATAGTGCTGGAAGTACTAGCCATTGTGATCAGACAAGAAAAAGAAATAAAAGGCATCCAAATTGGAAAAGAAGAAGTAAAACTGTCCTTATTTGCAGATGACATGATACTGCACATAGAAAACCCTAAAGACTCCATCAAAAGATTATTAGACTTAATAAATGAATTCAGCAAGGTAGCAGGATACAAAATTAATGCCAATAAATCTATGGTATTTCTATACACCAATAGTGAACTTACAGAAAGAGAGACTAAAAAAGCAATCCCATTTACCATCATACCAAAAAAAATTAAGGTACCTAGGAATAAACTTAACTAAGGAGGTAAAAGACCTATATGTGGAAAATTACACAACACTGAAAAAAGAGATAGAGGAAGACATAAACAGATGGAAGAACATACCATGTTCATGGATTGGTAGAATCAACATCATCAAAATGTCCATACTACCCAAAGCAATCTATAGATTCAATGCATTCCCCATTAAAATACCAACAGCATATTTCACAGACCTAGAAAGAACTTTCCAAAATTCATCTGGAATAAAAAAGACCCTCAATAGCCACAGCAATCCTGAGAAAGAAGAACAAAGTAGGTGGGATCTCAATACCAGATTTCAAGCTGTATTACAAAGCCACTATTCTCAAAACTGCCTGGTACTGGCACAAGAACAGACATATAGATCAATGGAATAGAACAGAGAACCCAGAAATCGACCCAAATCACTATGCTCAATTAATATTTGACAAAGGAGGCATGAACATACAAAGGAGTCAAGACAGTCTCTTCAATAAATGGTGCTGGGAAAATTGGACAGATACATGCAAAAAATGAAACTAGACCAACAACTTACACCATACACAAAAATAAACTCAAAATGGATACAGGACTTTAACATAAGACAGGAAACCATAAAAATACTAGAGGAATCCACAGGCAGAGAAATCTCAGACATAAGCTGAAGCAATTTCTTCACCGATACTGCTTCTAAGGCAATGGAAGCTAAAGAGAAAATAAACAAATGGGACTACATCAAAATAAAAAGCTTTTTCATAGCAAAGAAGACCATCAACAAAACAACAAGAAAGCCCACTGCATGGGAGAACATATTTGCCAATGATATCAAGGTTTTAATCTCCAACATTTACAGGGAACTCATGCAGCTTAACAAAAAGAAGATAAACAACCCAATCAAAAAATGGGCAACTGACCTAAATAGATTCTTTTCGAAAGAAGACTGAAGTAAGGCCAAGAGACATATGAAAATCTGCTCAAAGTCACTAATCATCAGAGAGATGCAAATCAAAACGACAATGTGGTACCATCTCACACCTGTTAGAATGGCTATCATCAACAAATCAACAAATGACAAGTGCTGGCAAGGATGTGGAGAAAAAGGAACCCTCGTGCACTGCTGGTGGGAATGCAGACTGGTGCAGCCACTGTGGAGAACAGTATGGAGTTTCCTCAAAAAACTAAAAATGGAACTCCCATTTGACCTAGTGATCTCACTTCTAGGAATATATCTCAAGAAGCTAGAAACACCAGTCAGAAAGGATATATGCACCCCTATGTTCATAGCAGCACAATTCACCATAGCTAAGATTTGGAAACAGCCTAAGTGCCAATCCGCAGATGAGTGGATTATAAAACTGTGTTACATATACACAATGGAATACTATGCTGCGGTAAAAAAGGAGTTCTTATCATTTGCAACAACATGGATGGAGATGGAGAGCATTATGCTAAGTGAAATAAGCCAGGCAGAGAAAGATAAATATCACATGATCTCACTCATTTGTGGAATATCATGAACAACATAAACTATTGAACAAAAATAGATCCGGAGACAGAGAAGTATCAATCAGAACGTCAAACCTCAGGGAAGGTAGGGGATGTTGGGGGTAAGGGAGGAGAGATCAACCAAAGGACTTATATGCATGCATATAAGCCTAATCAATGGACACAGACAACAGAGGGGTAGGGGCATGAATGGGACGTGGGGGATAATGGAGGAATAAGAACACATATGTAATACCTTAATCAATAAAGAAATTTTTAAAATAGTCAAACCCCAGGAAGGTTGTCAAACATATTTGACCAAAATATTATATATTAATCTTAAACATTATTAAATTATGTATTTATTTAAAGTGACAATAAAAGGTATTAAATATAAATATAGACTAGTAGAACTTTAGTTCTTAGGATTAAGAAGATAGGTTTTATGTAATCTAGTACCTGATTAAAATAAAATGACATATAACTATTTTAATAATAATAGAATCTTTGTTCCCTAGGCAGATATAGGAAAAGCTTTTTTCCCCCTTTTAACAGGCTAAAAAAGCTAAACAAATTCTATATTGGCTTATTTTTTATATTTAGATTCATTTACCTAATTACATTTATTATTCAGTTTATATGTTCCCTTTTGCTTTCTCCTCTTTATATAATCTTTCTTCAATTTGCACAGACCTATGCAACTTTTCTAGTCTCAGTTTTTTTAATTCATTCATAAATAACCAACTTTAGAACAACCTATTTTCAATTTTATATTATCGAAACCATACAATTTCTTTCCAACTTAATTAGAATTCTTAACTCGTAGAAACCTTGATCTTTTCAGTGACAAGTAAGTAATTAACATTCCTCAGATTGGCAATATGTTTTATAACTTCTAGAAACAGGTTCTTTCATTGGCACATAACATTCACATTTTCAAAAGGCATATTTCCTCATTCTTTTTTTTTTTTTAGTTTTACTCTCGGGGGGTGGGGGAGGGAGGGTGAAATCTTTTGCCCTCTCATTAATTTAGATTTTTATGAGTAGAATTTTTATAATATAACAACATGAAATCTTGCATATAAAAGATTTTATCTTTTTTTAAAATAGAAATAAAATTATCTAAAGCAAATAAACAAGTACTCTCAAAAGGAGGGACTGGGACACTAGCCTTAGAATCTTATCTCATACCAACCAGTACAGTGAATGACCTTCCAAAGGTTTAAATGGCACAAAGCCCAAACAGCAGAGACATAGAACAGCAAAAAGCAAACTAAGTTCCTAAAAGATAAAAAAGCGAGCAAAGAACATCTATTACCAAAGTTTCATTTCAGGCAGATGAGAGCTCTCACACAGAACAGCATACAACAGACAAATGAGAACTCCCATAACGAATTCAGAAGTGCGCAAATCAGACCAAACCCCACCTGGGGTGCTAGGACTTTTCTTAGTCACTAAGCTTTGTCTTCCGCCAAGTGGTGCCTATTGATCTCTTCTGAGATCCAGATGGTTCAAAGGACTCAGATGGCAGGGCACTAGGCTCCTGGTTGTGCACACCAGAGACCACCTAGCTTGGACTCATCTATCCACCAGCTACCCACCTCCTCCTTCAGCCAGGTGTAGCAGGTGACCCATATCAGGAGAGAGCATTGGGCACCCCCAAGTAAAATCACTTGGCAGCTGCCAGGGACTTCCAGATCCTCTCAGGGGTCAGGCACAGGCAGCCATGGGGACCCCCTCCAAAGTCCAGGGACTTACCAGGGGTCTCCCACCTGGCTCTGTTGGCTGGCTCATCAAAACTGAAACCAGCCCAAATGAACCTCAGGTTATTTTGCTTGTTGCGGTAAAGCCAAACACACAACACGGGTGCTAATGGAAGGAAAGTGATTTATTCAGGTGCTGACTAACTGAGAAGATGGCAGGCTTTTCTATATATACAGTATAAAAGCCTAAGCTACCGTTACAACGAAACGACCAAAACAACTGGTCACTATGATGAGCACTGACCACTGGGGGCAGACGCTCAATGCAGGAGCTGCCCCCAGCCCACAGGCCCTGATTGCATGACTGGGACCGGGCCCCCGGGCTGGGATGGGGAACTGGGGGGTAGGTGGTGGCAGATATGACCCCTCCTCAGAGCCAATAGCCAACCTCCTGGTCCCTCCCCCTGGCTGGCAGGCCCCAATCACCTTATCCAGCAGGGCCCTGGGCTGGGACAGGGAACCAGGGGTTGGTGTCAGCTGACATGAGTGGCGAGGGAAGGAGGAGGTGGGGAGGCCGGGAGGCCGGGAACCTGACTGGCCATGATCTCCGGCCAGGCCTAGGGACCCCACCCGTTCACCAAGCCTCTAGCGTCTTAATAATCATCTTGTGTGTGTGTCAGTGTCTGGCATTTTTTCCTCTCTGTGGGTTTTATTGCTGATGTCTGGGGACAGATGTTGCAGACCTGGCCAGCCATTGGCATCTGCTATACTCCTGTGGTCGAGGCTGACAAAAAGGGGAACTGGAACTGCTGCTGCCTGTAATATTCTGAAATATGAAACTATTCATATTTTAGACTGTATGTTTTGTTTGTATATTCTTATTTTTAATTTTTGTTCATTTAGTTAATGAAATGTGAGGTCTTTTTATACCCTATACCCTGTTACAAAACCTCTGAACAGTTTGTTAGTGTGACTTATGACATCTTAATATTTAGGCCTATGATCTGTGGCCTCCATTTAGACTCTTGCCCTGGGCCCAACAAAGGTTCTGGCCAGGCCTTGCCATAGCTGTGACCCTGCAATTCTCCTGGAATGCTCTTCCCCTCCTCCACTTCTTCCATCTGAACCCAAGATTCATTCAAGGCCCAAGTGGAGATAACCTGTCATTTTTGCCTGCAATCAATTCTATACCCTTTTAGCTGGTGCCTGAAGCCCTATTTTCTGGAAGAAATCCATTCCCTGAGTTTTAGGTAGAGCTGAGTTCTAGGGGTTAGCCCTTTGCATATATCCAAAAAATATATTGTCTCCTTATAGAAAGACAAACTGGCCCAGAGGAAATAAAGTATAACTGTTACTGGGAAACCCCCGGTTGGTCTGGGGCTGCCTGTCGCTGTGTCCAATAATGAAGATAGGGTTGAATCGTATTCGGCATTTATTGAAAAAGCTATCCAACCAAGAAGACAGGGATCTTACAAGCATCAAATCCTGCCTCCCAGCAAGGTACAGGGGACATGATTATAAAGGGAAAGGGGCTAGGGTGCTATGTGCAGCCCCAAGGGTCCTCAGACGTCAGCTATTGTCTTTAGTCGATGATGAGATGATGTTGATGAGATTATGTTGGTGGGTTGGCCTGACCATGCTTATTGGTTCTGCTTGCTGAATTCACAGCTGAGTCATCTCCTTAATCATTTCACACAGGCCTTGAAAAAGCAACTTTTAGAGAAACTTAACCCCTTATTCATATATAAGAAACTTAACCCCCTATTCACATAAGTATAAGTGTTCTAAGATTTAAAATAATATGATTACTTTTCAGATTAATTCAATGCTCCATCTATTAGGTTATAAGTCCCCCCTAACATAACGAGAGTGTGAAACAGGAGGGAGACAAAGCCAAAACAACTCTTTGTCCATTCCTGGATCCATCTATATCTGATTCTAGCTTTCCTCAGCCAATAAATGCCCCCTTTTTTTTTTATTAAGCTGGTTGGAGCAGGATTTCTGTTACTGGCAACTGAAAGAATATTACTAATAATTCTCATAGAATCGTAGTTGTCAGAGCCTGCAAGGGCCTTAGAAACCATCTGATCAACTTCCACTATTTAATGTGCGATGCATCTGCAAGGTGAAATGGTATGTACCAATTCACACAGAATATCCTGGCCAGAGCTGAGACTGGAATGTAGTCTCCATCTCACCTTCCTCAGCCCGCCCAAGCCCAAGCTGTACCCCCTCCTTCCCCTCAGTGTGAGATCTGTTCCCATGCATCTTCACATCTCTGGTTCTTGTCCTGCATTTCCATTATCTCTTCATGTCCCAGCAGGTGTCACATCCAAATTCAAACAGTAAATCCCTTGGTGGAGGAATGCTGGCCTTCTGTCTTGAAGCCCCACTGGGCAGAATATCACTGCAGGCACATGATAGGTGCTGAATAAGTCCTGGCTCATTGACCTATCAAAGGCCTTGATGCCTGATTGGCTAAATCCAGCCTCCTTTTCCATCTAAAGCATATTCTCTGAGTTAATGTTTCTGCCAGGCAAAACTTTTTTATCCAACAAGCTATTTCCCAAGCCATTAGAAGGAACTACAACCAGAGGCAGGAATGCTATGTTGCTTTTTTTCTCCATTTCCTTTTGTTTTCAATTTTCTGCCTGTGGAGACCTTTTTTCCCTCCCTTCTTCTTTAACGGCCCAAGTTGCTAAATTGCACATCACCAGCAATTGCTGTGAGTTTAGTCCTTAAGTGTTACAGTTCTGAAACAGATACTCCATAAGCAACCTTATCTTTCAGGAGGGGCTGGTGAAATGCTAAAATTACATTTCCATTTCTGTTCCTATGTTTTTAAGCTGTTATTTTAGCATTTCTGACTCGTTCACAGTTGACACCTACTGTTGGAAAATTAAATAAAATTTGGCCAAGAAAGACCCTTGCCTGTCCCCTCACCCCCAGGCTGAGAACTAGCTCCTTTTTACAATGAGACGCAGCTGTGGAGGGGCGGAAACTCTCCTGGATTTGTAAGTGTGAGGTCCTGCAGTATAGTCCCAGCTCTGCTGCTAACTAGCTCTTGGACTTCAGCCCTCTGAGCCTTGTTTGTCTTATCTGTAAAATGGGAATCACAGCTGCAGAATCTGAGGTTACAATAAGGTTTTATATTGTGTAAACATTATCTGGCCATATGCTGACAACATCAATACTGTACTATGAAAATTCTTGGCACATAGTTGATATTAAATAAAAGTTAGTTGTTTCTAAGACTTAGTCCTTTTTTCTTAGACCTTTAATATCCTTTGGATTTGTTTGTGCTCCAAATTGGATAACCAAGTGATTAAATATAGGAATTACGGGATTCCTGTCCTTGGTTAATGAGCAGACCATGCCCCACATATAAGCCACACTCAGGTCCCAGGGTCAGTCTCAGTTAAAATCTGTCAGCAGCACCCTATTGTTCTGGGGATCAAACCCAAACTCCGTAACACCGCATGCAGCATGAGCCAGTTCCCACCTTCCTCTTCCTCTCCGGCTACATCATCTGGAACCTTTAGTCATGCACTTCATCTGCTGGCAAGCCCTTTCCCTGGCCAACTCCCCTTCAAATTGTGAGACAGTTTCATTACATCCTGTCTTTGAGCTCTCCTACCACCACCACCATCACCCCCGCCACCGCCCCCTGGCAGGGACCCTCACTGGATTTCAGATAATGAGCAAACTGAGATGGCAACTGGGCTCCATTGGGTCCCATCCATGCTGGGTGACCTTGGCAAACCCACCTAACACCCTGAGGCTTCTATTTCCCCAGCTGTAAATTAAGTTCAGCCACTGTGCCCGCCTTCTCAGCACCTTCAGCCAAGCCCAAGAATCCTGCAGCCCACCTCCTTGCAGACATCAGCACAAAAGGAACGATTAGAACTGGAGCACTGGTGTGTGGTATCCAGAACACAGCTCTGCATTTCATCCTGCGAGTGGGCGGTTGCAGCTGGGGATTACAGGACCGCCTCCAGAGGACAGTGGCGGCGCCTGCCTGCCCAAGAGGCCCCACTCTTGTCAGAATATTAACACCCTGCATGCATTTGTTTGTTACTCATGATTGCCACCACCGTTCCAAAAGGATTATGCAGCATGCATATTTATGAGACAAGCCCAGACAAAGACTACCACATTTTAAAAGATGCAATTATCTCTAAAAAGTTCAGCTTTATTTTCATGCTAATGAATACAATATTTTTAAGCAAACCTAATTGGTTTGCCTGAGCTCCCATAAAAGCTCTCAACCCATTAGAGCTCTGAGGTCCCCTTCAAAAGGGGCTTTAGAGAGATCTGGGGGGTGGAAAAGGGCTGGCGTTCAGGCCATTTTCTGAATTTTTCAGTCCCTGCGCTGCAGTCCCCCAGCGCCTCCTGTACCCAAGCCCTCTGGCTGGGTGACGGTGAGGCCTTTCCGGAGGGGCCACCCAGGAGTCTGGACCCTGATAATGTGGAGAAACTGAGGGCCAAAGGGAATATCCTATCTTCTCTCTGCCGAGGAAGTGAGGCAAGTGCCTCACCTCACCCCACCCCCGCCCTCACCCCCACAGCACACATTGTTCCCAAACCCGTGGCTCCCTGGTGAAAGCTTGAATTCCAACCAGAAAAGGGGTCTTCTCCATCATCTCAGGCTTGGGCTCAGAGCAGAGGGGAGGGACTCCTTGTGTGCTGACAGCTGGTCATTTGCTTTGACATCACTGGCTTTCAGATTTCACTGTCAACTTTTGAAGCACTTTCCATCTATTTTCTCATTACACACCCTCGTAAGTATTTGTTTTTGCCATTTTACAAATGAGAAAACTGAGGCCAAAAGCCACAGAGTGAGTCTGTGCCATCCTGCGGGCCCAAATGTTCTCCATGACAAGCCCAATACAGGGCTTTCTGTGAAAAAGGGGTCTGTTCTCTGTCCTGCCTGATTCCATGTCCTGCTTCCCTCCTTGTCTCAACCATCTCCCTGCAGTTGCAGCTGGGTGTTTTCCATACCTGCCCACGTCCCCCCTGAATCTCTGCCCCAGGGCACAGCCTGTGCACTATGCAAGGCCAGGGTTAAAGCAGTCTATGAATGGCGCCCCCTGGAATTGTGCAGCACCATGCCTTACACTCATCCCTGCTCCTGGCCAGGGACAGGTCAGTCTCAGGGGCTCAGGGAGAAGGCTAGGGGCCAGCAGAGCAAGTGGGAGAAGCATATAGGGCAGAAGGTATTGACTGAACCCTAAAACCTAAGCTAACTAACCAGAGAGGAATAGGAAGGGTGTTTCAGAAAGGGCTATGTGGCCCCAGCAACAACGAGCCCCAGAAATGATGGTGGGTGCCTCACCTCACCCTTTTCCTGGCTGAGTGGCCAGCCAAGAAAGCAGACCAGCTGCTAAAGGAGTTAGAGGGCAGAAGGAAGGCCTCAACAGGGGTCTGCGGTTTATGAAGTGCCATAGTCATCATCTCCTGTGATCCTCACACCACCTGAGAAGAAAACCTCTGTTTCCATTTTACAGGGAGTAAGTGGAAGCCTACACAGGTGAAGTTGCCTGTCTGAGAACCCCCAGCATGGCCAGGCCAGAGCTGGGTAAGACCTCAGTGTCCTTATCCCCAATTTGGTTATCATTTTCCTTAATTACCAAGAGGCCGAACTTGCAGGGCCTTGAATAACAAGGTTAAGATTTTGGATAGTGTCTTATGGGCAATAGGAAGCTCCTGAAAGTCTTTGAGTGAGAAATGACCGGGCAGGTTGGAAGGGTAGTGAGAGCAACGCCGGCAGGGCCCACTCGGGGGGAGCATTGTTTGGGTTCAGGCAAAGGCCAGTCCAGGGCCCTAGAGCAGCTGCGTTACATGTTCTCCACTGGGCCTTCAAGGTCTTGGGGGGCATGGCCCAGGAGCTTTGGGAACTGAACTGCTACCCAGGGGACATCACTGCAGGGACCCAACCTAAGCTCAGAGCCAAACCCTACACCCCAGTCTTTATGTCACCTAATTGGCTTAGATTCATCAAAGCAATTTTTAAGGGGAAATTTTATATGAAGGTAATTATGCTCAGCTGAACTAATTTTATTAAACAATGCTGCCTTAATGACAAACAAATCTGTTATTAATTTGTAACCAAGCAGCTGTTTCATTCAATTTGCACCATCAGTAATGATCCCTGTGGCCAGAGCAGCCCAGAAGCATCTCTTTCTGAGGAAGGCAGCCTCGCTAGGAGGCCAGAACCTGGGGCCTGGCCCCAGCCCTGCCATGGCCAAGTGTGTAACTCCAATTGCCCCTTCTCTCCCTGAGCTGTGTCTCTGTAAAGCAAGGCCTTGGAGGAGTGTCCAGAGGGAATGCCCACTCAGCAGCTTTAGGGACTGAGTCAGGACGGACTTTCAGTACCTACTGTGTGCCTCAGTATCCTCATCTGTAAAGGTTAAAAATAGCCGCTCTGTGAGATCGGAGTATAGTGCCAATCTCACAGAGCGGCTATTTTTAACCTTTTTCATCTCATGGCACACAAAAACTAATTACTAAAATTCTGCAGCACACCAAAAAAAATGTATTAGATATTTGCTAATCTGACCAAAAATATAGGTATAATTTTGATTCATTCAAACTGGACAGCTATTGTTGTGCTGGCTGTTGTCATTTTTTTTTTATTTGACAATCAAAGAGAAAAGAGATCACTGCCCCTGACTAAATAGTCAGGTAGCACATGTTTTAAAAATTCTGTGGCACATCAGTGTGCCTGCAACGACGCACCAGTTGAAAATCGCTGTCATGGGGTAATTTTGAGGATTCATTGAGTTAGTACAAGCACAAAGCACTTAAGAAGTGCTCAGGCACACAGATGCATTATATACCAGTAAATGCTTCTTCTTTTTATTAATATTCCTGGAGCCAGGATGTGAGCTGGGGATGGTAAGGGCTCCTGCTTCCCCTAATCACATGAGGAGGGTAAGATCTCGCCCTCTGGCTCTCAGTGGTTGATGTTTCTGAGGAGCCAAGACAGCAGGTTTCTAAGGCAGGTGGACTTGGAGGCATCATGTCAGCATGATCCCAAGGTGCCTGAAAGCTGCACAAACTGACCTTACCCTCCTAGGAGGGGGTGGGCAGTCATGGATCCAAGGAAACACAGCATCAAGAGAGCAGGAATGAAATTCCTAGTCACCCTGCCCTTGAGTGGCCCTCAGCGAGTGACCCTGGGCTTCTATAGCTCCCCAATGCAGATTGACGACACTGTCCCGTCCACTCACCAGGCCATCCTAGGGGACAGACAGGATCATCAGGTGGCTCTCAAACATGCAGAGTGAGTCAGGATAAACTGGAGAGCATATAGGCAAATGCTGATTCCTGGGCCTAGCGCCTATATCGCCCCAGCTCTGTGCACTCGGGCACCCTCTGGAGAACCCCTGCACCTCCACGTCCCTTTCAGGTCTGCAGGGCACACCACACCGCTGCCTCTATGGTCTTACTGGTCTGTGTTCGAGTGAGAAAAGAGCAGGTTCTCGTACTTTACTAACTTGCAGTTAGTGGTGAATGGGGGGCAATATCCATCACCGGACCCATCGGTTCCTTGTCCTTTGGGGCGGGGCTGGGGCAGGACAGTTTGTGCAGCTTTCAGGCACCTTGGGGTCGTGCTGACATGATGCCTCCGAGTCCACTTGCCTTAGAAACCTGCTGTCTTAGCTTCCCAGAAACATCAACCACTGTGAAGCCAGCCTTTCGACGAGTGGCTATTAACATATCACCCTGTGTGTCATATAGACAATCACTTACCCAGGGTCCCAAGAGCCTCCGGGCCCATCACAGTGGCTGACCTTCTGCAATTAGGGAGAGGAATACTCTGTCCCCAGAAGGCATCTGTAAAATCCCAACGTATAAATGTACATGCACCATTTAGCCCCTTAGCAAGGTCTGAGTTTTGTTCAGAAAAATCTTTCCTGGGGTTCATTTCCCGTGCTGCACAGACCTGCAGAGCCAGGGCCACACAGCCCCTTTACCCACCCCACAAAGGAACATGACTTTCATCAGGAGCATAGGCCGAGGTAGAAAGAGCCTCAGAGCCTCCCACAAGGCCCCCCTGCATGGCAACTGAGGAATCAGAGGCATCTCATCTCAGCTGGGCCCACCGTCACCCTCAGTGAGAAGGTTAACAGGAGCGCTGACCAGCCTCCAGTGGGGCCATGAGGAAGGATGGGAACTCACTCCACACCCACAATACACTGCTTTCCTCAGACAACTTCTCTGAAATGCCCTCTCCCTCTTCTCTCTCCATCCCAACATCTAAATTCTATCTGTCCTTTGTGCTTAACTCAATGCCCACCTCCTCCTACAGGCCTCCATACACTTCTCATCCCCTTGCCTCCTTTCTAGTTGGATGGAGGTCATGTGGCCTCTGCTGGACAGTGAAATGTGACTGGAAGTGCCCGTACCAGGCTGGGGTAGTAGGGGTCTGGTGGGCTTCCTCCTTTGGTTACAAGTAACCAAATCCCTGACTAACAGTGACTTATTATCTCATGTAATAAGTCCCAAAATAGGCAACCCCTTGTCACATGGCTCCAAGATGGCTGCATGACAACATACTCAGCAGTTATAGCTGTGTAGCAAATGACCCAAAACTTAATGGCTTAAAACAACAATAAACAGTTATAATCTCATACAGTTCCCATAGATTAGGATTGTGCAGCAGCTTGGATGGATGTTGGGGGCTCTGGCTTGAGGTTTCTCATGAGGTGGCGGTCAAGATGCTGGCCGGGGCTATGGGCATCTGAAGGCTTGGCTGGGCTGGAAGAATGAGTTTCCGTGGTGGCTCATTCCCACACTGGCAAGTTGCTGCCGGTTGTAGGAAGGAAGCCTCCGTTTCTCCTCACATAGGTCCCTCACAGGCTGCTTGAGTGTCAGAGCATGGCACTGGCTTCCCCCAGATGGGCAAACACAAGACAAAGCTGCCTTTTTAGTCTGTCTTCAAAGGGGTACACCATTACTTCCATCAAAGGGGCACACCCTCGCTTCCATCAAAGGGGTACATCCTCGCTTCCATCACATTCTCTTCATTAGATCATCACTAAGTCTGGCCCACAGTCAAGGGGAGAACCAGGCTCCACCGTTGGGAGGGAGGAAGGCCAAAGACTTGGCGGACATATTTTTGAAACCACCACAAATAGTATCCAAACCGGAAGAGAGGAAAGGAAGCAGAGGCCTCCTCTCCACACCACTCTGTCATCAGAGAAGGGTTTTCCCAGAAAGCCCTGGAAGGCTTTCCCTTTCCTGCAATTGGTCAGAATTGAGGCACGTGCCTTTAGACCCATCACCGGCAAAGGGAAACAGAGTTCCAAGACTGGTTTAGACCAATCATGAATTTTCCTTTGGGTCTGGGCACATTTCTGCCCAACAAAATCAGGTTCCTCGTAGCAAGGAAGTAGAAAGTGTCTAACATATTGTTCTACTAATTGGGTAAATGGGAAAAGTTAGACACTGAGGCAGAGGATAATCCACAAATAGGATAATCACTTTATTAACTGCTTTTCATACCATCCAGCTAAAATAAACCAGTTCCAGGATCTGCCCTGAGAGAGATGTTTGCTTTCTTTTGTCTGAGTTTTGTCCCTTAGAGTGGTGTGGTTTGGGACCCAGAGGAGGGGTCCCTGGGTCCCTGGGGACCATGGGGTCCCTGCTGTATCACATCCTCTGCACAACCCTCAACCACAAGGTTGCCTGTGCAACCCTGAGCAAATTCAGTTACCCTCTCTGAGCCTTGGTTTCCAGCTCTGAACAAGAAAGGAAATGCCTACCTCACTGGGTTCCAAGAACTGAATGCGCTTTGTAATCTATCAAGTGGTAGGCCCATGTACATTTTGATCATTTCTATTTGCCCTGGATTTTGAGTGTGAAGCCAGATATCACCAGAGGCTTCTGTCTCCTTTCCCTGTCTCTAACTTGCAACACACAGTGCTCAGCCAAAAAGAGGAGAACTGGACACAGAGGGGAAATCCCCAGCATAGAAACAGTGGTACCACTGTGAATGCCTCCAGCAATGGCACCCAACCCAGCTGAAGGAGCCTTATTCCCCAGCCTGCTTAACAATGAGCAGCCTGATTTAATATGAGCAGCTGATCTCCCCGCTTCCACAGCAAGTTTAATTTGCTGGGGAAGCGAGTTGGTGAAGTTCTAATAATGGAGAGCCGCAAATAATACCAAAGAGAGTTTGCATTATGATAAACTTTCCAATTAAAATAGATTAATGGAGGAGAAATGACAGCAGTAGTGTCTAGACAACATATTATGAAATCCTTGGAGAGGGAGATGGGATGGAGTTGAGAGATCAAGAGGAAGCAAGATAAACAGGGGAGCTTCAGGAGTTTGGGGCACCGTTGTGCAGTGTGATGTGAGGTACTAAGCATGCGCTCCTTATCACTGTTGTCCCATCTGTTCCAATGCCTAGATTTTCCATCACTCAGGAGAATTGGTCTTTTAGGACCCAAAGGCCTTTGGTCTCAGGACATCCTTTACAAAAATGCAATTAGCACCTTCAGTTTCCTAGCTGGCCTGCAGCTACCTGAGAGCACTGTGTGTGGCAGAGCAAAGGCCCTGGCTGAGAATCAGACCAGCAGGGAGAAGATGTGCATACCTGTGGTGGACATGTCTGGGCTTCACTTCAGGACCCGAAACAGTTCATCCACATCTGTACTAGTGACCCTGACCCCCTGACCACTGATGAGTGATCCAGGTGGGTCCAGTCAGAACCTCTCTCGAAAGAATCTGAATTTTAGCCTGAGAGATACAGGGCCTGGATGGAGCTGGATTTGGGCCTCATTCGTGCAGGCACTTCCAGGAGGGAAAGGGCTACAAACTACTGTCTGGGTTCTTGGGCAGCCTGGTGGCCAAGCCAGTCAAGTCTCTTATTCTGAGACGGCCAGCGTCCACCTCCTCTCCTTTGCTTAAGCTAACTAGTCATTATCTGTTGCCTGCAAAAAAAAAAAAGTAAACTAACATTTCACTTCTTATCTGCAGGACCTAGCAATATCAGTGTATCTCTCTAAGTCACTATTTTCTATTCTGTAAGATGGGAATACACACATAGCTACCTTACAAGGTTGGTTGTCTCCTGTGTTGCTAAAATTATTTGTTAGGATTAGATCCTCATTTAGGTTTCTCTCAGGTCTCAAGTTGGGAGATTTTATAAATGGGTCCTAGAGTGATGGGGAAAAGGTTGGCTGGACCACAGGGACTGGGAGACCAGGAATCCCAAGGACCCCAATTTTACTAACATCACTGCCTTATGGGGTATAATAATGAGCATCTTAAAATCAGAATTGAGGCTTCTTCCAGAAATCCTCAATATTCTCCAATGCCTAGGAAGGCTCTGATTTCTTGAAAAGCCCATGAGCTCCTGGGCCCCTGAGCCAGTCCCTCAAGGATGAAGTACTGGTCATGTGCTGCCCCCTGCAGGTCTCTATTTCTCATCAAATATGCAGAGAAAACCCATTTGATCAGATGCAGTCACAGGTACAATATTTAGCATGCACAGTCATCCTGCATTTAATTCATTCTCCCATGTCCCTCACTGACTCTAGATGAATATGAACCTACCACTGAAAACAAATAATTCTGTGGAAAGAGAAAACGTGAGGCAAGAAACTACTGGAGGGAAAAGATCCCTTCATATTCAATAGACTCTACAGTTCATCCCACCTACACACACACATACACAGAACTGAATCCAGGGTAGCATTGAGGAGAAGAGAGAAAAGTCATATGCATTGCACACCTGCTGTGAGTCATGTATTATATCCGCCACTATCTCATGTTTGCTTTGACCTTTCAGTTCAGGTAACATGGATCATTATTTTACAGGGGATGAAACTGAGGCTGAGTCATTAACTTGCCCAAGGTCAGTTCAGAAGTATGAGGCCTGCTTGAGTCCAAAGGCTTCTCTCTTCACTTTATTTTAAGTAGAAATTGTGTTCTCAAATGAAATCTTATGCCCGGTGTATAAAAGAAATAATAAAAGCAGGGCTCTCTGGTTGAACTGGTTGCTGTAGGGTGGGGGGAGGGTTCCTCTAGAGTGGGGGGTGGGTTTGTCCAGTGCAATCCACCCTGGAGCAGTCCTTTGGCCACAGATGCTGGGACCCTGTGGAGCTGAGGGTGAGAACCATTGCTTGCCCAGGCAGCTTTTGTTGAAGGTCCTAAGCAAACCAACAATGATCTCCAATTAACCAAAAGGAAAGAGTTCCAACTTTGGGAATCTAGTTTGAAACTCTGGTTCTGCTGCATAATAACTGTGCAAGTTTCTCAGCTAATCTGAGCTTCCCCAGGATACTCTAGTCCAGCCACCATCCAATAGAACTATAATGCGAGCCACACGTGTAATTTGCAATTTTCTACTATCCACATTGCAGAAAAGGCAAAACAGTTAAATGATGAAATCAATATTAGGAATATTTCTATTTAACGCAATATAGTCAAAACATTACTATAGAAGCATCGATCAGACTGTCAAACCTCAGAGGGAAGGTAGGGGAGGGTGGGGGTAAGGGGGAGAGATCAACCAAAGGACTTGTATGCATGCATATAAGCCTAACCAATGGACACAGACAACAGGAGGGTGGGGGCATGCATGGGGAGGGGTTTGGGATGGGAATGGGGGGATGAGGACAAATATGTGATACCTTAATCAATAAAGAAATTAATTTTAAAAAATAAAAAATAAACTGATGAACAAAAAATAAAAAATAAATAATAAACATTACTATATCCACATGTAATCAATATAAAAATTATTATTCAGCTATTTCACACCTTTTTGGATGAGTTTTGAAAATTCAATCGTAAGTTTACATTGAAAATACATGCTCTGGCCTTAACCAGTTTTGCTCAGTGGATAGAGCATCCGCCCATGGACTGAAGGGTCCTGAGTTCAATCCTGGTTAGGAGCATGTACCTTGGTTGCGGGTTCGATCCCCAGTAGGGGGCATGCAGGAGGCAGCTGACTGGTATTTCTCTCTCATCTATGTTTCTAACTTTTTATCCCTCTCCCTTCCTCTTTGAAAAAAAAATCAATAAAAATATATGTTTTTAAAAAAGAAAATACTTGATCTGAACTTAGTTTCATAAAGTTTATAGTTAAATAAGTATATTCATAAAACCAGGTTGTTCCAAACATGCTTAAATATTTTCCAGTAACTGTATTGACCAGAGGCTTTTAAATATAAATCAGTTTTTAAATATAAATTAAAGTTAAGCACGAAATAGAAACCCTCTCAAAACATCTCCCTATAACAGTCTGGGAGTGGAACGACTCCAGAAAGCTGCTATGGGGACACAGGGTTGAAATTAAAATTTAGCCAAGTCTCAAATCCTGTGTTGAATTTAGGGGTAGGGCTGGGCAAGGCAGGGCCAGCTGAGCTTGTATTTCTGGTGCCAAAGAAGCAGACAGCTCCTCAGAGGCCTTTGGTCCCTTCCTCAGGTCCCCAGGACCTGCCTTCCTATGGTGCAGTTTCCCCAGCAAGTACTTCTGTCAAAGCAAACTCTGATGTCCACGGTGCCTGAGGAAAATTTAGAAAAGGCTCCACTTTCGGGGAATAGACTCTTCTCCTGTTTGTTTATGTCTCTCTTTTTTTCTCAGCTTTTTTAAATTGTGGTAAAATATATGTAACAAAAAATTTACCATTTTAATAATTTTCAACTGTACAGTTCTGTGACAACCTATACAATAAAGAGCTAATATGCTAATTAGACTAAACAGCAGAACAACTGTCCATACGACCTTCTGGACAAAGCTGGGGCTATGAGGGCCAAACCCCCTTGCACGAATTTCATGCATCAGTCCTCTAGTTATGTATAATCACATTGTTGTGAAACCATCACCACCATTTATATACAGAGCATTTCCATCTTCCCAACTGAAAATCTCTACCCATTGACCTGGAGAGTATTATGCTAAGTGAAATAAGCCAGTCAGAGAAGGACAAGTATCACATGATCTCACTCAAATGTGTAATCTAATAAATAAAATAAACTGATGAACAAAATAGATCCAGGGACATAGAAGCATGGAACAGACTGTCAATTCTCGGAGAGAAGGTGGGGGTGGGTGGGTGGAAGGGATTAACCAAAGAATTTATATCCATATATGCATAACCCATGGACACAGAAAATAGTGTGATGAAGGCCTGGGCTGGGGAGACAGGGGGGAGTAGAGGGTCTCATTGAGGGGGGGAAATGGGATATCTGTAATACTTTCAACAATAAAAATAATTTTTTAATCTGTGTCCATTAAACAATAACTCTCCATTCCCCTCCCCCTAACCCTTAGCAACCACCATTCTATTTCCTGTTTCTCTAAATTTGACTATTCCAGATACCTACTTCATAAAGATGGAGTTATATAATATTTATATGATTCCTTTTATGACAGGCGTATTTCACTTAATACAATGTCTTCAGAGATTATCTATGTTGTAGCATGGGTCAGAATTTTCTTCCTTTTAAAGGCTGAATAGTATTCCATTGTATGTACACTGCGTGGCCAGATTATTATGATCTCTGAACGCATAATAATCTGGTCACTCAGTGTATATCCTATATAATAAAAGGCTAATATGCAAATTGTCCCCTCAATCAGGAGTTTGACCAGCAGGCAAACCGGCCAACCGCCCATGTCCCCTCTCCCTGGCCAGGTTGGCCGGACCCCATCCATGCACGAATTCATGCACCAGCCTCTAGTAAATATATATATATATATACACACACACACACACACACACACACACACACACACACTGAGTGGCCAGATTATTATGCATTCAGAGATCATAATAATCTGGACACTCAGTGTATATACCACATTTTGTTGTCCATTCATCTGTCAATAGAAACTTGGGTTAAGAGAATCCAAGATGGCGGCGTAGGTAAATACCTAAACTGCTGCCTCACACAACACTTTCAAAACTACAACTAAAGGACAAAACGTCTATCACCCAGAACCACGGGAAAGCTGGCTGAGTGGAAGTTCTACAACTAGAAGGAAAGAGAAAAGAGCATTGAGACATGCACAAGCGCTGAAAAGCTGAGGTACGGAGGTGCGCGATCCGGGCTGGTGGCAGGAGTTGCTTTTTTTCAACCCAAAAGGAGACAAGCCCCCGATTTCTCTGAAATCCAGTTTCTGGGGAGATGCGGGGGACCCAAACTCCTACGGGGAGAAGCTGGACTGTCTGCCATAGGGTCAGAAAGTGAGGGGGGCTTGCTTGCAGAGCTGCATGCAAGAATAATTGTTTGCTGCACTGGGGCACGGGACACGGGAACACGGTTGGAGACACAGAGCCAGCTAACTAGCAGCCATCGCTGTTTGCTACACCCTAGCCTAGTGATGCCCTGAGACCCCACCCCACACAACCTACAAACCCACCCAAGCTCCAAGCAGCAGTTTTAGCATATGAATGGTCTGCCCTATCGCAGCTTAACCTAGCAAACTTGCAGCCTGGGTCAGAGAGCTCCAAAACCTCCAAACCCCAAGCAAAGAGGAGAAAACTGTAGCTCTCGCTGTAGCTCCTGCTGGGTGGACTCAGACAGTAGCTGACCTGCACCCCATTGGAGATCCAGAAGCCAGTGTACCTAGTGGTCAGTGTGAGACACCAGATTTCAACTCCTCACATCCATAAGCGACACATTCAAGAGGCAGACTCAGTGAGCACCAAAGCCCCACTGAAACAAGTCCTGCAACATAAGCGTGTCTCCAGCACAGCAGTTCTTCCATTATACACACAGCGAGTCCTCACAGCCAATTGGCCTGGAGGTCAATTCCTCCCAGTGTACCAACAGCAATCAAGGCTTAACTACACCAAGACTTTGCACTCAGCCCACAAAGGGGTGTACCAAGAGCATCCACATCAGGTGATTGGGGAGGCTGAGCTACTGCCCCCTATAGGTCACCTACCACACAAAGCCACTCCATCAACACAGGGAAGCAGCCAAAATGCGGAGACAAAGAAACATGTCACGAATGAAAGAAACGGAGGAAAGCAAACTACTGGACAACATAGAGTTCAGAACCACATTTATAAAGTTACTCAAGAATCTTCTAAAAACCGATGAGAAACTTGATGAGACCTTTAAGGATCTTAATGAGAATGCCAAAAAAATGGAAAAGGACCAGTCAGAAATGAAGCATACACTGTCTAAAATAAAGAATATACAGAAACTCAAATGTAGATCTATGTACCCCAAGAATCAAACCAAAGATCTGAAATATGAGGAAACAAAAAACATCCAACCAGAAAAACAAAAAGAAAAAAGAATCCAAAAATATGAAGATAGTGTAAGGAGCCTCTGGGACAACTTTAAGTGTACCAACATCCGAATTTTTGGGGTGCCAGAAGAAGGGAGAGAGCAAAATATTGAAAACCTATTAGAAGAAATAATGACAGAAAACTTTCCCTACCTGGTGAAAGAAATAGACTTACAAGTTCAGGAAGTGCATAGAACCCCATACAAGAGAAATCCAAAGAGGACCACACCAAGACACATCATAATTAAAATGCCAAGGGCAAAAAACAAAGAGAGAATCTTGAAGGCAGCAAGAGAAAAACGGTTAGTTACCTACAAGGGAGTACCCATACGACTGTCAGCTGATTTCTTGGTAGAAACTATGCAAACCAGATGGGAGTGGCAAGAAATATTCAAAGTGATGAACAGCAAGAAACTACAACCAAGATTACTCTACCCAGCAAAGCTATCATTCAGAGTTGAAGGTCAGATAAAGAGCTTCACAGACAAGAAAAAGCTAAAGGAGTTCATCACCACCAAACCAGGATTACATGAAATACTGAAGGGTATTCTTTAAGAAGAGGAAGAAGAAGAAAAAGGTAAAGATAAAAATTATGAACAACAAAATGACATCAAATACATACCTACCAACAAGTGAATCTAAAAATCAAGTGAATAAAAAATCTGAAGAACAGAATGGACTGGTGAATATAATAGAATCAGGGACATAGAAAGGGAGTGGACTGACAATTCTCAGGGGGAAGCGGGTGTGAGGGGTGCAGGAAGAGATTGGACCAAAATCTTACTCCTATGGATGAAGACAGTGGCAGGGGGTAAGGACATGGGGTGGGGTGGGGAATCAGGTGGAGGGGAGCTATGAAGGGGGAAAAGAGGAACACCTGTAATAATCTGAACAATGACAATTTATTTAATAAATTAAAAAGAAAGAAACTTGGGTTGCTTCTACCATTGGCTATTGTGCATAGTGCTCCTATAAACATGGGTGTGCAAATACTTGTGCAAGACCTTGCTTTCACTTCTTTTGGGTATACACAGAGTGGAATTATATATGTTTAATTTTTTGAGGAATTGCCATACCAGTCTCCATAATGGCCCTTACCAACAATGTATGAGGTTTCCAATTCCCCCACATCCTTGCCAACAGTTGTTATTTTCCAGGTTTTTTTATAATAGCCATCCTACTGGATATGTAATGGTATCTCATTGTGCTTCTGATTTGAATTTTCCTAATGATTTAGTAATGTTTAATATCTTTGCATGAGTTCATTAGCCATTTATGTATTTTCTTTGCGGAAATATCTGTTTAAGTCCTTTGCCTATTTTTTTTCAATCCTCACCTGAGGATGTGTTGATTTTTCTTTTTTTTAGAAAGGAGAGAGAGAGAGAGAATGATAAAAAAGAGAGAAAGGCATCGATATAAGAAACATAGATTGATTTCCTCTCTTACGCACCCCAACCAGGGACTGAACCACAACCCTGGTGCGTGCCCTGACCAGAAATCTCACCCATGACCTTTCAGTGTATGGGAGGATGCTTCAACAAATTCAGGGCCTTTGACTATTTTTTAATCAATTTGTTTTGTTGTGCCTATGTTTTAGTTCTTTATGTATTATGGATATCAATTATTATCAAATATATAATTTGCAGATATTTTCTCCCTTTCCATGGGTTGCCTTTTCACTCAATTGATAGTATCCTTTGAACCACAAAAGTTTTTAATTTTGATGAAATCCACCTTATCTATTTTTTCTCTTATTACCTATGCTTTTGGTGTCATATCTAAGAAATCTTTGCCAAATCCAATGTCTTGAAGCTCTCCTCTTATGTTTTCTCTAAGAGTTTTATAGTTTCAGATTTTGTAAGTTTTCGATCTATTTTTATTTAATTTTTATCTATGGTGTAAGGCAAAGTTTCAACTTCATTTTTTTTGTATGTGGATATTCAATTTTCCCAATATGAGAGGTTGAAAAGACTGTGCTTTTCCCATTGAATGGTGTTGACACCCTTGTCAAAAATCATTTCAAGAATTTATTTCTAGGCTCTTCATTATTTTTCATTTGTTTCTATGTCAGTCCTTATGCCAGTACCACACTGTTTTTATTACCATTCTTTGTAGTAAGTTTTGAAATCAAGAGGTGTGAGAACATCATCATGTTCTTTTTCAAGATTATTTGTGCTATCCAGAATCCCTTGAGATATGAATTTTAGGTGAAGTTTTGTTTCTGCAAAAAACATAATTGCAATTTTGATAGAGATTACATTGAACCTATAGATCACTTTGCATAATATTAACATCTTAGCAATATTAAGTCTTCTCATTCATGAACATGGGATGTTTTTCCATTAATTTATGTCTTCTATGAGTTCTTTCAACAAGGTTTTCTAGTTTTCAGTGTGCAAGTCTTTTGCCTCTTGTTTAAGTTAATTCCTAGGTATCTTATTCTTCTTGATTCTATTGTAAATGAATTTGTTTTCATTTTCTTTCAAATTTTTCATTGTTAGTGAATAAAAATGCAACTGATTTTTTGTGTTGATTTTATATCCTGCAACTTTGCTAAATTTGTTTTTCTTTATTTCTTAAGCTGGGTGGTGGGTATATGGTTTTGCATATCTGGAACATTTTATTAAAAAGACAAATACGCTGAGCCCCAAACATGCTCCCACTAAAGTATTTCCCTTCCAGCAATAATTGGAGAAGGGGGCAGCCTTTGGGCTCTTATTGGGCTCTGTGGCCCCATGAACCACCCCTCTCTTTCTTATGCCCTGGGAGATGCCAACTTCCTAGAAAATCAATAATACGCCTGAGAATGAACACTACCACCCGGAATCTATCTGAAGAGACAGAGGAGCACCCTGAACAGAGTCAGACCTTGAGGTAGGAGGACAGACTCCATCAATGATGTCCTGGACAAATCCTTTCCTAGGCTTTAGTTTCCTCACCTGTAAAATAAGCAGGTAGGACCCAATGATCTCTAAAGCCCTTCAAGGAAGTCAGATTATAGGCAGGCAAAGAGAATGGGGATGGAGTCACCAGGCTCTGGCGGTGGTGAGGTTCTTAGTCACCATTCTCACCCACATCACTGCTATGCAGCATTTTTGCTCACTAAAGGAAGACTCCCTCTGATTTTCTGCAACTTGTCACTTCTTTATTTAACCTTTGTGGCTTTAAAACAACAATAAATTACTTGTACTGTAATTATTATAACATAACCTCTTGCTCTGCAGTTAATGCAGTCCTTTCACATTCATTGCTCATTTTAGGAATGAGGTAACCAACTCCCAGAAATGTGTTGCTACTTGCCTGGAGCTATGCTAGCAGATAGTATACCTGGTCTGGATTAAATTGAGTCCCGGGACAGCTGCCCAAAATGCTGTGTGGCCACCTCTGAATAATGAGGTGGTTAGGGGAAAGGAGAAACAGAAAGAATGAGAGAGAAAAATAAACTTAAGAAACTTGAATCATATATTGATTTAATACAGTTAATTTTCTTCAAGGTCTAATGGAAATGGAAAATCAAGAGGTGGACTCAGAATATAATAAAATAATGTGCATATATTACAGTAATCCTAATCTGGTTTTAAAAAGAAAGGTCAATTCTACCCTTCACTCCTACTCCAGCCCTGAGTCCCCTCTGTCTCTCTACCAAAGCATTTAGCTGGCAAGTGATTCCAGACTCTTTCCATAATGTCTCTTCATTTAGTTGATTACTTTTTCCAGGTCACATCCAAATTCTATCATTTCCCCTTCCATATGGGATGCTAGAATCACAAGATGACAGGTTAAAGGCAAAGAATATGGATAGTAGATACAGGTCTGCAAAAATATGTATAGAATACAAGTCTGCAAAATATGAGGAAGGTAGAGACAGAGGGAGATCAAATGAGAGATAGAGAGAGGAAAATACGAAGAGACAAAGGACTGACATCAATGGAGGAAAGAATAGTCTTCTCAACAAATGGTGCCCAGACAACTGCATAACCACATGCAAAAGAATCAGGTTCAACCCCAACTTCACACCATACTATAAAATTAACTCAAATTGAGCAACAACTTAAATATAAGAAGAAAACCTATATAAAACTATTAGAAGAAAACAGGAAACCAAGATGGCGGCATAGGTAAACACCTAAACTGCTGCCTCGCACAACAATTTCAAAACTACAACTAAAAGACAAACCAGACATCATCCAGAACCACAGGAAGGCGGCTGAGTGGAAATTCTACAACTAGAAGGAAAGAGAAAAGCACACTGAGACTCAAAGGGGCTGCAGGAGGCAGAGGTACTGAGACTTGCGCGCGGATAGGACTGGCAACTGGGTGCGTGACTGGCTTTCTCAAGCCAGAGGGAGACGAAAGCTCCCGACTGCACTGAACTCCAGTTCCAGGCGAGACTCTGGGGACCCAGACTCATACAAGGTGAAACTGGACTGTCAAGAAAGAGAAAAACACACTGAGACTCAGAGGAACTGCGGAAGGCAGAGGTACTGAGGCATGTGAGAAGCGGGAGGACAACTGAGTACGTGGCTGGCTTTCTCAAGCCGGAGGAAGACAAAAGCTTCCGACTGCACTGAACTCCAGTTCGGGGCAAGACTCTGGGGACCCAGACTCATTCGGGGAGAAACTGGACCATCTGGCAGAGGGAGGAACTTGAGAGTGGCTTTCTCTCAGAGGTGCTTGCAGCGATTACCATGGGACACTGAGATACCGGGGCCTATTAGGGCAGGGCTGACGAGAAACCAATGTTGTCTGCTCCGCCCTGAGACTCCGCCCCATCCAAGCTGAGCACAGAGGCTTTTGCAAGGGTTGTCTCATAAGGGTGTCTCCAGCACAGAAGTTCTCCCAGCATAGACACAGCTGATCCTAACAGCCTGGAGGTCAATTCCTCCCAATGATACCAACAACAATCAAGGCTTAACTACAACAAAACTGTGCATATGGCCTACAAAGGGGTGCACCAAAATTGTCCACCTCAGGTAACTGGGGAGGCTGAGCCACTGTGCCCTAGAGGACACCTAGCACACAAAGCCACTCTATCAACTCAGGGAAGCAGCCAAAATGCAGAGACAAAGAAACGGATCACAAATGAAAGAAATGGAGGAAAGCAAACAACTGGATATAGAGTTCAAAACCATGGTTATAAGGTTTTTCAAGAATTTTCTAGAAAAGGCCAATAAATTTAGTGAAACCCTCGAGGATATGAAAAAGGACCAACTAGAAATTAAGCATATACTGACTGGAATAAAAAATATTATACAGAGATCTAACAGCAGACTAGAGGATTGTGGGAATCAAGTTAAAGATTCAAAATACAAAGAAGCAAAAAACACTGAACCGGAAAAGCAAAAAGAATCCAAAAATATGAAGATAGTATAAGGAGCCTCTGGGACAACTTCAAGTGTATCAACATCCAAATTATAGGGGTGCCAGAAGAAGAGAGAGAGCAAGATACTGAAAACCTATTTGAAGAAATAATGACCAAAAATTTCTCCCACCTGGTGAAAGAAATAGACTTACAAGTCCAGGAAGTGCACAGAACCCCAAACAAAAGGAATCCATGGAGGACCACACCAAGATACATCATAATTAAAATGTCAAGGGCAAAAGACAAAGAGAGTATATTAAAAGCAGCAAGAGAAAAACAATTAGTTACCTACAACAGAGCACCCATATGACTGTCAGCTGATTTCTCAACAGACACTATGCAGGCCAGACAGGAGTGGCAAGAAATATTCAAAGTGATGAATAGCAAGAAACTACAACCAAGATTACTCTACCCAGCAAAGCTATCATTCATAATTGAAGGTCAGATAAAGAGCTTCACAGATAAGAAAAAGCTAAAGGAGTTCATCGCCACCAAACCAGTATTATACGAAATGCTGAAAGGTATTCTTTAAGAAGAGGAAGAAGAAGAAAAAGGTGAAGATAAAAATTATGAACAACAAATACATATCTATCAACAAGTGAATCTAAAAATCAAGTGAATTAAAAATCTGAGCAACAGAATGGACTGGTGAATATAACAGAATCAGGGGCACAGAAAGGGAGTGGACTGACAATTCTCAGGGGGAAAGGGGTGTGGAGGGTGCAGGAAGAGACTGGACAAAAATCGTACACCTATGGATGAGAACAGTGGGGGGCGGGGGGGGCAGGTAAGGGCAGAGGGTGGGGTGGGAACCGGGTGGAGGGGAGCTATGGGGGGAAAAAGAGGAACAATTTTAATAATCTGAACAATAAAGATTTATTAAATAAAAAAAGAAAACAGAAGGGAGTCTTTATGACCTTAAATTTAGCCATGGATTTTTAGATTTGACACTTAAAGCACAAGCAACAAAAGAAAAAATTGGTAAATTGGACTTCACACAAATTAAAACTTTTGTGCATTGAAGGATATTATCAATACGTGAAAAGACAACCTACAGAATGGGAGAAATATTTGCAAATCATATGTGTGATAAGTATCCAGAATACATATAGAATTACAATACAACAACAAAAAATAAACCCAATTAATGAAGTAAAAAATGGTTTGAATAGGTATTTCTCCAAAAACATACAAATGGCCAACAAGCACATGAAAAAAACATGCAACATCACTGGTCATTAAGGAATACAAATCAAAACCACCATGAGATATCACTTCATATCCACTAGGATGACTTTAATAAAAAATAATAATAATAACAAAATAGCCCAACCAATGTGGCTCAGTGGTTGAGCATCAACCCACACACCACGAGGTTGCAGGTTCAGTTTCCAGTAAGGGCATATGCCCGGGTTGCAGTCTCAATCCCCAGTAGGGGGTATGCAGGAGGCAACCAATTGATATTTCTCTCTCATCGGTGTTTCTATCTCTCTCTCCTCCTCCTCCCTTCCTCTCTCTCTTTCTAAATATCAATAAAAATACTTTTAAAAAATAACCAGTATTGGTAAGTATGTGGAGAATAGGAACCCTGATAATATCATTGGGAAAGGTGGATATGAAGTGATGCAGATGCTGTGGAAAATAGTATGGCAGTTCCTCAAAAAGTTAAACATAGGATTAATATGATTCAGCAATTCAATTCCTAGGTGTATACCTAAGGGAAATTAGAACACATGACCAAATAGTATCTTGTACACAAATGTTCATTTATAACAGCCAAAAGGTGGAAACAACCCAAATGTCCATCAGCAGATGAATTCATAAAATTTGGGGTATATCCATACAATAGAATATCATTCAGTCGTAAAAAGGAATAAAGTCCTGATACATGCTATAATTTGAATGGACTTCAAAAATATTATGATAAGTTAAAGAAACCAGACACAAATGTTATGTTAGAGAGTGGGAATTTTTGAGCACTACTGAGGCCGTGGACTATGCCCCAGATAAAGTTGTCAGTGCTGACACCAGGCCAGGCCTTGAGATATAGTCTCATGGCCCATTCCCAGCGTGTAGGCCTTCTTTCATAGAACACTGTCAGCTTTCTGAAGAACAGGATGACCCTGTGAATAACATGGTCGTCAATGGCATGATTCTGATGTTGCTTGGGAAAAACTGTTTTGTCTTGGGTTACTTGCTCTGCAAGAACAGGATGTGGTTAATGTGCTTAAAAGTGGTCCTGCACAAAGGGTGGCGGCTGCTCTCTGGACTCCCTGTGTGGAGAATGGCAGAGCAGTCACCTGGCTCTCGAATAAAGACTCTTTGCTATTGCATTGGACTAGGCTCCCTGGTGGTCTTTGGGGATCACGAAATCTGGGCATAGCAGTTACATATTATATTATTCCTTTTATAAGAAAAATCCAGAATAGGCAAATCCATAGATACAGAAAGCAGAGTGATTGCCAGGGAACAGGAAGAGGAAGAAATGGGGAGTGATTACTTAATGAATATGGGGTGCTCTTTGAGGGTGTGAGGGAATAAAAAACACTTTGAAACTAGAGACAAGTGGTGGTTGCACTAAATGCCACTGAATTGTACATATTCAAATAATTAATTGTAAAACAGATCCAGAGACAGAGAAGCATCAATCAGACCGTCAAACCTCAGAGGGAAGGTAGGGGAGGGTGGGGGTAAGGAGGAGATATCAACCAAAGGACTTGTTGCATGCATATAAGCCTAACCAATGGACACAGACACCAGGTGGGTGAGGGCATGAGTGTGTGTGTGTGAGGCGGCGGGGGGGGGGGCTGGGGGGCAATGGAGGGATAAGAACACATATGTAATAACTTAATCAATAAAGAAAAAATAATAATTAATTGTATGTTCTGTGAATTTCCCCTCAATTTTTTTAAGTGACAGAGATAACTAGACTGGAACCTGGAGGGGTTGAGAGATAAGAGCTGGAGCCCTCAGGAAGGGCTGCAGACCATTACAAGAAGTGAATTAGTACTGTTCAGTCAGCAGGTTGTCAGCTAAATTTAATATGAATCTATACAATGAATATTTAATCATGCATGGGTTGGGCAATTTCACAGAAGTAATTAAAAGCAGTCTTTTGTTTATTGCTCAAAAATGATAGGACCCACTGACCGGGGCTGCAGACACAGTAACATATTGAAAACGTTACCTACTAACATGTGTTATTAAAGAGGAATTATGGGTCGCTTTCTTCCCCATCCCCGTAGAAGCTAATCATTCCTAAGCTCTCCTGTCTGCTCACATGCAGAGCATAGCTCCAAGGGGAAGTCACCTCCCAGATGAGGCTGGAAAGTTAGGCCAGCCCCCTGCCCCGTGATCTACAACCTTCCCCCGTGCCAGGCCATAAATCGAAACAGATGAGATGATTATTGAGAAGACCAGAGGAGGAAATATGCCACCATGTGTATTCATATCCAGCCAGTTGTAAAATCCTATCAGTTTATCCAGCAACCCTTGTCACAGTACTATTTTCTCTTTTGTCATTACTATTGCTCTGGTTCAGCCCCTCACATCCCCCCCAGCCTCATTCCTTCCCATTCCAGTCTACTGATGACTCTTCTTGGATCTGTGCATCAAGGCACTCCTTTGCTTACCTGCCTCCCATGACTCCCTATTGTCTGTACTCCTTCTCACCATGGTATTAAAGGCTCCCATCATCTGGCCTCAGCTGACAATTCTGATGGGTTCTTGGTTGCCAACAACAGAAAGTTACTATGACTAACAAGCCAAAAAGGTGCAGAGACAAAATAAAGAAAATAAGAATAAAGAATAGAGGAAGATGCCTTGACCAGTTTAGCTCAGTGGATAGAGCATCGGCCTATGGACTAAAGGGTCCCAGGATCGATTCCAGTCAAGGGCATGTACCTTGGTTTCGGGCACATCCCCAGTATGTGCAGGAGGCAGCTGATTGATGTTTCTCTCTCGTCGATGTTTCTAACTCTCTATCCCTCTTCTTTCCTCTCTGTAAAAAAATCAATTAAATATATTTTTTTAAAAAAAAAGAATAGGGGAAGAAGCCCTGAATGGCAAGCTCAATGGTTAGAGGGTCGGGCTTGTACACTGAAGGGTAACAGGCTCAATTCACAGTCAAGGGCATGTACTTGCATGTTCAATCCCCAGCCCCTGTTTGGGCGTGTGCAGGAGGCAACCAATCAATGTGTCTCTCTCACATCAATATTTCTCTCTCACACAACCTCCATCCCTCCTTTCCACTCTCTCTAAAATCAATGGAGAAAATATCCTCAAGTAAGGATTAACAACAGAACAAAAGAATAGGGGAAGGACAACAATATAAAGGAAAAGAGGAAGAAAGTAATTGTGAAAAGGAAAATAGAGGAGAAAGCAAATAAACAAAAAACATAAGAAAAGGTAAAACAAGGAGAAAGAATTTAGAAAGAAAAAGCAAAGACTAATCCCAGCTAGTGTGGCTCAGCGGTTGAGCACCAACCCAGAAACTAAAAGGTTGTTGGTTCAATTCCCCATCAGGGCATGTGCTGGGGTTTCTAACTCAATCCCCAGTAGGGGACGTGTAGGAAGCAGCTACTGGATGATGTTCCTCTCTCATCGATGTTCCTCTCTCCTCCATGTTTCTATCTCTTTATCCCTCTTCCTTCCTCTCTCTAAAACTTAATTTTTAAAAATTATTTTAAAAGAGAAAGAAAAAAAGTGACTAAAACAATAACAAATCAATAAAGAAGAAAGATGAAGAAGATAAAGGGGGAAAAAAGTGAAGTGGCATTCATCTCAGCAGAGTTTAGTGCCCCTGGGAGCTCCCTTTGTATCCTGCTCTTCTGATGGCTGAGGCTGCCTGTTCTATCTGCCGATTCTAGGCTTCCAAAGAAGTACTTAGGTGCTAATCACTGTCAGAAACTGTCCTCCTTGGGCTCTCAGCAACCTGTTTGAAGCTTCAAGCGATCCACATTTTATGTCTGTCTTCACAGCACTTGATTGCACGTGGGAGAGGCCAAGCTGTCCTCTAAGGTTGGTTTGTTAGCAGCATGAGGCCCAGGGATGAGTCAGTAAGTTTTCCAGGTCCCCCATGCTCCACCTCCATCTTCACCTGCCAGCCAGCTATCAATATTTTTTAATATGTTTTTATTGATTTTAGCGAAGAAGGGAGAGGGTGAGAAAGATAGAAACATCAATAATGAGAGAGATCATTGATTGGCTGCCTCCTGCATGACCCCTACTGGAGATCAAGCCTCCAACCTGGGCATGTGCGCTTGACCACAATCAAACTCGGGACCCTCAGTCCACAGGCCAACACTCTAACCACTGAGCCAAACAGACTAGGGCCAGCTATCAATCTCAGAAGTCTGTTTCTGAAAGGCCTTTAGGAAGAATCGGTAGTCTAGACCTCTGGATCTCCCATGGAAGGGAGGTGCCATTCAGATTTCCAGGAAAGTAATGGGTTTGTTTCCCAGAGCTACTCTACTGAGAGTGGCCCAGAATATTCTCTTGCCCTTGGCTGGGTGGCGTTCCTTATATGCAGTCAGTGGGTTCAACTGGGAACCTGGAGTTTCTATCAGCTCTCCCATTAGGGGTAAGCACCTGTTAGGTTCCCAGGTTAGAGGGGCAGACAGTCCCACCCCCCAAGCCAGTGACTGACACTTCCTGAGACTGTTCAAACCCCTGGGCTTGGCTTCTGCTGCTGTCTCCTCTGCAAAGGTCAAGGTGCAGGTTGTGCAGACAGGGCTCCTGAGGGTTGGGTGGGCTGCATCACCTAAGGTGTGCTTTTTTCTTTTTCCTGAGCTGCGGCTTCTGGAAGGGGCCAGGGCCTCTCAGAGAAAATGGCCTTTTCAATGGCCTCACATTGGAGCTAATGGAGGTCTCCTGGCCACCTCTTTTCTGCATCTCCCCCTAGCTTCTCCTCAGGCACCTTCAGTCCATACCACCCTCCTTTCACTGAAGCCTCAAATGAGTAGCTGCAAACAAAAGTCCTATGCTCTGGGTTTAAAACAAAACAACACCAAAAAAAAATTGTGGCTTTATCTCCAACTGGCTCTAGACTCCCCTGCAGCCAGCAGCCCTGACGCCTTTCAAGGCTGGATGTTATGTGAGCTGCTGATCTCAGCTCTGGTGCTCCTACTATGGAGCCCAGCCTGGGTTCCACATCTAGATCTTCTCAGGAAAAAGACCCTCCGTAGCCAGGAGATCCCTCTTCACTCTCTGCCTGCCGCCCATGGAAGCTGGGTCAACCCCTCTCTCAACCAGTCTCCAGGTGTTTTCTGTCCTTCCTTGATATAAGTCTCCTCAGCTAGAACTCAGTTGGTAATTCCAGATGAATGTTCCCCAATTTAGACGTATTTCCCGTCTGGCTCTGGGAGGAAGTGCAAGAAAGATCTGGCTATTCGGCTGCCATCTTCCTCCTTAGTTTATCATTTTATTATTGAATTAAAGGTGTTCTTTCTATACTTATGATATAGGTTCTTTGTCAAATGTCTGTAAATATGTTCTCCCTGTCTGTAGCTTGCCTTTTCATTTTCTTAATGTCTTTTGAAGAGCAAAAGTTTTACATTTTGATAAAATATAAAGTGTCCATTTATTTTCTTTTATGGTTAGTATTTTTTTGTCCTATCTAAGTAGTCTTTATCCCAAAGTTGTGAAGGTTTTTTCCCCACATTTTCTTCTTGAAGCTTTATAGTTCTAGTTTTTACATTCAGGTCTCTAATCCATCTTAAAATAATGTTTGTGTCTGATGTGAAGTAAAGGGGGTTCAAGGTCTATTTTCCCCCCTTGAACACCCAAGGTCCAAGTGTTCCAGCATCATTTATTTAAAAAGCCTATCATTGACTACTGAATTATGGGTGCCTGTAAAAGTCAATTAGCTGTCTAAGTATTGGATCTATTTAGGGATTCTCTATTCTGCTTGATTGATCTATTTGTCCATCCTTACACTAATCCTGCACTGCTTTGATTCCTATAACTGTACTTATTGATGACTTTTGAGTCCTGCTCTCTCTCTGAGTCTTGCTCTTCTCTCCTTCTCCCTAGTACACCATTCTCCTGGCACATTCAATTCAAGAAGCATTTGCCCGGGAAGAAAAAATGGTAGCAACTACTAGCTATACCCCAACATTCAATTTCTATTGTTTCTAAAGTAATAAACTCCAAGTTTCAGTAGCCATCTGGATTTGAGGCTTGGTTTGGCAGCCTCCTTGACAGCTGGCTAGATCTGGTCATAGATATGTCATATGTACAACTTCTGAAGTGTGTTGTTAACAGAAGAAGGTATAACTCTCTCCTTTCTAATGAATGGAATGCACAGATGAGGACCAGAGTCCCCAGATGGATTACAAAGTAATGTTGGGAATCAAGGCTATGAATGCAAAACAACAAAATAGAAGGAGCTTGCATCCCAGACACCATGGAGTACCAGCCCTGGAACACATACCATTTTTTACACAAAAGAAAAATAAACTTCAGTCTTGTGGAAGCCACTGGTATTTTGGAGTCTCTCACTCATAGGAAAGCCAAATTATAACTGAGATAGGAAGGGATGCATGCATGGGGGGAAAACCTAATGTTTATTAAGGATGTATGTACTAAGTTATGTCACATTCATGATTCCACTTAAAGTCCCATACAACCTCATGAAGCAGATATGATTACATCCAAATAGAGGAGAAAAATAAGGTGCAGAGAGATTGTGACGTATTTATAATCACAGAGCTAGTAAAAATTAGGTCAGAATTCAAAAAAAGAATTGACTAGGCCCTGGCCAGGGCTGAGGATCGATCCTGCAACTGAGGTCTTTGTTCAACTATTATTTCCTCAAGACAGGCTTTGCTGGTGCTCACCACCACCACTCTCAAGGCTAAGATCTGCATAAGCTCCAAGAAGGCAAGAATGGTATCTCTCTTGTTCACTTGGAAACTCACTACCCAGCACACAAGTCCATGAATAGGAGGATTCCAAAATGGTGGCAGAGTAAGTGGAAGCTACACTGACACATTCCCAGGACCAAACTGAAATTACAACTAAAATACAGAAAAATCAACCTGAATAATCAACTAAAGAATTACTGGAGAGTACCCTGATAACCAAGGACAAAAAGTAAAGACCACATAGAGACTGGTAGAAAGGGTGAAGCATGAGAGGACTGACCAGGCTCCCAAAGACAGCAGCTGATGGTCTGGAGAGATATCTCAGCTGAGGGTGGAGGGTTCCCCACTGAGAACTCTGGGACCTAATCCCCAAGCAAGGCTCCCCATCCCAGAGCACCAGAACTAAGAAAGGTGCCCACAGAACATCTGGCAGTGAGAAGTAGCAGGGTTGCTGCCTGCCAGGGAAAGACAGCTGGAAATGCAGGCACCCTCTTAAAGTACCAACACACAAAATTTTGTGTGCAGCCACTCACCTTAGGCTCTGGCAGAGGGAGGGCGGACTGCACTGGAGCTGTGTGAGCAGAAGCCAGGGTTAGGGGCTTTAGGGTTAGAGCTTGGAAGGCAGATAAACCTGGTTTCCTGTGCTGAGTCATTCCTTCATACTGCAGAGGACATCTTTCCCCTGCAGACTTTGTTATTCAGGGAGCTTTTGCCTGGGGGAGGAGGAGGTGGAAGCAACTGCCCCACTCTTTTGGAAAACCCCTTGCCTACCCTGTGGAGTTTCTGAGGCCCATTAAGAGATTATTAATAATAGTCAGCTTCCAGGCAGAATCAATTACCCCATCCTTTTAGAAAACCTCTCATCCCACCCTATGGTCAATAGCCTCAGGCTAATTAAGACTGAATAACAATAATATTGCAGGCAGAGGCAGGCCTCTGGAGGCTTTGAGTCTTTGTCTGATCTAATTTAGGGCCTGAGGCTAGGGAAAGCAGACCTTGGTGCACATATTGGTCCTTTCAAAGGCACCCAGACCCAGCAGAGGGTGCCACAAGCTTTGGATTGCTGATATATACAAACAGGGCATTCAGAACCAGTCATAAACAGTATCTGACACTGTCCTGCACTAGAGATTAGGAGTCATAGCATATCTACTTAATATATAGACAGCCAAAATGGGAGGACAAAAAAGCAAGCCCCAAATGAAAGAATGAGAGAATTCTCCAGAAGAGCTAAGTGAAATGGAAATAAGAAATTCATCAGACATAGAGTTCAGAATAATGATAGCAAAGATGCTCAACAGCATAAGAAAAGTTAGAGCAACTATGAAGAATGACATAACACTAATAAAGAACACAGTGTAAGGAATACACAGCAGATTAAGGGAAGCCAAGGATCAGATTAGTAAATTAGAAGACATGGTAGAAAAAAAATCACTCAATCAGAGAACCAAAAAGGAAAAAAATTAAAAAACAGGAGGATAGCATAAGGGAGCTGTGGGACAATATGAAATGTAAAATATTCGCATTATAGGAGTACCAGAAGGGGAAGAAAGTGAACAAGGGATAGAGAATGTGTTTGAAGAAATAATGGCAAAAAGTTCTCTAATGGCGGAAAGAGTCACACAGTTCAGGAGGCACAGAGTCCCAAGCAAGAAAAACCCAAATAGGCTCACACCCAGACACATCATAATTAAAATTCCAAAAATTAAAGACAAAGAGAGAATCTTTAAGCCAGCAAGAGAAAAACAGCCTACAAAAAGGCCTGAGTACACTATTTGAAGCTATCAGCAATCCACAGCTTATGGCTCCATCTTCTGGGAATGGGTGCCTTTGGAAAGGACAAAGAAGTGGACCAAGGTCTGCTTTTCCTAGCTCTGGGTCCCCAATTAAATCAGGCAAAGACTCAAGAGTTACCTGCAAAAAAATGCCCCCATAAGGCTGTTAGCTGATTTCTCATCAGAAACTCTACAGGCCAGAAGGAAATGGAATGAAGTATTCAAGGTAATGAAAAGCCAGGATCTGAAACCAAGATTACTATATCCAGCAAAGATAGCACTCAAAACATATGATGAAGCTGAAACCGGTTTGGCTCAGTGGATAGAGCGTCAGCCTGTGGACTGAAGGGTCCCGGGTTCAATTCCAGTCAAGGGCATGTATCTGGGTTGCGGACACATCCCCAGTAGGGGGCGTGCAGGAGGCAGCTGGTGGATGTTTCTCTCTCATTGATGTTTCTAACTCTCTATCTCTCTCCCTTACTCTCTGTAAAAAATCAATTAAAAATATATTTTTTAAAAAATATGTTGAAATTAAATACATCCCAGACCCTCCCCCCCACCAAAACAAAAAGCTAAAGGAGTTTATTGCTACCAAAGCAGTACTGCAAGAAATGCTAAAAGGATTGCTATAATGAGAAAAGGAAATGTATTGAGAGAGAAACATAGGCAAATTTAAATGGCAGTAAGTAAATACCTATCAATAAAAACCTTAAATGTAAATGAATTAAATGCTCCAATCAAAAGACATTGGGTAGCTGAATGGATACGAAAACATGACCTAATTATATGCTGCCTACAAGAGACCCACGTCAGACCAAAAGACACACACAGGATCAGAGTGAAGGTATGGAAAAAAATTTCCATGCAAAAGGAACAGAAAAAAAAAAAAAAGCTGAGTAGCAATACTCATATCCAACAAAATAGACTTCAAATGAAGGCATCACAAGAGACAACAAAGGTGACCACATAATACTAAAGGGATCAAACGAACAAGAGGCTATAACCCTGGTAAACGTACATGCACCCAATATAGGAGCACCTATATATATTTTTAAAACTTCTAGAGAACTTTAACAGAGAGATTGACAATACAGTCATAGTATTGGACTTTTACACCCCACAGACTTCTCTGGATAGATCTTACAAACAACTTAACAAGGAAACAGTGATTCTAAAGGACACACTGGATCATATGGATTTAATTGACATTTATAGTCATTTCACTCCAAAGCTGCAGAATATACATTTTTCTCAAGTCTATGTGAATCATTCACAAAGATAGACTAAAAAGATAGGTCACAAAACAAGTTTCTACAAGTTCAAGAAGATTTAAATTATATCTAACATCTTCTCAGATCACAATGAAATGAAATAAGAAATCAACTATTGTAAAAACACCCAAAAACGTTCAAACACATGGAGGCTAAATAGCATGTTATTAAACAATGAATGGGTTACCAACAAGATCAAAAAATAAATAAAAAACTTCCTGGAAACAAATGAGAATGAACACAAAACAATCCAAAATCTCTGGGACACAGCAAAAGCAGTTCTGAGAGGGAAGTTCATAGCACTACAGGCATACCTCAAAAAAAAAAACAAAAAAAAAAAAACAAGAAAAATCAGCAATAAACTAGTTATAACTGCAACTGAAAGAACTTGAAAGAGAACAAGAAAAGTCCATAGTAAGTAGAATGAAGGAAATAATAAAGATTAAAGCAGAAATAAGTGACATAGGGACTAAAAAACAAAAACAAAATAATAATAAAAAAAATAAATGAAACCAAGAGCTGGTTCTTTGAACGAATAAACAAAATTGATGACCCGTTAGCCAAACTCATCAAGAGACAAAGAGAGCCAAAACCGGTTTGGCTCAGTGGATAGAGCATCGGCCTGCAGACTGAAAGGTCCCAGGTTCGATTCCGGTCAAGGGCATGTACCTGGGTTGCAGGCACATCCCCAGTGGGGGGGCATGCAGGAGGCAGCTGATCGATGTTTCTTTCTATCTCTCTCCCTTTCTCTCTGTAAAAAATCAATAAAATATATTTTTTAAAAAAAAGAAAAAGAAACAAAAAGAGAGGACCCAAATAAATCAAAAATGAAAGCAGAGAAGTAACCACTGACCATAGAAATAAAAAGGATTATAAGGAAATACTGTGAACAACTATATGCCAACAAGCTGGACAATGTGGATCAATGGAAAAATTCCTAGAAAAATAAAATCTCCCGAAACGAAATCTGGAAGAATCAGAAAACCTGAATAGGCCAATAACAACTGAGTAAATTGAAGAAATAATCAAAAACTCTTGGCAAACAGAAGCCCAGGTCTGGATGGATTCACAGGGGAGTTTTACTAAACATTCAAAGAAGAACTAACACCTATACTCCTCAAATTATTTCAAAAAATCCAAGAAGGAACACTTCCAAGCTCTTTTTATGAGGCCAGCATTACCTTAATTCCAAAACCAGATAAAGACACTACAAAGAAAGAGAATTATAGGCCAATCCTGATGAAATGGATGCTAAAATCCTCAACAAACTATTAGCAAACTGCATCCAACAATATATTAAAAAGACCATACACCATGACCAAGTGGGATTTATTCCAGGGATGCAAAGCTGGTATAACATTTGCAAATCAACAAACGTGATACATCACATAAACAAACTGAAAGACAAAAATAACATGTTCATATCAATAGACACAGAAAAAGCATTCAACAAAATCCAACACCCATTTTTGGTAAAAATTCTCAGTGAAGTGGGAATAGAGGAAGTATATCTCAACATGACAAAGGCCACATATGACAAACCTACAGCCAACATCATACTCAATGGGCAAAAGTTAAAACCATTTCCCCTAAGGACAGGAATAAGACAGGGATGTCCACTTTCACCACTCTTATTCAACATAGTACTGCAAGTCCTGACCACAGCGATCAGACAAGAAGAAATAAAAGGTACCCAAATTGGGAAGGAGGAAGTAAAACTCTCATTATTCACAGGTGACATGATATTGTACATAGAAAATCCTAAAGACTCCACCAAAAAACTTCTAGATTTAATAAATTAATTTGGCAATGTAGCAGGATACAAAATCAATACTCAAAAACCAATGGCTTTTTTAAACACCAATAATGAATACTCAGAAAGAAAAACTAAACAAGCAGTCCCATTTACCATTACAACAAAAAATTAAAATACTAAAAAATAAACTTAACCAAGGAGGCAAAAACCTGTATTCAGAAAGTTTTCTGAAAGCATTCGACAAAATCCAACTGCATGACACTGAAAAAAAGAAAGAGAAGATATAAACAAGTGGAAGAATATGTGTTCATGGATTGGTATAATCAACATCATTAAAATTCCCATACTATCCAAGGCAATCTACAGATTCAATGCAATCTCTATTAAAATACCAATGGCATATTTCACAGAGCTAGAGCAAATGCTCCAAAAATTTATATGGAACCAAAAAAGACCCCAAATAGCTACAGCAATTTTGAGAAAGAAGAATAAAATTGGAGGAATCACAATACCAGATTTTGAGTTATATTGCAAAGCCACTGTAATCAAAACAGCCTGATACTGGAGGATTAAAAATTGTGGCAGAGTAGGAGATGCTGCATGGAAATGCTCCTTGGAACAAGCTGGAATTACAACTGAAATACGAAAAGGCTTCCTGAATAATTAATGGAAAACTCACAGGAGAGAACCCTGATACCCAAGGACCGAAGGTGGAGACTGCATAGAGACTGGCAGGAGGAGCAAAGGCAGGAAAGGGCTGGCCAGGCATCCACAGACAGCAACTGAAGTCCCAGAGAGATATCTCAGCTGTGGGGGGGAGCCACTGAGAACTCTGGAATCTAATCCTGAAGCTGAGCTCCCCAGTAGAGAGCACCAAACTGAATAGGATGCCCACATAACATCTAGCTGTGAAAAGCAGTGGGGTGCTGTCTGCCAGGGAGTGGCAGCTGAAAGTTCAGGCACCCTCTTAAAGGGCCAACACACAAAAATTCCCTGTGGAGCCACTCACCTTGTGCTCTGGCAGAAGGAGGGTGAAGTGGACTGGAGCTGTAAGAGCAGAAGCCAGGACTGGGGACTCAGGGGATAGAGCTCAGAAGGCAGACACTCCATGTTTCCTGGGCTGAGTCATTACTTCACACAGTAGAGGACATCTTTCCCACACAGATATTTGCCTTGCTTGGGGGATGCCAGGGGGAGACAATCAACACACCTTAATGGAAAACATCTTGCCCTGAGGCCACTTAAGAGATTAAAAGTAACAATTAGCCTCCAGGAAGAAGCAACTGACCTAGCCTATTGAAAAAAACTCTCACTGTACCTGAGGACGATTGCTTGGGGGCAATTCAAGTCAGAATCCTATTAGTCTGTAGACAGAGGTGGTCTCTGGAGGCTTTGAGTCTTTGCCTAATCCAATTAGTCAGAAACAGCCTTTAACACTGTCCTGCACTAGATATTGAGAGGTGTAGAGCAGTGGTCGGCAAACTTATTAATCAACAGAGCCAAATATCAACAGTACAACGATTGAAATTTCTTTTGAGAGCCAAATTTTTTAAAGTGGCATTTCTTCTAATGCCACTTCTTCAAAATAGACTCACCCAGGCCATGGTATTTTGTGAAAGAGCCACACTCAAGGGGCCAAAGAGCCACATGTGGCTCACAAGCCACGATTTGCCAACCACTAGTGTAGAGGATCTACCTAATACATAGTCACAAACCCAAACAGACAACCAAAATGAGGAAACAAAGAAACAACCCCCAAATGAAAGAACTACGAATTCTCCAGAAGAAGAGATAAATGAAGCAGAGATAAGAAATTTATCTGAAAAAGAGTTCAGAGTAATGATGTTAAAAATGCTCAACAGAATGAAAAAAAGATATAGTAACTATGAAAGAAGAACAGTCTGAGGTAAAGAATGACATAATACAAATAAAGAACACAATGGAATGAATACACAGCAGATTAGGGGAAGCTGAGGATGAAATCAGTGAATTAGAAGACAGAGTTGAAAATATCACTCAATTAGAGAACCAAAAAGAAAAAAATAACAATTAAAAAACAGGAGGACAACTTAAGGAAGCTGTGAGACAATGTGAAATGTAACAATATTAGAATAGTAGGCATGCCAGAAGAGACAGAAAGGGAGAAAGTATTAGAGAAGGTGTTTGAAGAAATAATGATAGAAAACTTTCCTAACCTGGTAAATGAATAAGTCACACAAGTTCAGGAGTCACAGAGAACCCCAAACAAGAACTCAAACAGAACCATGCCCAGACACATCATAACTAAAATGCCAAAAATTAAAGACAAAGAGAGAATTTTAAAGGCAGAAAGAGAAAAGAAAACTGTTACCTACAAAGAAGTTCCCATAAGGCTGACACCTGATTTCTCATCAGAAACTCTACAGGTCAGAAGAGAATGGCATGAAGTACTCAAGGTAATGGAAAGCAAGGATCTGAGATCATGATTACTATATCCAGCAAGGCTATCATTCAAAATAGATAGTCAAATAACAAGCTTCCCAGACAAAAACCAGCTGAAGGAGTTCATCACCACCAAGCCAGCATTACAAGAAATGCTAAAGGGATTGCTGTAAGGGATTGCTATGAAGAACAAACAGAGAGAAAGTCCTAGCCATACAGAATTGAAATGGCTATAAATAACTCTCAATAATGACCCTAAATTTAAATGGATTAAATATCCCAATCAAAAGGTGTAGGGTAGTTGAATGGATACAAAAACATGGCTCAACTATATGCTGTCCACAAGAGACCACCTCAAAACAAGACACACACAGGATGAAAGTGAAGGGATGGAAAAAGTTTTTCCATGAAAATGGAAAAGAAAAAATAAGCTGGAGTAGCAATACTCATATCTGACAAAATAGACTTTAAAAGCATCATGCTAAGTGAAGTAAGCCAGTTGGACAAAGATAAATATCATATGATCTCGCTCATTTGTGGAATATAATGAACAACATAAACTGATGAACAAAAATAGAGCCAGAGGGGGGAAAATATTCTAGAATATAATAGAAGTAATCCTTGTTATTTGCAGATTTTTTATATTTCCCAAAATCATAATATAGTATGATTTTGTGATATCATACTATATTAGTACAGTATTGGTAATATTATTATACTTAAAATCCTTTTATTCTTGAAATATTAATATTTATTGCATGTAATATTATTATATATAAGATCATTTTTCTTGAATAATTGGTGTTTATTGCATGTAACATTATCACATTTAAAATCATTTTTCTTGATATATTAATGTTTATTGCATGTAATATTATATTTAAGATCATTTTTCTTGGAATTAAAAAAAAATGGGGAAAAATAAATAAATAAAGAGGTTAAAGATGAAAAAAAAAAAAAGAATAGTACTGGCACAAGAACAGGCACATAAGCTCGATGGACAGAGAACAGAGAACCCAGAAATCAATCCAAGCCACTATGCTCAATTAATATTTGACAAAGGAGGCAAGAGCATACAATGGAGTCAAGAGAGTTGCTTCAATAAAGGGTATAGGAAAAATTGGACAGATATATGCAAAAAAAATGAAAATAGACCCCCAACTTACACCATACACAAGAATAAACTCAAAATGGATAAAAGACTTAAATGTAAGTTGTGAAACCATAAAAATCCTAGAAGAAGCCATAGGCAACAAAATCTCAAACATCTCTCATAGCAATATGTTTATGGATACATCTCCTAGGGCAAAGAAAATTAAGGAGAAATTAAACAAATGGGACAACATCAAAATAAAAAGCTTCTCCACAGCAAAAGAAACTATCAACAAAATGAAAAGGAAGCCCACTGTATAGGAGAACATATTTGGCAATGATACATCAGATAAAGGTTTAATATCATATATATATATATATATATATATATATATATATATATATATATATATGGAACTCATACAACTCAACAAAAAGGAAGACAAACAATCCAATTCAAAAATGGGCAAAGGACCTAAACAGACACTCCTCCAAAGTGGACAAACAGAAGGCCAAGAGACATATGAAAAAATGCTCAAAGTCACTGATCATCAGAGAGATGTAAATTAAAATGACAATGAGGTACCACCTCACACCTGTCATAGTGGCTACCATCAACAAATGACAAGTCCTGGTGAGGATGTGGAGAAAAGGGAACCCTAGTACACTGCTGGTGGGAATGCAGACTAACACAGCCTTTATGGAAAACAGTATGGAGTTTCCTCAAAAAATTTAAATATGGAACTGCCATTTGACCCAGTGATCCCACTTCTAAGAATATATCCTAAGAAGTCCGAAGCACCAATCAGAAAGAATGTATGCACCCTTATGTTCATAGCAGCACAATTTACAGTAGCTAAGATCTGGGAACAGCCCAAGTGCACATCAGTAGGTGAGTGGATAAAAAAGCTGTGGTATATTTATACCAAGGAATACTATGCAGCCGTAAAAAAGAAGGAGAATCTCTTAACCTTTGAGACAGCATGGAGGGACCTGAAGAGTATCATGCTAAGTGAAATAAGTCAGTTAAAGAAAGACAAGTATTATGTTATCTCACTCATATGTGGAATCTAATGAACAAAATAAACTGTTTAATGAAGTAGATCCAAAGACATAGAAGCATAACAGACTGTTGAACCTCAGAGGGAAGGTAGGAATGGGTGGTGGGTGGGATGAGATCAGCCAAAAATATTGTATGCATATATGCATAATCCATATCCACAAACAATAGGGGGCTAAAGGTCTAGGGCTTGGCAAGGGGGGGGGGGTGGCGCTGGAAGGTGTCAACGGGGGCAAAAGGGGGCATATGTAATATTTTTGACAATAAAGATTTAAAACACACACACACACACACACACACACAGCTGACTAGATTCAAACCAAACTCATTCCATGAGCCCCTCTTGTGTATTCAAGACCTTTTATTAAGTCTTTTTTCATCTGAACCAGCCAGGCTGCTCTTCTCCACCCAACTTAGCACTTCAACTGCATTGTCAATTGTTCTGTTTCCTTAAGGACCCAGAATATTGACCCCTTGAGGCCAGGACCCCTCTCAGGAGGCTTGATTCCCCCAGTTGTAGCCACTAAGCATTTAATGAAGACTTGCTGAATGTTTGACTTAAAAACCTGTGCTAAAGACCTGTAAAGATGAAATGAGGACTGGGGCTGGGGCTGGGGCTGGGGCTGGGGCTGGACTATAACAAAAGTGCCCCGGAGCAGCTTCACAAAGCTTTCATCTCTGGGCCCTGCACTTTCTTTTTTTAAATACGTATCTCATTACATTGGGAAACAAAAAGAGAAACACACAATTACTTTTTATCGGCCAATATGAATGAGTACAGATTACAAACTTCATTTCAGTTGAAGACCTTTATGGCGATATGGCCTGCTGACCAATTAAATCTAACAAGATGCCTGGGACCCGAAGTGGGTCAGGCAAGGGTGAAAAGCCATGTGTCTGAAGATGAAATTCTTTGAAAGGATGTAGGAAGGAGGCATACCCTGCCTGAGTCTCCAAGTTTTGGGGATAAATAGAAAGACTGGAATGGTGCTCAGACTCAAAAGGAGGAGGCAAATATAACAAACATATCAGCTAGAGGCCAGGATCACAGTGATAACCAGGGCACCCTCTGGCATTCCTGAAACAGCTTCTAGGTCACATGGGGCTTGGTGGCCAGGACTTGTACAGAAAAAAAAGCAGACCTGTGACTAACGTGGACCATCCAAAAGTCAGGCTGAGACCTCTCCATGCATTTGAACTATGGTAGCTGGGATAGAACTCCTCTGTACTCAGTTTTCTCCTCACGTGTGAAATCGCCATTGAACATGAAAGAGCAGCTATAATGTTATCCAAAAGAGTATCTATTTGTCATTAACTTGTGCTTCACCACATAACTAGCCCTGGGAAAATTGCTTCACATCTCTGTGCTTTAGTTTATTTCTCAGTAAAATGGGGATAAGGTTACAGGTCACATTGGTATTTCAAGGATCAGCTTCATTCCCTGAGCTTTCCAGTCATGTCATTTCCCACCATAAACTCCCTTTTTCTGAAGGAAGTTTTAGGGGCCTGTGTCCTTTATTATAAGAAAGGCTGAATGGTATAGAACCGTAATGCACTGTACAAATCCAGTAGTTTCTGTCCTGCCATGCAGAACAAATATTTCATTTAGTCCTGTAGCAATTACCACCACCCAAGCTTCAAGGCTAGGAGACCAGGCCAACCATTTCAGGAGCCAGTCCAGGGCTGTGAGCACTCTGCAAGGAATTTTCTACATCACAGTTTTGGGCACTGGAGATGCCTTCACACTGCAACACTGGGTCCCAGGTGTGGAACCAGCTATCCACAACCTGTTGTTTGGGCCCCACGTTTTTTAGTTAATGGTGACCTCCAACTGCACCAGGAGTTCCTGGTTTTGCACACGAGTAAGTGATGTTTTCTGTGTTGTTTCCATTTCTTTACCGATGGTATTCAACATATCACCAGCCTTTGGGGCCAAGCAACAAACTGGCAGTGTGTCCGCACCTTATGATCAACAAAGTGTGTGGTTATGCTAAGCGAAATAAGCCAGTCAGAAAAGGTAAATATCACATGATCTCACTCATTTGTGGACTATAATGAACAACATAAACTGATGAACAAAAATAGATACACAGACATAGAAGCATCAAACAACCATCAAACCTCAGAGGAAAGGCATGGGAGGGGGGAAGGGGTAAGAGATCAACCAAAGGACTTGTATACATGCATGTAAGTATAACCCATGGACACAGACAATAGGGAGGTAAGGGCATATGCTGGGGGTCGGGAGTGGGTAGGGAGAGGTCAATGGGGGGAAAGGGAGACATATGTAATACTTTCAATAATAAAGTTTTTTTTTAAGTGTGTAGTCAGATCGAGAGCCTCTGGGCCGCTCCATCTCCCTTTACAAGTAGTGTCTGCCCTGCTGCCCTGCTCGCGCTGGACCCCTAAACATGCACCATGGCACCTGGCCCGCTCACCTTATTTAGTGTCTCTGACAAAACCGGCCTTGTGGAATTTGCCAGAAACCTAACTTTTGCTGGTTTGAGTCATCACTTCTGGAGGGACTGCAAAAGCTCTCAGGGATGCCGGTCTGGTGGTCAGAGATGTCTCTGAGATGACGGGGTTTCCCAAAATGTTAAGGGATCATGTGAAAACCTTGCACCCTGCAGTCCATGCCGGAATCTTGGCTCATAATATCCCAGAAGATAACGCTGACATGGCCAGACTTGATTTCAATCTTATAAGAGTTGTGGTTTGTAATCTGTATCTCTTTGTGAACACAGTGGCTTCTCCAGATGTAACTGTTGAAAAGGCTGCTGAGCAAATTGATATTGGTGGAAAAACCCTGTTGAGAGCAGCAGCCAAAAACCACACTCAACTGACTGTAGTGTGCGAACCAGAGGACTGCACTGCCGTGTCCACATAGATGCAGAGCTCCGACAGTAAAGACACCTCCTTGGAGACCAGACACCAGTTGGCCTTGAATGCTTTCACTCACATGGCACAATATGATGAAGCAATTTCAGATTACTTCAGGAAACAGTATAGTAAAGGAGTATCTCAGATGCCCTTGTGGTATGGAATGAACCCTCATCAAGCTCCAGCCCAGTTATATACACTGAAGCCCAAGTTTCCCGTCACAGTTCTAAATGGAGCCCCTGGATTTATAAACTTGTGTGATGCATTGAATGCCTGGCAGCTGGTGAAGGAACTCAAAGAGGCCTTAGGCATTCCAGCTGCTGCCTCTTTCCAGCACGTCAGCCCAGCAGGCGCTGCTGTTGGAGTTCCACTTTGTGAAGATGAGGCCAAAGTGTGCATGGTCTATGACATGTATAAAACCCTCACACCCATAGGGACTGCGTATGCACGAGTAAGAGGGGCCAATAGGATGTCTTCATTTGGTGACTTTGTTGCCCTATCTGATATATGTGATGTCCCTACTGCCAAAATTATCTCCAGAGAGGTATCTGATGGTATTATTGCCCTAGGATATGAAGAAGAAGCTTTAAAAATACTTTCTAAAAAGAAAAATGGGAACTACTGTGTTCTTCAGATGGACCAATCTTACAATCCAGATGAAAATGAAGTTCGGACTCTCTTTGGTCTTTGTTTAAGCCAGAAGAGGAATAATGGAGTCATCGACAGGTCATTATTTAACAATGTTGTTACCAAGAATAAAGATCAGGTTTTTGTAAACGAAATGGAGGCAAGCAATATGACAGAGAAAGAATTCAGAGTCATGTTTTTAAAGATGCTCAACCATCTGGATGAGAAACTCACTGTCCTATGTAAGACGGAAGAGGAAATAAAGAATGATGTGGTTGCAATAAAGAACACAATGAAAGGTTTCAACAGTAGACCAGTAAAAGCAGAGGACCGAATCAGCAAGTTAGAAGACAGGGTAGAAAAAAAACATCCAAGCTGAACAGCAATTGGAAAAAAACATTAAAAAGCAGGAGGAGAGTTTAAGGGAGCTTTGGGACAACATGAAACGAAGCAACATATGCATAATTTGGATGCCAGAAGCACAAGAAGAGGAGCAAGGAATAGAAAATCTATTTGAAGAAATAATGACAGAAAACTTCCCTCACTTGGGGAAGAAAAAAGTCACACAAGCACAGAGAGTTCCAAACAACATGAAACCAAAAAGACTCACACCAAGACATATCATAATTACAATGGCAAACATTAACAACAAAGAAAGAATCTTAAGAGCTCCAAGAGAGAGACAGAAAATTACCTACAAGGGATCTCCCATTAGACTCTCAAATGATTTCTCAACAGAAACATATCTGGCCAGAAGGGAATGGAATGAAGTATACAAAGTGACGCAAAGCAATGGACTGAATCCAAGAATACTCTATCCAGCAAGGCTATCATTCATAATTGATGGTGAAATCAGGAGCTTCGCAGACAAAAATAGGCTCAGGGAGTTTATTACCACCAAGCCAGCAATGCAAGAAATGCTAAAGGGACTGTTGTAAAAAGAAGAAATAGAAAGGGAAGAAGGGATACAGGCACAAAGAATAAAAATGGCAACAAGCCTTTTGGCTTTCTGAACAGTACCATGGCGATGGGTAAGAATAAGCGCCTTACGAAAGGCAGCAAAAAGGGAGCCAAGAAGAAAGTGGTTGATCCATTTTCTAAGAAACATTGGTATGATGTGAAAGCACCAGCTATGTTCAATATAAGAAATATTGGGAAAACACTGGTTACGAGAACTCAAGGAACCAAAATTGCATCTGATGGTCTCAAGAGTCGTGTTTTTGAAGTGAGCCTAGCTGATCTGCAGAATGATGAAGTTGCATTTAGAAAATTCAAGCTAATTACTGAGGATGTTCAGGGCAAAAACTGCCTGACTAATTTCCATGGCATGGATCTTATCCGTGACAAAATGTGCTCGATGGTCAAGAAGTGGCAGACCATGACTGAAGCTCATGTCGATGTAAAGACTACCGATGGTTATTTGCTTCGCCTCTTCTGTGTTGGTTTTACTAAAAAACGCAACAATCAGATTCGGAAGACCTCTTATGCTCAGCATCAGCAGGTTCGCCAAATCCAGAAGAAAATGATGGCAATCATGACCCGAGAGGTGCAGACAAATGACTTGAAAGAAGTGGTCAATAAATTGATTCCAGACAGCATTGGAAAAGACATAGAAAAGGCTTGCCAGTCTATTTATCCACTCCATGATGTCTTCGTTAGAAAAGTCAAAATGCTGAAGAAGCCCAAGTTTGAATTGGGAAAACTCATGGAGCTTCATGGTGAAGGTAGCAGTTCTGGAAAAGCTACTGGGAATGAGACAGGAGCTAAAGTTGAATGAGCTGATGGATATGAGCCTCCAGTCCAAGAATCTGTTTAAAATTCAGATATTTAATGGTGACAAATAAAAAAACCTATTTGTGATATTTTATTTCTGATCATTTAAAAAGATTTTTTAAAAATGGCAACAAACTAGTGCCTATCAATAATAATCTTAAACATAAATGGATTAAATGCTCCAATCAAAAGGCATAGGGTGGCTCTGGATAAGAAAGCATGACCCATATATATGCTGTCTACAACAGACCCACATCACAACAAAGGATTCACACAGACTGAAAGTTGAGGGATGGAAAAAATTATTTTCAGACAAATGGAAATGAAAAAACAGCTGGTGTAGCAATACTTATAACTGACAAAATAGACCTCAACGTGAAGGCCATAACAAGAGATAAGGAAGGCCACTTCATAATACTAAAGGGATTGAGACAACAAAAGGATATAACTCTGGTAAACATATATGTACCCAATATAAGAGCACCAAAATACATTAAAAAAAAACTTCTGGAAGATATCAAGGGAGAGATTGACAGCAATACAATCGTAGTAAGGGACTTTTAATACCTCGTTGACATCACTGGATAAATCTTCTAGAAAAAAAAATAATTAACAAACAGCAATCCTAAATGACTCACTAAATCAGATGGAATTAATTGACATATTCAGAACATTTCACCCCAAAGCAATGGAATATACATTCTTCTTAAGTGCACACGGGACATTTTAAAGGAGGTAGAAGACCTATACTTGAAAAATTACAGGACATTGATAAAAGAGATAAAGGAAGATATACAAGTAGAAGAAAATACCATGTTCATGGATTGGTAGACTCAACATCATTAAAATGTCCACACTACACAAAGCAATCTATAGATTCAACACAATCCCCATTAAAATACCAATGGCATATTTAACAGACCTAGAACAAACTCCAAAAACTCATCTGGAATAATAAAAGACCCCCCAAATTGCCACAGCAATCCTGAGAAATACAAAGTTGGAGGGATCACAATACCAGATACCAAGCTACATTACAAAGCCACTGTTCTCAAAACTGTGGTACTGACACAAGAATAGACATATAAACTAATGGAACAGAACAGAGAACCCAGAAATCAACCCAAACCATTATGCTCAATTGATATTTGAGAAAGGGGGCAAGCACATACAATGGAGTCAAGTCAGTCTCTTCTATAAATGGTGTTGGGAAAATTGGACAGATACACGCAAATAAGTGAAAATAAACTATCAATTTACACAATAAACTCAAAATGAATAAAGGACTTAAATGTAAGACGGGGAACCATAAAAATCTTAGAAGAATCCATAGGCAGCAAAATACAGATATAACTCATAACATGTTCACCGACGCATCTCTTAGGACAGTGGTCGGCAAACTCATTAGTCAACAGAGTGGCAAACCATGGCTCGCAAGCGAGCCGCCATTTGCCGACCACTGCCCTAAGGCAATGGAAACTAGAGAGAAAATAAACAAATGGGAATACATCAAAATAAAAAGCTTCTGCACAAAGAAAAAAATCAACAAAATAACGAGAGCCAGTGCATGGGAGAACGTTTACCAATGTGATGTCTGATAAGGGTTGAATCTCCAAAATTTATAGGTAACTCATACAACTTAACAAAAGTAAGATAATCTAGTCAAAAAATGAGTAGAGTACCTGAAATAGATACCTCTCGAAAGTGGACATACGGTAGGCCAAGAGGCATATGAAAATATGCTCAAAGGCACTAATTATCCGAGAGATGCAAATCAAAATGACAATGAGGTACCACCTCACACCAGTCAGAATGGCTATCATCAACAAAGGACAAGTGCTGGCAAGGATGTGAAGAAAAGGGAACCCTTGTACACTGCTGGTAGGCATGCAGACTGGTACAACCATTGTGGAAAACAATATGGAGTTTCCTCAGAAAATTAAAATGGAACTCCCATTTAACCCAGTAATCCCACTTCTAGGAATATATCCCAAGATTTCAGTAACACCAATCAGAAAGTACATATGCACTCCTATGTTCATAGCACAATTTACAATAGCTAAGATTTGGAAACAGCCTAAGTGCCCATCAGCAGATGAGTGGATTAGAAACTGGTACATATACACCATGTAATACTATGCTGTTGTAAAAAAGAAAGAATTTACCATTTACATCAGCATAGATGGACCTCAAGAGCATTATGCTAAGCGAAATAAGCCAATCAGAGGAATAATGAACAACATAAACTGATCCAGAGACAGAATCTAACAGACCATCAACTCTCAAGAGGGAAGGCCTGGGGGTGGGAGGGGAGTTGTGTGTAAGAGATCAACCAAAGAACTTGTATGCATATAAGCATAGCCAATGGACACAATGAGGGGGAGGGTGCTGGTGATGAAGGCTGGGCCAGGGGGGCAGGGGTAGACGGAGAGGACAATGGGGGGAAAATGGGACAGATGTAATACTTTCAACAATAAAGAATTTTTTAAAAACACCTTTAAAAAAATAAAGTGTGTAGTCATTCATTACCTACCTCAATAAGTTTCTGTTGTTTTGAGCCAGCCAGCTTGCAGTGCTTTGTTATAGCATCCTAGAAAACTCATACTCTTCTTTGGGAGCCTCTTCTTAGATGGTATTTCCTAAGACTTTGTATCTCCAGCTTCTAGATAAATGATGCCAGCAGAGCTGACAAAACAGGCAGGGGGCCTGGGAGAGATAAACAGAACTAGTGCAGTGGGTTCAGGAAGTGACAAGGGACTGGACAAGTAGTTTAGGCCCATAGCTCAGAGAGTCAGATGCAGATGGTCAGCCTGCAAGTTTGACTGAGCAGGAGAATAGGACCCTAAAAATAGCTCATTGTGCTTGGTGGGCCACTGAGCCCCTCCCTAGGGTCCAGTCTCCCAGGGCACTCTGAGCCAAGCCCCAAGATCAAGCCATTCTCCATGGCAACTGGAACAGCTTTTGTGCCTAGAAGTTTAATCATCTAAGTACTGGGAGCACCAGGCACCTGGAGCCCAGGTAGAAGTTCACACCTCTGCTCATCCAGATCCCAGAGCACCTTCAGATGGAGCCGCAGGGCCATCGCCTCAGCACTACGCAGAGGTTTCATATGGTGACCTTCCTGCTCCCAAATCTCTCAACAACCAGAATGAACATAATTGAGGTCTGTGAACAAAGAAGGATGTCAACCACATGAGACAGAAAGGGACTTTAACGTGTGGCCCAGAGTGTTCAGGGCAGGGAAGGGATTATCACTCCTCTCCAGCAAGGCCTGCCCTCAGCCTGATGATCCTCATGATGAAAATGAGAGAGACCAACTCAATTATCTCAAAGGCCTTTCCCCTTAATTTTCTCTAACTACAGGTACTCGAACCCAGCCAGGGCCTTGCACTTATTGCTCCCTCAGGTTTCCCAGCTCTACATCCATGTGATGCAGACCTCCAAGCCCCAAACCCATCATTAAAACCTGCCATGTCCCTACCCCAGTTTAGGTCCTGCTCTGATGCAGAAACTCTGTAACAGCCAGAAGTCCAGCATACAAATCCAGTCATGAAGAGGCGCAGGCAACCTTCTCTGTAAGATTCTACAATGAGAAGGGGGTAGACTGCAGGGGAACAGGGGCACAGCCACTTTGTTCACCATTGAATCCTGAACACCACCCTCAGATCTGACACGTGGCAAGTGCTCGATAAATACTTGTTGGATGAATGAACAAATGGCAGTTTCATCACTGCAACACAATGGGGTGGGCCGGAGTGCAAGGACCCCTTTAACTTTTAAGGACTCAACTGAAACTTTTAAATACTGGCTCTGCTCTATCCCCAAACCTAGAGATGAGTCCATGCCTACCAATGCTTCAGCTTCGCTCCCTTGTATCCCAGGGGCCCATTGCCTCAGAGACCGAGGGATGCTGAACCAGCTCCTGAAGTCAACCCAGAACAAGTGTGGAGACTTGTATGGTTGCATGCATTGCATGTTTTCTCAACTGTCTGGGGATAAAACCATAAAAATGAAAGGCGGTGGGAAAGGAGACTCACTGAAAGGAGAAATCAAAGAGAAACCGGCCATCAGCTTATGTTTAGCAATAAGCAGGATAATCACAAAGGAAATTAAAAGCGAGTTTCCTTGAAGAAGAAGGGGGAACTATAATTGGTTCCCTCTGCTCTGAAGTCACAGCACTTGCTCTCCATCTGCACCCAGAAGAGAAGTGGCCAGAGGTCAGGGGACTGATCTATCAAAACTCTTCCAGGCAGTCCTAAAATGCCACACACACACACAAACACACACACACACACACACACACACACACACACACACACACACACACACGGTCCATCCATGTGTGACTTAAAATGCAAAAATCTTCAATACTTGGAGGCCAATGCTAGGACCCATCCTCTTATCCTTCATCCTGTACTAAACCCTCAGTCACCTGGAAGAATAATTTGCAGGCCAAGTGTGTGACCATCCTCTATGCAGTGATCAGCTGTGACGTGTGGAGCAAATAACTTATCACAAGGTTTGTGAATGGTTCATCTAATTGTATAACTTGGGAAGGACTTAAGGTTATACCAATAGCATCACCCCTCTTAATCTCATGTACTCCCTCCTGCTTCCTCATAGGAAAGGCAGGGGTGGGGTTGACAGTCAGTGCACCGGGAATGTGCTTCACTCACAGTGAGGGGAGAGGGGGGTGAGGTGCAGCCCTCCTCAGTCATGGGTTTGCTGCAGAAAAATATCAATAGTCTCCAATCTGGAATGTAGAGCCCAGAGGCAGACAGAGCTTGAAGATACATCTTGGAGATGGGCTTTGATGAGATTTGTCCTGAGCTGGCCTCATGCTGGTGAAATCAGATGTTCCAAATGGGAGAGAAAGAGAAAGTCAGAATCAGGGGGAGACAGAGACAGAGAGACTAGGAGAAGTACAAAGAGAGAGAGAGTGGAAGAGTCCACCCAGGATTCTCATTGGCATCAGGCCTTGTGAACAGATCACCCTTGTGTTCTGTTTCCTAACCCTCTCTCTTCCAATCAACTCATCTGCATACTTAAGCCAGTTTGGGTAGGATCCTGTTACTTGCAAACAAAAGTATAAGGCTTGGCCAAAGCCCATTCCTCAGCTATTAGCTGAGTGGGGAGGGAGGTAGGGGACCTTCTAGAGAGGCCATGAGAAGGTAGAAAGCACTCTTTGAGCCCACTGCGCTGCACAGTGGCTTTCAGGTTGTGCTCCTTGAAGCTATAAGTGTTCTAGAACCGGACCCCAGGGACCAACCCATTTTCTGCTCCAGCTAAATTGTTTTTAAGAAAAAGTTTTTACTTCTTTTGAAATCCACTGGACATAGCACAAGGCACTGGCAGGAAGTGGAGACTAGATGATTTCTAGCTGTTTTACTCTCACTCATTCTACCTTAATAAACAGAGAGAAATTCCATCTGCTTCTTATTAGAAGCTGAGTCGGCCAGGGAGTGGCTCAGGTTCAGGTTCCATAGAAGGGCCACTGTACTGCACATCTCCAGGTGATGTCGTCCAGTGCCATGGTCTCCAGTGGGTGCCCTGGGATTGCAGTGTTGGGTGCAGCCCTGGAGCTCACTCTTTCTTGCTTGTTCACAGAGACACTTCTGGGGATCCTTATTGGGTGAACTCTGAGATGGCAGTCCCACTCCAGTGAGGTGGCCCTTCTTCCCCTGAGAATGGAGGCAAGGAAAAGCACATGCTGACCCTCACAAGCCCCTCCCCATGGGCAGGGGGAGAAAATTCGGAGACCTTGCAAGTGGAAGCCTTGGTGCAGGAGAAGGCCTCATCATTGGCCTGGGACACAGAGACCAAGGAAAAGCAAGGGCTCCTCCAGATGAAAACCCTTGCCATGGAGATGGATCCCTACTGGATGCGGTAAGGGCCCACTAGTCCTCCAGAGTGGACACCGTGAGCAGCACAGAGACTGAGGGCTTTCTGTCCTAATCAAGTACCTGTTACACAGAACAGGAGACTAGAGGCTCCAGGAGGGATGGACTTGTTTAAGGCCACACAGTGAGTAACTTATTGTTTGACCCCTCCCTTGGCATATTGTCCCCTGAAGAGCCAGCTGGGTTCTTCCCTAGGTCACTGAGCCAAGTGTCCAAGGACTTAAGTGCCTTCTTCCCAAGGGTCGCAGGGCACATTCTACCCCCTTTCCTGCTATTCCCCCACCTTCAGGAATTTGTGGTGTAATGGCAGAACCTGATATAGGACTGGGAAGCATGTCTGTCCCCATAGGGCATCATGAGACAGTAGAAAGAGCACTCAAATTGGTGTCCAAAAGCAGTTTTTTACTTGACCTCCATGTGTGTCCTTGTCAGTCTCTTCATCTATACAGTGGGACAATACACTCTGTCCTGCTGGTTTCTCAGGCCCTGAGGATTAAATGGGATGAAGTCTGGGGCCATTTCATCAGCCAGGATGGCCCAAAGGGATGGAAGATTATTCCCATCACCCCAGCAGAACCCCCAGCCTCACCTGCCTGATGAGGCATTTCTGATATCACACTGACCTCACATGGAACTCACCTAAAACAACCGCCTTTCCACAATGCCTGGGCCAAATTATATACCACCACCCTTATACCCCATCTTTTTATGGGGAAGGGAGGATCAGCTGAGGCTTCCAAAGGTGGGGTCCCACAAACAAGGGACCCACAAACATGGCCCTGTTACCTCCAGGCTATCATCAAGGTTTCAAACACTCTGATGATATTTTTCCAGATAAATTGAAGGGCCAAGTTTCTTTGCTTTGGACTAAAATGTTCTTTCAGTGTACAGTGGAAACACCCATTATCTCTGTTAGCCAGAAACTCTGCTTGGTAGCACATTAACATACATGTGCACTCTAATTAACTGTTAGTTGATAAGTGAGGTTTATTTGATAGGAAGTCTTTTCAAAAGTCATGATCTCCAGCAAATCCATTTTTAGGCATTTTTCCTAAAAAATAATTATGAATGAATGTAATAATTTATGGACAAAACTATCTATTGATATATGTGTACAAAAGATTTTTAGAAGTCTTTCTGTCCAGATCAAGTACCCGTTTCACAGAATAGGAGACTGGAGGACAATTGTTTAAAGTTACGGTGCATTTAAATGATGGGATTATATGTGCTCAAAAACCACTTTGTAGAAGAATATTCAATAACACTGAGAAATATTATCCTATATAATAAAACCCTAGTATGCAAATCAACTGAATGGAAGAATGACCAGCAGAATGACCAGTCACTATGACATGCACTGACCACCAGGGGCAGACACTCAACACAGGTGGCGGTGGCAGGGGGCCGGGGCAATAAGCAGGCAGTGCCAGGCTTCCAGCCTAGGTGGGTGTCAGCAGGGGGCCACCAATCACCCCACAGAGGGAGGAGACCGGCGGCAGTGGCAGGGAGCAGGGCCAACAAATGGGTGGTGCCAGACCACCAGCCAAGGCGGGTGCCAGTGGGGACCCCAATCACCCCACCAGTCACCCCACAGATTGACCCTGATTGCCAGCCAGGCCTAGGGATCCTACCCATGCACGAATTTCATGCACCAGGCCTCTAGTCTATACTAATAAAAGCCTAGGTGGCCCTCACACTCTCACATGACACTCTCACATCATCACAAGATGGCCACCCCCACATCATCACAAGATGGCCACCACAAGATGGCCGGCCGAGGAGGGCAGTTGGGGGAACCAGGCCAGCAGGGGAGGGCAACCGGGGGGAGAGGGGGACCAGGCCAGCAGGGGAGGGCAGTTAGGGGTGACCAGGCCAGCAGGAGAGGGCAGTTGGGGGCAACCAGGCCTGCAGAGGTGGGCAGTTGGGGGACCAAGGCCTGCAGGGGAGGGCAGTTGAAGCAACCAGGCCTTGAGGGGAAGGCAGTATGCTGGCAGGGGAGGGCAATTGGAGGCAACCAGGCTGGCAGGGGAAGGCAGTTGGAGGCAGGATCAGGCCAGCAGGGAGGGAAGTTGGGGGCGACCAGGCCAGCAGGGGAGGGCAGTTGGGGGTGACCAGGCCAGCAGGGGAGGGCAGTTGGGGGCGATCGGGCCAGCAGGGGAGCAGTTAGGCATCAATCAGGTCAGCAGGGGAGTGATTAGCAGGTAATCGGGCTGGCAGACAGAAGCAGTTAGGGGCAATCAGGAAGGCAGGCAGGTGAGTGTTTAGGAGCCAGCAGTCCCAGATTGTGAGAGGGATGTCCATCTACCAGTTTAGGCTCAATACCTGCAGAATTGGGCCTAACCCAGCAGTCAGAAATCCCCTGAGGGGTCCCAGATTGGAGAAGGTAAAGGCTGGGCTGAGGAACACCCCCCTGTGCATGAATTTTGTGCACCGGCCTCTAGTATATAAAAGCCCAGTGACTGGAATGGTGGAATGACCAGAACAACCGGTGGCTATGACGTGCACTGCAGCGGCCAACCAGCCTGATCCAGGCCCTGATTGGCCCCCCACCAGGCCATCCCAACCCCCTATCGCCCCCCCCCCCACCCTGATTGGGGGTGGGGCCAGCCAGCCAACCACCCACGGCCCCTTCCCCTCATCGGCCCAGCCCAATGGGCCTCCATCAAGACAGGAGGGCCAGACCCCACCCATGCACAAATTCATGCACCGGGCCTCTAGTTTGAGCATAATGTTGAGCAGAGGGGGAAGGTTACAAAATAGTACATAAAATTCCAATTTGTACATTAAAAAGAAATATTATACAAACCAGTGTTAAAAACAAATACTCCAGCCCTGGTCAGTGTGGCTCATTTGGTTGAGCATAGTCCCATACACCCAACAGGTTGCAGGTTTGATTCCTGATCAGGGCACATACCCAGGTTGCCAGTTCGATCCTTGGTTGGAGCACCTAAGGGAAGCACCAACTGATGTTTCCTTCTCACATCAATGTTTCTCTCTCTCTCTCCCCCTCCCTTCCTTCAAACCAATGGAAAAATATCATCAGGTAAGGATTTTTAAAATAAAATACATTTTTTAAAAAACAATAAAGCCTCTAAAAGAATCTTGAAGTTGAGCATTCTAAGAGACCCCAAGGGCAGGTACTAGCAAGCCCTCCTACCCCACTTGTAACATAGCACTTGGTTTACAAAACTTTCATACCTTCATTTGTCAACATATGCTGACATGTCAAGTGTTGGTGAGGATGTGGATTCCTGGCATCTCTTACACACTTTGTAAAAAGCTTAGTCTTTATCTCCTAAAGTTGAACATTCACATACCTAAAACTCAACAGCAAACACATGCTCCTCTGTAAACATTGCAAGAATGATCATAGCAGCACTGCTCACAGTAGCAAGACCTTGGAAATATTCACTATTGTCCATCAACAGGAGAACAAGCTAGTAACCTGTGGTATGATCCCAGAATATACAGCAGTCAAATCAAGGTAACTGGCATTTCAGTTTCAGAGAATGGAAAAAGTTCTGGAGATGAATGGCAATGAATGATGACTGCACAACAATATAAATGTGCTTAATGCCACTGAAGTTACATTTAAAAATGGTTAAATCCCAGCCAGTATAGCTCATTGGTTGAGTGTCAACCCAGAAACCAAGAAGTCACCTGTTTGACTCCCAGTGCACATGCCCAGGTTATGGGCTAAATACCCAGTAAGGAGTGTGCAAGAGGCAGCCAATTGATGATGTTTCTCTCTCATCGATGTTTCTACCCTACCCCTCTCCCTTCCTCTCTCTCTAAAAAATCAATAAAAACATATTTTTTAAAAATGGTTACATGCATTCTATGTTATGTATATTTTACCACAATAATAACAAATTTAACTACAGTGAACTCAGTATAGATGTAACTTAGTCATGATAACATTAAGTAAAGAAAAATTTTTCCAGAGATGACACAAAGTATGATGTCCTTTTTATAAAGTTAAAACAACCCAAATTAAAAATATGCTTCTTGAGAATACATATAAATAAAATAAAAGTATATAATAAGCAAAGCAAACCAATGATAAACACAGAACTCAGAATCATGGTTACTTGGATTGGGGAAATGTCATCTTATAGTTAAATGTGTGCTATGATTAAGGTCCTGTCTTTTATTGGGAGTGGAATCACAGGTGCTTATTACATTAAAATAAAGATTATGAAAGGAAGGAAGGAAGAAATGAAAAGAAGAGGGAAGCAGGGGGGGAGAAGTGAAGGGAAGAGGGAAGAGAAAAGGGAGTCCTACACGTGCCGAAGATGAGAGTATGTCATAAAACAAGGATTTTTGTTTATCCAGTTGTTATCACCTGGGCTCCTTTGAAAAATGCTGAGCTGAACAATATATTAATGATACATGGACAAGTGAAAAATATTTATAAAAAGTAAATAGATGATTAACACAACATTTAGGATAGTGGCTGCTCTGGGGTGGGGAATGTGTTTGGTGCTTCCTTGCTCCTAGTACTCAGTTTCTTAAACTCAGTCATGGATACACGATTATTCATCTTGTTATTCCTAAAGCACACATACTTCGTACATGCTTTTTTATGTATTACTAGCTGTATCCAGCCAAGCGTTGCTGTGGCTCAGTCTGGTTAAATGGAAAAGAAAGAAAAGAGTGCACGTTTCTAATATGTTTAATTTCACAACGCTTGTGGGTATACAATATTTTTTGTTGTCCCATTGTCTGTGCAGATATAGAGATTGTCTGGTTTGCCGACTCTAGAACACGCAACATATAATTGTCCATGTGAGAAGCAATCCGTGTCTAGATTTAAACCGCACAATTCTAAAGATTGGCCCTGAGCTTTGTTGATGGTGATTGCAAACGCCAATCGAATTGGGAATTGCAATCTCTTAAATTGAAATGGCATATCCGTTGGAATCATAGGAATGTGAGGAATGAGGACATCTTCACCTTTGAAAGGTCCTGTCAAGATGTTGCTTCTACGACGTTGCTCATTAATTTTTTTACTGCAAGCCGCGTGCCGTTGCAAAGCTTTGGCTGGTTGATATTTCACAACATGATAATTGGCACGCCGATTTTCAATTGCAGTACGTGCGGTGGCATCCCTGGCAGATTGAGTGAATTAAAAAATTCTGTTGGATTGGAGATGAAGGAGAGCAGGCAGTCAATATGATTGCAAACAATGCATGAATTTGATTTGGATGTGACATGTTGCACGCGTCATTAATGCATACATCCCAGTGTCGGTCGATCTCCAATAAATTCAGAGCTTGACATGCACTGAAGAAAGTGGCATGTGTTAACACCGTTGACAATTCTCAATTGCTGGAAAGACGTTGGACCGGGCACATTTACCAGCAGCATGCGAAGAAAGAAGCATTCATCTTGATTGGGATGCATGGTGTACAGTCTGCCTATTGTAGTTTCTTTGAATATGCCAGGTTGTCCATCGACTCGCTCTCCTCGTTTGCATTGTTCAAATGATTTTCTACTCACATTCCATGTGTAATATGTAGGCACTTCTGAATACAGCAGTGTTTTCGCAAACACATCATTTTGACATAACGTGAAGAAAGCAGTTAACGTTGTAGCTGGTGTATTCAGGGCTATTTGTTGCACAATTGCAGCTGTGAAATAAATGCTTTGTCCATTTTCTAGATGTACTGCTAAGTGAACAACAGCTGGACTTCGTTCATGTATGGGAAATGAAAGAATTTGCCATACAGCTTCATTGCTGCTTATGTGTCTTCCAGCCTGATACTGTGCGATTTCATTGATATGTATGACCGCATTCCTATCACTTCTTTCTGGTTGCATGCCAAAAAACTGCCATGTCGCTGCCTTTATTCACGTACTTACAAATGTATGTGATCGATTTAACGGAGTTACAGTATTCCACTTTTATGTGCGCTTTGTATGTTTTTGATAGCAAAGGCGAATATGAAACAACCCACTGGTTATCTACTTCGAAGTCACCATTTTGCATTTGTATGGATGCTAATGTACCGCCATCTTCTGCTGATCTTCTGTATAAAGGATAGCCATCGTTTCCTGTAACTGTGTTGGATACTAATGCTTGAGGATATAGCTTAGAGCATTTTCCGTCTATCATGCATGGTGAATTTGGATTCAGTGTACCGCAAGGTCCATGTATCATATTTTTGTCACAACTTCATGCAAATCCTTATCGACGTTGGCATCGGGTATTTACATAGTCAATTTCATTTGAAGTGATTTTGTTATAGAGCCAGATTAGTATATGTGCGTGTGGCAATCCTCTCTTTTGCCATTCCACTGAGTACATCCAGCAGTGCACAGACCCAAACACTTCATGTTTTACCATGAAATCCATCAGCGACTTCAGCTTCTGTCTGAAAACACGTGCTGTGATGTCATGCCTATCCACCGGCGATTGCCCAGGAAGTAAGAGCTGTTGTATATCATCCCAAGCTGTATTGCATGTGAATGTAATGAATAGGTCTGGACGCCCGTAGTGACAAACATACGCAATTGCATCTTGAGCGTACTCATGCGTATGACATGGACTTCCTGTATATGAAGATGGCAAAATCATTAGTCTTCCAGCTTTAGTTGTATTACCGTCATTTACAACTGTATCTCGCAAATGAACGTATTCTTCAGAGCGAAGCTTGGTCTGATTCAAACGGATGAGTATCAAACGTTCTGTTTCGATTTTTGCATATATATCTATGATGTATTGGTGAAACAATTGACAGCATTTCAAAATGTGATTGTCTTCATTCTCTCAAATCATTAATCGGTATGAATAATAGTTCATTGCGCTGCATTTCATATTGGTTTCTTCACCACTTACTGGATTTATCATCTTAATGTTGAAGTGATATCCATCGGCACCATCCCAAAAAAATGATTGGATATTGCAGGACATCGTAGCACTGATGAGTTTCTGCAACTTTTGTCAATTGATCGTTTCTCCAATGAAGAACAGTATCTCTAGGTTGGAATTGATCTCCGACTATAACAATTGCCACTTCGTCTATAGTTGGAGCATGGAATCTCGCACATGTTCTCCAGCAGGCGTTTTGTCAGCATGAATAACAATCTTGTGTGTATCAGATGGCATCATGTCAATTGCTGTTTTGAACAAACGCACTAAATTGTTTTTTTCGTGAAGAATCTCTTGCAGTTGGGAAACGATGGACCTTTTTATGCCGATAGAAATTCCGCAGCGTGCATTCAATTCATCATTGCCATCACTGAGAAATACATTTATAGGAATTTATGTTGACCATCTGGGAACGGAAGTGGGGAGCCGGTGTTATGATAAATTTGTCCTTTCACTTTGAAAGTTGGCATGAATTGAGCTGTTAGGATTTCTGCACCGAACGACGTCATTTGGAAGCATGAGTTGTATTTCCTGATGTTAGGTAGGAAATGCTTTGATTCGGCGGTATATCCGGCAAGCAAAGTTTTTAATGGCTCTGGCGGTTCTCCAAGTTGAGGCAGTTTAATTTTTCCGGTGGTGCAACACATTCCTTTCAGTTTCTCCATTAAATTTCAGAGCCTTGCAATAAGGACACACTTCAGTCATAGTGCCGATGAGAATATGCCGGCTCAAACTATAATCATCAGCTGGGTTGTACCGGAATGCAAGGCGATTGCAATCGCATGATTGCTGAGCACAGAGTCATGTTTGATGCTGATCTGCTGTTTCTCGTTGATGTCTTTCAGCCTCTCAGCCTGTCGCATTCATTCTGTTGAGAACGAAGCAGATCTGAAGCTGCAGAATATGATCGCCGTGCTCACAACCGTGCATCCTCAAGTCTGGCTGCACGTCGCTCTGCTGCTTCCTCGGCATGTATTTGAGCCATTCTTTGTCTGTTTCACTCATTCGCTGATGCCCATTCTTCCTCAGTTTGATTTGCAATTACTCGTCGCACTGCTTCTGCTCCACAAGTACAACGACCTAGGTTTGATCTTCTGCAAAGCATTATTTGGCTGAACTAAAGCAGATCGAACTATACTCACGAAATGAACACTATAGTAAACGACACAGATTAATTCCAATGCAATGTCACATGAAATAATTAAACCTAAATGAAAATAAATCGAAATCTATGAAAATTCAATTTAACAATGCAATCAGAAACATTGAAATGGAATCATAAAATATTTAGTATAGCGTGTGTTGCTTTTACGTCCAACAGATGGCGCTGTTTTTCAAAAAAAAGCATGTTTTTACCTGTCATAGGTGTGACATCTGTATAATAATAGGTATAAGATATATAAAAACATGCGCGTGTTCAAATGCAACGTTGTGTCAAAATTTCAAAGCAATCAGTGAAGAATTTTCGGAGATTTAAGATTTTGAACAAATGAACATTTACATTTTTATTTATATAGATTAATTTCACAGTTAAAAAGTAAAAGAGAACCCAGCTGGTGTGGCTCAGTGATTAAGGGTTGACCTATGAACCAGGAGGACATGGTTCAATTCCCAGTAAATGCACATGCCCGGGTTGCAGACTTGATCCCCAGTAGGGGGCATGCAGGAGGCAGCTGATCAATGATTCTCTCTTATCATTGATGTTTCTATCTATCGCTTCCTCTCCTTTCCTCTCTGAAATCAATAAAAATATACTTTTTAAAAAGTAAAAGAAAAGAATGGGAGCATAAATCAATTAAATAGAATGCAAAGAAACAAGAGTGATAACTTTCAGTATTCTCTAAAAACTAATAAGTAATCAAAACTCTAGCAAGATTGATCAAAAAAGGAAGATAGAAGGCCTATTATTCAAAATGAAAATGAGTATGTAACTATAGATATAGCAGAGATTTTTAAACTCTTAAGAGAATACTATGACCAAGTCTATGCTAATAAATTTTAAAACAGACAAAACAAGTAATGATCTAGAAAAATGTGTAACAGGATATTAAAATGGGATTTTTCTCCATCTCAGTTTCAGCTGAGGTTCCACAGACCAACACAATTGCCAAATGCTTCCCCATTCCTAACCAAGATGCCAAACCTCCTCATCTCCACAAGGTAAGCTAAGGTTTTGTGAAACCAGTTTTTCCAGCACCTTCACCATGTCTAACTACTACAAGGGTCCAAATTAGAGAGGGCTGGAAGAAAGGAAGATGGCTTTGGAGATGGGTGTGTAAGCAGGTGCATCCCCTTTACCTCCAACCATGTGAGAGAGGCTTCAGGAGGACCACTCAGAGTGCTTGAGGGTCCCTAAGATTGGAAATCTTAAAGGCTTACACATAACTGAAAAATCTAAAGACAAGTCCACACTATTTTAATAACAATAGCTTTATAATAACTCCTTACATCTAGCAAGACAAGTCCAAGATATAAGTAATTATAAAGCTATTGTCAGATATAAGGAATTATTATAAAGTTATTGTATTAAAACAGTGTGGTATTGTTCCAGAGATAAACAAACTATGGACAGAATATAGAGCCCAAAATTAAATCCATATGTACAGCTAATATTTAACAGAAGTGGAACTGCAAATCAGTATATTGAACTATTCTGTAAATAATTAATGAAGAAATGTATTGTTCTATAAATGGTACTGGAAAATTGGCTAGCCATTTAGAAAATTAGATAAAATTAGGACTTTCCTCACATTCTACACACACACGCGCACACACACACACACACACACACACACACACACACTCGAAGGAAATTAAGAATCTAAATGTGAAAAAAATCAACATTTTTAGAAAAATAAGAGAAATAAATTTTCATAACATCAGTATAGGAAAATTTTAATCAAGATATATTAAATAAAAACTATAAAGAAAAATGTTGAAGTGTTGGAATATATTGGATTTTAACATTTCTCTCTGTCAAATCCTCCTAATATATAAAAAGCGAGGGGCCATCACGACCGAAACAACTGGATGGACGACCAAACAGCAGGCTGCGTGGGGCAACAAGACTGGCAGGGGCATTAGTGAGGGACAACCAAATGACTGAACAGCAGGCTTCATGGGGCAACCAGGTTGGCAAGGGGGTTAATGAGGGACAACCAAATGACTGAACAGCAGGCTTCATGGGGCAACCAGGTTGGCAGGGGGGTTAATGAGGGACAACCAAATGACTGAACAGCAGGCTGCATGTGGTGACCAGGCTGGGGGGGGGGGGGGCATTGGGTGTGACCAGACCAGTGGGAGGCAGTTGGGAGTGACCATGCTGGCAAGGGGTGCAGTGAGGGGCGACCAGGCTGGTGGGGGGGGGGGGGCATTTTGGGGTGACCAGGCTGGCAGAGGGTGCAGTTAGGGGCAAGCAGGCCGGTGAGGGGGGCAGTTGGAGGTGACCTGGCCATCGGGGGGTGGGGGGAGGCATTAATGGGCAATCAGGCCAGCAGAGGGAGGCAGTTGGGGTGACCAGGCCAGCAGAGGGGGGCAGTTGGAGGCGACCAGGCCAGCAGCGGGAGGGCAGTAAGGGGCAACCAGGCTGGCAGGAATGGCAGTTAAGGGCAACCAGGCTGGCTGGGGAGCAGTTGGATGCAATCAGGCTGGCAAGCAGAGGCAAGTTAAGGGTGATCAGGCTGGCATGGGGAGTAGTTAGGGGCAATCAGGCAGGCAGGCAGGCAAGCAGTTAGGAGCCAGCAGTCCTGGATTGTGAGAGGGATGTCCAACTGCTGGTTTAGGCCCGAGGGGTCCCAGATTGGAGAGGGTGCAGGCTGGGCTGAGGTGACCCCCCCCCCCAATGCATGAATTTTGTGCACCGGGCCTCTAGTAATTTTATAAATGAAATGGAAAAAACAAGTCACACAGATTGAGAAAAAGTATTTTAACCAACAAAGGATTAGTATCCAGAATATACAATGAGTGGCCAGATTATTATGATCTCTGAACGCATAATAATATGGCCACTCAGTGTATTTGTATCTCAAATGGGTACCAAAAGTATTCTAGACTTTTGCTGGAGATCAACCATCTATTTGCCCTGAGCTTTCTATCAGCCAGTGCAAGGGGGAAAACTGATCAGGTTCATGATTTATAGTATCTTTGATATCAAATAAATGAGGTACTCAAGAGAAGTACACTGAGTGGCCAGATTATTATGCATTCAGAGATCATAATAATCTGGCCACTCAGTGTATAAAGGACTCCAACAAATCAGTAAAAAATAGACGAACAATCCAACAGAATTAGGAAAAACATATGAATAGGCAATTCACAAAAGAAAACAGGGTAATAAATAATCATAAAAATGGGCCTAATCTCACTATTAATCAGGGAAGCAAGTGGAAACAACAGGGTGATTCCATTTCACACTAATCAGATTGGCAAAACATTGCAAGTTTGATAACAGACTTGTAAGCAATGGCAAAAAGGGAACTCCTGTACTTGTTGACCAGAGAATATATTGATACAATTACTTTGAGGAGAAATACAATTAGTAGATTTGAATATGATCGAACCTCGCAAAACCAGTTCTAAGTAGAGACTTTTTGGTGCATAGGGAGACAGGTACAAAGATGTCATTGAAGTCCTGCTTATAATAGTGAGAAAGTAGATGTAACCATCCTTAGGAGAATAGAGATCTAAAAAATGTGGTTTATGGCCAGTTTGGTTTAGTGCAGTGGTTGGCAAATCATTAGTCAACAGAGCCAAATATCACCAGTACAACGATTGAAATTTCTTTTGAGAGCCAAATTTTTTAAACTTAAACTTCTTCTAACGCCACTTCTTCAAAATAAACTTGCCCAGGTCGTGGTATTTTGTGGAAGAGCCACACTCAAGGGGCCAAAGAGCCACATGTGACTCGCGAGCCGCAGTTTGCCGACCTCTGGTTTAGTGGATAGAGCATCAACTAGTGCAGTGGTTGGCAAACCCGGCTCGCAAGTCACATGTGGCTCTTTGGCCCCTTGAGTGTGGCTCTTTCACAAAATTCCACGACCTGGGCAAGTCTATTTTGAAGAAGTGGCATTAGAAGAAGTTTAAGTTTAAAAAATTTGATTCTCAAAGGAAATTTCAATCATTGTACTGTTGATATTTGGCTCTGTTAACTAATAAGTTTGCCAACCACTTAGCTAGTGGATTGAAAGGTCCCAGGTTTGATTCTAGTCAAGGGCATGTACCTCTGTTGAAGGCTCAATCCCTGGCTCTAGTCGGAGTGTGTGCAGAAGGCAACCAATTGATGTGTTTCCCTCACTCTGTGTCTCTCACCCTCCCTTCCACTCTTTCTAAAAATCATTGGAAAAATATTCTCCGGTGAGGATTAACAAAGAACAACAACAACAAAAATGGAATATCATACAGCAGTTAAACTAAACCAGATGTATACATATTACCTCTCACATTTGCTCACATTTTATAAATTTTGCCTCCTTAATGTTTGTGTGATCTATTTGCTCCTTTCCATCTGCCCCAACAATTCCCTGCCATCATTTTTGCCTGGATGATGCAACAGACACCTAACTGGTCTCCCCACTCCACATGGTTCCAGGGAGCCATTCCGTAGACAGAGGCATCTTTCTAAGATGCATGCCTAACATTGGCACTTGCCTGCTTAAAGCCCTACAATGACTGTGGCCTGCAAGACAAAGCCCAAGTGCTTCAGCAGATCCCATGAAAACCCCACCAACCTTTCCAAGCCACTTCATGGGGTTGTTCATGGTTCAACAGACAGGCCAGCTTTCTGCTGCCATGCCTTCATCACGTGATTTGCTCTCTCTGCCCAGAGTAAACTTTCTTTTACTCAGCCCCTTCCCACCTGCACTAATCCACCTGGCAAACCGGATCAGTCTGCAAGTATCCATATTCAAATGAGTGGCCAGATTATTATAATCTCTGAACGCATAATAATGCGTGTCAGCTCACGAATCTCTGTGAAGAATTTGCTGCTCTTCCCAGCCAACCTGAGCCATGGGCATCTCCCAGGACAGCTGGCACAAGGGCCGTGAGACTGGTGGTAAGAGAAAATCCTACCACAGGAAGTGAAAATATGAGCTGATACCCTTGTGGTCAACACTAAGATTGGCCCCCATCGAATACACACAGTCCATGTGTGGGGAGGCAACAAGACATACTGTGCCTTGATGCTGGACTTGGGCACCTTCTCCTGGGGCTCCGAGTGTTATACATGCAAAACGAGGATTATTAATGTTGGCTACAATGCATCCAACAACGAACTGGTCTGTACCAGAACCCTAGTAAAGAGCTGCATTGTGCTCACTGACAGACAGCACACCACACCCACAGCCCCACTAGGCACTGCCCCTGGGCAGCAAGAAGGGAGCCATGCTGACTGTTGAGGAGGAAGAGTTTTAAACAAACAAAAAATGATCAAAGCAAATTCAGAAGAAATATGATGAAAGGAAAAAGAATGCCAAAATCAGCAGTCTTTTCAAGGAGCATTGCAGCAGGCAGGCTTCTTGCACGCATTGCTCCAAGACCAGGCCAATGTGGCCAAGCAAATGGCTATGTGCATGGAGCTGGAGTTCTAGCTAAGGAAAATCAAGGCCTGGAAGGTCAAATAAATCCTCCTGAAAGCAGCCATCCCTCCTAGGTGACTGTGTGGATACCCACCAATCTGGGTAACCAGCCAGGGGAGAAGTCTAGACATTGCAGAGGAGGCAGGGACAGTCAGGGAACTCCTGGAGTTCAGGGAGTGGGTCCTCCACTCACTGAAGAGGTGGGATTTTTATGAGGGTGGGGCTTGTGATGGGTGGGTCCCAGGTTGGTCTTCTGAACCCTCCTCCTCCTCCAGGTTCCCACACTCAGGTTCTGGGCAGGGCTGGGGCAGGCAGTTAAAGAGCTAGCACAGCACATAGCCATGCTGGACAAGAGCCAGCATCCTATGTAATAAAGAGGGAATATGCAAATTGATCATCACTCCATCACAAAGATAGTTGCACCCATAGCAGAGGCAGGGATTCCATAACACAAGATGGCTGTACCCACAGCAGAGGCTGAATTCCCATAATGAGCTTTAAGGAGTAATCAGCAGGGACCTGAGGCAGTGTGGGGCTGGGCAGGGGCAGGGGACCTGAGCCTGCGCCCACCCCCCCCCCCCGCCTGGTGGGGCTTGACAAGGAACTTCAGGCTACACACCCCGCCCTGGCGCCAGGAGACCTCAGGCTGTGCCCCCCACCCTGCGCGGCTTGACAGGGGATCTGAGGCTGTGCCCCCTATCCTGCGGGGCTTGACAGGGGAACTGAGGCTACACCCCTCCACACCCTGGGGCCAGGCCAGGGGATCTGAGGCCGCTCCCCCGCCCCCCCGCCCAGTGGCTCTTGATGGGGGACCTCAAGGTGTGCCCCCTGCCTCGGGCCAGGGGACCTCAGGCCATGCCCCCCACCCTGGTGCTGGGGACCTGAGGTTGTGCCCCCCCCACCCTGCAGGGCTTGACTGGTGATCTAAGGCTATGCCCCCCACCCTGCGGTGCTTGACAGGGGACCTGAGGCTGCATCCCCCACCGGGTGGGGCTTGATGGGAAACCTGAGGCTGCACCCCCTTCCCAGCAGGGCTTGACGGGGGACCTCAGGCCGCATCCCCCTCCCCAGAGCCAGGCCAGGGGACCTCAGGCCATGCACCCCTCCCGACAGGGCTTGATGGGGGCCCTCAGGCCACACCCTTGTCCCAGCACTGCGCTGGGGGACCTGAGGCTGTGCCCCCTGCCCAGTGGGGCTTGACAGGAGCCCTGAGGCTGCACCCCCCCCACACCCAGCGGGACTTGACAGGGCATCTGAGGCTGCACCCCCTGCCCAGGACCGGGCCAGGGAACCTGAGGTTGTGCCCCCTGCCTGGCAGGGCTTGACGGGGTTGGGGCCAGCTGGGTCTGGATCTCACCCAATAGGGGTGGAGCCAGCTGGGTCTGGGTCTCACATGATTTTGAGGCGCTACGGGTGGGTAGGGACTTGATCTGGGTGCCATGGTGTGCTCCAGACTCTGACAGAGGAAGATTTTCATATACATTTTACTAATTTTCTTTCATCTCTGACACTTCTCACTTCTATTATAGAGAAAGGGCAAATAGCAATATTAAAATACTAGTGACCCGGTGCACAAAATTCATGCACATTAAAAGGGGATTAATTAGAGGAAATAATTTAATATTGCTATTTTCCCTTTCTCTATAATAGAAGTGTCAGAGATAAAAGAAGATTAGTAAAATGTATATGAAAACCTTTCTCTTATCAGAGTCTGGGGCTCACCACAGGACCCAGAGTCAAGTCCCTGCCTATCTAAATGCACCTCAAAATCGCATGAGACCCAGACCTGGCTGCCCCCCCGCATTGGGCTAGATCCAGACCCGGCCAGTCCCACCCTTGTCAAGCCCTGCTGGGCAGGGGGTGTAGCTTCAGGTCCCCTGGCCCAGCACCAGGACGGGAGGCATGGCCTGAGGTCCCCTAGCCCAGACCAGGGTGGGGGGCGTGCCTTGAGGACTCTGTCAAGCCCCACCAGGTGGGGGATACAGCCTGAGAATCCCTGTCAAGCCCCACTGGTTGGGGGGGGGGCACAACCTCAGGTCCCCTGTCAAGCCCCACTGGCAGGGGGGTGCAGTCTCAGGTCCCCTGTCAAGCCCCACTGGGCGGGGGTGCAACCCAGCACTGGGGGTGCACCTGAGGTCCCCTGGCCTGTGATAGAGTGATGGTCAATTAGCATATTCCCTCTTTATTAGATAGGATTTCCTCTAATTAATCCCCTTTTAATGTGCATGAATTTCATGCACCGGGCCAATAGTCTATATATATAAAAGCCTAAGTGACCATTATGATCCAATGACCAAAAGGACCAGTCAACCAGTCGCTATGATATACACTGACCACCTGGGGGCAGATGCTCAATGCAGAAGCTGCCTCCTGGTGGTCAGTGTGCTCCCACAGCCAACCTCCTGTGGCCCCTACCCCCTGCCAACCTCCTGCAGACCCTCTCCCTGCCTCCCCCCCCCCCATGGCCTTGATTGCTGGCCAGGCTGAGGGACCCCACCCATGCATGAATTCGTGCACTGGGCCTCTAGTGTAATAGATAATTAGACACACAAAGTTACTACTTTAATATAAAAATATGAAAAATTGGTGTTTATTTGAAATGCCATATTACTTTGTATTATTTACTTTCCTATTAAATAAATGCTATTATTTAAACAAACCCACACTAGAACTACTTAATGGTGACAATTCGTAGTAATTATAGTAATTAATTAAACAATACATGGGAGAAAAAAAGTAAAAAAAAACACACACACACACAAATTTGCCAAGTGCCCACATATACCCACAGTCCCCTCTCCCCACTCCTTTGCTTTCTCCTGTGGTCCCCTGGCCACACATCTAGGTGAAAGACCATATTCTCTTCTCTATGGGAACCAAGGCAAGTCATTTTCCACTCAGAGCCAAAGCCCACCCTTCACAAGAGCACTGATCATTCCTTCCAGCTTTCCTGTAGGCTAGAGAGTGCTGGATGGGGTGAGACTAGTTCTCTCTCCTAGGCACTGCTCCTTCCCAATCTTGTCAAACTGCATCACTTTCAGTGGCTGTTTCCCTATTTCCTTCCTCCACATCTCTGGATCAAGTTCACACTCTGGGACCAGCACTGAAGACTCACCAATTGAGCCCAAAGATCCAGGCTTCAGAATTGGGGGTTCATGGTGGGAGACCTTGTAGGAGAGAACCCCACCTGACCACACCCCAGAAGAAGCCCATTGAGCAGATGCTCAAAGCCAAACTCTTGTGTCCTCCTCCACTTTCACACACACACAGCTCAGAGGACCAGCCAAGGAGTAAGAGAAGGAGCCTGGATTTCACAGAAAGGACAGCCAGGAGAGTGAGGCTGGATGCAGCCAGGGAAGAAGGAGCAGTGTCAAATGGTACTGAATGTTCTCATAGGATAGGTCTGTCTACATGACAGCATGTGGCCCAGTCCTGTGGATAATGAGTCAGAAGTAGTAGCATCACCCCTGATGCTGCCCAAGTGGTGTCAGGGCTGTAGCCTTGTAAAACTATTTTATAATCTTTATGATGACACCTCCTGTCTATAGGAGGTTGGTCCTGTTTAGGAAGTCTTTTTGCCTGGGGAGCACTGTGGCAGGTTTGGGTGTGTGCAGATTGGAACAGCTGAGTACTGAACTGCTCTGCCAAATTTGTACATCCATGTGAGGGAAGGAGGAGCATCAGAAAAGGAATGGAGAGGCAGAACGCAGTAAATGGGAGAAGGTTGGGCAGCTGGGGGCACAAAGGAACTTCAGAAGGTTGAAATAAGAAAGAATGCTGACTGACTCTAAATTCTGTGCTAGGCAGTGCTCAGTGTGGCCCCTCCTCAGGTGGGTGGAAGTGTGGGCCAGGTTCAAGGATCTTTGTGTGCATGGATCTCTTGGGTGTGGAGATGGAGCAGTGGGTCGTGTGGAGTGAAAGAGTTCTTGGGTCTGCACCTTGAGAGCATGGAGTCCTTCAGGGATCCACAGAATTTAGAGAGGCAGAGAGAGCTTTGGAATGGGGATTCAGGACATGCTGATCTAGATCTTAAGCACCTCCAGCTGACATCTGGTTCACTCTTGTTCACTGTGCAATACCTAATAAACTTGAAAATCACTATTCACCTTTCCAAAGTACATCAAGCCCTCTAGTACTATATCATCTCCTCAAAAGTAAATGTATAAGTATGCACATCTACCATGTTGTGTGGTATTTCACACCCCTTCCCTGCACTTGGCCAGACCACAGTCACTCAGAGCCAGAGATGGACCGCACAGCTAACAGATGCAGAGCTAAGACTTACTTTCTTCCACCCCCAGATTTGGGCTTTTCCCCCAAACTACCCCAGCTGCTTATGAGTTTGGCTAGAGCCAATTTGGGTTTGAAGGCAATTTATTAAAATGTGTCCTGGGAGTCAGAACAGGAGACAAGTAAGCCTTGTTTTCTAAGTGAATGTCCCAGGGCTATGCGCTCCAAGCAAACACATTCCGGAATCTTTGCCACCATATTTAAAACCAGAATAGAAAGGTTATAAATGGGCTATTTCTCTCTATAGGTAAGAGAACCACAGGAGGTTAGGTCTGGTGGAGATGGGCTGGTGAGGTGTTTCCCTGCCCAAATGCTCTACGGCATAAGTTACTGAGTTCTCTACCATGCACACTTTAGAGTTCCATAGGCAAAAAAAAAAAAAAGAACTGATCTTTTTTTTCTCCTGCAACATCTGAATGAATCCCATTTTGATTATTTCTTCATTCATTTCCCTGACTCCCTCCCCTTTGGCAGCCATCACCTTATTCTCTATATTTATGGAGAAATATAGAATTTTTGTTTTCTTTGTTGTGTTTATTTGTTTTATTTTTAGGTTCTACATACAAGTGAAATCATATGGTCTTTGTCTTTCTCTGTCTGACTTATTTCATTTAACATAATACCCTCTAGGTCCATCCATGTTGTAGCAAATGGCAAGATTTCATTATTTTTTGTTGCTGAGTAATATTCCTGTGTGTGTGTGTGTGTGTGTGTGTGTTTTACATTTTCTTTACCCATTCTTCTATCAATGAGCACCTAGGTTGCTTCCATATCTTGGCTATCTATAATAATAAAAGCGTAATATGCTAATTAGACTGGTCATCCTTCCGAACATCCTTCTGGATGACCTTCCGGACGAAGCCGCAGCTGCAAGGGCTGAGGCAAACGACCACAGCTGCGAGGGCAAAGCCCCTTGCACGAATTTTGTGCATCAGGCCTCTAGTTGTAAATAATACTACAGTGAACACAGGAGTGCATATATCTTTTCAAATCAGTGTTGTACTTTCTTCAGATAAATACCCAGAAGTGGAATTGCTGAACTGCCTGACAGCTATAGTTTTAATTATTTGAAGAACTTCAATACTGTTTTCCAGTGACTGTACCAATTAGCATTCCCACCAACAGTGAACAAGAGTTTCTTTTTCTCCACGTCCTCGCCAATACTTGTTGTTTACTGATTTCTTGATAATAGCTGTTTTGACAGGTATGAAGTGATATCTCATTGCAGGTCTTTCTTTGTTAATCCTCACCCAAGGATATTTCTTTTTCCCATTGATCTTTAGAGAGAGTGGAAGGGAGGGAGAAAAGGAGAGGGAGAGAGGGAAACATTGAGGTGAGGGAGACACATCAATCAGCTGCTTCCTGCATGTGCCCCAATCAGGCCCAGGAATCAAACCTGCAACCCAGGTATGTGCCCTTGACCAGGAATTGAACCCACAACCCTTTGGTGCCCAGACTGATGCTCTAACCACTGAACATACTGGCCAGGGTTCTCATTGCAGTTTTAATTTGCATTTCCCTAGTGATTAGTAATGTTGAGCATCTTTTCATATATCTATTGGCCATCTGTATGTCCTCTTTGGAGAAAGGTCTATTTAGGTCCTCTGCCCATTTCTTAATTGGACTGTTCATTTTCTTAGTGTTAAGTTCTATGTGTTCCTTATATTTTTGGATATTAATCCCTTATCAGATGTATCATTTGCGAATCTCTTTTATGTTGTCTTTCCATTTTGTTGATGCTTTCTTTTGCTGTACAAAACATTTCTAGTGTAATGTAGTCCCATTTGTTTTTTGTTTGCTTGCTTGTTTTGGTGGGGTTTTTTTCACCCTTACCCAAGGAGCCATATCCGAAAAGATATTGCTAAGACCAATGTCAAGGAGTTTACTGCCTATGTTTTATCCTAGGAGTTTTATGGTTTCATGTCTTAAATTTTAAGTCTTTAATCCATTTTGAGCTTATTTTTGTGTATGGTGTAAGAAAATGATCCATATATCTGTCCAGTTTTCCCAAAACAACTTACTGAAGAGACTATCTTTACCCCATTGTATATCCCTACCCTCATGGCCATAGATTAATTGACCATATAAGTGAGAACTTATTTCTGGGCTCTCTATTCTTATTCCATTGATATATGTTTTGAGATATATATATTTATGCCAGTATTATACTATTTTGATTATTGTAGTTGTGTTGTATAGTTTGAAAATAAGGCAGTGTAATATCTCTCACTTTGTTGTTGTTTTTTCAAAGTTTCTTGGCTACTTGGGGTCTTTTGTGGTTCCATATAAATTTTAGGCTTAATTTCTAATTCAGAGAAGAATGCCATTGGAATTTAATAGGGATTGCATTGAATATGTATATTGCTTTAGGCATTAAGGACATTTTAGCAATATTAATTCTTCCAATCCAAGAGCATGGTATATCATTTCACTTATTTGCAACCTCTTTAATTTCTTTCTTTAACATCTTATAGTTTTCAGAGTACAAGTCTTTTGCTTCTTTGGTTAAATTTATTCCTAGGCATTGTAAGCTTTTTGATGCAATTGTAAATAGGATTGTTTTTTTAATGTCACCTTCATTATTGGTGTATAGAAACACAACAGATATCTGTATGTTAATTTTGTATCTGGCAACTTTACTGAATTTATTTATTAGTTCTAAGAGTTTTTTGGTGGAGTCTTTGGTGCAGATGACATGATATATATAGTATCATGTCATCTGCAAATAGTGAGCATTTTACTTCTTCCTTTCTGACTTCACTGTCTTTTTTTATTTTATGATTGCTATGGCTAAAATTTTGAATACTATGTTGAATAAAAGTGGTGAGAGTGAGCATCCCTGTCTTGTTCCTGATCTTGGAGAAAAAGCTTTCAACTTTTCACCATTGAGCATAATATTAGTTGTAGCCTTTAGCCTCTGTTATGTTGAAGTATGTTCCTTCTACATTCACCTTGTTGAGAGTTTTTATCTTAAAATGTGTTGAATTTTGTCAAATGCTTTTTCTGCATCTATTGAGATGATCGTATGATTTTTATTCTTCATTTTGTTAATGTGATTTATCACATTGATTGCTTGATTTATTGACTGATTGATTAAACTATCCTTGCATCCCTGGGATAAATCCCACTTGGCCATATTTCACCCTTATAATGTATTGTTGATTCAATTTGCTAATATTTTGTTAAAAGAGATGTGTGCTTTTATTAGCTTCTTCAACAAACACTCTAAATATTTTAAATGTTTTTACTTCTTTTATCAGAGGAAAACAACAATAGGCATTAAGTGAATGACATTAAATATTTTGCAAAATTCTGATTTATTTAACTCATCAAGAGTCCATTTCTTCAAGGAATGGCTGAATGTTAGTAAGCATCACAGTTAAGTTCTGGATATGTGGAGGTCTCTCTATTTTTTCAAATGTTTTTATAATTCTCTAATAAAAAGTTAAAACTATATGTATAATTTTAAGTCTGCTTCTCTAATAAGTGTCAGAAGTCAGGGCTTCCATCATAAAAATTTTGCCTGTTGGTAAAAAATAGATAAATGTCAAATTACCATCTAGGAGCTTTGGTCCATAGTTCTGGGCTAGTATCAAATCTCTCCTTTTAAGATGAAATTAAAAGAGTCTCATTTTAAGTGGAAATTGAGATTCAATGCATTTGGGGAAGCTGCATAGCCCCACATATGCACACACACATGCATACACATAAACATTGGCAGTGTATTGATGAATTCTGTGTTGAACACTCACACTTCTAAGCTCACTGCCTCCCCAGCAGAAGCAGAAGCCCTCATAGCATTGCATCCATTCCACTAGTCTGCATTGGCCACATTCTTTTAGAATTCCTTCTGCTCATCTCTCTCCCCAGCTGCTCTCTGAACTCCTTGAAGGCAAAGATGAGGCTGGCCACTCTCTGTTCTGGGCTGGGACCCTGCCCCACACAGAGTGGGCACTCAAATGTTAAATGGTTCAGCCAGTGTGGCTCAGTGGTTGAGCACTGACCTATGAACCAGGAGGTCACAGTTTGACTCCTGGTCAGGGCACATGCCCAGGTTGTGGGCTCAGTCCCAAGTAGGGGGTGTGCAGGAGGCAGTTGATCAATGATTCTCTCTCATCATTGATGTTTCTAGCTCTCTCTCCCTCTCCCTTCTTCTCTAAAATCAATAAAAATATTTTTAAAGTTTATTAAAAATAAATAAATAAATGTTAAAAGTCAAACTGTGTAGCTTCTCAGCTTGGAGGAGAGAGTAGGGAAAATATAGGAGAGAAGAGAAGTGACCTGAGAGACAGAGCAAGATCTGTGCTCCTTACCCCAGCTATGCTTACTATTTGCAGGGACTCAGTCTCTCCATCAGCAAAATGGAAAAAATAAATTTTACTTTGCAGAGTTGTGGTGAAGAAGTAAGATGGATGTGCAGTGCCTGGTACATAGTAGGTGTTAAATAAAAAGCTGCTATGACTAAAATGATGACACTGGGATGAAGATAACATCTGATGCAGATCTTGGCACAAAGGTGAGTGTTCCAAGCAGGGGCAAGGAAGGGTTACCAGACTAAGATTAGCCAAGAAGTTCATGATCTTTTAATAACAATCAAGGAGGAGAGAGAATTCATAGGCATTTAGTGCTCTTATATGCCATGGCTTTAATCCTCACATCAACCTGTCAATTGAGTGGTTTTATGCCCAAGTCTACAGGAGGAAAGGAGGAAACATTAACACAGACAGTGCAGCCGCTCATCCAAGTTCTCAGGGGCAGGAACTGGTGGAATTTCTGGCACCTGAGGCAGGAAGTGTTTCTGGGCTCTAGGTACTCTCCCTATTCTCTTTAAATCAAATCAAGTCCTGGAAGCAACTCAAAGCTCACCCTCTTTCAGGCCTAACCCCCAGCCTTTGTTTAACAACAAACACGGTTTCATTCCAGGCTGGCCTAGTTCAAGCTGACCTGGGCAAGGCTGTGGCTTGGAAGGTGGACAGAGCCTCCCTGTTCCCTCTCCCCTGTGCAGTCAGAGGACATGACCCTGTCTCTTCTCCAGGCTTTGTAAACCTACCTGCCTTGGTGTCAGCTCCAAGTACTTGACCCTCGGAGACTCCTCCCTCCCCTTGGAACATGGAGTAAAGATATCCTGTATGGACATCCCAGGTGCCTATTCACTGGCAGTGGGACACTTATTCAAGTGACTTCACCTCACTGTGCCTCAGTTTCCTGCAAAGTAGGGATAATGGTTCCCATATCAAAGGTTGCTGTGAGAATTGTCAATATGATGATGTATAGAAAGTGTCCTGCCCACCACAGGTGCTCAATAAATGTCAGTTTCCTGTTCTATCTTCCGATAGCATCCCATGCTTCCATCATTGCCATTTCTGTGCACCACCAATATGATCCTCATATTTTTCTATACATTAATTCACCTTTAAAATTCAATCTCAAGATCAACCAAAGGACTTATATGCATGCATATAAGCCTAATCAATGGACACAGACAACAAGGGAGAGGGGGCATGAATGAAAGGTGGGGGTAATGGGGGAATAAGGACACATATGTAATGCCTTAATCAATAAAGAAATTTAAAAAAAAAAGAAAACTCCATCTCAGTTCTACAAATAGAAAACCAGCAACACTTGGCAAACATTTACTCCTTTGTTTAGTCAATATTTACTGAGTTAATAAAGGAATCTTTTCTATATAATTGATTTGGGATCCTTTTTATTTTTGTTCAAACGATTTTCCTTTGTCTTATTTAGACACCATGTGTGTTTTTAATGGCCGTCTTGCCGTTAGCATTGCAAATGAAACTTAATTTGGTAAAGTAAAAATTTTCTAGATGTAATTTACTTATAGGATATTTTTCCTTACATGATATTGCCCTACTATCCCCCCCCTTTTTTTTTATTAATGGAAGTTTTTGTAAATTTTATAATGAAGTCTTGAAAACTTTAAATTTAAATTTTTTTTCCCCACACATATGAGATGAACTACCAATAGAAATTTTAGTTATTACTTTAAGAACAGCTTTTTGTCCAGTACAATTGACTTTATTTGAATATTCACTTATTTCAATTAGCCTATTTAAATTAATCTGAAAAATCAATTACATAGAAAAGATTCCTTTATTAACTTGTGGTCGAGAATATATTTGTATATTTTCAGAAAACAACCCCAAGACCAGATGGATTCCTGCAACAGAGAGGAATTGACAGGAGTGCTCCAACCACGAAGACAAGAGGAAAAAACAGTCCAGAGATGGAAGACGCTGACAACACCTTGCCATGGGAGCAGTCAGCAGCTGTGCACCGCTGCAGGTTACCTAGGACCAAACCAGAGAGGGTCGGACCTGCATTGCCACCATGTGCCCACCATCCAGATATCACTGCTGACTTGTACACATAAGGAACTGTTGGACATTGAAATTGGGACTCAAACATTTTTTTGTTTTGTTATTATATGTTTATTTCCAGTCTGCAAAGGCAAAACTTTTTAAAGGAAAGAAAGGGTGGGAAAAAGATACAGAGGCAAAGAAGCATTGAACAGACTGTCAAACTACATTGGGAAGACAGGGGAGGTTGGGCGAGGAGGGCTGTAAGAGACCAACCGAAGGACTTGTACGCATGCATATAAGCACAACCAATGGATATAAGACACTTGGGGGGGGGGGGGGAGGTGGACAGGTGAAGGCATGTCCTGGGGGGTAGGGGAGGTCGGGGGGAGATCAAGGGGGAAAAAAAAGGAGACATATGTACTACTATTTGTAATACTTAAAACAATAAAAATAAAATCAAATTAAAAAAAACAACAACAAAAAAAATATTTACTGAGTGCTCATCACATACTAGGTATTGTTTCAGATTCTGAAGATACAGCAGTGAACCAATGACCCCTCACCCTCATAGAGCATGCATTCGCATGGGGGAGATGGACAGTGAACAAATAGAGATTGAGTATGACATCAAGTGACACAAGGCTAGACTTGTGGGGGTGAGACACCCGTTTTATTTTGTGGGGTCAGCAGAGGTCAACTTCCACAACGTTAATGAGCTTACACCTCAGAGCTCTTTGCATGCAGGTGCCTTCTTATTCCCATTCTAAATACTTCCCTACCAAATTTTGTATTCACAATCACGGATTCTTTTTCCTAAAGAGTATTCTCAAGAATGAGATAAGCTTCAGGCCCCACAAAGTCTGGTCCTGATCCACTAGGAATGGCCTCTCTAAGAAGGTAACATTTGAACATGGACTCGAATAAATAGAAAATAACTGTTAAAATAAACAAAACAACATTCTTGGTACTGCAGAAACCAGTCTAAAAAGGTCCCAATCTATCTGCTTTGCTGAGTGAAAGGCTGCATCTGAAACTCTCTCTAAGGCCAGGTCTCCAAAACAAGCTGAGATTGAAAGTTTCTATGTCTTCCCAGACCTACCCTGCCCAGCCCCAGATTTTTGGCCTAAACGAGGCCTGAGAAGTGGGGTAGAAAGGGTGAGAGATCCTGGTTCAGTGGGATCATCAGCAGGCCTTGGGTATCAGGAAATGGCGGGGAATGCAGACCAGTAGAAAGAAGAACCAAAACAGACAATACCAGGTGCTGATGAGAATATGGAGCAACTAGAACCCTCATCTGCTTCTGGTGGGAATGCAGAGTGCTTCAGCCACTCTGGAAAAACAGTTTGGCAGTTTCTTACAAAGTTAAACACATACTTAACACGTGACTCAGCAAACCCCGCCCAGCTATTTACCCTAGACTAGAGAAATGAAAACTTACATTCACACAAAACTCTGTACATGATGTTCATAGGAGCTTTATTCATAACAGCCAAAACCTGAAGGAGTGAGGAGGGAGTCAAAAACAGCCCAAATGTCCAACCATAGGTGAGCATGTGAACAAATTGTGGTCTAGCCATGCAATGAAATACTCTTCAGTATTATAAAGGCACAACTGGTATACCCGACAGCATGTGTGAATCCCACAGACTGTGTGCTGACTTCTGGAAGAAACCAGATACAAAAAGAGTTTATCTACGGGGTTCTAATATGACATTTTAGCTCTAGATACAGAAAGCAGATGATTTTGAGGTGACACAAAAAAACTTTCTGGGGAGACTGAAATGGATCTTCATTGTGCCATGGACACAGACAATAGCACAGGAAAGGCCTGGGAGTGAATTGGAGGGTTGGGTGGATGGGGACAAAAAGGGAGAAAATGGAAGACATCTGCAATACTGTCAGCAATAAAATAATTTTTAAAAAACAATCTTGATTGGCCTCTTCCCGGAAGCGGCCATAGGTGACCTCTGAAGATGGTTCGCTATTCGCTAGACCCAGAATAACCCACAAAATCATGCAAATCAAGAGGCTCCAATCTCCGCGTTCACTTCAAGAACACGCGTGAAACTGCCCAGGCCATCATATTCGGAAAGCCACCAAGTATCTGAAGGACGTCACCTTAGAGAAGCAGTGCGTGCCGTTCCGTCGTTATAATGGTGGCGTTGGGAGGTGCGCCCAGGCAAAACAGTGGGGCTGGACACAGGGTCGGTGGCCCAAAAAGAGTGCTGAGTTTTTGCTGCACACGCTGAAAAATGCCGAGAGCAATGCTGAACTTCAGGGTTTAGATGTAGACTCTCTGGTCATCGAGCACATTCAGGTGAACAAATCCCCCAAGATGGGCGTAGAACCTACAGAGCTCATGGGCGGATTAACCCACACATGAGCTCTCCCTGCCACATTGAGATGATCCTCACTGAAAAGGAGCAGATTGTTCCCAAACCAGAAGAGGAGGTGGCACAGAAGAAAAAGATACCTCAGAAGAAACTGAAGAAACAAAAACTTATGGCCCGGGAGTAAATTCAGCATAAAATGAAACTAAATAAAAATAAAAGCAAAAAAAAAATCTTGATTGTGGTATACCTCTTTAAAGTATATACTTAGAATGAGTGTGTTTTATTATATGTAAGTTATAGCTTAATAAAGTTGATAGCAAATCATATCACAACATATTGTCCACTGGAAAGACCGTATGAACTCAATTATCCTCCCCCTTTACTTCAGGCATCAGGAAACCGAGCCCCAGAAAGGGGAGTGACTTTCCCAAGGTCAGGCAGTAAGTCAGGGCTGTTAACAAGCTGGCTAATTGCAACTCACTGAGCACTCTCCCAGCCTCCTACCGCTTAGTGTTCACTAGACTTGTGAGGCAGCAGCACTCTCATGCCCAAGTTACAGAGGAGCACACCACTGCCCAGAGGTTGGAAAACTCCACTGAGGTCACACAGCCAGCTTCACCATCACCTACTCTGCCTGGGCAACTGCTGGTGGAGCAGGAATGCAAGCCCAGGTCCTCTACTCTCAAAGTCTAGTTCTTGCCTCCTCCCCACAATCCTCCTTGCAGAGGGAGTGTGAGCTGAGACCCTTCACGGAAGCCCCATGGCCCAGAGCCCAGCACTGAAGCAGGCAGAGCCAAAGGGAAGGAGCAGGGAGCACTTGAGAGCTCTCCACTGTGGGGCTGCAGGCTGCGGGCTGCGAGCTGCGCGCAGCCACCGCCAGGAGGCGCTTTTCCTCCCAGGCAAGACACACCCAGTGGCACAGGAGCAGTGGAAAGACAGCCCCGGCTTTGCTCCAGAAAGATTCGGTTTCCCCTGGATGCTTTTCCAGCACAGTCTGCCAGGAGAAATTAAGATCGCAGAGAGCAACCCGATGCTGCCTGCTGCCAGCCAGGAGCTCCCCCTGTGACCACAGGCTCTTTCTAAAGCTGGTGCTGCCCCAAACTCCGTCTCCAGCAACACGTGCATATAGATGAGCTTCGCTGACCGCTAGGCCCAAAGCTCCCAGCCTCTCTGCTCAAGGGCCACATCCCTGACTTGACTGTATTTAAAGGCCCAGTCTGGTCCTCAAGTTCTGTAAGTAGCCAGGTGGCATGCTACCAATTAAGTGTTGGCCCTTCCTCTCCAATGGTAGGGACAACGTGATCCATTACTTACTTTTTTGGAGTTTGCTTACTGAAAGGCAAAGTGACAGACTCACCAATCCTGTCTGGTGGCCTGTATTTCCACCGGCAGCTCCAATGCCAGCCAAGGTCTTGGTGTAGCACCCAGAGCTACCACCTGGATGCCAAATTCTGGAACTGCGTGACCCTAAACAAGTCCCCGAGCTCCTTCATCTGTTCCCTGTGAACTGAGGAAGTTAGACAGTCTCCAAAGCCCTTCAAGCTCTGACCATGCCTCGCAGACCCCCTCCTCAGTTAATAGTCTCCCTGTAGGCCATTCCTTTGTAGAACACATGTATCTTCAGTACAATGCTTTTTAGCTGGTATTGGGGGGGGGGGGGGGGCAGGATATATGTTTATGTCTCCAAAATTCGAAACATTTTCTAACAAAACAGGGTTCAAGAAAAGAATCATGATACATTTCAAATACAATTAGTTGTTTTGGGAAAAAAACATGAAAGTAGTGACAAAGTGGATGGTGCCTCTTGGCTATCACTGACACTGAGAGAGGCCAGATTCCTAGGTATAGAACAACTGGTTGTTAATGTCCATATGAATTATGGAGTGATCAGGAAGCAAAGTTTTAAGCATCTTACAACCTAACATGATCATGTGTTACACATATAAGCATTTTGCTGTATTTTAGTTAGGTCTAGGAAACTGGTTATGGGATTGAGGTTGACACATAATGATATAATTTTCCCCTTTAAAAATAATGGAAAGAAAATAAATCAAAGGAAAAGAAAGATGTTTCCAGGAACATTTTCACAGAACAGTTATTTTCAGGGATAGCCTAGTGACATCAAGCTGTACAAGCTGTGCAATCTTCCCAATGTACATGGTAGTAGTATTCCAGGGAAATTCCATGTATATTAAAACCTTGCAAATATACCTGGTGCTTAATATGTAAAGCAGAGTTCAGTTTTTAGCTCAGATAGTCAACAACATTAATATCCTGAGAGATATTATAAAGTCATGTGGAATGCAAGACAATCCTTCATTGTGAAATGGCCCCAGACATTGCAAAATGTCTAGCATCCCTGGCTCCTCACAGGTCTCCCAAAGCCAGTAGCACCCCTTCAACATTGTGACCAGAAATATCCCCACACATTTTAAGTGCCTCTTAAGGCTTCCCCACCTTCATTGAGAAATTAGCCTAGGAGAGGTGAGCATGGACCATGGGGAGAGGGTATTTATATCAATCAAAGGTTTCAAAGACCCATAATTCTTTCCATGTGCTTTTTGAGATATAATTCACATACCATAAAGTGGACCCTTTTAAAGTGTACAGTCAGTGGTTTTTAGTACAGTTACAAAGTTGTACAGCCAACATCACTATCTAACTCCAGAACACCTTTATCACCCCAAAAAGGAACCTTTACCCATTAGTAGTCACTCCTCATCCTCCTCTCCCCCAAGCCCTGGCAACCACTAAACTACTTTCCATCTCTATGAATCTGCCTGGTCTGGATGTTTCATATAAATGAAATCATATAACAGATGGTCTTTTCTGTCTGGCTTTTTCACTTAAAATAATGTTTTCAAGGTTCACCTGTGGTGTAGTGTGTATCAGTACTTCATTCCATTTAATGGTTAAATAATATTTCATTATATATTTATACCACAATTTCTTGATTGATTCATCAGTTTATGACTATTGAATAATGGCTGTTTTTGGCGGTTATGAATAATGCTGCCATGAATATTGTGTATAAGTTTTTGAATGGGCATATGTTTTTAATTTTCTTGGGTATATACTGAGTTGTTGCTGAGTCTTGTGGTAACTCCATGCTTAACTTTTTGAGGAACTGCCAAACTGCTTTTCCAAAGTGACTACACTATTTCAAAACCTCACCATCAAGGAAGGCATGATGGAATTAAACACAGAAGCAACTTGAAGCCCTAGCATCTACCTGGCACGAGCACTGTGCTCAGGCTGTGAAGTTCATTTTTGAAAGCCATCTTCCATTCATATTCCACCACAATACCAGACTCACAGCAGCAGAGACTTTGTCCTGCCAAAACAATATCCCAAACAACCAGAAGACAGCATTTAAGTATCAGGAGTTCAGTCAGTATTTCAGTGAATAAATGAAAGTGAATCTGAGAAAGCACAGGAGGCCTGATGGAGGAAGGATAGAGACAGGTGTGGCAGATGCAGTCTGCACTCCCTGAGGCCCCAGCCCACAAGATAACTGTGAAGGGTCAGGATGCTATGCCCACTGGGCAGACCGGAGGGGCAGAAGCAGCAAGTCAGCCTGACTGGCTGATACCTATTGAGGCTGAGCCAGGGTTATGAGTGGAGAAGCGCTGCAAAGAGTGGCAGAGGTCAACAAGCCACCATCACCACTGCTGGAATCTGCCCCGCCCACCATCCTGTGGCCCACCCAGCATTACAGTCCTAACTCAGCAGATCAAGAAATGGCAGAAGCGACTTTCCAATCCAGCTGGTCCGTACTCATTGCAATTAAACTCACTAAAAAGAAAACAGCCACAGACGGGAAGACCAGTGTGGCTAGAAACCTCTGGCTTCAGGAAAACAACACTGGGAACATATAAGCCAAGAGACCCATAGCCCACCACACCCTACCATGGTGCCCTGAGATGAGGGTAACTGGGCCATAAAGAGGACACTCACCTCCTCAGAGAAGACAGATTTTCCACCGCTGAGGTGACACCACCACAGAAATCCCTGAAGTCCCAATAGAGAAGGTAAGGGAAAACAAAAACTTGAGCTATAGCACCACCTACTGGAAAACAAAAGAAAGATCTCTACTCAACCTGCTACAGTTGAGACAGTACTTAACTATATATATGGTATACTAGTATATATTTCCTTTCCTCAAACGCCCAAGCAGAGAAATAATCCATCAATATAATTAATAATCAAGGTCACAAAGTAGTTCAGAAATAAAATTTAAAATCTCCAGAAAATAAACTTAAAGGCATGGGAGACTTTTAAATGACAGAGAATTCAAGATTGCAATTTTGAAAAAAACTCAACAAGATAGAAAAAAACTCAGAAAATCAGCTCAGTGAGCTAATAAATAAAATCAATGAACAAAAGGAGTACTTTATTAAAGAGATTAAACCTCTTAAAAAGAACCAAACAGAAATTCTGAAGCTGACGAACTCAATAAATGAGATGAAGAATGAATTAGAGAGTTTAGGAAACAGAGCAGACCAGATGAAGGTAAGAATTAGTGACATTGAAGATAGAAATATAGAAATTACTCAGGTGGAAAAGAGCAAGTTGAGAGTTAAAAAAAATGAAAGAACTCTATGAAAGTTAAAACGATTAGAAAGAGAAATATGTGAATAATGGGCATACCAGAAGGAGAAGAGAGAGAAGGGAACAGAGAGCCTATTTAAACAAATAATCAATGAGAACTTCCCAAACCTATGGAAAGAGCTAGAACTTTGAATCCAAGAAGCTAGCAGAAGCCCTCAATGCAAAATGACATTCTCCACAATACATGATATTAAAGCTCTCAAAAGTTAATGACAAAGAAAGAATTATCAAGGCAGTCAGGGAGAAGAAGATGGAAACCCCACTAGATTATCATTTGCATTTTCAGTAGAAACCCTAGAAGCTAGGAGCAAGAAGAAGCAAATATTCAAAATATTGAAAGAGAAATCACCAACCAAGAATGATATATCTACCAAAGTTATCATTTCAATATGATGAGAAAATAAGGGCTTTTCTACACAAATAGAAGCTGAGGAAATACAAGACCTACATTATAAGAAATGCTAAAAGGAGTTCTTCTACCTGAAACAAAAAGGCAAAAGGATACAAAACTGAGACTAAGATGACAAATAGACAGAAGCAGGAAATTACAATTCCTGTTCAGAATAGGGTATTAAACACCTAAATATAACATAAAGGTTAAAATGGTAAAAACATTTTTTACAAAGAAAATAGCTAGCATAATTTGGAAATGAACAAATTATGCGCAGCATAAACAGGAATAATTTGTGATAACAAAAACATATACAGCAAGGGGGAAAAGAATGAATAGAGATAACATGCAATCAAAAGAAAAAGGACTATTGTACATATGAAATGTTCTTTGCATAGACATAATGGTAACCACAAAACAAAAATCTAGAAATGAGGCCCATGAAACTTAAAAAAAGGTAAAACAGAGGAAATATTATATAATATCACCAAACTGAAATAGCAGACTGAAACACAAGAGAAAAGAAACAATGAATACACAGAGCAACAACTAAACAAGATAAAATGGCTATAGGAAATCCTCAGATATCAATAATTACCTTAAATGTAAACAGATTAAATTCACTAATTAAAAGGCACAAAGTAGCAGAATGGATTTAAAAAAAAAAAAAAACTATATGCTGCCTTCAGGAGACACATCTCAGCTGTAAACACATAGACTCAAAGTGTATCCAGAGAAAAGGTGTTACAGCCATACTCATATCAGACAAAAATAGATTTGAAGACTTTTTTAAAGGTAACAAGAGTCGGGTCCGATAGCTCAGTTGGTTAGAGTGTTGTCCTGATACACCAAGGTTGCATGTTCAATCCCTGCTTCAGGGTACATATTAGAAGCAACCAATGAATACATAAATAAGTGGAACAACAAATCAATGTTTCTCTCTCTCTCTCTCTCTCTCTCTCTCTCAAATCAGTAAGTTTAAAAAAATGTTTATAGTGAGACTATCATAGCAGCTCTAACTGGTCAGAGAGTCCAGAGAAAGGTGGTTCCAGTCTTGGAATGTGTGGACGAAAGGAATCACATGCTGACCTGACAAGCTCAGGGGAGGCCTACATGACAGTCTTGCAAACTCAGAAACCTAAAGTAACCACAAAGGATGGTCTGAAATTAAACTTTAACTAAACCCAGTTATAGTGAGCAGTTACATCCTAGGCCAGTATCTTCCCTGACAAAGATCAACTTAGATCTTTACTGAGCCCATTTGCCTTTTGCCTCTAAGATAACATATCTGTGAGATGTCTGGGTAACTTGTAACTTCCCTTTTTCTGGAGCCCCTGGGGCACAACCAAATGTGGTGGGCACCAGGACAGATACCACAAATTCCTTCATTATCATGTTCATTGTTCCTGCACCCACCTAAGTATGTGTCCATCATTTTACTTTTTATCCAATCCCAAGGGTTTCCCACCGCTTTGCTTTATCCCACCTCCTTAATCTATCACCAATGAATTTCATGTAACCCACCTATGTCCCTTCTTTGATTGCAATGTATAAATACAAATGTAACCTCCATTCTCCGGAGCATTATCTCAATTCATTGAGGTTCTGCTTCCCGGCATATGTCGACAGTTTGGCTCAAATAAACTCACAAAAATTCTTTACAGGTTTCAATGGTTTTTTATGTTAACAAATGTCATCCAAAGTCGTCAGTAGCAGCTGGAGTCCTGGTTTCGGCACAGGGACCTATGCAGAACATCAGATACTTAGCTTCCTGTAGTATACTGAAATCCCTCTGACTTTTCTTATAATACTGGTTTGGTGGTGATGAACTTCTTTAGTTTTGATTCCAAATGATAGCTTTTCTGGGTAAAGTAATCTTAGTTGTAGGTCCTTGCTTTTCATCACTTTGAATATTTTATGCCAATCCCTTCTGTCCTGCAAAGTTCCTGTTGAGGGCCCTGGCTGGTTTAGCTCTGTGGCTAAAGAATCTGCCCACGGACTGAAGTTGTCACAGTTTCAATCTGGTCAAGGGCACATACCTTGGTTGCAGGCTCAATCCCTGTTCCCGGTTGGGGGTCACCTAGCAAGAGGTCGTGTTCTGCTTGCTTGAGAGACTTTAGGAATGTCTTCAGCAAGAGCCAAGACAGGCTGTTTGTATGGAAACAGCACTTGTCCTGGGTTTGATTCCAGTCAAGGGCACATGCCGAGGTTGTGGGCTCGATCCCCAGTAGGGGGCATGTAGGAGGCAGCCAATCAATGATTCTCATCATTGATGTTTCTATCCCTCTTTTCCTCTCCTTCATCTCACTGATATCAATAAAAGCATATAAAGCCTGGCCAGTTTGGCTCAGTGGATAGAGCGTTGGCCTGTGGACTGAAAGATCCCGGGTTCGATTCTGGTCAAGGGCATGTACCTTGGTTGTGGGCACATCCCCAGTAGAAGGTGTGCAGGAGGCAGCTGATCGATGTGTCTCTCTCATCAATGTTTCTAACTCTCTCTCCCTCCCCCTTCCTCTCTGTAAAAAATCAATAAAATATATTTTTTTTAAAACATATTTAAAAAAAAAAGACACAATACTTTTCAATACATATGCACCCAACCTGGGAGCACCAAAATATATAAAGCCATTACTAACAGAACTAAAGGGATAAGTTGACAAAATATAGTTATTGTAGGGGAACTAACTACCCCCCTGACAGCAATATCAATAAGGAAATATGAACCTTAAATGATACATTAGACCAAATGGACATAATCAATATTTACAGAGCTTTTATTTTTTTTTAATTGATTTCAGAGAAGGAAAGGGAGAGAGGTAGAATCATCAATGATGAGAGAGAATCATTGATTGGCTGCTTCCTGCACACCCCACACTGGGAATCGAGCCCGCAACCCAGCCTTATGCTCTGACCGGGAAAGGAACCTTGACCTCCTGGTTCATAGGTTGATGCTCAACCACTGAGCCATGACAGCCAGGCATTTACAGAGCTTTTAATCCCAGAACATGAGAATATATGGTCTTCCCTAGTGCCCTGGAACATTCTCAAGAATAGAGCATATGTTGGGCACAAAACTAGTCTCAAAAATGTTAAGAAGATTGAAATCGTACCAAACATATTCTCTGACCACAATGGTTTGAAACTAGAAATCAACTGCAAAAAGAAAGCTGGAGAAACCATAAAATAAGTGGAGATTAAAAACCATGCTACCAAACAACTACTTGATCAAAGAAGAAATAAGAGGCCAAAAGATACATTGAGACAAATGAGAATAACAATACGACATATCAAAATTTGGAGATTGAAGCCAAAGGCAAGTTTATAGCATTACAAGCCTACAACAAGAAACAAGAAAAAGCTCAAATAAACAACCTAACTTTTCACTTTAAAGAACTAGAAAAAGAACAAGTGAACCCCAAAGTCAGTAGAAAGAAGGAAATAATAAAAATTAGAACAGATTTAAGGAAAATAGAAAACAAAAAGACAATAGAAAAAAATAATGCGGAGAGAATCCAAGATGGCGGCATAGGTAAACACCTAAACTGCTGCCTCCCGCAACAATTTCAAAAATACAACTAAAAGAAAAAACGTCTATCACCCAGAACCACGGGAAAGCTGGCTGAGTGGAAGTTCTACAACTAGAAGGAAAGAAAAAAGAGCATTGAGACGTGCACGAGCGCTGAAAAGCTGAGGTACGGAGGCGCGTGATCCGGGCTGGCGGCAGGCGTTGCTTTTTTCAACCCGAAGGGAAACAAGCCCCCGACTACTCTGAAATCCAGTTTCTGGGGAGACGCGGGGGACCCAAACTCCTACGGGGAAAAGCTGGACTGTCTGCCAGTGAGGGTGGCTTGCTTGCAGAGCTGCGCGCAGGAATAATTGTTTACGGCACTGGGGCACGGGACTGCCGACAGGGACTCAGAGCCGGCTAACTAGCAGCCATTGCTGTTTGCCACGCCCTAGCCTAGTGACGCCCTGAGACCCCACCCTGCACAACCTACAAACCCACCCAAGCTCTAAGCAGCGGCTTTTGCATAAGAAAGCCCTGCCCTATCACAGCTTAACCTAGCAAACTTGCAGCCTGGGTCAGACAGCTCCAAAACCTCCAAACCACAAACAAAGAGGAGAAAACTGTAGCTCTCACTGTAGCTCCTGCTGGGTGGCCTCAGACAGTAGCTGACCTGCACCCCATTGGAGATCCAGAAGCCAGTGTACCTAGTGGTCAGTGTGAGACACCAGATTTCAACTCCTCACATCCATAAGTGACACATTCAAGAGGCAGACTCAGTGAGCACCAAAGCCCCACTGAAAGAAGTCCTGCCCCATAAGCGTGTCTTCAGAGCAGCAGTTCTTCCATTATAGACACAGCGAGTGCTCACAGCTAATTGGCCTGGAGGTCAATTCCTCCCAGTGTACCAACGGCAATTAAGGCTTAACCACACCAAGACTTTGCACTCAGCCCACAAAGGGGTGTACCAAGAGCATCCATCTCATGTAATTGAGGAGGCTGAGCTACTGCCCCCTATAGGTAACCTACCACACAAAGCCACTCCATCAACACAGGGAAGCAGCCAAAATGCAGAGACAAAGAAACATGTCACGAATGAAAGAAACGGAGAAAAGCAAACTACTGGACGACATAGAGTTCAGAACCACATTCATAAGGTTACTCAAGAATCTTCTTAAAACCGCTGAGAAACTTGATGAGACCTTCAAGGAGCTTAATGAGAATGCCAAAAAAATGGAAAAGGATCAGTCAGAAATGAAGCATACACTGTCTGAAATAAAGAATATACAGAAACTCAACTGTAGATCAACATACCCCAAGAATCAAACCAAAGATCTGAAATATGTGGAAACAAAAAACATCCAACCAGAAAAACAAAAAGAAAAAAGAATCCAAAAATATGAAGATAGTGTAAGGAGCCTCTGGGACAACTTTAAGCGAACCAACATCCGAATTTTTGGGGTGCCAGAAGAAGGGAGAAAGCAAAATATTGAAAACCTATTAGAAGAAATAATGACAGAAAACTTTCCCTACATGGTGAAAGAAATAGACTTACAAGTTCAGGAAGTGCACAGAACCCCATACAAGAGGAGTCCAAAGAGGACCACACCAAGACACATCATAATTAAAATGCCAAGGGCAAAAGACAAAGAGAGAATATTAAAAGCAGCAAGAGAAAAACAGCTAATTACCTACAAGGGAGTACCCATACGACTGTCAGCTGATTTCTCAACAGAAACTATGCAGGCCAGAAGGGAGTGGCAAGAAATATTCAAAGTGATGAACAGCAAGAACAAGATTACTCTACCCAGCAAAGCTATCATTCAGAGTTGAAGGTCAGATAAAGAGCTTCACAGACAAGAAAAAGCTAAAGGAGTTCATCGCCACCAAACCAGGATTACATGAAATGCTGAAGGGTATTCTTTAAGAAGAGGAAGAAGAAGAAAAAGGTAAAGATAAAAATTATGAACAACAAAATGACATCAAATACATACCTACCAACAAGTGAATCTAAAAATCAAGTGAATAAAAAATCTGAAGAACAGAATGGACTGGTGAATATAATAGAATCAAGAACATAGAAAGGGAGTGGACTGACGATTCTCGGGAAGCAAGTGTGAGGGGTGCAGGAAGAGATTGGACAAAAATCTTACTCCTATGGATGAAGACAGTGGCGGGGGGTAAGGGCATGGGGTGGGGTGGGAAATCAGGTGGAGGGGAGCTATGGGGGGAAAAAAAGAGGAACACCTGTAATAATCTGAACAATAAAGATTTATTTTAAAAAAAAGAGTTAAAAAAAATAAAATAAAATAATGCAACAAAGAGCTCATTCCTTGTGAAGATAAATAAAATTGACAAAACTGCCTAGACTCACTAAGGAGAAAGAAATAAAGACTCAAACAAAATTAGAAATAAAAGAGAAGTTACAACTGACACCATAGAAATATGAAGAACTATACAAGAGTACTATAAAAAGACTATATGCCACCAAATACAATAACCTAAAAGAAATGGACAAATTCTTAGAAATATATAACCTTCCTTGACTGAATCACAAAGAAATAGAAAATCTGAATAGACTGATCAACAGTAAGGAAATTGAAACAATCATCAAAAACCTTCCCAAAGACTGGGATCAATATAACAGTATAGGTAAACATGGTACTCACAATCTCCCACACCACATCAAAATTACAACTAAACTACAGAACAGCCATCATTGAGAACCTGAAGTCTAGCTGAACAGAAATCCTATAACTAAGGATATAAAAAGAAGCCACATCAAGACTAGTAGGAAGGGCAGGGACACAATGCCTGGTGGTGGTTAAAAATCTGGAGAAATATCTCAGCTGCAGAGGTCCCCCGAGGAGCAAGGGGTTCCAGCCCTACTCCAGGATGCCCAGCCAGGATTTTAGTGCTGGAAAGAAGAGTCTCCATAATTTCTAGTTGTGAAAAACAGTAGAGATTGTGGCTGAGTGTTGAGCACTGCTGGAGTCCTTCCTCTTAAAGGGCCCATGAATAGACTCACTCCCTCTGAACTCCAGCAATGGGGCAGCAGCTTGAAAGGTGACAGGAACAATGGGAAGGAACTGAATTGTCTGGCTTTGGGGCAAGAGTTGGAGGGGCAGTTTTCTCCCAGAGAGCAGTGCTGGCAGAGGCCACTGTTCCTTGGCTGGGCCCTCACCCTACCAAGCCAGTAGAAGGACCCCATATGTGAGTCTCCATCAACCTGGCTAAAACTATTCACCCCAAACTGGTGATTCCCTGAGTCCCCACCCAATTTTCAGGCCCTGCCAAGCTGTCCAGTGCTGTTTCCATACAAACAGCCTGTCTTGGCTCTTGCTGAAGACATTCCTAAAGTCTCTCAAACAAGCAGAACACGACCTCTTGCTAAGTGACCCCCAACCGGGAACAGGGATTGAACCTGCAACCAAGGTATGTGCCCTTGACCAGATCGAAACTGTGACAACTTCAGTCGTGGGCAGATTCTTTAGCCACAGAGCTAAACCAGCTAGGGCCCTCAACAGGAACTTTGCAGGACAGAAGGGATTGGCATAAAATATTCAAAGTGATGAAAAGCAAGGACCTACAACTAAGATTACTTTACCCAGAAAAGCTATCATTTGGAATCAAAACTAAAGAAGTTCATCACCACCAAACCAGTATTATAAGAAAAGTCAGAGGGACTTCTTAAAGAAAAAAAAAGAAAGAAAGAGGAGAAGGAAGAGGAGAAGGACAAAAAGGAGGAGGAGAAGGAGGAGGGGGAGGATCAAAATAATAAAAGGCAATAAATACATATCTGTCAATAATTACTTTAAATGCAAGTGGATAAAAACGTTCAAATCAAGATACATATGGTAGCTGAATGGATAAGAAAGTGAGACCCTTATATATGTTATCTACAAGAGACTCACTTCAGATGGGAAGACATACACAGACAAAAATTGAACAGATGGAAAAAGTATTTCATGGAAATAAAAACACACAAAAAAAGCTGGGGTAGCAATACTTACACCAGACAAAATAGACTTTAAAACAAAGGTTATAACAAGAGTCAATGAAGGAGCCAGAAATTCCACTTCTGGGCTTTATCCAAAGAAACTCAAACATTGAGAACATATATGTTCACTGCAACATTATTTACAATAGCCAAGATATGAGCACAATCTAAGTGTCCATCAGTGGGTGAATGGATAAAAAACAGAGGTGGTGCTGCCCAGCTGGTGTTGCTCAGTGGTTGAGCATCAATGGTCAGGGCACATGCCTGGGTTGCAGGCTCGATCCTTGGTGTGGGACATGCAGAAGGTAGCACTAATGATTCTCTCTCATCATTGCTATTTCTATCTCTCTCTCCCTCTCCCTTCCTCTCTGGAATCAATAAAAATATTTTTTAAAAATAAATAAAAAGATAATTAAATCTTGCCATCTGCAACAACATAGATGGACCTAGATGATACTGTGCTGAGGGAAATAAATCAGACAGAGAAAGACAAATACTGTACCATATGACTTCACATATGTGAAATCTAAAAAACAAAATAATCAAATAAGCAGACCAGAAACAGACATATATGTACACAGAGAACATTTTGATGGATGCCAGATGGGAGGGATATTGGAGGAGATGAAAAATGTGGAGAAATTAAGAAGTACAAGTTAGTAGTTACAGAATAGTCATGGGGATGTAAAGTACAGCACAGGGAATATAGTCAATAATGTTGTAATAACTATGTATGGTGTCAAATAGGTACTAGACTTATCAGGGTGATCAACTCATAAGTTATATAAATGTCTAATCACTGTGTTGTACATCTGAAATGAATATAATATTGTACATCACCTGTAATCAAAAAATAAAATTATTTGTTTAAAATGCTTCCGAAAGTAAAATTCCAGGATCAGATAGCTTTACTAGTGAATTCTGCCAAACAATCAAAGAAGATTTAATACCTATCCTTCTCAAACTCTTCTAAAAAACAAGTAGATTTACACATTTAAGCCATCATAGAGTATTAGCTGTCTATATTATTTTTTGCCTATATTTTGTATTCTTCATTTGATCTGCCTTACTTCTTTTTTTTTAAAATAAATCTTTATTGTTCAGATTATTACAGGTGTTCCTCTATTTTTTCCCCCATAGCTCCCCTCCACCTGATTCCCCACCCCACCCCATGCCTTTACCCCCGCCACTGTCTTCATCCATAGGAGTAAGATTTTTGTCCAATCTCTTCCCGCACCCCTCACACCTGCTTCCCCTGAGAATCGTCAGTTCACTCCCTTTCTATGTCCCTGATTCTATTATATTCACCAGTCCATTCTGTTCTTCAGATTTTTTATTCACTTGATTTTTAGATTCACTTGTTGGTAGGTATGTATTTGATGTCATTTTGTTGTTCATAATTTTTATCTTTACCTTTTTCTTCTTCTTCCTCTCCTTAAAGAATACCCTTCAGCATTTCATGTAATCCTGGTTTGGTGGTGATGAACTCCTTTAGCTTTTTCTTGTCTGTGAAGCTCTTTATCTGACCTTCAACTCTGAATGATAGCTTTGCTGGGTAGAGTAATCTTGGTTGTAGGTTCTTGCTGTTCATCACTTTGAATATTTCTTGCCACTCCCTTCTGGCCTGCATAGTTTCTGTTGAGAAATCAGCTGACAGTCGTATGGGTACTCCCTTGTAGGTAATTAGCTGTTTTTCTCTTGCTGCTTTTAATATACTCTCTTTGTCTTTTGCCCTTGGCATTTTAATTATGATGTGTCTTGGTGTGGTCCTCTTTGGATTCCTCTTGTATGGGGTTCTGTGTGCTTCCTGGACTTGTACATCTATTTCTTTCACCAGGCAGGGAAAGTTTTCCGTCATTATTTCTTCTAATAGGTTTTCAATATTTTGCTCTCTCCCTTCTTCTGGCACCCCAAAAATTCGGATGTTGGTTCGCTTAAAGTTGTCCCAGAGGCTCCTTACACTATCTTCATATTTTTGGATTCTTTTTTCTTTTTGTTTTTCTGGTTGGATGTTTTTTGTTTCCACATATTTCAGATCTTTGGTTTGATTCTTGGGGTACGTTGATCTACAGTTGAGTTTCTGTATATTCTTTATTTCAGACAGTGCATGCTTCATTTCTGACTGATCCTTTTCCATTTTTTTGGCATTCTCATTAAGCTCCTTGAAGGTCTCATCAAGTTTCTCAGCGGTTTTAAGAAGATTCTTGAGTAACCTTATAAATGTGGTTCTGAACTCTATGTCATCCAGTAGTTTGCTTTCCTCCATTTCTTTCATTCGTGGCATGTTTCTTTGTCTCCACATTTTGGCTGCTTCCCTGTGTTGATGGAGTAGCTTTGTGTGGTAGGTGACCTATAGGGGGCAGTAGCTCAGCCTCCCCAATCACCTGATGTGGATGCTCTTGGTACACCCCTTTGTGGGCTGAGTGCAAAGTCTTGGTGTAGTTAAGCCTGAATTGCTGTTGGTACGCTGGGAGGAATTGTCCTCCAGGCCAACCAATTATCTGTGAGCACTCCCTGTATCTATAATGGAAGAAGTGCTGCGCTGAAGACACGCTTATGGGGCAGGACTTGTTTCAGTGGGGCTTTGGTGCTCACTGAGTCTGCCTTTGAATGTGTCACTTATGGATGTGAGGAGTTGAAATCTGGTGTCTCACTCTGACCACTAGGTACACTGGCTTCTGGATCTCCAATGGGGTGCAGGTCAGCTACTGTCTGAGGCCATCCAGCAGGAGCTACAGTGAGAGCTACAGTTTTCTCCTCTTTGCTTGTGGTTTGGAGGTTTTGGAGCTGTCTGACCCAGGCTGCAAGTTTGCTAGGTTAAGCTGCGATAGGGCGGGGCTTTCTTCTGCTAACGCTACTGCTTGGAGCTTGGGTGGGTTTGTAGGTTGTGCAGGGCGGGGTCTCAGGGTGTCACTAGGCTAGGGCGTGGCAAAAGCAATGGCTGCTAGTTAGCCGGCTCTGTGTCCCCAAGGGCGTCCCGGAGTCCCGTGCCCCAGTGCCGTAAACAATTATTCCTGCGCGCAACTCTGCAAGTAAGCCACCCTCACTGGCAGACAGTCCAGCTTTTCCCCGTAGGAGTTTGGGTCCCCCACGTATCCCCAGAAACTGTATTTCAGAGTAATCAGGGGCTTGTCTCCCTTCGGGTTGAAAAAATCAATGCCTGCCGCCAGCCCGGTTCATGCGCCTCCGTACCTCAGCTTTTCAGCGCTCGTGCACGTCTCGATGCTCTTTTCTCTTTCCTTCTAGTTGTAGAACTTCCACTCAGCCAGCTTTCCCGTGGTTCTGGGTGATAGACGTTTTTTCTTTTAGTTGTATTTTTGAAATTGTTGCGGGAGGCAGCAGTTTAGGTGTTTACCTATGCCGCCATCTTGGATTCTCTCCGCATTATTTTTTTCTATTGTCTTTTTGTTTTCTATTTTCCTTAAATCTGTTCTAATTTTTATTATTTCCTTCTTTCTACTGACTTTGGGGTTCACTTGTTCTTTTTCTAGTTCTTTAAAGTGAAAAGTTAGGTTGTTTATTTGAGCTTGCTGTTTAGAAATTTAGCTTCTCAAGGAAACCCCTCTAATGGCTAGGTTGATGGTAAAAGCAAGATGAAATAACTTCCCATGTTATAAAAGACAGGGCAAAACCTAGTCTTCCAGCCCTGGCCAGTGTGGCTCAGTTGGTTGGGCATCATCCTGTAAACCAAAAGGTTGCTGTTTGATTCCCAGTCAGGGCACATGCCTGGGTTGCAGTCTCAATCCCCTGCAGGAGGTAGTCAATCAATGCTCTCATGTTGATGTTTTTCTCTCTCTCTTCCCTTCCCCTCTCTCTAAAAATCAGTAGAAATAAATAAAATTACTTTTAATATCACACAGTGCTGCTGCAATGAAAGAAAATAAATGAATGAATTTTCAAATGAGTGGGAAAGAAGATAGAGGAAAAATGAATATGGAAAGAAGGAAAATATTATATTGATAAGTAGAGCTTGACAATATTGTAAACAGATACCCTACTCTAATTCAAAACCCAGCTCTGGATTGAAAAGGACAAATTTCCTTAGGAAAGCATAACTAAGTAGATTCATATGAGATTTCCTCCTCCATAGCCTTTTTTTATTTTGCCTATGATATCAAGGACAAACAGTGGATCTGTGTTTGCTGTTGGGTACCTTTGAACCATCAGTACATAATTGTCTATTGTAGCTACTATTCCAAGATATGGTTTTGAGCACAATCAACTATTCATGAGTAAGAAAATGGTTGTAAAATTCTAGGTAAATATTACTCTATAACCAATTTAAGGATGGCTTAGCTGGGAAAAATTTATGGGTTGTTTCCATTTCAAATAAGAAAGATTTATATTCCAATAGGCTTAGGAAGACACCTACTGGTTTATATGTCCACAAATAATAGTCAGATAAAATAATCCTGCTCATCTTGTTACCAGACAGGGACCAGCCTGGAGAAGGCCAGTCAGTAGTGTGTGGATTCTTGACTTTGCGAGAACGATTTTACAATATGAGTCCAAGTGATTTTGAGAGTTTGTTTATTAAATCTGGGGGCAGTGAAACAAAGGAAGGTCTTTGGGTAGAAAAAGCAACAGAAGAGAGGCTAGCCTTTAGCTCCCTAAAAATGTTGTAGGAAAGAAGTGAGCCTAAGCCCTGGCCTGGTAGCTCAGTTGGTTAGAGTGTCATCTCATTATGCCAAGATTGTGGGTTCGATCTCTGGCCAGGGCACATACAGGAAGCAATCAATAAATGCATAAATAACTAGAACAACAAATCTCTCTCTAAAATCAATCAATAATTTTTTTAAAGGTAGTTAAAAAAACAAAAGAACAAAGTGAGCCAAGGCAGGGCTGCTGTTAGCTCACTGGAAAGTCAGAGAAAAAGAAGGCCTTGTAGACAAGATGAGATGGTAAACCCAAGATGAGCTGCCACTGCCCAATGCTCCCCTGGTCGCAAGTCTCATGGGGATCCTTAGAGTTTAGGAGGAAGTAAAAAGTTCATGCCTGAGAAGGAGCATGGGTATGCTCTAGAATAAGGCCACCCTGGTATCCTTTGTCTTGAGGCTTCTATCTCTCTTCTGTGAGAGAGAATCTTAGGGGAGGGTTTCAGCAGAATATTCATTAGCTTTCTAGGTGCATTTCTAATATGCTGATTCATCAAAATTAGCATATTGGGGAGTTTGGGATTATTCTTTGGTCTGCTTTACTGTTTTACTTTTATCTTGGGTGCCTGGCTCTAATCAGGGTTTGCTATTTGTTCTCCTAACGTCATCCTCCCTGGGTTTAGCTGGCACAAATGGCATTAACTGGGTATCTGTTCTCTATTTCCCTAAGGCGCAGAGTGATTTAAACTATGTATTCTCTGGTTAGGGAGGAGAATTGTAAACCATTTGCTCTCAAGTGTCCTTGGTTAGGGAAGACAAGGTCTTGAGATTCACTAAATGGCTGTAAGTCATTCAAATTGTTTGGCCTTCTTTATCTTGTCTCAGTGTCCCCATTCCACTTGCCCAGGAATTTTCCTCGCTTCATACTATCCTGCCTCAATCTGAAAACTGGCTTCAAGGGTAACATCACAATGCACAAATTCGGGTCAGTGGTGCTCTGACCCTCTATTGTGAAGAAGGGCAATGGTGCCAATGACCTCTTCACTGTGATGTTAGCTATCCTGTGTGCCAGCTTCCCAAATAACTAGATTAATGCTGGAAAAGGAAAGTTCTAGAGCAGTGGTTCTCAACCTTTCTAGTGCCGTGACCCTTTAACACAATTCCTCATGTTGTGGTGACCCCCAACCATAAAATTATTTTCATTGCTACTTCATAACTGTAATTTTGCTACTGTTACTGAATCGTAATGTAAATATCTGTGTTTTCCGATGGGCATAGGCTCTACAGCAGCGGTTCTCAACCTCGCAATCCTGTTTTTGCCATGTGACCCCCCTCAACACATACAGCTCTGGCCATACCAGCTAGACAACAGGTAGATTCACTGTCCTAATTGGCTAATAGGATTCTTATTCCTAATAATATAAAATCAGATCTGAAGAAAGACCAAATCAGCTGTCTCTTCCCAGTGAATCCATATCTTACTTACAAGTCACTAAGTCACCATATTCTTCTTTGAGTACAAAAGTTAGTCTTTGGGACAGAAGTTAGTCTTCAGGGACAGCGAAAAAAGCAGATGTACAGAGAGGAGCAGAGGTGAAACAGAGATTATTCCCTGAACTCCATTGCACAGTTCCAGACCCTTTCTAGAGTCTGCATACCAGCCTTTGAATTTCATGAGACATATAAAATAACCTTTCTTTTGCTAAAGTAAACTCCAATAGGCTGCTTTTACAGCAGCCATAAAAAATGCTTCATTGAGCAATTGTGAACATGCTTAAAACAAATGAAAAAATAAAAACTTTCAGCAAAGATATAGAAGATATATGGGGGGAAATGTCAGTAGAGAAAATGTTAAAGGTAATTATAAGCAAAGATTAACAAAGGGACAGAAATATGTGACGCAAAAACTGAAAGAAGAAATAGGTAAATTGACAATTAGTGATGGAGATTTCAATGCCTCTCTTTCAATAATTGAGAGAACAAAGTAGACCCCAAAAAAGGAAGGATACAGAAAAACTCAGTATCAGCATCAACCAAAATGATGTATTCAACAATTAGAGAACATTCACCTAACATTCTTATCAAGAATGCACATTCTTATCAAGTACCTATGGAACATATAGTACTAAAATAGACCATATCCTGGGCCATAAAACAAATCTCCACAAGTTTTTAAAGAACTGAAATAATATAGAGAATATGTTCTCCAACCACAATAAAATCAAAGTAGAAATTAATAATAGGAAAATCCTGATAGAGTTGGAAACGAAACAACACACTTCTGAATAATTAATGGGTCAAAGAGTAAGACTCAAGGGAAAGAAAAATACAGTGGAATGAATTAAAATGAAAATACAACATATAAAAATTTTCAGGACACAACTAAAACTAAGGGGGAAATGCTTACATTAGACTATAGGAAAAGTCACAAATCAATAATCTAAGTTCCCATCTCAAGAAGCTAAAAATGAGCTAAGTAAATCCAAAGCAACAGAAAGAGGAAATATTCAAGATAAGAGTAGAAATCAATGAAATTTGGAACAGAAAAACAGAAGAGAAAACCAATGAAACAAAGCTTTTGTTCGTTGGAAAGACCAACTAGAGCAGTGGTTGGCAAACTCAATAGTCAACAGAGCCAAATATCAACAGTACAACGATTGAAATTTCTTTTGAGAGCCAAATTTTTTAAACTTAAACTTCTTCTAACACCACTTCTTCAAAATAGATTCCCCCAGGCTGTGGTATTTTGTGGAAGAGCCACGCTCAAGGGGCCAAAGAGCTGCATGTGGCTCACAAGCCACGGTTTGCTGACCACTGAACTAAAATAACAATCTCTAGTAAGGCTGAAAAAAAAGAAAAAAGAAGGCACAAATTACCAATATCAGAAATGAAACATGACGTACCACTACAGACCCTGCAGGTATCAAAGTGATAATAATGGAATGTCACAAGCCACTTTACACACATACATTTGACAGCTTATATGAAAGACCAATTCCTCAAAAAGCAGGCGCTTTCCCAATGCACCTAATATGAAATAAATCTATAATAATCTATAATAATAAAAGCGTAATATGCTAATTAGACCAGACATCCTTCAGACAACCTTCCAAAGCTGAGACTGTGAGGGCTGAGGTAAGCCACCGTGGCTGCAAGGGCCAAGCCCCTGCATGAATTTCATGCATCAGGCATCTAGTATCTATATATTTAAAAGCCTAAGCGAGCGAATGACCAAACGGCCAGTTGCTATGATGCACACTGATCACCAGGGGGCAGACGCTCAGTGCTGACCAATTGGTGCCAGATGCCAGGCTCATGGCTGGCAAGAGCAGCTGCAGTGGCGTGAGCCTCTCCCACCTCCACAGCAGTGCTACCAAGTAGTGGTGGCAGGCTTAGCGGGGCCTGGATGAGCAGGAGCAGCACAGTGCCTGGCCCAGGTTTGGGATCCTCCCTGGCCACCTGCTGCTTCATGCACTACTACATCCCTCGGGGGATGCCAGACTGCTGGTTTCAGCTTGATCCCTGCAGGCCGGGTTTGGGCCAAAACTGGCAGTCCAACATCCCCCGAGGGGCCCCAGATTGTGAGAGGGCACAGGCCAGGCTGAGGGACCCCACCAGTGCACAAATCCATGCACTGGGCCTCTAGTAATACAAATAAGAACCAAAAACAAAAAACCTACAGACCAATATCCCTCACTTATATAGATGCAAAAATTTAAACAAAATATTAGCAAATAAAATTAAGCAATATATATTTTAAAATTATATATCATGACCAAGTGGAGTTTATTTCAGGGATACAAGGCTGTCTCAATATTTGAAAAATCAATGAAATCCACCATATTAGCAGGCTGAAGAAGAAAAGTCACACAATCCTATCTATCAATGGAGAAAAGCATTTGATAAAAGTTAGCACCTACTCCTGGTATTCTTAAGAAAGAGAGGAATAGCCTTACTCAAGTTGATTTCTTTAAGTCTACATAAAACCCTACAGATAACGTTATACTTAACTAAAGTCTTGGTGCACAAAAATTTGTGCACTCAGGGGGGTCCCTCAGCCCGGCCTGCACCCTCTCACAATCTGGGGCCCCTCGAGGGATGTCCATCTCACAGTCCAGGACCCCTCAGGAGATGTCCATCTGACAGCTTAGGCTGGCTCCTCAGGGGATCAGGCCTAAGCTGGCAGTCAGACATCCCTCTGGCAGCCCAGGAGCCCTCAGGGGATGTGCAACTGCAGCTTAGGGCCACTCCCCATGGGCCCAAGCCATTAGTCTGACATCCTTAGTGCTGCCATGGAGGCAGGAGAGGCTCCCGCCACCACTGCTGCACTTGCCAGCAATGAGCAGGCTTCTGGCTGAGCGGTGCTCCCTCTATGGAAGCGCACTGACCACCACGGGCAGCTCCTGCATTGGTAGTCTTCCCCCTGGTGCTCAGTGCACATCATAGCAACCGGTCTTTCCTGGTTGTTCTGCCATTAGGGTCAATTTGCATATTACCCTTGTATGCTATAAGACTAGAAGCCTGGTGCATGAAATTCATGCACGGGTAGGGTCCCTAAGCTGGCTGGTGATCAGGGCCAATTGGGGCCTTCTGGCTGATGGCTGGGGCCTCCTTTCCCCGGCTACTGGCTGCCAGCTGGGGCCTTCCTTTGTTCTGCACCACCCCTTGGTGGTCAGCACACATCATAGCAAACAATTGAACTCCCGGTCTCCCAGTCTAACTCCCGAGGGGACACTTTGCATATTAGCCTTTTATGTATATAGATTTTATATATATAGATGGTAAAAGACTGAATGCTCTCTCCTTAAGACCAGGTATCTTACCATTTTGTGTATATGGGTGACTTTTAATTTGATGAAGAAAAAAGAATGTGTATTTTCTGCTTTGGAGTAAGGGAGGTTAGCACATGTTTTTTAGATCAAGTATGTTAATTGAGTTATTCAAATTTCCTTTAATTTAATTTATTTCTGCATATTTCATATGTTGAACTCTGATAAAATGTATTAAAAATCTCTTACCTATATTTTTAAAATTATAAATTTATTTTTATTCATCACAATTTTGTTTTATATTCTTTAAACCTATAAGTTTTCATGAGTAATATGTCTTCATGAGCCATTGTTCTTTTTATTGATATGAAATATTATTGTTCTTTCAAGGCTTTTTGCATGAATTCCACTTATCTGGCATAGCTATATCTGCTTTTTTGTTGGTATTTGTTTTGAAATTTTTTTGTGTTTATTTTAAACATTTCTCTTTGTTTTGTTTCAAGTGTGTATGCCTTAAACAAGACATAGTCCAATGTTTTTTCTTTCCTGAAATCCAATCTGAACATCTCTTGTCTTTTAATAGGTGAATCTCACCCCTTCACATTAGTTGTGATGACTAATTTAAAAAATACCCTTTTTGTAATATGCAATATTGTGCATCAATACATCATGATGACTACAGATTGTCTACTTTAACAGAATATTGTTAATGAATGTATAGTGGTTTTGTCTTTTTTCTTTCTTTTTTTTTTAAATATATTTTATTGATTTTTTTACAAAGAGGAAGGGAGAGAGATAGAGAGTTAGAAACATCGATGAGAGAGAAACATTGATCAGCTGCCTCCCACACGCCCCGCACTGGGGATGTGCCTGCAACCCATGTACATGCCCTTGACCGGTATCAAACCTGGGACCTTTCAGTCAGCAGGCTGACGCTCTATCCACTGAGCCAAACCGGTTTGGGCTTGTCTTTTTTCTTTCTACATGCCAGGCCATGGCCTCCTTGGGAAATGAGCTGTGCCACAAAACATATTAGAGTTCTGTCATTGTACAATGAGGGGCTCATTTGAACAGGCACACATACCCTTCAGAATTCTCTGTACAAACAGGGCTGCTCTGGGTGTTCATTAGCTTTAAAAACAATCCCTGAAGAAACTATGAATTACTTTGATTTTAAATTGTCACATACAGAAATCATAGTATAACACAATATATTTTTAATTATTAATAATGTGAATTGTGGAGGAGAAACCAAGATGGCAGCATAGGTAAATATCTAAACTGCTGCCTGGCACAACAATTTCAAAACTACAACTAAAAGACAAAATGGACATCATCCAGAACCATAGGAAGGCTGGCTGAGTGGAAATTCTACAACTAGAAGGAAAGAGAAAAGCTCACAGAGACTTACATGAGCTGCGGAAGGCAGAGGTACGAAGTCACGCACACAGAGGGCTGTCAACTAAGTACGCGCTTGGCTTTCTCAATTGGGAGGGAGAGAAAAGCTCCCGACTGCTCTGAACTCCAGTTCCGGGCAAGACTCTGGGGACCCAGACTCATACAGGGAGAAACTGGACTGTCTGGCAGCAGGCGAAACTCAAGGGCGGCTTTCTCTCAGAGGTGCTTACAGCGATTACCACAGGACACTGAGAGCCAGGAGCCTCTTAGGGCAAGGCTGATGGGAAACCATCGCTGTTTGCTCCACCCTGAGATCTCACCCCACGAAGCCATTGCTTATTGTTCCACCCTAAAACACAGCTCCATCCAAGCTGACTGCAGAGACTTTTGCATACAAATGGCCTGGTCCTTTGAATTTTAAACTTACCCAACAAACTGCAGCTGAATCAGTGAGACCCAGAACATCCAAAAGAAGGCCCAAGGCCCCACAACAGCTTGCATTGCTTCATAGCTGGGCTTCATCTGTACCTCCAAAACCCAAACAGAGAAGAGGAATCTGCAGATCTCTCCATAGCTCCTGCTGGGTGGCATCAG